>JAQPPZ010015824.1:24372500-25605000 GCA_028583015.1 Wollemia nobilis | reverse complement strand
TTCGAGACTTGGAGAGTTCTCTTTGAGATCACGTGTACGACGAAGCTCTGATGGATTGAAGAGCATAACACCTATTATTTCAACATCAGATACAGGCTTTGACCCATAGCTTTGGGGCAAAGAGAGCAAGGTTTACTTTAGCGGTCGTTGTCTTGGACAATGGCCCGCAGGCTTAGCTTAGGTTTTAGACATAGCTTCTTTTATTCTGTTTCTTTATGTTTTCATATCATTAGCATAGATTTACATGATTTCATGGCATAGTTTTATCATATTTCCATTACATTCTTTGATTACTAACAACCTCATCCGGGGAGGCAATCTCGGACACCTAAATGTGTGTTGTTGTTTCATTGCTTGCAGGGCCACAGGTACATCGGACGAAGATTGCAACATACGAGAGCAAAAGGGATCCCTCTAGGAAATAGACTTGGAGAAGGAGGCATCTGTAAGCCCTCATACATTTTCGTGTGCGGAACCAGGAAGCTTTTATAAGCGCACCACCTCTTCATGGAAGGGGCACTCCTTGCCTATTTGTAATTTATAGTATCAAAATGGGTATCCCTAAGAGGGACCGACATGTAACCGAGCTTCAATATCAATAAAGAGATCCATCTTTTGTTATTTTGTGTTATATGCTTTTTCCTCTTGTCTTTCCATTTCATCTTCGGTATTTTAAATAACATTGCAAGTAGGGTTTAGAAAAGGGACCGGTGCATGCATTCTCGAGGTCACTACAATATCATGCATGTCATTGACTGTGGTAATGTTTTGTATGTCCTCTCCTTTTTTAGCTAGGTATTTAGCTAGAACCTACCCTATGATCATTTTCATAGCTTTTAATTCTACATCATACTACAATAATTTTCTCATCCACTTGGTAGGATTGCCTATTGGTTTAGGTTGGATGAAAATATATTTAATAGCAGTGAAATGGATATAACATATAATCTTATTTGAGCCAAAAATTCATTTGAAATGTTCCAGAGCTTGAATCACAACATAAACTTGTTTTTCAATCATTTTGAACCTTAGTTGAGCTCCTTTGAGTCCTACATTCATGAAAGCTATAGGTCTTTCATTCTCTTCATCATATTTTTGATAAAGAACTACAATAATGGTATGTTCAGAAGTGAATGAATGTATACTAAATTTTTTTGAGTAGTTAGGGCAATTCAAGACTGGGGCAGTGGTGATGACATATTTTATTTTCTAAAAAGCTTCAATATTTTCTTCAATCCATTTGATGTCAAAATTCTTTTTAATCATGTTATTGATAGGTTGAGCTATTTTAGAAAAAATTTGGCATAAACCTTCTTACAAAATTAATCTTACCAAAGAATGATCTGACTCCTTTCAGATTTTTAGGAGGGGGTATCTTGGCAATAACTTCTATTCTGGATGGGTCAATACTGATTCCTTTCTCAAAAACTATATGTCCTAGGAGTTTTCCTTGTGTTGCCCCAAATATGCATTTCTTTGGGTTCAAGGATATTCCAAACTCTTTGCACCTAGCAAAGACTATAGCTAAATGTTCAAAATGATCTACAGGGATTTTTTGAAAACACTGTTATGTCATCTAAATAGACAACCACTATTTTGAACATCAAACCTTTAAAATAAAATTCCATGGCTCTTTGGAAGGTGGCTCCTATATTCATTAATCCAAATGATATTCTTAGATATTCAAAGGTACCCTAGGGAGTAGTGAGAAGTTTTATATCTATCTTCAGGATTTACTTGAATTTGATTATATCCTGAGAATCCATCCAGTAATGACATCCTGGATGAGCCTACTATAGCTTGTAGTAGTTGTTCCATGTTGGGCAAGGGATAATTATCCTTGAGAGAAATTTTATTTAGATTCTGAAATTCAACACAAAGTCTGATCTCTCCATTCTTCTTCATCTGTCTATTTTATAAAAAATTTTTTTAAATTCAACACAAAGTATTCCCATTCTTCTTCCTCACTAGGTACTAAGTTTGCTATCTAGGAAGAAAACCTCACTTTTTTGACTATCTTGGCATCCAGTAATTTTTGAACTTCTTTCTGCATAATTGGATGCAATGTGGGATTGAATTTCCTTTGCTTCTACTTGAAAGGCTTAGCATCTTCCTTCAAGGGTATGATGTGAGTCATGACCTCTATTTTAAATGTCTTCAGGTCTTCATAACTCTAGGCAAAATATTCTTTATTTTTCTTCAAAAAGCTAATGTACTATTCTTTTTCTTCTTCTGGTAAAGCCTTATCAATTTTGACAAACCTAGGCTCCTCTTTTGTTCCAATATTTACATCATCAGTTTCTATTTCTTTGAGGAGTGGTTTGTAAGCTTTATCAAAATCATCAAACAAGCTTTCTAAAGAAACTAACCCTTTAGGGATCCTATTGGTTTTGAGTTGAATTACTTCAACTGGTTCTCCAATAATATTTTTCAAATTTTCTTCATCCTCCTCCTCACATATAACATCTGAATACATATTATGGAGGGTCATGAAGTCTTTGATATCTACATCATCTTGAAACACTTGTAGATATACAACATTGTCAGGTACAGAAGGTTTGTATATAGAGATAGTTGGGAACCTATCCATGTACTCAATGTCTATTTCTGGACAATCTGCACCTAAAGCATTAATAGCTAATAGATCTGCAATGTGATTCTATTCTCTAGGAATGTATGAGATGTTAAAGGCTAGGAACTTATCAATTTTTGTTAGAACTATAGATTTGTATTATTTTAATATGGGATGTTTTATCTGATACTTACCTTTGATCTATTGTATAATCAATTCAGTGTCTCCAGTAATAGTTAAATAAATTTATCCCTAGTTCTTTAGCTTTTCTCAGACCTAATAGTAAGGCTTCATACTCAACTACATTATTGGTGCACAAAAATTCTAATCTATAAGGGATCTCGAGATAGTTTCCTTTAATATCTGTTAAATTGACACCAGCACCTACCCCTATTTGAGATTTAGCCCCATCAAAGGATATGGTCCACATTTCCTAGGTAAGAATCCTATCAGATTCTACATCTACTAGTTCTCTGGTTTTAGGGTCCATATCTTTCACTTCAAGGACTTCGACTAGGAAAGGGTTATGCCAAATCGAGTATACTCCTATTTCTTTCTCTTCTATGGAGCTAACCAAATTAACCATGGTGTCATCTGGTCTCACTAGTTCGATTGAGTACTTGTTAAATGGTTCTCTCCTTAAGGTTACATTTTATTTTCCTAAAATAGGGATTGTGGCATAAGATCAATCTAATTGTATGGAGCCACCTAATTGCTCTACCCAATGTCTACTTAATAGTAATGAGAAGAAAGGATCTACATCAACCACTATAATATCCATAACTATACCCTTCTTAGGATGTTGATCTAGGTAGACTAACAAGCCAATGATAATACCTACATAGGGTATCTGCCTACTATCCATTACTGATACAAGGGGAGACTCCCTAGTGCAAATCAACCCTAGTTGGTCTGCTATCTATTTGGGCATGATGTTATGGGATGCACCACTATCTAGCATGCAATTGTGAATGACATACCTTTCTCCTTCATCTGAATTATACCTGAGTGACACATAAAATGGTCTGATAGATGAAGGGGTTCTAGTTTCATGATTGGAAGGTTTGACAACATTACAAGATTGAGTTCCTTTTTGTTCAATTAAGCCAAAAGCCTTACAAACTTGTTCTCTGTACTTTTGAATATTCATTAACTCACCAAAGGTAATGTTGACCTTCTATTTACTCAACTCTGAACCAACATCAAATTCCATTTTCTTAATATCTAAAGTCTTGGAGCATTCTTCATGAGGGGGTGGTTCATTTATTCTTACATTTTTAGGGACTTTTTATTTTGATCTTTCTCAATGGGCTATTCTCTAACCTCTTTGTTTAAATTCTTATCAGTTTTGTTAGGAATAGTCCTATTTCTCAAATTCAAGGTATTTGCTTCTAGTTCTTCCACCTCTTGTGCTGTTGGAACTAGTTTTCCTTGCTTCATTTTATCATACCTAGTCTCTTGTCCCCTTTGTAGGATCTTTGTGTTTTTTGCAACTAGGATTTTGGATGGTGATTTGAAGCATATAAATCCATGTCTTCTTCGAATAACCTTTCTCTAGATTCATCTTCAAGGGTCCAATATGCATTAATTCTGATATCCTCTTTGGATTCTTCTTCCAAGTCTACAGGATGGTGGATACCTAGGTAAATACCACAACAATCTGGATTGTGAGGAGCATCACAGGATGAATAGTAGTAAGGGAAATTTTTTGCTAAATTGACAGTAGGAATAGGATTTGGAACCAAGTCCAGGTCCTTCTCTGTTTCTCTCTTTTTCCAATTATTTCCATTATTCCTATCAGGATTATTGTTATTCCAATTTCTATTAAAATTTCTCCTGAAAGGTGGTCTATTGTCACCTTGTTGTCTGTCAGCCTGAGGGTGAGAAGTTTCACCATTGCTCTCTTTATTTCTTTCTATCCTGGCCAACCTATTGTTCATTGTGTTGAACATTTCTATCATTTGATTAGCCAGTTTTTCCATGGGATCATGTTCAACTCTCTTTTGTAGGTTAAATCCTACTTTCTTAGGCTTCCTATCAGGATGATTATCCTCTAGGGAGTATGGTTTCATTTTCCCATTGTCTAACATATTCCTTTCAATATCTATAGCTTTCTCCATGCACTCATCTATTGTATTTACCTGTTCTTGTCTTAATTCATAGTTGAATTCTCCTAGGAAGGTATTCTTATAAAAATAGATGGATTGGATATCATTTGGCCTTAGAGCAGTGGGAATATTATTTCTGGATTTAGAAAACCTTCTATTGAAATCACTTACTGATTCATTTTCTTTCTTTTTCATTGTTTCCAGATCTATCAACAGTGACTGTTCATTCTTCCTTTCACCAAATTTCTTTAGAAATATAGTTTCCATTTTGGTAAAATTAGCAATGTCATTATTAGGAAGAGTATTAAACCATTCTCTAGCATCTTTCTATAGAGTTTGTAGGAACAACCTTAACACCACATCTTCATGTTCTACTTCTAGACTATCTAAAGCATACAAGAAGCTTTTGATGTGATCTTCTCCAGTGACTGCATTGTTTCCCTGAAACTTAGGTAAATATTTGTGTGCTTTACTAGGGAGATCATGCAAAGGTGTTGGTAACTGAAAAGGTCTATATCTATTAGTCCTCCATAGCTGAATAGGTGGTGGGTTAGCCATGTTAACTAATGGAGGTGCTTGAATTACAGTAGGAGGTGTGTTAGTAATTCCATTGGGAATAGTGGGAGGTATTTCAAATAAACTTCCTAATGTAACAATATCTATGTCAAAACTTTTTGGAGATGAATTAGAAGGATTAGTTCTAAAAAATACCTTTGGATCTAAGAGTTTAAGGTACAACTCTTGAGTGGTTCTTCTCGTTCATGCCAACACATTCTTCTTCTTTTAATCTTTTTGATATTTCTAGATTCATCCAATTAGAGTCACCAGCACAATGTGTGTAGAAGGAATAAATATTTGGTCAATATTGCTTGACTTATAGAACTCTCAATCACTCAAGGTATAAAATTTTTCAAGAATCAAGAAAATCAAGAAACTCAAGAGAATCAAGAAAACAATATAACTATTCGTTCTTGAAAAAGGAAAATTGGAAACTACGAGCATAGAAGGGAAATAAATTTGAAAAGATTTTAAGATAAACTGATATTCTAATTCCTTCTTTAAGCTAACTATTGCCAATAAATATTTGTCGTTAGGTTCCAAAATGTAATGAAAATTATGCATTCGTTCCTCAACAATGGCACCAAAAAATTATTGGGGATTTTTCCTACATTCGTAGGATAAGCTATCACGCTACAGGAAAACCTACTGCCAACGAGCTATTATAGGCTCTGGTCGACCTGCCTCTTTAACTTAGGAATAGAGTTCTTTAATATTTTCTAGATAGACCAAGTATGGTAAGGATACCCTTGAGGTGAGCTTAAATTCTTTAAGTTCATGCTCTTCTAGATTTATGGTGATGAATTAACAATTATAAATTTTGACCGAGCTAAAACAATAATAGTTCTATTATACCTTATGTATGATCGGTGCTTTAATCCTTTGGGCTATTGTAGCAAGATTTAATAACACTTCAATGAAAATAGAAATAAAGAGAGATGAAATAATTGGTGCAATTACGTTCATTCGAATATCGTAATAAACATAATAGTTGACCAATGAGAGAAGTGTTCATTATGCATTCAAATAATGTAACCCATAACAAAGATACACACAAAGCTAAACATAGAAAGATAATAGGAAAGAAGCCCATAATTGTATTAATATTTGAATGAGATTACATGAAGAGTTGGCTTGGAATCACCATTTAACTCTTAGAAATATTAATACAATAGAGATCCTCGTTCGAATATCGTAACAAGGACCTCTCACTCTTCCATTTGAATATCGCAACAGTCGAGTCTCTAGACCTCTGGCTCAATAATATAGAAATATTCTCAGCTTCTTGGGCACTTTCCTATCAAAAACCTGCACAACAATGGGAGGAATGAGGAGATGGAAAAGGAGAAAGAAAACAAAGGAGATACAATAGCAAAGAATGGGCACTCGAGTATACCTCTTAGAAAAAATATGCTATGTCAAAGCTCGATCCTTATTCTGGCTATAGACATCCTTATTATAGTTGTAGTAGCTTTGTAACTACCTAAACCATTTGCATCTGAACCATCCACCTGGTGCCATCTCCTGCCTTGTCATCGATCGGGTGTTGTATAGTCTCTTTATCTAACTATCTCAAAAATATTTTTAGCAAAATTGGTCAAAGCCCTGCTTAGTTGTCACTTACCTTCTCTTTTCCTTTTTCTATCATCATGGGCCCCATGCTACTTGTTGACTCAGATGTCTTTTGACTCTTCTTAATTGCTTCTCGCTCATCTTGACTTGCACCAATAGAATCTACTATAAGGATCCATATTTCTTCATCGATTTTACTGATCGTGTGAATCCTATCTAATGCCTTGATTCCTTTGCTTTTGTCTTCCCTTATGAATGGTTGTCTACTCTGAAAGAACTTGATGATGTCCAGGGAGAACGTTATCAAAGAGATGAGTTGGTCAGATAGCTTATCTTCATCAACCTCTTCGCAAGAGAATTCTCTGATATCTTGGATGATTATCTGATAGAAACCTTCTGTGCTGAGTAATTTGTGGAGGTCGACATTGAGGTGCTTCAGTTAGATAATAATATATTTTTCTACTTTTTCTAGTTCTCTGATCGAGTTATTCCATCTAGGTCTTTTCACCTTAAAACTTACAACTTTTTCATACTCTCCTTGGTAGCTATGAGTTTTACCATCAATGGTGGTTACTTGCATGGATCTAATCTATTCATATTTGGCCTTGCATTTTTTATACACTAGGGATATAGCTGCTACCTTTTTATCTACAATTTCTAATAGATATTTTATTTCTTTATTTATCTCTATTATCAACCCAAAATTCCTGCAATAGGTCTCGATCATTCCTGCTTCTTTCTCAATGATTTTGATCATATTTTCTTTGAATTTGGTTGCAAGTTTTGGAACTTGTAATGAACTATTTTCAGAAGGCCTTTGCTCCTGACTCTTGCTGATTTCAACCTTCAGCTTCTCATTTTTTGATTGCAACAATTCAGCTTTAGACTTCTAGGCTATCACTTCCTTCTCAATGACTAGTGCAGTCTGTGCATGGACTTGCACTCCATGTCTTAATAATGAGACTGAGTCTCCTCCTATCGTTGCATCACCCATGTTGGGATCTATTTGGAGTGATTGTATTCCATCAGTGGGAATGATAATGGTGGCCTTGGAAGTAGGCTCTGAACTTGATGGAGGTAAATTATGAACTCCACTTCTACTTTGAACCTCCATCACCCTGTCTTCCATGATAGCTTCAATTTGTTCCTCTTCTTCAATAGTGAATTGTATAAAGTCTTCTTTCTTGATCAGGGTGATGCTCATAGGCTCATTGGCACTCGATCCAATCCTTGCTCTTTTGTGAGGAGGAGATCCTATAGTATCGAGCATCACTACCTGATAATTTTTGAAGATATCATTGAATCCTCCAACTTTCTTTATTCTCTCCCATGCCATGGTAGAGATCCTAATTTATTTATTATTGGCCATGAAGGTTGTTGGTACTGCTCATGGTGAACCTATAGCTATTTGTTGTAGATGTTGTGAGGCCATTAGAGTCAATGCCAAACTCTCAACTGTGAGCTTCCTTGGGGTAGTAGAAATAGGCACAATCTCTTTTCCTCTACTCGCACTGGGGGATTGAGAGGCAGAAGAAGTACCAACTTTTTCTTTCATTGCTTGATCTTGTATCTCAGCTATGATTTTGATTTGCTCAAGATTCAGGCTCATAACCTCCACAATAGGATCGATGAAATATTTTGGTGGGATGGTGGTTACTTGAGGTGCCTTTTTATCTAATGTATCTTTTCTTACCATCCTCAAGTCCACGGAGTAGTCCCCAACCATTTCTATGTGAGTATGTGCTTTTACCAGGTTTTTGTTGTTCCATATCTGTTCGAGATCAATTCCATTGTTCTACACCCATAGAAGATTTTTCTCAAACTCATCTTCTCTGTGTTCCATTGGATTAGACTCCAAAGTGATGCTTTTGTAATGACCTTTGGGATCATATGGTCTCCAAGTGATTTCTATGAAACAAAAGAAGTCCATCATGGGCAAAGATTTTATCATCGTTGGATATCCTCGGTATACATACTCCCCTATTTTTCTTGGAGTTGTGATCCAAGGAACTCTAGTCTTCTTCTTCCTCCATCTTAGTCTGGCTTCTTCTGTAGACTGCCTTACTATCTCTAAGGTAGCAAGTGATTTGGGGCAATAAGTGGGTAAGGCTTTCGGTGGCAATTTGCCTCCGTATGTTCTAATAAAACTGAAATGTTCATCAAGAAAGTAATCTCCAACTTCCATATCTTGGAGATACTTGACTATACCTGGGCTCATTCTGGGTGGTTCTTTCTCGGTGAGCACATGGTACATTGATGCTAAGAATATTCCACAGAATTCTGAATAAGGGGAAGTGCCATCATAGATGCAAGGTAACCTATCCTGGATAATTTTCCTCGGCACTCCTCCGAGTTGTTGGATAGCATCATATTTGAACTGCCCGATGATTAGGTGCACAAGGAATGAGTAGTGCAAGAAATGGGGCATAAGATCCATATTTTTCTTTATGGCATCTTGTAATTCCTTGAATTATTTATCTATTGTATTGCATATTACATCTTGCCACCTATACATGGGCATATTCCAGGTCTTGTTGCACTATACTATCAAATACATCACTTCAATGCTGACCCAGTTGAGGTCCTCAACTCCCAACACTACATGAATTATGTTGGCGTAGTCTCTCGCCCATTTGTGGAACTGATTCTTATGAATTGGAAAATCTATCGACACTGGTTTATCATAATCAAACAAATTCTCATAGAAGGTGGTGTCGATCATGTGTCGTGCCTGCTTTGAAATCACCTTCGCATCATAGCACTATTTGGCTGTTTCTAGCCCAAACACCTATTTGACCTTTTCTAGTGTAATCCTATAAATGGGCTTGTTTCACCCATTAACGATGGCCCTAGTTCTTGGATCATACGAGATGGCTAGCCATGATAATAATTCAAGGGAGAAATGCACTCTTGGGCACAAGAGTTTTTCTAGGTTGGTTCTCCATTTGTTGCAGTGGGGAGCTCTCTTGTCTTTGTCTTCATATGCTTGGTTGAAGATGTTCTTCAATAGGTAGTGTGGGCGTCACCACTCTTCTATGCTGGACTAGAAGTAGAACTCAGTGAGTTCATCCTCACCCCATACTTGTTCTCCAGTATTTCTGTTATTCAACTTCTTGAATGGAACCTTCTCATCTAATGCTTCAACTCTCATTTTGAGGGGTGCCCTATTGGAGGAGGCCATCGCTCAAATATCTATCGCTGGTTTTCTCAGCTCATCAAAATAGTTTGAGAACTTTGTAAGAACTGTGAGTTGCTTGTGACTATGGCCATGTATTTAAATTGGTTCATGCATGAAGAGTTATTAATATCGTACCAACTACCACTGCATTGTTGCTATTCTCGGCTCACCACCTCAATCCCCCATAATGATCAGTCGATCATGAATCGTCATTATCTATTGATTTGCGTAACTAACCATAAGATTATACATGTGTTAGATTTTGAGCCATTTGATTGGTACACATTGCCTTAAGAATCATGCCTAGGGATATCTGAGGTTGAGGTCTACAGTTGGCTTGTGTGCCCATAACACCCAAAGTGGTTTGGCCATGTCAGTGAGATCATCATTGGTTTGAGTGTTGCATCAACTTTTCTTGGGTGAGGATCCACAGATTTAGATCTTGCACTTTAGCTATCATTGATGAAATATCGGTTGATCAGTGATTTAATTTAGTTGAACATGTATGGTCCACTAATTGGATGATCGATCGATTACTTCTTTTCTTCTATCAAATTTTGACCGGTGGATCGCTTTGATTTTGCACGAATAGAGATTCGATCGCTGGATGCCATTATTCGGCCGATATGGCTTTGGGTACTTCTACATGCACTACATTTTAAAACTCGAGATAGCTTTTATCAAGGATGTCAGCTAATAATAATGATTTTTAATTAATATCTCATGCATGCAAAATTAAATGATGACATACCTTAACGTTGTTGATTTTACCTTTGATTGGCTAGGTTGATCTCCCCTGTTGATTTTGTTCGATCAATGAAATTTTGATGTTGAGGATGTGTTTAGTTGTGGATACTAGATGCTCTTATTTTCTCAACTGAAATACTTTCAATGGTAGCACTTTAACAAAATCATCGGCTGATATTTTCCATTTGTTCAGTCGATAAAGGCTTTTCTTCGAATGAACAACAGTTTCACTTTCGCTGAGCGATCAACTTTTGTTTTTTGCCAACTAAAGGAAGATTGAATTTTTGACTTTTTATCCATATTTTAATTTGCTTTGGCCAATGTATTATTTCCATAAAGCAACTTTCTTTATATTCAGCTAATTTCTTATTGCGATCAGCCAAATTTTTTTATTTCTTTCATGGTCGATCGATAGATGGCCGTTTATCTCATGTTGATCGAAATGTCTTTTCACCTTCAATTGCAGTTTTCTTCTTATCGATCAAAAATTTTGATAGCAATTTTATTCATGTCAGTTGATTTAAGATTTGTGCATTCTACTACTTAGGATCTTCGATCTGAATGGTCGACCAAAACATTTTATCAATCAGAAAAATATTTTATTGCTTGTAAAAATACCATCAGCTCTTTTCTCATGGGCATCGACTGAAAAATATTTCAAAAATATTTAGTTTTGGCCGATCGCTCTTTTTGGTTGATCAATTGATTTTATTTTTGGCTAAAGAGTGTTTAGATTTTGAAAAATTTCTTTTTTTTTTGGTAGGCACTTTTTGTCAGTCGGTCGAAGGGTGGATTCTTTGCAAGGAAAATGTGGGGAACCCCTTAAATTTTAATGAAAGGAAAATTTGTGAGCTGCTTAAGGGGTTGGATATGTTCATGAAGATAGGGATTATTTTATTTAGACTTGAACTCTTTATTAGCCTATCACAAAAAGTGTACCTTCTAGGACCTTCAAAATTTTGAAATTATGGGTACATTCATGTTGTATCAATTTTGGCTACAACAGGAGGTTTTTGGAGAATCATATTTTGTAGGTTGTTAACAATACTATTAACATGCCTAGTATCTATTATGCCATATCCTACAACATGCTTATATTTATACTATGACTTAGTGGTTTTATCTTCTTTCACTTTAATCTATCCTCTTCTAATAAGATATTGTTCCACTTTCCTTGCTAACTCAATCACTTGTTCAAAATATGTGATAGTTGTTGTTTCTAACTCAAAAGATAAATGTTCATGCAGATTTCCAATGAATATTTCAAGTATATCTCAAGGAGGTAATGTACATCTCAAATGACCAACTAGACTCCTCCAACAAGCCAAGAAATCTAAAAAAAAATCTTTACCTTATTTTAGATTGTAGACATCTTTCATGGTTACATTCTTCTCAACATAAGAACCAAACTGTTGGATAAATAATTTAGTTGTTTCTTCAAAATTTCTCAAGGAATTACTGGGAAATTGATAATACCATTCTAATGCCATGCCAACAAGACTCTTAGGAAAAATATTTAGTAACAACATATCATCATAAATGAGATCATGGCAAGCTAATCTGAATCTTCTCAAGTGCTCAATTGGATCTTTTATTCCCTTATATATGGATAAAATTGATATAGAAAAATGCTTAATATAAGGTCTAGTAGAAACAATTGGGTCTAGGGGTTGATTTCACATTTCTTTATAGTTGTAGGTGTAACTAGAAGGCTGAATCATATCCACTTTTAAAACCAATTGCTTTACCATATTTGTCAAACTTTGCACCTCTAGATTACTACTTTACAATATCCCTATATTCCCTAAGGGAGGTTTTTTAAGGGATACTTGGCCCAAGTTGGAAGTATTGACACTATTATGATATATGGTATATTTTTGGAGAGGATAACTAATAATTGGTGGAACAAAAGCAATTTTTTTTTTTTGGTAGATAAGATACTATAACATTAATACCGGGTTTTATAGGTTGACCCAAAACCTTTTACAAAAATCAGCCCAGGGCTATTGATGAACATATCCTTACTAGGATCATATATATGTAAGATCTACATGCTGCCAAAGACATTACATCCGGTAAGGCACATAGCATGTTATCAAAAAGAAACTTCCCATACAACATTTTGGGTATACCCCAAGAAAAAACACATGCATCATAATTACAAAAAAGAAATAGACACGGATCCCTTCCTTGAGACAATGGAGAAACAAAAAGCTACAAACACACATAGCAGAGTACTAAAAAAAACTCCCACAATATCTATATTGACAGTTACTCTTAATAATTCTTTGGTAATTACTTTCTTTCGTATATGACATGCTTTGGTACCACATACTATCTTGGCCAATCAGCCTTGGAGAAGTGAACCTGCTGGCTAGATTTATGGTAGTGGCTATCTGGTGGTCCACGTGGCTTTGGTTCAAAGTCTTATATTGTTGTTTCTTTCCTTCCCTGTGATTATCAACCAACCTCAAATTACTAAGATTCCTAGGAGCCATGTTATCTGACATGTGACTATCCCTATTAGTCTTTGTGGTATTTCCAAGCAGCATCCACAAAGACTGACAACTCAAATAATTTTTATTGTGAGTCCAATTCAAAAAAGAGACGAGAATACTCCTAGCCTTCAAACTTATAGTGCCTTCCTTGTTGGTAAATTTGACTATCATTCTTGGAATTCTTGTTGAATAAGCTCCTCTACTTCACTCGGGACACCATGTTCCCAATGAAAAGTTTATCACCATCGACACCCAAGTTGGTGAGCTTATCAACAATTTTGTTAGCTTCCCAAAAGACATGTTGGGCTTTTCTGTCCTGTCTTCCCTGGAAAAGGATCCTAGCCTCTTAAAAAATTGTTTTAATCCTCCAAGGAGGTATTTTCCAATTATTGAGGAGATTTATAACATGCATAGAGTCTCCTTCTATGATAAAATTGCCTTCTAAGTCTTGAGTCATTTGAATGCCTCTCCACATAGCTCTAGCTTTAGCTTCATTGTTCATCCTTGTTCCCAAATATTTGGAAAATGCAAGCATCATATTCCCATTATGATCTCGCACAATGCCACCAGCGCCTACTCTGCCAGGATTGTCCTTAGCTGCTCCATCAAAATTAAGCTTAAACCAACCCATAGGAGGTGGAGACCACTTAACATTGGCTTTGGGGTTGACTACCCTAGGCACAGACTCATCTAACAAGGTTAAGCTTAAATATTGAGCAATCGTGATCTCCTGTAGATGATGTTTACAACTATCAAAAGGGATAAGGTTCACATTCTCATTGGCAAAGGATAGGATCCTGGCAATGATAGTTTGATGATCATGGATAGACTCATTAAAGACTCTATGGTTCCTTTATAACCATACCTACCAAAGATAGTGATTAAGACAAATTTTCCACATGTATCTACATATTTGGCTTGAAAAGGGGTAAGGCCACTAGACGAACAAATCAAGTACGATGGCTAGTTTAACCCATGAAATATTGAAGGCCTGAAAAACCCCACTTAGGATAGTCAAGGAAAAAGGGAACTCAAGGAAATTGTGATAAATGGTCTCCCAATTAGCCCTACATAGATAACAATGATTAGCGATACAAATACCTTTACGCATCATATTATAAATGGTTATAATTATTCCTTGGATAACCAGCCATGAAAAGACTACAATTTTTGGAATTAAATTTTTTATCCAAACTAAGTCCTTTTGGAGGACAAAATCCTTGTCATCAAGAAGAAGCTTGTAAGCTAATTTTATAGTGAACTGCCCATTTTACGTAGGAGCCCAAGTCACTTGATATTCCTTGGGTCTCATAGGGATAAAATGTTGCCTAAGAATTGTTGTGGCTAATCCACAACACACCCCAAAATTGGGGACCCACCTTTTTGCAGGCTTTCAGAGAAAAATCTCAGTGACCCAGATGCTAAAAATGAAGAAAAGGGGCAAAAATGCACAAGTGTAGAAAGTGTCACGAAATCGCGACATGTCGCGAAATCGCGACACGTTGCGCCGTCGTGGCAAAAAATAGAAAAGTGTCACGAAATCGCGACATGTTGCTCCGTCGCGGCCAAAAATAGAAAAGTGTCACGAAATCGCGACATGTTGCTCCGTCGCGGCCGAAACCAGAAAAGTGTCACGAAATCGTGACATGTCGCTCCGTCGCGGCCCAGAGAGGAGAGAGAAAGGCAGAATGGAAAACTGTAGCGAAATCGCGACGTGTCGCAAAATCACGGTCAACATGGTCAACGACAGCAGGTGGGCGAAAACGTCGCGAAATCGCGACGTGTTTGATTTTCGTGGCTTGAAAGCGGGCAGAAGGCACAAAGTACAAAATGGTCACGAAATCGCGACAAAACCGAGCAAAAGAGTCTTAGGCCCAGCAGTGTAGCGAAATCGCGACAAAATCGGAGACAAAGCACTTAAGTCGAAAGGCGTCGCGAAATCGCTACGCGTCGCGTTTTCGCGGTGCGGATGGATAAAACAGCCTGAGTAGGAAAATGGTAGCGATTTCACGCAACTTTTGGCAAAGCATTTCAGCCAGGCAAAGATGTC
Organism: Wollemia nobilis; assembly: GCA_028583015.1. NCBI lineage: Eukaryota > Viridiplantae > Streptophyta > Pinopsida > Araucariales > Araucariaceae > Wollemia > Wollemia nobilis. The sequence continues at coordinate 25,589,717 of JAQPPZ010015824.1, read as the reverse complement.
ACGAAATCGCGACAAAAAGGTGAAGACCATGCCCAAAAATAGTAGCGATTTCACTACGGGGTGCAGTCGAAGTGTACGGATGATGAAAGGCGTCGCGAAATCGCGACAGGTTGTGGAGAGATGGTCCGAAAGAGAAAATGGTCACGAAATCGTGACAGGTTGCGGAGAGATGGTCCGAAAGAGAAAATGGTCACGAAATCACGACAGGTTTTGGCAAAGTGTACGGACGATAAAACGGTAGCGAAATCGTGATAGATTGCGGTGAGAGGGCCCGAAGGAGAAAATGGTCATGAAATCACGATAGGTTGCGATCGAAGCGTACGGAGAACAAAAATGTCGCGATATCGCGACATGTCACGTTTTCGTTGTGAAAGCGAAGGAGCAAGGCCGTGGGCTATTTTTGGTCACGATTTTCATGGGACCGTTACTGAGCATGCAGAGAGCACTGAACACGTGGCAGAAAGGCATGAGGATCAGAGTAACGCTTCAGATCGACAGTTACTGGCCACAAAGAAGATCAAACGTTGCGGATTCAAGCGAAAGGTTAAAAACACCAAAAAGCGGGAAAATGAAGCGAAGCGTCATGGGAACTGAAACGAAGCGTCGCAGAGCAGCCGAGAGCAGCAACAAAAAGTTTAAATAGCAAAAATGTAGATAGATACGGGGCTGGAAATTGTAGCAAGAAAGCATTATTTTTAAAATAAAGGAGTTATTTGGCAAGAGCAACTTTTGTGTGCAAAACCAAAAGGAGATTGAAGCTAATACTACTGTTTTCTCTGTTAATCTTTCCTTTGCATTATTTTCTCTTGTATCTATCCGTTTACACCATGAGATGGGTTACGATAGGTGAATGGCGAGAATGATGCAATCATTTTCTTTCCTTAGAGTCTTGCATCCGATCTGATTTGACTGTGTGTTAGTGCAGGTCTCGTTAGGTCCAGGTTGTTTTAGAACTTCGTCTCACAACTTGGGGTTTTGCAGGGAGGAGATTGCTAACCGAATTAACGTCCTGTTTTAGTTTTCCAGCTGATTTTCATAAGCAATGTTGCGGTTCTAGGTTCTGATATTATTTTTACTTTTTATTCGAAGATTGGCATCTCGGATTCTGGTGCATTCCAGGATACGTTTTATATTTTTTACTAACTCCAAACGCTAACGTAGAAATAGCGAGAACATTTAAATGAAAGATAAAATGAACCAGTTAACCATAAAATGAACCTCATGCTAAAGGCACGGAGCTTAAAATGAAGTGGCCTATACCACGCATTTTCTCATTTAAAATCTTTCTTTAAGCCAAAGATAAAAGAGGTTGCTAATTCATTCTAGGGAGGGTTTCATTAATTTCAAGATCATAAAGGAAGAAAGGGTTTTATTCTTTCTTTTGCTTTATGTGGTTAGATTGTTTTAACAGATTAGGGTTACAAAGTTTGCTGGGAATCATCAAAGGCCCCTTGTTAACAGTTACTTGCAGAAAATAAGTTGTTCTAGATTACATTCATTTATTTGCATTTTGTCTTAATTGGTTATATGCATATGAATGTTTGTTCACAAGAAACTTGGAGAAATTAAAATAATAAATTTTCTTTGCAAGAAAGAGTCTGCGGGTTTGAGACTCCAGTTGCGTGTTCATTTTGTAGTAGGACAAAATATTCACTCAACATTTTGGCGCTAGAAGGAGGGCCTTCTTTATTGCTTTGTAATTATGGTTTGTTCTAACAATTAACGTGGGTAGTTTTGTTTCCACCTATTGTGCTTGCAGGTATAACATTTAGACATTTTATTTGGCAAGTGAGTTGAGAGAAGTCTTTTAGAGTTCTAGAGTTTCCAAGCTGGCCCAACCTGAGTACATAGCTACTAGGTCTAAAACCACAGGGGAAACTATTTTCCAAAGCCTTTCTCCCACTGCTAGGAGGCCAAAAAACAAAACATTAGAGATCGAAATACCACCCAATATACTTGAGTTAGGGATTTCTTTAGACTCAAGTACGTCTAGCGGGCCTGAGCCCTTAATTTCAAGTGCGACAGTAACACCAGTTGTATCTGTTCCAAGCGTTTCCATTGTTCCCATAGGGTTAACACCTTTGAATAACATGGCCCAACAACAACAACAACAACAACAACAACAACCACCTGCCCTCTGGTATGGTGCGCAAAGTTCCCCTTTAGATATTCCTGGGGCAGTCCATGACTTGCCTAGAAACATTGAAAGGGGATTACCCAAATTCTTGCACGATGGTCCCACAACAGTAGAAGATCATGTTCAAATCTACAAGGACTATATGTTTAGGCAAGGGGTTACTCACGAGGATGTTGCTTGCCGAGTTTTCCCTGCTAGTCTAGACCCCACGGCCAATGAATGGTATCGAAATCTTCCAGTAGGGTCCATCACTTCATGGGCCCAATTAGAAACCGCCTTCATTAGCCAGTTTAGAATGTTATTGGATCCCTCCATAATCTACAATCTGTTCGTATCATGTAAAAGATTACCCAATGAGCCCATACGAACATTTAACCAGAGGTTCCAAAAACTATACACGAATCTGACTCGTCACTTTGCGGTAGATCCTGCAGTCGCCTTGCAATTATATTTCGGAGCCTTAGATCCTTTAACGTCTTTGTTGACTAGAAGGAACCCTCAGGTTACGACGCTTCCTTTAGCTTATGCAGAAACAATGACTCTTGAACAACAGATGAACCTGCCAGGAGCAGGATTGTCTCAATTGACTGGGATGGGACAATACGGTCCATACAGTCAATTTGCCATGATGAACCAGTTAATGGCACCACAGGTTCCTATGATGAACAATTTCCAAACACCCACCCAAGTGACGCCATTTCCAGGTTATCCGAATGCCTCTGTTCAAACGCAGGGATTAATTCAAAATAGCCCGATGGGTTTTCCCGGGTTCGGCATGGGCAATAATTTGTTGACCATGCCGGGGTTTGCTCCGATTAGCACGCCAAGCCCAACGACTTATCCAACAATCACTCCCATTCAAAGTGTGAATCCAGGGTGGAATCCACCTGCCCAGACCCAAGCTATTCAAAGTGTGAATCCAGGATGGAATCCACCTGCCCAGACCCAAGCCATTGTACCTATTCCAGAGGTGGCTAATGCAGCAAACACAACTGGACCCAGAATTACAGTGCCTCAACCACAGGGGTCCGAATCCGCCATAGAAAACATGAAGGAAACCTTGGCCAAAGTTTTGGTCACGGTGGGAAATGTCAATAAAAAAGTGGACCAAGCCATGGGTCATAACCGGCCTCATAACCATAGAGGAAAAGGAACATACAACACGCAGCCGAATAATGGGCGAGTACCCAATCCCGTAGCCAATCGAGCAGATGTCTCGAAAGATTTTGGAGAATCGGGACCTTGTGACAATGATTGTATGCACTGTGGCCACGGGAAGCATGAGTCTATATTGACTGAGGTTATACATTCCCAAGAAAGTGAAGAAGAGGAGGATGTGGAATTTTTTGGAAACGAAGATGAAGAAACATTGGAAGTTCATGCCAACAAACGTTTTGGGAAAGGAAATCACAAGTATTACACTAGGAGTTCTAAGGAGCCCAAAACTTCCTCTACTCCTCCAAACAACCAATTACTCCCTCCTGATTTCAAAGGAGATGTCAATCCCCCTCCTCCATCCATGGTGGAAAAGTCTAAGATGGTGCAAAATATGTCAAATTCAGAAAAACCCACTTATGACTTGGTGGAAGACATGAAGAAAACTAAGGCCAATGTCTCGATGTATGACATGTCCCGATTATTAGGCCAAGAAGTAAGTCCACCAAAAAGTTTAGATCCATCTGCCCAAGTTCATGAAGCTAAAAGTGCTGAGTCCCGATTGGTTTTACAAAAGGAAAAATGAGATATACCTCCTTTTCTGATAACCATTAGAATTGCAGGTAAAAACCTGCACAATTGTTTAATAGATTCAGGGGCCTCGGCTACCATCATGCCCCTAGAAATCTGTAAAAAATTGGGACTTACACCAAAACCTTCTAGAAGCAGGGTGGTGCAGTTGGATAGATCAACCATGGAGGCAGTGGGAGAATTGGGTGATGTTCTTATTCAAGTCAATTCAGAACCCAGGGTTCAACATCACATAGACATATTGGTGCTCGACATTCCTATCAAATATGGCATGGTTTTGGGAAGAGATTGGAGTAAAAACCTGAATGGTTACATTGTGACAGATTCTTCACATATGTGGTTGCCGTGGAGGGGAGTGGCCAACCAAATTCGGATTGATAGTGAACCTAGGCTCAAGGAGATGATCACGGAGTACAACAAACCGAATGAGATCCAATACATTGAAGCAGAGCTGGGAGCATATTGTTTGGACATAGAAACGCCTGAAAGTTCCCAAAATGAAAGAATTGGGTGCAACGTTATCGAAGGACATCAGGACATTTGGACTTTAAGATTTGATGGATCCAGGTCCAGACAAGGAGCAGGAGCCGGTGTTGAATTGTCATGTTCGGATAAGGAGCCTATGTTCGCTGCATACAGACTGTAGTTCCCTACCACCAACAACATGGCAGAGTATGAGGCCTTGATTCTCGGACTTCAATTGGCCCTTCGAAAGAAAGTTAAGTGTATCAAGGTCCTTGGTGATTCGGAACTGGTGGTAAAACAAGTGAAGGGACAATACGTATGCAAGGACAGGCGGCTTAGACTTTACCGAACCAGGGTTAGAGATTTAATAGACGAGTTTGATGCTTTTAACATATCTCTGATCTCTAGAAAAGGCAATCGTCTGGCAGATTCTCTAGCCGTAGCTGCGAGTATGTTGAAACCAGTGGACCATAAGAAATGCAAGAAATTCTCCGTAGAACTGGTCCCTTGTCCCTCAATACCAGATAATGTCACGAATTTCCAAGTGTTTGATAGTGACAGGCACATATTCCATTTTGTCACTAATTCTGGTATATTTGAAAAGCGAGGTTATAGATGAAGATGAGAGGGATTTAGAGGAGGCAGATTTGGAAGAAAAAATTATTGGAAAAAACAATAAGATGCGAGATGAGATGGCTTCGTTAGAAAAAACTTTTGATATCGGATACCAACCAAGAGAAGGTAAAAGGGTTCCACCTCCCGGGAGAAGCTCGTGATTTGGTTAACATTGGAAGTGCAGAAAACCCTCGAGAAGTATTCATAGCAAAAGCATGTACCAAGCAGGAGAAGGATTCCATTACCAATGCATTAAAAGAATACATAGATTGCATAGCTTGGAGTTATAAGGAGTTGAAAACTTATGATCAGAATGTCATAATGCACACGATTCCGTTGAAGCCGGATTCCAAACCCTTCGAGGCAAAGACAAAGGCGAGTCAATCCATTATTAGAACCCTTGATAGAGAAAGAGGTGAAGCGACTGTTAGAAGCTAAGATCATCTTTCCTGTTAGGCATTCCACATGGGTTGCTAACCTGGTCCCCGTGAGGAAAAAGAGTGGAGAAATAAGGTTATGTATCGATTTTAGAAATCTTAATAAAGCCTCACAAAAGGACAACTACCCGTTACCCACCATTGATGAAATACTCCAAAAGGTAAACGGGTCGGAGATGATGTCATTCCTGGATGGTTATTCGGGATATAATCAGGTCCTTATCCATCCTAGTGATAGGATGAAAACCGCTTTTACCACAAAGTGGGGCACCTTTGCATACGGGAGAATGCCCTTCGGACTATTGAACGCAGGTGCCACTTTCCAGCGAGCTATGGACTTTGCTTTTAAAGGGCTCATAGGTAAGTGCATCATTGTCTATGTAGATGACATTCCTGTCTTTTCTAAGAATAGGGAAAACCACGTCAGGGATCTTAAGAAAGTCTTTCAAAGATGCAGGGAACATGGCATTTCTCTCAACCCAAAGAAGTGCATTTTTGGGGTAACGAAAGGAAAACTGTTGGGACATATAATATCTAAGGATGGAATTTCCATTGACCCTGAGAGAATAGAGGCCATACAGCAGATTCCTTGTCCCAACAAGCAAGAAGGGGTTGAGATCATTTTTTGGGAAGATCAATTTCGTCAAAAAATTTATTGCAGATTTTGCAAGAAATAGCAAAGCCTTTGAACGACATGTTAAAGAAAGAGGTCCGGATCAAGTGGACGAGATGAAAATAGAGATGCTTTTAAAAATATCAAGGACGCGATTTCTAAAGCCCCGATTTTAGTGAGTCCCGATTATACGAAGCCTTTCTATATCTACACATTTGCTTCAGATCACTCCTTTGCGAGTGTTTTAACTCAGAAGAGTGAAGGCAACATTGAAAATCCTATTGCCTTCCTGAGTAGTCCTCTCAAAGATGCGAAACTGAGATACTCCATCTTGGACAAGCAAATGTATGCTCTAGTTAAGACTGTGAAAAAATTCAGGCATTACATAGTCCACAGTAGGGTCTTTGCTATCGTCCTAGATCCTGCAGTCAAAGCCATGTTCATACGGAATGAATTAGGTGAAAGACGTGGTAAGTGGGTTTCAACTTTGCGGGAGTTTGATCTTGAGATTCAGTCGATGAAGATAGTGCGGGGGCAAGGGTTGGTTAAGGCAATAGCGAGAAAAGGATCTCGCAATTTCATGTCAACATTATGAAGTCGCAGATATAACCAAAGATGAGTGGTATACGAGATGTGGTGTATTTTCTACTAAATGGTAAATGTCCACCGCATTTGAATTCTACTCAACGAAGAGCCTTGTGCTTGAAGTCCGCTAATTTCCTAATTAGATCCGGCACGTTATACAAGAAAAACCATGAAGGTATTTACCTTCGTTGTGTTGATCAAAAAGAGGCGAGTGCGAATACTCAAGGAATTTCATGGTAAACATGGGAAAGACATGGGTCCGCTAATGCCACAGCCCACCAAATCCTTAGAGCCGGTTATTATTGGCCTCGACTGTTCAAAGATGCCCATATTCATGTGAGGTCATGTCATACATGTCAAACTGCAGCCAATAGAGACAGGAGCGCTTCCATGCCTTTACAATCCGTAATTGAGTCTAGACCTTTTGCGCAATGGGGCCTGGATTTTGTTGGGATTATCAGTCCCAATTCATCCGATTCCCACAAGTACATTCTGACGACTACGGATTATTGCACAAGGTGGATTGAAGCTATCCCCACAAAGAATGCTACTTCGGAGGTTGTTATTAAATTCTTAGAAGATAATATTGTCACTCGATTTGGGATGCCTAACTCCATTGTAAGTGATAATGGTTCAGCTTTTTCCTCTCTAGAGTTTGCTAATTGGGCCTTTGATAACAGCGTGAGTTTAAAATTCTCTTCCAATTATTATCCGCAAGGTAATGGATTGGCCGAATCATCTAACAAGAATTTGTTAAATGTCATAAAAAAATTGTTGGAAAGAAATCCGCGGGACTGGCATAACAAGCTTAAGTTGGCTCTTTGGGCCGACAGAATCAGAGTCAAAGAAGCAATAGGAACATCTCCTTACCATCTGGTTTATGGACAAGATCCCATTTTTCCTACAAATCTCAGGTTACAAACGCTGCATTTCATGAAAGATTATTTCGGAACTGATGATAAACTTGAGTCTAGACTAACACAATTAATGCATCTGGATGAAAAAAGGGATGAGGCTATGCTTCATTTTAGTAAACACCAGGATGTAGTAAAAATATGGTTTGACAAAAAGTCTAGAGCCAAGGCTTTTAAAATATCAGATCTAGTGTTGTTATGGGACAAAAGACATGAGAAGAAAGGGGATCATGATAAGTTTGACTACTTATGGTTGGGTCCGTACCAAGTTTCAGAAGTCCTAGGGGAAAACAGTTTTAGACTAAGAACCTTGGATGGAAAGGATTTGGCATTACCTGTCAATGGGTTGCACTTGAAACACTACTTCCAGGCTTGAAGCAGCTGGGTTTTGTATTATATGTAATTATGCCATGCTTTGTTTCTTTTGTGTGCAGATTTGATATTTAAGTTGTGTGTTCTTGACATGTTTAGGTTTGTATTAATGTTGTGCTTTGTTTCTTTTGTGTGTGCAGGTTGGACGTTTAGGTGGTGTGTTTATTTGACATGTTTTCATTGTCTTATACAAAAAAAAAAAAAAAAAAAGAATAAAAGTTTGAAATGGTAACACATGCCTAAGATCGGGAGAATATGAAGCATTGGAATTATGTTGTAAAAAGCTCCACATATAACACAAACTGTTAAATAATATCGTTTGAGGCTTGTGATGCATGAAGTAGTCAGTTTTACAAATTATGGCAATACTTCATCTGCAATTCAAAGGGCAATGCATTCATAGTACATCTCACTTTGCATATACATGCCATCTTAGTTGCATATGCATTTCAGATACAAATCATTAAAGTGTGTTAAATCCTCTTAGGGTTATACTATAACATAAATAAAGAAAAAATCCTAAGGTTGGAAACTGAGCCCCAAGATATCTAGAACCAAGCACATTTTGTACACATTAAAAAATATCTTGGGCAAAATGATCAAAACCTTGCTTGGAAGAAAAGGGTCAAGCGAAAGGAATATTTCATGTCTATCCTATTATGCAACATGATCCTTAAAACAGTGGTTTTTACCACTTCCATTAAGCTTAAAGCCTAAAATCAGAGTAGTAAGGATAGGGTTAAGTCCTCATCGAACTTAGGTTGAGGATCCAACTCCCCAAAGCTTTGATTTGACCTACATGGAGTAGTAAGGATAGGGCATAATTCTCATCTCGCCTAGGTTGAGAATCCGATTCCCCAAAGCTCCTATGTCTCATTTCAAGATAAAACTTGGATTGGAAGGATCGTACTACTTGTCCTCTGCAAAGGATGGGTAGTCATCCCCAAGGTCCAAGTAATAAAATTAATATTCTCCATTTTTCATCTAAGACTTGGATTGGAAGGATCGTACTACATGTCCCTAGCAAGGATGGGTAGTCATCCCCAAGATCCAAGAAGTAAAATTAACTTTTTCCCATCTCATCTTTATATTGGATTGAAAGGATCGTACTACTTGTCCTCTGCAAAGGATGGGTAGTCATCCCCAAGGTCCAAAGAAATGAAGTTAAGTCATGGATTATGGGGTTAGGTATGCCCATGCATGACAACATGTCTTGTCTAAAAAACAAGACCACTGACTGTTCAAAGGGTTAGACTAGCATGACCATTTCTTCCATAATTGGTTAAATCATTTTGCTCAAAGTGAGGTAATGAATTCCAAATCAGAGTAGTAAGAATAGGGTTAAACTCCCATCTAGATTAAGTTGGGAGTCTGATTTCCCAAAGCTCTGATTTCACTTTCACTTACACATGGGTTCAAGATAGTAGTGACTCATAACCAACTTTGGGATCTAATAAAACAATTCATTATACACATGGTTGATCCTAAGAGGGTTTGATAATCTTGAATATTTGTGTATGATATTAGAAGGTCTATGCATTTGTAAAAGCAAAATCTCTAAGCATATTCATTAGGTTTCACAAATCATTTACAGTCTCACACATGCATGCATGTAAAACTGACAATGGAATGTTGATCAAGTCCAAGCGATATGGAATGAAAACAAATAGCACACACCGAGCTAATACTAATGATTCTGATGTTTCATGTACTTCTGATCTGTCGGTATTTGTTTATCTTTTATGTGCTAACGCCTGTATCTAAGCTTGTATATTTCAGGTTGGGTTCTCACAAAAATGCTCTGGAGCATTTGACAGCAGAGTCGCCATTTGTTGTGGCTAATCCACAACACACCCCAAAATTGGGGACCCACCTTTTTGCAGGCTTTCAGAGAAAATCTCAGTGACCCAGATGCTAAAAATGAAGAAAAGGGGCAAAAATGCACAAGTGTAGAAAGTGTCACGAAATCGCGACACGTTGCGCCGTCGCGGCCAAAAATAGAAAAGTGTCACGAAATCGTGACATGTTGCTCCGTCCGCCAAAAATAGAAAAGTGTCACGAAATCGTGACATGTTGCTCCGTCGCGACCGAAACTAGAAAAGTGTCACGAAATCGTGACATGTCGCTTCATCGTGGCCCAAAGAGGAGAGAGAAAGGTGGAATGGAAAAGCGTAGCGAAATCGTGACGTGTCGTAAAATCGCGGTCAACGTGGTCAATGCGAAGTGGGCGAAAAGTCACGAAATCGCGACGTGTTTGATTTTTGCTGAAAGCGGCAAGGAGCAAAGTACAAAATGGTACTTCGAAAGGGGTCGCGAACACGTCGTCGCGTTTGGCGTGGATGGATAAAATGAGTAGGAAAATGGTAGCGATTTAATTGGTGAAAGACGTCGAAAATCGTGAAAAAAGGTGAAGACCATGCGAAAGAGAAATGGTAGCGATTTTGTACGGGTTTGGCAGAGATGGTACGGATGAGAAAATGGTCATGAAATCGTGACAGGTTGTGGAGAGATGGTCCGAAAGAGAAAATGGTCGCGAAATCATGATAGGTTGGAAGAGATGGAGAGAGAAAATGGTCGAAATTTGACAGGTTTGGAAAATGTATGAAAGAGAGAAACGGTAGCGAAATCACTGACAGGATTGCGAGAGAGGGCCCGAAGGAGAAAATGGTCATGAAATCACGACAGGTTGCGGCCGAAGCGTACGGAGAACAAAGAGCGTCGCGATATCGCGACATGTCGCGATTTCGCGACATGTCGCGTTTTCGCTGTGAAAGCGAAGGAGCAAGGCCGCGGGCTATTTTTGGTCACGATTTTCATGGGACCGTTATCGAGCATGCGAGAGAGCCTGTGAACACGTGGCGAGAAAGGCATGAGGATCATAGTAACACTTCAGATCGACGAGTTACATCCAGCGAGAGAAGATCAAACATTGCGGATTCAAGCGAAAGGTCAAAAACACCAAAAAGCGAGAAAATGAAGCGAAGCGTCATGGGAACTGAAACGAAGCGTCACGAGCAAGCAGAGAGCAACAGAAAGTTTAAATAGCAGAAATGTAGATAGATACGGGGCTGGAAATTGTAGCAAGAAAGCATTATTTTTAAAATAAAGGAGTTATTTGGCAAGAGCAACTTTTGTGTGCAAAACCAAAAGGAGATTGAAGCTAATACTACTGTTTTCTCTGTTAATCTTTCCTTTGCATTATTTTCTCTTGTATCTATCCGTTTACACCATGAGATGGGTTACGATAGGTGAATGGCGAGAATGATGCAATCATTTTCTTTCCTTAGAGTCTTGCATCCGATCTGATTTGACTGTGTGTTAGTGCAGGTCTGTTAGGTCGAGGTTGTTTTAGAACTTCGTCTCACAACTTGGGGTTTTGCGGGGAGGAGATTGCTAACCGAATTAACGTCCTGTTTTAGTTTTCCAGCTGATTTTCATAAGCAATGTTGCGGTTCTAGGTTCCGATATTATTTTTACTTTTTATTCGAAGATTGGCATCTCGGATTCCGGTGCATTCCGGGATACGTTTTATATTTTTTACTAACTCCAAACGCTAACGTAGAAATAACAGAACATTTAAATGAAAGATAAAATGAACCAGTTAACCATAAAATGAACCTCATGCTAAAGGCACGGAGCTTAAAATGAAGTGGCCTATACCACGCATTTTTTCATTTAAAATCCTTCTTTAAGCCAAAGATAAAAGAGGTTGCTAATTCATTCTAGGGAGGGTTTCATTAATTTCAAGATCATAAAAGAAGAAAGGGTTTTTATTCTTTCTTTTGCTTTATGCTGTTAGATTGTTTTAACAGATTAGGGTTACAAAGTTTGCTGGGAATCATCAAAGGCCCCTTGTTAACAGTTACTTGCAGAAAATAAGTTGTTCTAGATTACATTCATTTATTTGCATTTTGTCTTAATTGGTTATATGCATATGAATGTTTGTTCACAGGAAACTTGGAGAAATTAAAATAATAAATTTTCTTTGCAAGAAAGAGTCTGCGGGTTTGAGACTCCAGTTGCGTGTTCATTTTGTAGTAGGACAAAATATTCACTCAACAAGAATGTTACAAAGATCATTTGATTCTTCTTGAAATCCCTGAATTCTTATTTGTTTCCACTTCATTCTACCTCTATCCTCAACCATATAATCAGAGACTTTTTTGCCAATGAGTTCCTCTGTGATATCTCTGATTCAGGCTAAGTTAGGATATTGCATTAGTGGTTTGTCCTTAACCCACCTATCATTCCAGCAATTTATCCTCTCACAATTGCCTAAAACCCATATTAAACCTTTTTTGATGATTTCCTTACAATTAAGAATTGCTTTCCAAAAAGCAGAACCTTTGATTGGAACCGAGTCTCTTAGAAATTCCATATTTTGAAGATACTTTCATTTGATGATACCTGTCCATTCATTTTATTCACCAGAAATGAGACGCCATGCATGCTTAGCTAGTAAATCTAAATTTATATGAGCAATTCTCCTCAGAACTAAGCTCCCATTTTCCCTGGGTCTGCACACTTTGGTCCATCCTACAAGGTGTATCCTTTTTTCTCCTCTGATCCAGTCCATAAAAATTCTTTTTGGAGTTTCTCTTTTTTTTGGAAAACCTTCACAGGGGCTTTGAAAATGGAGAGGAAATATACTGGAATGCTCTTAAGATAGGCCTTAGTGAGGGTCAGCTTTCCTGCTTGAGATAGAAGATGACCTTTCCATCTAGCAAGTTTTTTTTGAATTCTTTCAATAACCTTGTCCCACATTGACTCTCTTGGAGAACCAATGAAAAGAGGGAGACCAAGATACAAAGTGGGGAGGTTTGCTATATCACAACCTAAAATTTTTGCAATCCTTCCTTGCCTCTGAATGGGGGTGTTCAAGAAATATAACTTGCTTTTACTAAAATTAACTTTCTGACCATTAGCGTCCTCGTAGAGTTGCAGGATGTATTTAATTATTTTGGCCTCAACCATCGATGCCTTAGTCAATATAAGGGTATCATCGACAAATTGTTGGTGAGAAACAACCCTAGTGAGAGATGTTGCCTTGATTCCCGATATTAGCCTTGAATTGCAAGCATTTTTTTATGGTTCTACCTAAAGCTTCTACCACAATGATGAATAACATGGGGCTAATAGGGTCCCCCTATTGAATTCCTCTGTGACTTTGAAAGTAACCAACAGTTGTTCCATTAACTAGAATCAAGAACCATGCTTTAAAAATACATTCTTTGATCAAATTAACCCATTGGTGGTGAAAACCAAACTTAAGGAGCACAACAATAAAAAATTCCCAATTTAGCCTGTCAAATGCTTTGTTCATATCAAGCTTAAGGGCAAAAATAGACCTGTTAGTCTTATGAGCAGAGTGCAGATCTTCATAAACTGTGATAACTCCATCCAATATTGACCTACCCTGGATAGAGCTTCCCTGACATGGATCTATGATGCCGGGCAGAATATCTCTCATTCTATTTGCAATGGCTTTAGTTAGGATCTTGTAAGAAACATTGCATAGATTGATTTCCATGAAGTCAACCATAGATTCAGGGGTTTGCTTCTTAGTAATTAGAAAAATAAAATTAGAGTTGATACCTTTTGGGATATAATTGCTTGCTTGGAATTCTCTGATAGCAAAAATTACATCCTCACTTATGATGTCCCAAAAATCTTGATAGAAATGAGGGGGAAAGTCATCGGGTCCCGAGGCTTTGTCTGGCTCCATGCTAAACAAGGCTTCCTTAATTTACTCATAAAAAAATGGAGCTAGAAGCTTAAGGTTTTAATCATCATTTATTATGCTAGGAATGGATTTCAAGAGAATATCTTTGGCCTCCTCATTGCACTACGATTCTTGACCAAGGATAGAATTGAAATAAGTTACTATCTCCTTTCTGATTTCTGTTAAGTCTTGAGTAATAGAACCATATGATTTTTATTTTATTTTATATTGTTATTGCTTTTGCTTCTAAGCATGGTGACGTGGAAAAACTTGGAATTTGAATCTCCATATTTCAACCAAAGAGCCCTTGATTTTTGCCTCCAATAGATTTCCTCACAGGCAAAAATGTTATGAAACTCTGCTAGTTTTGTTCATTCCTCCTACCTAGTAGTTTCATTAGCATCACCATGTTGGATCCTTTGATCAATTATCTTCAAAATTTCAACAACCTATTTTTTATTTTGTGATATTAGCAGATTGAGGAGGAAATTGAAAATAATTTTGAGTGACACTACTAGTTGGAGGGACTTGTAGATTCCTTCCAATGTTTGTGGTTAGAGTAGTGGCATAAGTTGGCTGATGAACAAGATTACCATGATTTAAAGATTCATTCAAGGAGTTATCATGAACATATAGAGAGGGAATAGTTTGATGATGAAATGTTCTAACATCCTCGAGTTGGGCTTCCTACTTTAGAGTTGTATCCAACGTATGCTCATGATACCTATAAAAGTTCCACATATGTTCACAATATTTAAAAGTAGGGTTCCCATTGGGTCCCCTAATAGGATCAAGACTATTATCAATCTCTTAATTTTATTTTTCTTCAAGATTATGATTTTATCTATCAATTGGGTCATCCTCTTGGAAAATATCATTAGACTCAAAAGGTCTTCACCTACTCCTAAGGTTGGGATCCATTAGGAGGGAGAAAAAGGGATAGAGTGGAGAGGAAAAAGACCAAAGACCAACAAACAAGAGATTCTTAAGATAGTTATGAAAATGTTTTCTAATCTAAATACATAGATTTAGTGTTCTTGCTTAAATTTTTAAAAGGAAAAGGAAGAGGCTTCCTATATTGGCCACTAATATGTGTTTTCATGTCATGTTCACCAGATATGTAGAGGAGAAAAACTACACACCAACATACAATTCTCAAGGTTGGATCCATAGGTAAGCCTTGAGGTGATTGCGATGGCTATCATAACTCGCTCAGTATGGGTGAAGGGTTCACCAGGATCAATTTTAGGACTTGCTCCAAGTCTAGGGGTGGAATGTGTTGGATGTGTTCAATTTAAGATAATCACCTATGTTTGGTATTTCTATAGCTAAACTAAGAAATATAAAGGACAATGCAAAATAAGATGCAAGAAGACAAGAGCCAACCCTAGAATGATTCTTTGATTGAATGATGTCTAACCCTAGGGTTACAAAATGGAATCCTTTAAATCAAGGATCCAAGGGAAGATGCACAAACAATATTAAACCCTAAATGCACACTAAATGTTGTTTATCTTTCAAATGCCTAGAAATAAATTAAATATTTTTCTTTTAAATCTGATCTAGGGTTTTTATAGAAATAAAAATCACCCAAAAAACAACCTAAATATTAATTAGAGCACTTATATTTAATTGGTGGTTGATCCAAGCTTTTATCTTTCATCCAAAAATTATCTCATGATTCCAATTCCTACAAAATAACTTCACAAACACTTAAAAGATATGATTAGCATTAGGAGGTCTACTTAGACTACTATATGGCTGCACTTCAAGGTGTAGAAGTTAATCCCCCTAGGTCCTATTAGTCGACCTTTGAAATACAAAAGAAAGAGTTGACCTTTGGAAGATGAATAGACAAAATAAAATGTAGCAACATAGTAGGATAAATAGAACATAAAATATGCTATTATGATCAAAATCTAGCATGAAAGGTAAACCTAGGGTTTGGTGGTAGTAGATTGCTCCTAATATTAGCCTACACAAATCATACCTTGTATGGAGCGATCATGATTTTGCAGAACAATGAGATCGCACCCCATAATTACCAAGGTGTGATATCACAAAAGAAGATAAAACCCCTTAAATGATGCAAGAAAATTAATGAAAAGTAAAATCTAATTAATATATAAAATTCAAAAGTGCAAAAACAACTTGGTAGTAATGAAAAAGAAAATCCAAGGATGGAGACCTCTAAGTAGCAGAAATCCTCCTTAGGTTTTCAACACATGTCCACCAAAAATTAGCAATCACACAAATAATGCACTGAAAAATCCTTTCCAAAATAGAGCTTAAACAGACTATATCAATCACTTGAATAATGAGCACTTTTTCAATTCTCATGTTTACTTACTTGTAGAAAGAAGACTTCAAGAAAAATAGAACTTGCATTGAATTCCTTCTGTTGTCTAAAAAGAAGACTTCAAACCCTCCTTGTAAAGTGGATTTGAAAGAGAAATGGGTAGGAAAATCCAAGAAAAGCTGATCTCAAAAGATCAACTTTAAAAATTAGGATTTTCTAGGAGAAAACCCTAGCTATGCAAAATCGTGCCCCATAGAGGCCAACCACAATTTCGCATAAAGAGGGAAAAAAGAGAGGAATAAGAGGGAAGGAGGTCCAAACTCATTTAGGGCAAGTTGGAGGGTCTCCCTAAGGATCTAGGGAAAATTGCTCACTCAAGTGGGTCAATTTTCTAGGTCTATAGAAGGATTAGACCCTACTTTCTGTCTTGCTTCTTCTAACATTCATTACCTACCATCATATCTCTTTTGCTTTATAGACAACTTAGAATCAAGTTCCATCATCCTTTTGGCTCTCCACATTTTAGTAGAGGCCTTGCACACTACAAAAGAAGAAGAACTATTAGTTACAAGTCAAATAGGAAAGCAATAATGTTGAAGAGGCATGAGACCTCCATAGAAATTCCAACATAGAAGCAATTTTCAAAGAGATAAAAAAAAGAAATGATTCTCAAAGGAATAATTTCAAGATGCAAAAGATATGTTATCATTTCAAAATAAATGGACACACCATGAGGGAATGTTAGCATATTCTATTTAGAAATGGATCCCCTTCATGAGAGATGAACCAACAACAAAATTGGTCATCTTCATAACAAAAAAAATAGAATTAGAGAAAGGCACAAAAAAATAATATATCCAAAGAGAATCAAGTCAAAGAAGAAGTTCAATAAGTAGAAGAATAACATGTGTTTAATGCACAAGCATAATCAAGTCATTCAAAATAAGTTTGGAAGAATACAAAAGTAAGCAAACATATCTCAAAATAACTTGAAGCAAAAGATAGCAAAGAAAATAAGGAATCAATACCTCATATTTAACCATTAACACATCAAAGGAAGCATGAGTACATCAAAATTTTGTACCTCAAAAGGAAAAGAGAAAGTTTTAATCATTAAAATTTATGTAGGTGAGTTGATCATAACAAGGAATTTTAAAAGAATAATTCTAGCCACAAAGAAATATTTGAGGAAATTTTTTAACTTGATTATTCCACCATTGTATAGATCAAAGGGTAAAGTAGAACAAAGTGAAGGAAATATTTTGAAATGAATCTTTCTAAAATATTCAAGACAAAAATAAAAATACAAGAAACTAAAGACTACAAAAAATCAAACTCTTTAGTCAAAAGGAAAGTAGGTAAAAACTACAAAGATGATGCAATATCAATAGATAGATCATACAATATATTGTCAAAAACATCATCCAAAAATTTGGAAAAAATTGCAAATATTGAAAAAACCTCAAGGACTATAGTCCTTGAAATGTTTCAAGAAAGTAAATCTAGGGATAAAATAAGCACTTCAACTTTTGTAACAGTTGGAACTTGCAAAACAAGTTTGTAACTATCAAGAACAATACAAATGGGATAAGTACTTGAATACAAGAACTAAGGATCAACAATGCTATTAGAAATTATTGAACAAATATTTTTTAATAAATGTTTCTTTTGGAGTACATGATTAGTAGAGCCCAACACTCCTCAACATCAAAGTCGTAAGTCTACATTAAGGGGGAAATTTCTTTGTAAAAATCCTACATCACTCTAGAAATTGTTCTTTGATCATAAAAAAATTGATCTTTTGACTATGATGTAATAAAGTAGACATAAAAAATTGACCCAACCCTTGGGCAAGGTGAAAGATGACTTATGAAATACAGGTTTCCTCTAGCAGATCATAGAAATTTGAATTTCCTTTGGATGGGAACTCAGGTGCAGATGATGGTAGGAAAGACAACCTTGATTTTGATCCTTAGGATAGCATGGGTAGAGGCATGGAAGTCACAGGCATTAGGGGGACACACCAACTAACCATTAAATATCCAAACCTATATCCTTTGTAGAGATAGTCCAAAAAGGTTTAGGATCCTTGTCTCCACCTTCCCAAAATGGTCCCAATAATCTCATTCCAAATGGAATAGAAGTTGTAATCCCTCCTTATATTATGGCTTCCTTTATTTTTTGGATTCCCTATATATGGTTGGTAAATTTTTGGGATCATACCCAAACATTGAATCCATTTGAATGTGAGCCTTTTCCAAATGGCACCCCAATGACAACATGGATCTGGTTGCACTTCCTTGAGGCTTCTTCCTCATTAGACTTAATAACCTCAAAGGCATCAACCGCATTCTCACTAGTAGCCCATGGTTCTTTGAGAGATGTAGTATCTTTGTTAGAATATATGGAGAAGAATTCAACCCTAAAACCTAAAGCATAAACTTTACATCCATTTGGGTTAGACTTATAGGTTTACTAGTCTAGTTATAGCATGAAGAAATCTTGAGAGGGATTGCTCAAACTATAGGTGACCTCATCACATTTGACCCAAAAACTAAAGCCAAGTCATGGATGGTGTATGCTTGCTTATGCATCAATATCAACCTTGATTTTAAACTACCTATGTACATGGACTTGGTCTCTATCTCCAACCGTAGTGCCAAGCAATCAAATACAAGAACAATATTGTGTTCTACATCGAGTGCCACATGTAATGTCATCTCAGGGAAAAATACCCCTCTATCATTTTAGAATAAAAAAATTAAGAGTTTTGACCCAAGAAATCTAGTGAAAATTATTGAATAAAGGTTCATATTCCTAAGAACCATCATTCTGATTCGGATCACCCTACCAGTGCTCCTAATATTGGCACAAATATCTTGGCAAAATTTTATAATCCTGACATATATCTCCTGGCTAAAGTTTCTAACTTGAGGATAGACTTCAACTAGAAACCTTGAATCCAAAGGCAAGCAACCAGTCCATTCCTCTATTATCGAATCCTAAGACTGGGTATGTTCTCTCTTTGTTTTCCCTAATTGTTTCAACCCATTTTCTAGGTCCTTCCATTATATGATGAGCTTAATATTCCTACAAATTTCCTCTTCCTAGAGTTCTTAGACTGCCTTCAGTGATATTCTAACCCTAAATATTTTTTGAGACCTCAATCCCCATCAAGATCTAGCCCTTCATGCCCTCCCCTTAACCAAAGCTCTATGAACCTCCTCAATAAGCTATCTTCTCCTACTAACCTAGATTAATATTTAAGTCCTCCCAAGCTCATCACCAAAAACAAAATAAAAATATCCATAGATGTTGGCAATGATAAGAAGAAAGGGAGGCCATCCATTCTTGATTTGAGAAGAAAAGAGGTCAAAGATGAAATTACCAATGAAACTCAGGTACTCTCCTTTCAGCCCTTGCTAAAATCCCAATTGGAAACATTTCCAATGATGATGGGAAATGAACCAAAAATCCCTTATATAAAGGTAGAGAAGGAAAAAAAAACTCTATTCCAAGTTTCATAAATGAAGATCCTCTTATAGAATGTGAGAGGCCTCAATGGTCTAACCAAAAAATGGTTAGTGTCATCCATGAGGAAGGATATTAGACCTAATATCATGTTGCTTCAAGAGACAAAAATTGATGAAGTAAATCTTGAAATATTTGTCAAAAGAATATGGAGAAATAGTGAGTACATTGCTAGCCCATACCATAGAGCTTTGGATGACCTACTATGCTTTTGGTATCCCAATAAAGTAGAAGGCAGAATTTTATCTTCATCTAATATAATCATTAATATTCTCTTTTATTGTAAACATAACAAAGCAATATGTGTTCTTTCAAATATCTATGCCCCTAATAATCCTCTAGGAAGATTGGCGCTATGGAACACCCTCAACCAAATGAGGACCATATTCTTAGATGAACCTTAGATGCTCATAGGAGATTTCAACTCCCCCATTTATCCTTATGATAAAAGTGGAGGTATGGCTATCACACCAAGATGCTTTGAGGACTTTGGAAAATTCATTGACATAAATGAGCTAATGGATATCCATCTCAAAGGAACTAAATTCACATGGAGTAATAGGAGGATAGGTAGACAACTCATTCAACTAAGGCTCAACATATTTCTTTTTCCCAAGGAGGCAATTCACTTATTCAGGGATACTGCTCTATAGTCCCTCCCTAAAATTAGATCAGACCACAATCCTATAATCCTTGAAGGCCTTCAATTGGATTTCTTATTCAAAACTCTCTTTAGGTTTAAAAATATATGGCTTCAACATATTGACCTCAAAGTTTGTATTGCTGAATGGTAGAATTAAAGTTTCACAGGCCTTCTCATATCTCAAATTACCAAAAAAATGCATTTTATCAAAAAATAATCTTCAAGTATGGAACAAGGAGGTGTTTGGCAACATATTCAAAAATAAGTAGTACATAAAATATTAGCTCAAAATCATAGAAGATAAAATCCGATCTAGAAATTTATCTCTCCAAATCAGGGAGGAAGAAAGGATACTTTTGGCTGAGTTCCACAATGTTACAGTAAAAGAGGAGTTCTTTTGAAGAGAAACATCAAGATACCTATGGCTAAGAGAATGTGACTCTAAAAAAAAGTTATTTCATACCTCAAATCTTAAACATCACAAACACAACAAGATCAAAGAGCTTCTCAAGAGTGATGAGTCTATTCCTAGTGATATTTTTGACATCCACGTTGAAGCTATTTTCCACTTCAAAAACCTTCTTGGACCCCATATCCGTTACTCTACCCAAGCCTTTAACCCTCTTATATAGAACATCACATGCCTAATTCCTCCTGAGGTCAACTCACATATTCTCAAAACCTTTTTCCAAGATGAAATTAAAGATGCCCTTTTCTTCATGTATGCTAACAAAGCCACTGGCCCATATGGCTTTCTATCATGCTTCTTTTAGTTCTTTTGGGATACTATTTGTAAAGACATAAATAAGGCTATCTAGGAAGTCCAAAGGAATAAATTCCTTCCTAAGGATGTCAACTCAACCTTTCTAGCTCTTATTCCCAAGTCCCCTGGCAGTAGAACCCTTTTTAACTTTAGGTCAATTAGTATCTAAAATGTCATCTACAAAATTATCACCAAAGTTATGACCAATAGAATGAAGGATATCCTCTCTCTCACCATTGATCCTTGCCAAGGAAGCATCGTAGGGTAGACTCATCACTGATGACATTATCACCATATATAAACTCATGCACTCTATCTCCAAAAGTTAAAAAAAAAATATTTTATCCTCAAGCTTGATATGAATAAATCCTTTGATAGAGTTTCCTAGAATTTATTTTTATGATCTTGTCCAAATTTAGGTTTCATAATGAAGTATGGGAAAAATGGTGCACCTAAGAGTGATAAACAATATGCATGAAGAACACAAGATTATACTGAGAGGGGGGTGAATAGTATAAGACCACTTTTTACTTTTCTTTCCAATCAATATTATGTAGTGTATAGATAAAAATATAAACAACTATAATCAAAGTAATGTACAAATCACCACACAAAATAGAGACACCAATTTAACGTGGTTCACCCAATGTGAGCTACTCCACGGAGAAAATCTTTCACTAAAATTTTCTCAATCAATCTTTTGGAAATCCTTTCCCTATTACAATGTTTATGGACCTTTGTTCAAAGGAGACACCAATCCCCTAATCAAGTTTGTGGATCTATATCCATAGGAGAACTCCTTTCTCCTTAGCTCTGGTTGGTGATCATCTAGAATAACTGTTGCCTCCACTACATTGGCTATTGGATCTCTATCCACTAAAGACTCCTATCCTCACTACCTTGGCTAATGGATCTCTATCCAATGGATATTGTTGTCCTCTATACTATGTCACCTCCAAAGCTTACTTTTTGCTTTGTCTTAAATCTGCACTAAACATAGTACTTCAATCTAGCACAAATTTTCTCAATCTCTATCTTTGATCTGGCATAAACTTGTCCTCAAATTTATACCAAACTCTGTCCTCAAATATGCACTAAACACAGTCCTTTGGTCTAGCATAAGTCTATCCTCAATATTTGTCTTCAAGCCTTATCACAAAGCTTGACTTAATAACAAATCAAATCTGTTGGATCTACCCCAAACCTTAACTCAAGGTTTGAGCAAATCAATAAATCAACTCTACTCACAAGCCTTCTCAAAGACTTGTCTCAAATATGCTTTGTAAGATTCCACAAAAGCTCACACTAATATGTACACAAGTTCTCTCTAGAACTTGTCCAATATGCTTAACAATATTTGTCTTCAAATCTATATTGTAAGCTTCCACAAAATCTTACACTAATCTATCTACAAGTCCTCTCTAGAACTTGTCCAATCTGCTCAATAATCTCTATCCTCAAATATGTATTGTAAGCTTCCACAAAAGCTCACACAAATTTGTCCACAAGTCCTCTCTAGAACTTGCCTCAAATATGCTCAACAAGTCCTCACTAGAACTTGTCCAATCTCATAGAAACATAAAGAGAATTGTTAGAGACTCAATATGATTCACATTTACCACAATGCACAATAACTTTCAATCTCTCTTTTATCACATAAAAAATATAGAGAATTATTAGAATAAATATGTTTCACACTCATAAACACTCAACCTCTTTCTCAGATCAATTTAGATTATGGAACACTTTGTTTTACAAAAATTTAAATATAACTTCAACACATCCACTTGAATAGACTCAACCAAGTCTACTCAACCACTCACTTAATAAATTTACTCCTTGCTCACAAATCCTAGTCCAAGCATATGAAAACTCACTCACTTATTTCCAACAATGCTTATAAAACAATCTCACATAACAATGATACTCATGATCTTTGCAAACCCTATTTCAAGTTCTTCACTCAACCAATCACTTCAACAATAATGCTTATCAAAAAATCTCACATAACAATGATACTCATGATCTTTGCAAACCCTAGTTCAAGTTCTTCATTCAACCAATTACTTGAACAACAATGCTTATAAAACAATGTTACTCTCATTAAACTCTATTCTAGAAAACCTTGAAGCATTAATTCAAAACACACTCAACAATGCTTACAAACCAATCCTTTTCACTCCAACTTAGTATTCACAACACTCGAAAAACACTTGCTAGAAATATGTGCACATACCTTTTTGATTGATGAAGAAGTGTCTTCAAAACCTATCTCAAAATAACCAAACCTTCTTGTGCCAAATCAAGTTTAGATAACAAAATTTTTATCTCAAAAATATTTACAAGGATATTCTACTTGATCGAAAGGTACAATAAAATTTAATCCAAATTTTACACCTTATAACTCCCTCTAACTTTCTAACCACTCACAAATATCAAGGATACAACACTTTACCACTTAAATTCCCCTTAAAATTAAGCACATAAAATAATTATCAACACCTTATAACTCCCCTTAAAACCTTATAAAATAAAATTATTTTAAAATTTAGGGCATAACTTTATTTCTTCAAAAAATTTGGCGCTAACTCAAAAAGGGCATACCTTTATCTTTTTCCCAAAATGGGGGTTTGGTGAGTTTTGAACCATCGTCTCCCAACCGCAAAGCACCTTAGTGCTTTGGTGCCCACCATGTGGGCTATAGGCACCCATGAGAAGGAAGGGAAGATTCCTTCCTCTTATCTCCTTCATCCACCATCGACGCTTCCAAAAAGAAACTCGTGTGGATTTGAACCTCTGCCACTTGCTACCCTTAGCACTTTGCTTCCATCGTGGTTGCCAACTATGCTACATGTGCTTGGTAACCAAGGCACCTTCCTATATGGTTGTTGTTATTTTGCCTGCCACTTGGAACTTTCAAAGCCAATGAAAATCCTCTTCCTTCCATAGATGATTCACACATTTTTCCTTCACATACCACATGATTAATTCAAATGCATGTTAGAATTTAGGCTAAGGTGGAGGACTCCCTTTTATACATGCTTTGCCATATGACTTCCATGTCGGTGCTCGATGGTCAAATTCAAAAATTTGAATTTTGACTTTAATAACCCACCTTAGGGTTATTAAAATAACTATAAATTAATATATAATTAATATTAAAATTAATTAATAATTAATTTTAATAACTTATAATTTAAGTAAATTAATAAATAAATTAATTTATAATTAAATTAAATTAATTAATTTATAATTAAATTAAATTAATTAATTTAAACTTCCTTGTATAATATTATAAAGAAATATTATAATATTATTTGCTTGGGCTTCTTCTTTACACCTTGGACCTTATCTTGACCTCTTGAAACCGAATATGATCAACTAAAAATAGACTCTCCTTTTGCACTGATTGGAGAACCTAAAAATGATGTTGCCCACTGAAACTACCACTGACTGGTGCTAAAATCTTGACATCAATGACCACTCACTCTTGACATCAATGACAACTCATCTACTCAAAATGTCCAACAATCTCCCCCTTTTTCATTGATGGCAACCCAAATTCCTTTTACCAAAACTTGGTCTTTTTCCTGTTCTGCTCCCCTTGGGAAATTGCTCCCCCTAACTCAATGCTCTCTCCTTAAACCAAATATCTCTCCCTTTGACATCAATGGCAAAGGGTCACCTTTGGGTCTTAGGGTTAAGAATGAGTCTCTTAGCTTAGCCCCTCCACCACCTCCTCTTGAGGTGGTTAATTCTAGGGTAGGAGTATTTCTACTCCCAAAAAGCACTGATATTTATCTTTGTCCACTTTTCCTTCTCATATGATTCTTCTACTTTCTTTGACTATTCATGTTCATGTCCATGCTCCTCTTCCTATTCATGTTATTCTAATTTCGTTGACTATTCTTCTAATTTATTTTAACATCAATGATAACTCACAAACATGAAGCTAGGAAACATACCCAAAATTACCAACAATATCCCCGTTTGTCATTGATGGCAAACCATTACTAAAACCACTGCCACCTATCAAAACTGAAACCAATTGAAAACCATCCTTTGAAGCTTTGCTCCCCCTGACTCAAGGCTCTCCCCCTTACTCAAATATCTCCCCCTTTGTCATCAATGGCAAAGGGTCACCTTTGGGGCTCAAGGCTAAGAATGAGCCTCTTAGCTTAGCCCCTCCCCCACCTCCTATTGAGGTGATTAATTCTGGGGTGGGAGTAAAACTCCCATTAGGCACTGATCATCATCAGTGTCCATAGTTGCATTTTCATGATTTTTCTTGATATCCTTTTCCATGTTCCTCTTCTAGTTCTTGTTCATATTCTCATCTCTATTTCTGTCCAAGACATTATTCCTATTCCTGTCATTATTCCTGTTCTTGCCATTATTCCTGTTCATGTTCATAGCCTTGAACCTATACCTTGGAACTTCTTCCCTACACCATATGGTGTATGTCCTTCATTATTGCACTTATAATATTTGACAATGTTATTCCTTTGAGATGTACCTATTTTCTAAATCCTCTTTGTTGGACCAAACCTGTTCCTATTGTTAACCCTGCAATTAAATGCCTTGTGCCCAAACTGATTACAAGAGTAGCAATACCCTTGACAAAAATTACCATTTTTGAAATTTCTATTAACATGTCTTGCTTGAGCCCTGCACTGTGAATCCATGTGTCCAAACCTGTGACATGCAAAACATCTTCCATTGAAATTTTCTTGCCTTGACCTCATAGGTCCTTTAGTATTTCTCCCCTTATGTTGATTCCTATTTTTTGATTCTGTGCTATCTGAATCACCATTTGAAAACTTACTCTTTGAAGTACTCTCTTCATTTGAACCATCTTCTTCTTGGGAGCTCATACTAGATTCCTCAACCTGTTCCTTTTGTTTCTTTCCAAAACCAAGACTTGTTTTATCTGTTGTCCTTCTTTGATCCTTGATGATTGATTTTACCTTCTTGGAACTTTCTTCAAACTCGTAAAGCTTCTCCTTGTACTCTTTAGTTTCCTTTTTCAAGGAAGCTACTTCATGTTTTAACTCTTTACACTCAAGAGACCTAGCTGCCAACTCTTCTTTGAGTTCCTGTGTCTTTTCTATAGAGATATCAAGATTCCCTATAAGCTCATCTCTTTCATAATGACATTCATCAAACCTATCAATGAGTCTAGCATATTTCTTTATTTCTTTCTTTAACACATCAAGAGCATTAACAAGTTCAGCCTCAAGATCTACTTCTCCCTTTTCTGAAACATCCTCTATTTGTTTACCTTTTGAAACATCAATATCCTTTTCTGATTTCTTACCACTAGAGGTGCTACCTTCATCTAAAGCCATAAGAAGATCTTCCTCATAATTTTTTGAAGCATCCTCATACATAGTATTACCGGAATTCAAACCATCATTTGTACAATCATCCTCAAGGTGACCAAAATTTCCACATCTAAAGCACTTAAGCACAACAAATCTATTCCTCTTTTCTTTTCCTTCCTTTTCTATTAGAAACAACATCTCATTTCTATCATCACTTGAAGAACTTCCATCATCACTACTAGAACACTTACTTGCTTTGTCTGTGTAGAAACTTTTCTTGTGTTTTTGGAAGTACCTCTTCCCTTGACTATTTTGCTCATTTATGTTCTTCCTTTGATACCTGTGCTTCTCAGATTCCCTGTGCTTATAATCCTATTTTTCTTCATCACAATCATCCTTGGGTTCCAAAAAGTCAGTAGCATAGTGACCAAACTTTCCACAATTGAAACATTTAACAGATTTCATACCTTTGTGCTTTCTTGAGAACTTGCCTTTCCTATTGTAGTTTGCTTCTTCATCACTAGAAGACTCATCACTGTCTTCTTGTTGTTTACCCTTGGACTTCTTGGTAGCTTTGAAAGCTACCTCCTTCTTAGGATCAGGTACCACTTTAGTTCTTAACTCAAAAGCTGCAAGTATACTATGAAGCTCATCCTTTTTCAATTTATCCAAATCCTTGGCTTCCTCAATAGCTGAAATATTTTCACTAAATCTATTTGGAAGAGACCTCAAAATTTTATCACAAACATCATTTTCAGCAAGCTCAAGACCTAGTTCCTTCATGGAATTAACAATCTCATCCATACGAAGCATATAGTCACTAATATTTTCTTCATCATTCATCTTGAGTTGTTCAAACATACCTTTGTAATATCTCAATTTTGCTTTTCTAACATTTGCATCACCTGTATGAACCACTTGCAATTGATCCCACATTTCCTTTGTTGTATTACAATGAATCACCTTTGTAAGATCTGCCTTTTGTAGACCTTTCAGAATTGCATTCATTGCCCTTGAATTGTTGTGATGTAGAAGTTTCTCATCTTTAGTAGTAGGAGGGAGCTTTGGAATAGTGTACCCAAACTCAACTGCTTCCCAAACTTCATTTCCAAGAGCCATTAGATGAACCTTCATCTTTATGCTCCATAGACCAAAATTTGTCCCATCAAGAATAGGTGTTGAATTACCACTTGTAAAATCCATTGTGTTCTTTTCAAGATTTTCCTTCAAGTTGTGAAACTCTTCCGAAGGAACCCACTTCCGATACCAATTGAAGAACACAAGCTTATACTGAGAGGGGGGTGAACAAGTATAAGACCACTTTTTAACTTTTTCCTTTTACTTCAGAAAGCAATGCAATGAACCAATAGCAAAATCAAAGCAGTAATCAAACCAGTGTACAAGTCATCACACAATTGAGACACCAATATAACGTGGTTCACCCAAGGTGGGCTACTCCACAGAGAAAATATTTCACTAAATTTTCTCAATCAAATCCTTTGGGAATCCTTCCCAATTACAATGTTTATGGACTTCCTGTCCAAAGGAGAATCCTTCCCCTAATAAAATATTTATGAGCCTCCTACCCAAAGGAGATGTCCTATCCCCCAAAGAAGTATTTATGAGCCTCCTACCCAAAGGAGATGTCCTATCCCCCAAAGCTCTGGAAATGATACTTCAGAAGATCACTGCCTCTTCTACCGCTAGCAGGTGGAACTCCTTTCCATAGAAGACGTCCTGTCCTCCTTGCTCTGGCTCTAGAGACTTCTATCCTCACTGATCACCTCCATAGCTGCTCATCAACACCTGTACTAAACACAGTCAGTCGGTCCAACACAAGTCCTCTCAAACTCTATCACAAATCTGCACCAAACTCAGTCCTCTGGTCCAGCACAAATCTGCTCTCAAATATCTATCAGATCTATCCCAAGCTTAAGCCAAAAGCTTGAACAAATCAATCACAACTGCTCACAAGTCTTCACCAAGACTTCATCAAATCTATCCACAAGTTCTTCAACAAGAACCTATCCAAATCAGTCCACAAGTTCTCCACAAGAACCTATCCAAATCAGTCCACAAGTTCTCCACAAGAACCTATCCAAATCAGTCCACATTTCCCAAGAACCTGTCCAAATCTGTCCTAGCAAGCTCACCAAGAACTTGCCCAAATCAGCTCAAGCAAGTTTACCAAGAAACTTGCCCAATGTGAACACACAAAGAGAATTGTTAGAGACCCAATGTGTTTCATCCAATCATATCAAATCAATCTCATAGAAGCATAAAGAGAATTGTTAGAGACTCAATATGTTCTATCCTTCAACTTTCAATCTCAACTCAAATCAATCTCATAGAAGCATAAAGAGAATTGTTAGAGACTCAATATGTTCTATCCTTCAACTCTCAATCTCAACTCAAATCAATCTCATAGAAGCATAAAGAGAATTGTTAGAGACTCAATATGTTCTATCCTTCAACTTTCAATCTCAACTCAAATCAATCTCATAGGAGCATAAAGAGAATTGTTAGAGACTCAATATGTTCTATCCTTCAACTCAAAAACAAACTCTTTCTCAAATCAGAATAAATATAGAAGTAGTATACTTTCACAAGATCTTGAACCACGACCCAACAATTGTCAATAATGCAATATCAAGGAATCAACTCCTCCAACATAGAACCATAACTTGCTATCAAACCCTAGCCAAGTTAGTTTTCAAGAACTCAAAGCAATCTCTCTCTAAGCATCAAAAAGGGGTTCAAGATATTTCCAACTTCTCTCAAATGGGAATGCTCAACTTAACCACACAACCAAGTTTATCAAGCAAAGTACAACTTGATAAAATCAAATCTCAAAGGAGCAAGCCCAACTCATGTATCAAGTAAAGCATAACTTGATCAACTCAATCTCAATGGAAGCAATCTCAAAACCAAACTCTCAACAACCAAACAACTCAATTAGGGTTTCAACAACTTATAGCAATGGCATAAGCTTCTCACTCAAAAACCCTAAAGCAAACTTCAAATGCTTCCACTCTCATAAACCAGAATTATGCAATAACTCATAAACTCATCATGATCTCATAATGCATAATCAATACTTCCACTTTCAGAAAATAAGATCCACTCCAAATAAGGAAACTTAATTTAATCCTTTTCACTCCAAACTTATTTTCAGAAAACCATCAATCAATAATAACCATGGAAGAATGTGCCCATACCTTTACTTTGATGAAGAAGGAGAACTCAAAATCTGTCACAACACTAACTCTCAATTTGCCACAAATTAGAGTTAGCAACAATGGAATAATGCACAATGATAAGAGTCCTAATAACACCTTATCACTCCAACTCATCAATAATCAAAACTCACAAATATACATATCAACAATATTCCTTTACACCTTATAACTCCTACTTAATATATCACAAAATAACTTCAACCTCAAAAATAATTACAAGAGAATATCCACTCAATAACTCCAAAGGCTTTCTAACCCCAATATGACATTAAGCACAATTATTCCTTAAACCCTTATAACTCCTAAAATACATTTACTTCTAAATGCATTTACCATATAAACATTAAGCATCAATAATAACAATGTCAAAGCAATATTTCTATTTAACCTTATACCTCCATCCAATTACCAACAATAATTGCCAAGTCAAATCAAATATTCCACATTATCAACAAAAGATCTACCTTGGCCAAAAATCAATTCTCCAACCTTAGGAGAAGTGTGGAGACACCAACATAAGCGCCAAAGTGCTTCCTCCTCCAAACTCGTGGCCCAAAGCAACCATTGTACCACGTGCACAATAATCCACGACCAAGAAAAAATTGAAACACGCCTATCATGAATCGATCTCGACACCTCTGCCTAGCGAGCGCCTTCGCTCCACTGCCTCCATCGTTGGAGCACAAGTGCCCAACGAAACTCTCAAGCGCCACTCATCGTTTTACCTTCCCTTTGCTCACAGATATTAAAGACAAACAGATTTGTCTTCCTCACAGGCATACGAAATCGAAACTTAAACACAGAGCAATACAAAACTCAAAAATCATAGAGCAATCCAAAATCGAAGGTCACAGAGCAATACAAATTCGAAGGTAATCGCGCAAATCGGAGGTGCTTAGAACCTTAGGAATTAATGCCCTTTAATAGTCTTTCATCCCATGCAAATTGACGTCGATGCTCCTTTCAAACATTGCATTTTTCATCCCATGCAAGTTGACGTCGGTGAGGTAAGTCTTTTACATGAGCGCCGCTAAGGGTTTAGAAACCCTTTCAATAATAATTATTAAATTAATAATTATTATTTTATTAATAATAAACTTAACTTAAAACCTTTTCAAAGGTTTGAGTTAATTTATTTATTAATAATCAAAATGGACTTTTAAGGTTTTTTCAAGGAGCAAAAACCTTTTCATTAAGCCAAGATGGTTTTAATAAAAACCCTTAATGAGTCCAGATGGTTTTAAGAAAAACCTTTAACCTTGTCACCATGGTTTTAATTAAAAACCCTTAAACAAACATCATGGAACTTTCAAGATCTTTTTGGCACCAAACTCTTTTTGACATCAACACAAATTCCTTTTGACATCAACACAAACTCCTTTTGACATCAATGACAACTCACAAACATGAAGCTAGGCAACATACCCAAAATTGCCAACAATCTCCCCCTTTGTCATTGATGGCAAACCACTACTGAAACCACTACCAATTGTCAAAACTGAAACCAACTAAAAACCATCCTCTGAAGCTTTGCTCCCCCTGACTCAAGGCTCTCCCCCTTACTCAAATCTCTCCCCCTTTGTCATCAATGGCAAAGGGTCACCTTTGGGGCTCAGGGCTAAGAATGAGCCTCTTAGCTTAGCCCCTCCCCCACCTCCTATTGAGGTGATTAATTCTGGGGTGGGAGTAAAACTCCCATTAGGCACTGATCATCATCAGTGTCCATAGCTACCTTTCCATGATTTTTCTTGATATCCTTGTCCATGTTCCTGTTCCTATTCTTGTTCATATTCTCATCCCTATTTCTGTCCAAGCCATTATTCCTATTCCTATCATTATTCCTGTTCCTGCCATTATTCCTGTTCCTGTTCATAGCCCTGAACCTGTACCTTGGAACTTCTGCTCTACACCATCTGGTTGTATGTCCTTCATTATTGCACTTATAACATTTGACAATGTTATTCCTTTGAGATGTACCTATTTTTTGAATCCTCTCTGTTGGACCAAACCTGTTCCTATTGTTAACCCTGCAATTAACTGCCTTGTGCCCAAACTGATTACAAGAGTAGCAATACCCTTGAAATAAATTACCATTTCTGAAATTTCCATTAACCTGTCTTGCTTGAGCCCTGCACTGTGAAGCCATGTGTCCAAACCTGTGACATGCAAAACATCTTCCATTGAACTTTCCTTGCCTTGACCTCATAGGTCCTTTAGTATTTCTCCCCTTATGTTGATTCCTATTTTCTAATTCTATGCTATCTGAATTACCATCTAAAAACTTACTCTCTGAAGTACTCTCTTCATCTGAACCATCTTCTTCTTGGGAGCTCATACTAGATTCCTCAACTTGTTCCTTTTGTTTCTTTCCAAAACCAAGACCTATTTTATCTGTTGTCCTTCTTTGATCCTTGATGATTGATTTTACCTTCTTGGAACTTTCTTCAAACTTGTAAAGCTTCTCCTTGTACTCTTTAGTTTCCTTTTTCAAGGAAGCTACTTCATGTTTTAACTCTTTACACTCAAGAGACCTAGCTTCCAACTCTTCTTTGAGTTCCTGTGTCTTTGCTATAGAGATATCAAGATTCCCTATAAGCTCATCTCTTTCATAACGACATTCATCAAACCTATCAATGAGTCTAGCATATTTCTTTCTTTCTTTCTTTAACACATCAAGAGCATTAACAAGTTCAACCTCAAGATCTACTTCTCCCTTTTCTGAAACATCCTCTATTTGTTTACCTTTTGAAACATCAATATCCTTTTCTGATTTCTTACCACTAGAGGTGCTACCTTCATCTAAATCCATAAGAAGATCTTCCTCATAATTTTTTGAAGCATCCTCATACATAGTATTACCAGAATTCAAACCATCATTTGTACAATCATCCTCAAGGTGACCAAAATTTCCACATCTAAAGCACTTAAGCACAACAAATATATTCCTCTTTTCTTTTCCTTCCTTTTCTTTTAGAAACAACATCTCATTTCTATCATCACTTGAAGAAATTCCATCATCACTACTAGAACACTTACTTGCTTTGTCTATGTAGAAATTTTTCTTGTGTTTTTGGAAGTACCTCTTCCCTTGACTATTTTGCTCATTTTTGTTCTTCCTTTGATACATGTGCTTCTCATATTCCCTGTGCTTATAATCCTATTTTTCTTCATCACAATCATCCTTGGGTTTCGAATAGTCAATAGGATAGTGATCAAACTTTCCACAATTGAAACATTTAATAGATTTCATCCCACTTGCAATTGATCCCACATTTCCTTTGTTGTATTACAATGAATCACCTTTGTAAGATCTGCCTTTTGTAGACCTTTTAGAATTGCATTCATTGCCCTTGAATTGTTGTGATGTAGAAGTTTCTCATCTTTAGTAGTAGGAGGGAGCTTTGGAATAGTGTATCCAAACTCAACTTCTTCCCAAACTTCATTTCCAAGAGCCATTAGATGAACCTTCATCTTTATGCTCCATAGACCAAAATCTGTCCCATCAAGAATAGGTGTTGAATTACCACTTGTAAAATCCATTGTGTTCTTTTCAAGCTTTTCCTTCAAGCTATGAAACTCTTCTGAAGGAACCTGCTCTGATACCAATTGAAGAACACAAGCTTATACTGAGAGGGGGGTGAACAGTATAAGACCACTTTTTAACTTTTTCCTTTTACTTCAGAAAGCAATGCAATGAACCAATAGCAAAATCAAAGCAGTAATCAAACTAGTGTACAAGTCATCACACAATTGAGACACCAATATAACGTGGTTCACCCAAGGTGGGCTACTCCACAGAGAAAATATTTCACTAAATTTTCTCAATCAAATCCTTTGGGAATCCTTCCCAATTACAATGTTTATGGACTTCCTGTCCAAAGGAGAATCCTTCCCCTAATCAAATATTTATGAGCCTCCTGCCCAAAGGAGATGTCCTATCCCCCAAAGAAGTATTTATGAGCCTCCTGCCCAAAGGAGATGTCCTATCCCCCAAAGCTCTGGAAATGATACTTTAGAAGATCACTGCCTCTTCTACCGCTAGCAAGTGGAACTCCTTTCCATAGAAGACGTCTTGTCCTCCTTGCTCTAGCTCTAGAGACTTCTGTCCTCACTGATCACCTCCACAGCTGCTCATCAACACCTGTACTAAACACAGTCAGTCGGTCCAACACAAGTCCTCTCAAACTCTATCACAAATATGCACCAAACTTAGTCCTCTGGTCCAACACAAATCTGCTCTCAAATCTCTGTCAGATCTGTCCCAAGATTAAGCCAAAATCTTGAACAAATCAATCACAACTGCTCACAAGTCTTCACCAAGACTTCATCAAATTTATCCACAAGTTCTTCAACAAGAACCTATCCAAATCAGTCCACAAGTTCTCCACAAGAACCTATCCAAATCAGTCCACAAGTTCTCCACAAGAACCTATCCAAATCTGTCCTAGCAAGCTCACCAAGAACTTGCCCAAATCAGCTCAAGCAAGTTTACCAAGAAACTTGCCCAATGTGAACACACAAAGAGAATTGTTAGAGACCCAATGTGTTTCATCCAATCATATCAAATCAATCTCATAGAAGCATAAAGAGAATTGTTAGAGACTCAATATGTTCTATCCTTCAACTTTCAATCTCAACTCAAATCAATCTCATAGAAGCATAAAGAGAATTGTTAGAGACTCAATATGTTCTATCCTTCAACTCTCAATCTCAACTCAAATCAATCTCATAGAAGCATAAAGAGAATTGTTAGAGACTCAATATGTTCTATCCTTCAACTTTCAATCTCAACTCAAATCAATCTCATAGGAGCATAAAGAGAATTGTTAGAGACTCAATATGTTCTATCCTTCAACTCAAAAACAAACTCTTTCTCAAATCAGAATAAAGATAGAAGTAGTATACTTTCACAAGATCTTGAACCACGACCCAACAATTGTCAATAATGCAATATCAAGGAATCAACTCCTCCAACATAGAACCATAACTTGCTATCAAACCCTAGCCAAGTTAGTTTTCAAGAACTCAAAGCAATCTCTCTCTAAGCATCAAAAAGGGGTTCAAGATATTTCCAACTTCTCTCAAATGGGAATGCTCAACTTAACCACACAACCAAGTTTATCAAGCAAAGTACAACTTGATAAAATCAAATCTCAAAGGAGCAAGCCCAACTCATGTATCAAGTAAAGCATAACTTGATCAACTCAATCTCAATGGAAGCAATCTCAAAACCAAACTCTCAACAACCAAACAACTCAATTAGGGTTTCAACAACTTATAGCAATGGCATAAGCTTCTCACTCAAAAACCCTAAAGCAAACTTCAAATGCTTCCACTCTCATAAACCAGAATTATGCAATAACTCATAAACTCATCATGATCTCATAATGCATAATCAATACTTCCACTTTCAGAAAATAAGATCCACTCCAAATAAGGAAACTTAATTTAATCCTTTTCACTCCAAACTTATTTTCAGAAAACCATCAATCAATAATAACCATGGAAGAATGTGCCCATACCTTTACTTTGATGAAGAAGGAGAACTCAAAATCTGTCACAACACTAACTCTCAATTTGCCACAAATTAGAGTTAGCAACAATGGAATAATGCACAATGATAAGAGTCCTAATAACACCTTATCACTCCAACTCATCAATAATCAAAACTCACAAATATACATATCAACAATATTCCTTTACACCTTATAACTCCTACTTAATATATCACAAAATAACTTCAACCTCAAAAATAATTACAAGAGAATATCCACTCAATAACTCCAAAGGCTTTCTAACCCCAATATGACATTAAGCACAATTATTCCTTAAACCCTTATAACTCCTAAAATACATTTACTTCTAAATGCATTTACCACATAAACATTAAGCATCAATAATAACAATGTCAAAGCAATATTTCTATTTAACCTTATACCTCCATCCAATTACCAACAATAATTGCCAAGTCAAATCAAATATTCCACATTATCAACAAAAGATCTACCTTGGCCAAAAATCAATTCTCCAACCTTAGGAGAAGTGTGGAGACACCAACATAAGCGCCAAAGTGCTTCCTCCTCCAAACTCATGGCCCAAAGCAACCGCTGTACCACGTGCACAATAATCCATGACCAAGAAAAATGAAACACGCCTATCGCGAATCGATCTCGACACCTCTGCCTAGCGAGCACCTTCGCTCCACTACCTCCACCGTTGGAGCACAAGTGCCCAATAAAACTCTCAAGCGCCACTCATCGTTTTACCTTCCCTTTGCTCGCAGAGATTAAAGACAAACATATTTGTCTTCCTCACAGGCATACGAAATCAAAACTTAAACACAGAGCAATACGAAACTCAAAAATCATAGAGCAATCCAAAATCGAAGGTCACAAAGCAATACAAATTCGAAGGTAATCACGCAAATCGAAGGTGCATTGAACCTTAGGAAATAATGCCCTTTAATAGTCTTTTGCATCCCATGCAAATTGACGTCGGCGCTCCTTTCAAACATTATGTTTTTCATCCCATGCAAGTTGACGTCGACGAGGTAAGTCTTTTACATGAGCGCCGCTAAGGGTTTAGAAACCCTTTCAATAATAATTATTAAATTAATAATTATTATTTTATTAATAATAAACTTAACTTAAAACCTTTTCAAAGGTTTGAGTTAATTTATTTATTAATAATCAAAATGGACTTTTAAGGTTTTTTCAAGGAGCAAAACCTTTTCATTAAGCCAAGATGGTTTTAATAAAAACCCTTAATGAGTCCAGATGGTTTTAAGAAAAACCTTTAACCTTGTCACCATGGTTTTAATTAAAAACCCTTAAACAAACATCATGGAACTTTCAAGATCTTTTTGGCACCAAACTCTTTTTGACATCAGCACAAATTCCTTTTGACATCAACACAAACTCCTTTTGACATCAATGACAACTCACAAACATGAAGCTAGGCAACATACCCAAAATTGCCAACACAAAAGTCTCACTTTATCTCACACTGTCTTCTTCTGAAGTTTCTTCTTCAAAAATTGAGGTTGACTCCTCTTCTTGTTTCTTTTGTACCTATTTAAATCCAAGACCTGTCTTGCTTGATGTAGGTTTTTATGACTTGATAATCTTATCCAAATTATTTGAGCTCTTTCCAAACTTGTGTGGCTTATATTTAGATTTATCTACTTCTTCCCTTAGAGTTACTTCTTGTTCTAATATTTCACATTCTAAGACCTTTGTTTCTAACTTATCCTTAAAATTCTTTGTCTTAGCTATTGACTTATTTAGATCCTCTATAATTTTTCCTCTCTTCATCACAATATTGAAACTAAAGCTCAAGTTGGGAGTTTTTCTTTCTTACCTTATTTAAAGGACAATTTGAAGATTTAAAAATGAAGGATGAGGAAAATATTAGTACCTCATCTATACAAAGTAGACAAGTACTAATATTTTCCTCATCCTTCATTTTTATATCTTCAAATTGTCCTTTGATATTTTGTATCTTTGCCTTTTTAACACTTTTATCTCCTTCATATATGCTTTGCAACTTATCCCAAATTCCTTTTGCATCTTTGCAATGCATAAATTTTATGATATATTTTCTATGTAAACCTATCAAAATTATATTTATTGCTTTTGAATTGTAATGATGTAGAAGCTTACCATATTTATTTGTAGGTGGAGTAGCTGGTGGTATGTATCCATTTTCAACTGCTTCCCAAATTTCATTGCCAAGTGCCATAAGGTGGATATTCATTATCATACTCCAAAATACATAATCGCTTCCATAAAATACTGGAGTTGAATTATTTGAGGACCCATTATTAGAATCCATTGTGTTCTTGTAAGCTTTTCATTCAAGCTATTAAACTCTTTTGAAGGAACCCGCTCTGATACCAATTGAAGAACACAAGCTTATACTAAGAGGAGGGGTGAATAGTATAAGACCACTTTTTACTTTTCTTTCCAATCAATATTATGCAATGTATAGATAGCAATATCAAAAACACTAATCAAAGGAATGCACAAATCACCACACATAATAAAGACACCAATTTAACGTGGTTCACCCTATGTGGGCTACTCCACGGAGAAAATATTTCACTAAAATTTTCTCAATCAATCTCTTGGGAATCCTTTCCCTATTACAATATTTATGGACCTCTATCCAATAAAGAAACCAATCCCCTAATCAAGTTTGTGTATCTCTATCCACAAGAGAACTTATTTCTCCTTAGCTTTGGTTGGTGATCTTCTAGAAGAACTACTACCTCCACTACACTGGGTAATGGATCTTTATCCACTGAAGACTCCTATCCTCACTACCCTGGCTAATGGATATCTATCCACTGGAGACTATCATCCTTTATACTTTATCATTTCCAAACCTTGCTCTTTGCTCTATCTCAAATCTACACTAAACATAGTCCTTCGGTCTAGCACAAATCTCTTCAATCTCTATCTCTGGTCTGGCATAAACCTATCCTCAAATTTGCACCAAACTCTATCCTCAAATATACACTAAACATAGTCCTTCGATCTAGCACAAATATATCCTCAATCTCTATCCTAAAGCCTTAACACAAAGCTTAACTCAATCACAAATCAAATCTACTAGATCTGCCCCAAATATTAACTCAAGGTTTGAACAAATAAATCAATCAAATCTACTCATAAGCCTTCTCAAAGACTTGTCTCAAATATGCTTTGTAAGCTTACACAAAATCTCACACTAATCTGTACATAAGTCCTCTCTAGAACTTGTCCAATATGCTCAATAATCTTTGTCTTCAAATCTATATTGTAAGCTTCCACAAAAGCTCACACTAATCTATCTACAAGTCCTCTTTATAACTTGTCCAATCTGCTCAAAAATCTCTATCCTCAAATATGTATTGTAAGCTTCCACAAAAGCTCACACAAATCTGTCCACAAGTCCTCTCTAGAACTTGCCTCAAATCTGCTCAACAAGTCCTCACTAGAACTTGTCCAATCTCATAGAAATATAAAGAGAATTGTTAGAGACTCAATATGCTTCACATTTACCACAATGCTCAATCACTTTCAATATCTCTTTTATCACATAAAAATATAGAGAATTGTTAGAGACTCAATATGTTTCACACTCATAAACACTCAACTAGATTATGGAACACTTTGTTTCACAGAACTTGAACTATCACTTCAACACATCCACTTGACTAGACTCAACCAAGTCTACTCAACCACTCACTCAATGAATTTAGTCCTTACTCACAAACCCTAGTCTAAGCATATGAAAACTCACTCACTTATTTCCAACAATGCTTATCAAAAAATTTCACATAACAATGATACTCATGATCTTTGCAAACCCTAGTTCAAGTTCTTAACTCAACCAATCACTTCAACAACAATGCTTATCAAACAATATCACATAACAATGATACTCATTATATTTACAAACCCTAGTTCAAGTTCTTCATTCAACCAATTACTTCAACAAAAATGCTTATAAAACAAGGTTACTCTCCTTAACCTCTATTCTAGAAAACCTTGAAGCATTAATTCAAAACACACTCAACAATGCTTACCAACCAATCCTTTTCACTCCAACTTAGCATTCACAACACTCAAAAAACACTTACTAGAAATATGTGCCCATACATTTTTGATTTATGAAGAATTTTCTTCAAAACCTATCTCAAAATAACCAAACCTTCTTGTGCCAATTCAAGTTTAGATAACAACAATTTTATCTCAAAATATTCACAAGGATATTCTTCTTCCAAATTTTACACCTTATAACTCCCTCTAACTTTCTAACCACTCAAAAATATCAATGATACAACAATTTACCCCTTAAATGCCCTTTAAAACAATTAAGCACATAAAATAATTATCAACACCTTATAAATCCCCTTAAAAACTTATAAAAAAAATCATTTTAAAATTTAGGGCATAACTTTATTTCTCTAAAAATTTCGGCGCTATCTCAAAAAGGGCATACCTTTATCTTTTCCTCAAAAGGGTGTTCGATGGGTTTTGAACTACTTTATCCCAACCGCCAAGAACCTTAGCTCTTTGGTGCCCACCATGTGGGCTATAGGCACCCATGAGAAGGAAGGGAAGCTTATTTCCTCTTATTTCCTTCGTTCGTTCTTGATGCTTCCAAAAAAAAACTCACGCAGATTCGAACCTTCACCACTTGTTGCCCTTAGCACTTTGCTTTTGTCATGGTTTCCAAATGTGCTACTTGTGCTTGGTGACCAAGGCACCTTCCACAATGGGTGTTGTTCTTTCACCTGCCACTTGGAACTTATAAAGCCAATGAAAACCCTCTTCCTTCTATAGATGATTCGAACGTTTTTCCTTTGCATAACACATGATTAATTCAAATTCATGTGAGACTTTAGGCTAAGGTGGAGGAATCCATTTTGTACACGCTTTGCTATATTACTTCCATGTCGGTGCTCGATGGTAAAATTTTAAAATTCGAATTTCAACTTTAATAACCCACCTTAGGGTTATTAAAATAACCATAAATTAATATATAATTAATATTAAAATTAATTAATAAATTAATTTATAATAAAATTATATTAATTAATTTATAATTAATTTAAACTTCCCTATATAATATTATAAAGAAATATTATAATATTATTTTCTTGGGCTTCTTTTCACCTTGGACCTTATCTTGACCTCCTGGAACCGGATCTGATCAATTGAAAACATAATCTCCTTTTGCATTGATTGGAGAACTTAAAACTGATGTTGCCCACTGAAACTACCACTGATTGGTGCTGAAATCTTGATATCAATGACCACTCACTCTTGAAATCAATGACGACTCATCTACTGAAAATGTCCAACAATGCATCTAAATCTGGTGTTTAAACAAGCATTGCAAAAGGACAAATTTAAGCAACCATATAAGCCAAATAAGTGCAAGAAAAGGTGTTTCTATTTATTTAATTTGGTAAATCAGAACAATGGTTACATAGATGTCCCCTTGAGGGCTCTTAATATGATACAATTGTTTACAAAATGATGGGGTGCCCAAGGATCAAATCCTTTCAAAGAAGCTCGTGTGCACTTCCAATGTCCTTCCTCGTACCCACAATTGAGGTGGGTGAACCTATGATGCCACCACTTTGTTCTATGATCTTGTGCTCCTTCCTTGTATACTGTAGAAACCTGCACCTACACACAAGGAAACCAGAATCGTTAAATAGCAAGTGTGTATGGTGAAAACATGCAATCCCCACAGGCACTAAAAGACTAGAAAACATGAATATGCAAGACGCCTAAATCAACTCCAAATGACTTGAAATTGTAGAGGGATGTAAAATAGATGGTTTTGGGAAGATATCACTAAAAATAGAACCGAAATTGCATCCGATGGCATGGCGTAATCGTAGTGCACTTTTCCAACCTACAAAACCCAAAGCAAGCAATTTCTACCCCTAAACATATCCAAAATACATGAAACTTGGAAAGAATACATAAAATGACATTTCAAGACAACCCATATGGTCATATTTGCAAAATAAATAATAGTTTCATGTGCATCTCCAGATGACCTCCGTAGACCTGCATAAGACCCTACAAAACACTAAAAATGTGATATCTCACTCAATATAGCTCCAAAATGCATGAAATTTGGATAGCATGTTCATATGATAATATAGAATATAACTAAAAAATAATAGTAAAGAAATAATGCACATATATGTCCTCATCCCGGGTGGGACGGTTGGGACTATCACATAATGGGGACCATCCTAGGGTGGGACGACCACCAATTCTGCACTTATTTTATCACCAATTCCTCTATGAATTGGTTAGGGACCTCCTAAATAGTGTTTTCATCAAATTTTGTGGTGAAATTCACTCATATGGTTCAGTTTTGTAATCAAATTGCACCTCCTAGATCACTCGCAAACCTCCTTCGCTAGGTAGAGATTCCGAGGGAAAAAGGCACAAAATGGTGAGGGGAAATCTTGGCAGCACTCCATTGCTATGTCTCAAAACTCCTCTCTATATTTTGTGTGGAAAATGGATCCACTTTATAGCCAAAGGAGGCCTTTGGGCAAGAAGGCATGCGAGGGCATGCAGGGCAAGAGGCGCCATTTGGCCAACAGGGTGGCATGCATTGGAGGGGAAGAGAATCTCCCTATTTGGCCTCTTACATGCAGTATGTCATAAGGATGCTGCATCCTCTGACTTGCATGCTTGAATAGGTAGGGAAAATGGCAATTTATGGGTGCCATTTGTCCAAATTTGACTTTTTGGGAGTCAAACCTTGTGGTCGTCCCACCCTAGGATGACTAGTTTGCCACCATCCTGGGTGGGATGACCATAAACTATGATCATCCTAGGGTGGGATGGTCATGCCTATGTGGCCCAAAATCTCCCAAAAGTGGGGTAGAGCCTTCCAAGAGTGGTTAGGACCACTAGTAAACCTCTGAGGGTTGCCCAAGGGGGCCATATGGTGTCAATTAACTAGTGCTTTTGATTGCCTAATCGGATTGACCAGATTTTAGTGTCTACAGATGCCCCTTTTTGAGATGCATTGTGTGCAACACAATGTTGAGAAAAAATAGATGACTAAAATGCTAAATTATTAGGGTTATTCAATAACCTAACCAACTTTAGATGCCCCAATCATGGAAAGAGCATGCGTTCTTGAATCCTTGCTTCTGATGAGCTAAGGAACTTGCTTCAAGTACAACCTTTCATTTCAGGTTGACTTGATCTTGGACATTGTTCATTCATGAAGGTAGGTCTTCATGATTCTATAATGCCAAGAATTTTTTAATTTGTGCTTGTTTGCTGCCCCAAGTAGGGGCGTGATTGTCTTTGTC
Source organism: Wollemia nobilis (assembly GCA_028583015.1). NCBI lineage: Eukaryota > Viridiplantae > Streptophyta > Pinopsida > Araucariales > Araucariaceae > Wollemia > Wollemia nobilis. The sequence goes on along the minus strand of JAQPPZ010015824.1, from coordinate 25,547,465 downwards.
AAAGATTCATTGAACGAATGCAATTTGCATGATTGAGTGTGTGATTGTTGATTTTGATTATGAATGTGTTAAGTATGACTACCCCCTCAAGTGATGAGTTGATGAGGGAATGACCAGTGATAAAAGTGATGAGTCACTTGACACATATGACTTTGTTAGGGTTTCCTCCGATTTTACTCATTGAAAAATGGAGCATTTTGAGAGGATTTTGGTGATTTTGTTGATGTTGTATGGAAGAAAGGAGCTAAAAAATTCATTCCCATGGGGTGGTCCAGCCACAATGGCCTTATTAGGGTGTGAAGTAAATACTTTTCCACTTCTCCATGAGAAATTTAGATTCCTTTTGATCCTATGTGAAATTTGACCAAATTTGAGCTATTTTTGGTGGGTTTTGGACCCTTTTTGGTGCATTTTAAGTTGTTTTTGTGCAATTTTTTTGTGGCCATCCTAGGGTGGGATGGTGGCATATTTTATGACTATCCTAGGGTGGGATAGTTAGCCAATTAGCCACTCATCCCACCCTAGGATGGTCATGGCCCTAGGAGGGTTATTTAAGCCAAAAATGGGTCATTTGGGCTCATTTTTGCATTTGGAACTTTGTAGCTTGAGAGGTGAGGAGGAGAAGAAATATTATAAGTAGTGGAGTGCTACTAAAATCATCCTATAGTCACCATGAGCTAGTGTGTAGACTCATCCAACGATGGAGCCGATGCGAGATGGGTAAGAATTGAATTTCTTACTGCACTATGCTTAAGAAATGGAATTATTGCTTATTTTTGCTTTTTGATAGAGCACACTAAATTCTTGGTAATTGAACCTAATTAGGGATGCCCTATAATGTTTTATGCTTATTTTTGTGTTTTTATGTGATTTTATTGCTTTTTAGGGCTTTATTTTGCTATTATTTGCCTATTTTTGGTGGCCTGGAAGGCCCAATTTTGCCCAATTTGGGGGTCATCCCTGGGTGGGACGGCTAGCCTGAGCTATTTAGGGGCCATCCTGGGTGGGATGGTCATAAATTTGGGGGCCATCCCTGGGTGGGATGACCACAAATTGGCCTAAAAAGGGCCCTTTTTGTCTTTTTTGAGTGTTTTTGAGGCATTTTGAAGCCTATTTGGAGCTTGTTATTGACCGACTTGTCTCTGCTAGGTGGTGAAGAGTCGATGTCAAGTTCTGACCCTCTTTGATACCATGAGAGACTTATTGATAATGTCAACTAGGAGTGGCTTGATGCCATTGGCCTCAAGTAGGTGATGTGGTTAGAGCCTATGTTGGGTGACCATGCTTACTTGACGATGCTTATTGATCTATGGGACCCATGCACCAACACCTTCCACCTATTGATAGGGGAGATGATGGTGATGTTGGAGGATATCTACTAGATATTATACATTTTTATAGAGGGATGGTCGATTGAGTCTACTCACCATGATCGGAGAGAGGTAGTTATGGAGAGGTACTTTGGTAGGGCCATGGAGGAGGTGATAGGGGACTCTTCTAGTGGAGGTATACTGGTGGTGTATTGGTATGAGGCTAGGGTACTGGGCATGAGGCACATTCTACTAATGACATTGATCTCTAATATGCTTCTACTAGACTCATCGGGTGCCAGGTTTCCCTGGAACCTTTTGGAGTTAGTGTTTACTCTGGTAGGGTGCACTATGGAGCAACCACTAGTGATGGCATGGGGGATGACACTACTGGCATAGTTGTATGATGAGTTGTACGAGATCTACTCCTATGGGTGGAAGGGCTTGGGGTGTAGCTTTCTACTATAGGTTTGGGGATGGTAGCATATAGCGGTGGATAGGTCATAGGGACTACCATGGATGACATGAGCAGAGTTGGAGGATCGAGAGATTGGCTATGGGATCCTATGGTAGGGGATCGAGAGGTAGGATAGATTCAATGTTGGGTAGGTGATATGGGTCATTATACCTAGTATTTTGTAGGACTCAGAGTAGCTGATGTGTTCTAGAGACCCTATAAGGATTGCCCAGCATGGGCTGATGTTGAGGTGCAACTTCATCGAGTGAGGTGAGGGAGATGGTTGGTTGGCCGACATGGGATAGAGTAGGAGTTATTTCCATATGCTTGGGTTATGTGGTAGTTTGGGCTATGATAGGGGTTGCCTAGTGAGCTAGTGGTTTATCGATATTATGAGGATGAGAGGACATTGAGGTGGTCGATGGTGGAGGTGGTTGGAGGGATGCGGATCCTGTAGTAGACATTCTAGATTTGGATGATGTTAGGACTATAGAGGAGTATGACTCTTGGTGGGTGATGCACTAGTGGTGAGGAGAGGGGCCACTAGGGGGGTGTAGTAGGGGTAGTAGGGGAGGCTCATCAGGAGGCTCTTGATGAGGACCAGGTCAAGGTAGGTGAGTGGCATGGGCATGGGCACATGGTAGATGAGTAGGTAGACCTCTTAGACTTAGGAGATCAGGGTGACTTTGGGGATGATGATATTGGGGATCAAGGGGTGTAGGCATAATAGGTGGCATAGGGTGACATAAAGACTAAGCTATGGGATGAGCTGATTAGGGTTAGGTAGGAGAGAGATCTCCTTTGAATAGGTATAGGTGTGATCTTAGAGCCCTAGGTGGGAGGGATCTAGTAGTGAGGATGTGGCTAGGCTATAGGTGGAGGTGACATGACTCCATTCTATAGTGGAGACCTACTAGGTGTGGTATCGATGGGGGTGGACCTACATGGATGAGCTGGAGAATGAGGTGGTGCACCTTGGAGGGCACCTACTAGATGATTTAGCTATTAGTGGATCACACTAGAGTTGATGGAGTAGGATAGGGTAGTCTTCAGCTAGGATGGAGGCACCTGGATCTAGATGGTGGGCTAGGTAGGTGTAGTAGGTATGGGAGTTCATCAAACTTGATTTGGGTGGGAGTGTGAGTCGTAGTATCGGTTCTGCATGACCATGGTGATTGAGGCTCTTGATGACTCTTTTTGGATTTTTGGATGTTTTAGCATGGTGAAGTCTGAGGACTCACTTTATTGTAGCCTATGGGTAGTATGATGTATCTTTTTACCCCATACATATATATATATATATGAGCTTTTATGTGGTTTATCATCATGTGTTTATTGCTTTATGAGATGTATGCAATGTGTTTATTTGCTTTATGATATGATGATGGATGTCTATCATGTATGCATATGTTGTAATTTGATTTGATTTGATGATATGTATTTGCATGGATGCATATTGATATGGATGATTTATTGATCTAGATGATGAAATGTATATACTATATGACATACTATGTTAGCACCATAGACTGTATAGAATTCATCAATTCATGTGTAATGTTGTCATGAGACTATGTAATGGATTTGTGAATAATGTAAACTGACATAAATGTGATAAAATGGAATGAATGATAGGATGTTATAGGATGTCTTTGAGGTTTTCATGAGACTCAAACACTCTAGTCAACTGGTCAAAAATTATATACTAACCATGCAAGACTTTTTGACAAGGTATGAATCTGCTAGGATGACCAAGATACTCAATATCCCTGTGTGTGCAAGTGAGTTCATTTTGTGATAAGCATAAGATTACCCTAGTGCCAAATAGGATTAATGTAACCCATCTGTACTGAATATCACCCTATGAGTAGCATGATCCTAGGTTTTGTACTTAGTTGGATTAGACCACTAGGTAGTATAGGCTACCAAAAGCTAGCTCATCCACATGCAAACATTGGTCTGCACACATGCAAAAAGCTAATGTGATAGACATATCATCATGCGTAAGGATACCACCATTGCTAGGAAGGCTTGATGCCACCAAACCTGTAATGAGGATCACCTAATGGTTTTTCGAATGCTGAGAATTCTAGGGATTCAAGTTCAATACTCCCTTCTTTTCTTTTATTTGATTTTAGGGATATTTGCTCATATGTAGTGATGAAAATCACTATTTATTTTGTATTTTGTTTTCTTTGAGCAAGGGATTTGGGGAGTGGTGATAACCACTATTTATTTTGCTTTTGATTTTTGCTTTTTGGGATTTTGATTTTGATAGTGGTGAAAACCACTATTTATTTTGGGGAATTGGGTAAGGAGGAGCTTGTCCTTTTTCCAATTCTCAGCATTCTTGAACCATCCACATAGGGGGATGAGCAGGATAAAATTTTCACTTAAGGTAACCTAGACCACTTCGTAGGTTTCATATTTCCTTGTGCAAAACTTGGATTTATTAGTGAAATATGTGTTGGGATTTTGATGTATACAAGGTACAATCTAAGCAAGACTCTACCTCCTAAAAATCATGATAGCTTTCTACAAAATCTGAAAAGAAAACTAGAGATGGTTGAGTGACTAAAAACCCTAATGACATTCTAGAACAAATGGCTAGGTGAAGGGAATGGACACAAATATGAAAAGTGGGAAATGTAGGTGGAAATGATATGTGAAATATGAAATGATGTGAATGATGACTTGAACAACATAGATTTTGAATGATGACTAGTGTACAGTCTTAGTGCTAGACATGTATGAGCAACTCTAAAATGCAAAGTGCAATGATGAGTATGCCTAATGCAATTGATTATATAATGCAATGGTATGCAATGTGATGAAATGCAATATTTTTGTATTTTTGATATTTTGATGATGTTTTTGAATTTTTGATATGATATATATGTATGTACATGTGTCCAATGGGCTTATGGGGGCCATTGGGGCATTTGGGGTGACCAAAGGGCTTATGGATGCCTTTGGGGCTTTTTGGGTTGACCAAGTAGGTTGCAAACACCCTTGGAGCCTTTTTGGGTGACCTAGATGGTCATAGACTACCTAGGAGATTTTGGGTTGACCAAGTGGGTTGTAGATACCCTTGGAGCATTTTGGGGTGACCTAGATGGTCATAGACCACCTAGGAGTATTTTGGGTTGACCAAGTGGGTTGTAGATACCCTTGGAGCATTTTGGGGTGACCTAGATGGTCATAGACTACCTAGGAGCATTTTGGGTTGACCAAGTGGGTTGTAGATACCCTTGGAGCATTTTGGGGTGACCTAGATGGTCATAGACTACCTAGGAGTATTTTGGGTTGACCAAGTGGGTTGTAGACACCCTTGGAGCATTTTGGGGTGACCTAGATGGTCATAGACCACCTAGGAGCATTTTGGGTTGACCAAGTAGGTTGTAGATACCCTTGGAGCATTTTGGGGTGACCTAGATGGTCATAGACTACCTAGGAGCATTTTGGGTTGACCAAGTGGGTTGTAGACACCCTTGGAGCATTTTGGGGTGACCTAGATGGTCATAGACCACCTAGGAGCATTTTGGGTTGACCAAGTGGGTTGTAGATACCCTTGGAGCATTTTGGGGTGACCTAGATGGTCATAGACTACCTAGGAGTATTTTGGGTTGACCAAGTGGGTTGTAGACACCCTTGGAGCATTTTGGGGTGACCTAGATGGTCATAGACCACCTAGGAGCATTTTGGGTTGACCAAGTGGGTTGTAGACACCCTTGGAGCATTTTGGGGTGGGCCACAACACTCTAGGCATGGAAAGGCTATAAATGAAGGATGTTCAAGGGTTTAGGATCCTTGATTCCTTCAAGGGAGGCTAGGTGATAAGTTTTGGGTCTGATCTGACTAGTGATGACAAAGGGACCTAACCAGTTTACTATAAACTTGTCTCGTAGATGGGGTGACAAATTAGAATTTTGTTGGTTCTCTTTCAGAATGAGGTCACCAACTTGAAAGTCTCTAGGATGGACTTTCATATTGTAGGCTCTCTTAAGTCACTCTTGATAAATGTGTAGGTGCTCAAGAGCATTAACGCGATGTTCATCAAGCAATGTAAGCTGATCTAGGTGAGCCTATCATGCGGTGTCATCATCGATGAACTCCTGCATGGATATGCATAGTGATGGGATTTCTAGCTCTAGAGGTATGACTACCTCGGTGCCATACACTAGTGAAAATGAGGTTGCCCTAGTGGGCATCCGAATGCTAGTGTGGTAGGCCCATAGAGCAAGGGGTATTTGCATGTGCCAATCGATGTGATTTTCTTTAACTATTTTCTTCAGAATGGCAATCAATATTTTGTTTGATGCCTCTGCTTGCCCATTTTCTTGTGGATAATAGGGCATCAAAAAGTTATGTTGGATATTATACTTTGCTATCAAAGCATGCACATATTTATTCTTGAATGATGTCCCATTATCGAAAATGATCTTGGATGGAATACCAAAATGACAAATGATATTATGTAATATGAACTCCGCTATGTGGGGTCCTATCATAGTGGTAAGGGGAATTGCTTCCACCCATTTTGTAAAATACTCGGTAGCCATAATGATAAATATGTGATGGCTCAAGGAGGTAGGTGAGATTTTCTCGATTAAATCCAACCCCCATTGCGAGAATGACCAAGCCGATTGAATCGGTTGTAAGGCCTGAGAAGGTACGTGTGTCAAGTTAGCATGGTGTTGACACTTCATGCACTTCTTAACATATGCACAACAATATCACTCTAAAGTTGGCCAATAATAGCCCATGCGAAGAATGCACTTAGCGATGGCCATGCCACTAAAATGGCCACCACATGTACCATCGTGTGCTTGGGCCATTGCCCAAACTGACTCTTGATGCTCTAAGTAGTGAAGGAGGATACCTTCATAGCCTCGATGATACAAAATATCTCCTAGCAAGACATATTTTTCTACCTTCCATTTAAATGTCCTTTTGGTGGTATGTGACAATCTAGGAGGGAGATTACCAAGCTTTAGGTACTCCTTGATTTGTGTGGACCAGTCCTATTGTGAGGAAGCCTCGATTGCATGAATTGCCTATCCCTCTTGAAGTTCATCCTGAGCGAATGTTGATTGGGAAAGAACTTGTAAGAATAGCATTGTACTACTATCAAAAGGGGTTTGAGGGAACAAAGTCCCCCAAGTGGCATGATTCAAGTACTCATGAATGTGTGAGAATCTCTCTTGATGAGGTTCAATTTGAATCAAGTGGACCTCTGGCATGGCTTGAGTGCTCTCATGCTCAACCATAGATTGTGATAGCATTTTGACCTGAATGGTTGTCATCTCATCAGTAGGGTTCTATGGGATCAAGGACCCTAGGGAGGCCATTGTATCCACAAAATGATTAGATGATCGAGGGAGTGCCTCGATGTCATACCATTCAAACTTTACTAGGAGTTTATCCACAAGGGCTTTATAGGCTTGCAGAACTGGACACTTGCATTGGAAAATCCCTTTGACCTAGTTGACAATGAGCAAGGAGTCACCAAAAATGTTGAGCTTGGTTATTCTCATGGCGATAACCATTTGAAGACCTATGAGCAAGGCTTCATACTCGACATTGTTGTTGGTGCATGGGAAATCAAGTTTGAATGATAGGGGTATGGGAGCCCCTTGAGGTGTGAAAAACATGATCCCTATGCCACCCCCTTGCTCGCACTTGGAGCCATCAAAGAATAGAGTCATATCGGCCTGTGACTCAGGCTCATCAGAATCAGGTGATTCTGATATTTGGAAGACTCCATCATCGGGAAGCTCCATGCTAAGAGGTTGATCATCCTAGAGAGGAGCCTCTATGAGTTGATCGATGATGACCTGACCCTTAATTGATTTTTTTTTAATAAATTCTAGGTCAAACTCCATCAACAACATGATCCATTTCGTCGTGCGACTATTGTGATAAGTATGACTCATCATGTATCACAATGGATTCTCTTTTGATACAACATACGTGGTATGACTAAGCATGTAATGGCATAGCTTCTTGGTGGCAAAAACCATCACTAGGCATAACTTCTCAATGTATGCATACTTGATTTCATAGCTGACCAAGGTGCGACTAAGATAGTAAGTAGCCTATTCCTTATGCAATTCATTGTTCTAGGCTAACATGGCACCCAATGCAATCTCAGTGGCTGAGATGTATAAGCGGAATGACACTCCTGGTCTAGGTGGAGCCAATACTAGTGGTGAAGCTAGATATTGTTTGATTGCATCAAAGGTAGCCTGACACTCATCATCCCAATGGAATGTGACCCCCTTGTGCAATAATTTGTTCATGGGTCGACACTTGTCCGACAATTGCGCTATGAAGCATTTGATGGATGCGACCTTACCCTATAGGCTTTGGAGCTGCTTAATGGTAGTTGGGGGAGGCATCTCGAGGATTACCTTGACCTTGTTGGGGTCCACTTCGATGCCTCATTTAGAGACTATAAATCCCAAGAGCTTTCTAGATGTGATGCCAAAGATGCACTTCTTGGGGTTCAATCTCACGTTATGCTCAATAAGGTGATCGAGGACTTTGCGCAAGACATCGAGATGCTCATGGCATAATAAAGATTTGGCTAGTAAGTCATCCATGTAATATTCCAAAATATTATGCATGTAGTCATGGAAGATGTATGTCATGGCACGTTGGTAGGTAGCACTAGTATTTTTAAGGCCAAAAGGCATGACCTTATAGCAAAATGTTCCCCAAGGTATTGTGAATGTCATTTTGAGTTGGTCTTCTAGATTGATATGAATCTGATTGTACCCAAAGAAACCATCCATGAGGGATAACATTTTATGGCCTATTATGGCATCTACCAGGGCATCGATGCTCAACAAAGGAAAATCATCCTTAGGACTCACTTTGTTTAGGTCTCAAAAGTTGGTGCAAATGTGAATCCTCCCATCAGGCTTCTTGATGGGAACCATGTTGGACAACCATGGTGGATAGTCTATAGAAATGATAAACTTAGCATCCAACAACTTTTGTAGCTCATATTTGACCATTAGGGCTACTGTCGGATGCATATTTCTTAGCTTTTGCTTAACCGGCTTGGCCTTGGGGTCAAGCGTCAGATTATGGGTGACTAGATTTGGATCCAGTCCTGCATGTCTTTGTAGGACCATGCAAAAGCCTCCTTCTTCTCTGTGAGAAGGGCTATGTAATCGACTTGCTCTTTAGGGGATAGGCTTTCCCCTAACTTGATATATTGGATTCTTAGGATCTGAGCTGATATCTTTGTCAATCATTGGCTCGATTGACATATGCGATCCCTCCTCCAACTGGTGAGGAGTAGGGATCAGGTGAATGTCATCAGCTAGGTTTAGATCAGCAATTGGAACCTCAGGTTCCTCCTCAGCATGGAAGACATCATGAGTAGGCCTTGGAGAGAAATGAAATGGTTGTAGCATCTCATCGCAAGGCTAGTACTCAAAAGGTGATGGGGGTGAATCTCCTTGATCAAATTCAATTACCCCCAAGTCGAGGTGCAATGGCTTCAATGGGTTATTCAGATCTCGTAGGGGCTCGAACAGGTCTATGGAAATCATGTTTATGGATGGATGATTTCCCCTATGTGGTTGATGGTGTCCATGGACATCAGGATGTCATAAGACTTCTGGAGGTGGTTGTGGTGGAGGCTGAATGATCGGAGGTGGTCGGTGTGGCTGTGGGTGAGCTTGCTCCTCTAAAGGTAGAAGTTGTCACTATATGGGATCATGTAATGGGAACATGTGCAAATAGAACTCATCCTCATCATCTAGAGGGATGATTCATGTATTCTCCATCAGAGCTATCAGATTCAATCGGTGCGACTCCATAGTCTGACTCATCATCGGATGTCCACTCATAAGGGGACCCTGGATCCTCTTCCTCACTATCATGGGGAAGAGTGTGTGAACCTTCACCTCTCTCATAAGATTGGATGACATCATGAGGTGGGTCATCATCTCCCAAGGGTATAGGGAAGTAGTCCCCTAGTGAGTAGATGCGATTGGGGTTGGCATAAGGATCTCATGCAAGCTCATCCCTAAAGTCTAGAGTCATGCACTCTAAGCTATCTATGAGGATGTCTAGGGGCACAGGCTTGTTGTGTCCCAAACTAGACTTGTCATAAGGCATTTGATACTATGGCTGATAAGGAACTTGGGTGCCTTGCTCATACAAGCCCAACCCATAACCATGCCAATTATAGAGATGAAGATACTTCATGGCAAATTCAGGGTTGGACATGTAGTTGATGTCCTCAAAAAAGGCTCTTCATCCTCTTCCTACTATTGGTAAGGCTCAATGCCATAGTCGAGACCCCCATAGATGAAATTCGTTTGATTAGGGGAAGACCAAGAGGTATGATAGTACCTATGGGAAGATGAGGTCGACCCATGTCTTGCACTGACTCGATGGTAGGAGTGGCTGTGACATTCCTAACCATGTACTCTCCTAAATCGGTAGAAGCTAGATGCACTGTGACCTATGGCTATGAAGAAGGAGGATAGGAGTGAGGCTTGAATTGATTCAATGTTTACCTCATGAGGTAGCTCCTCATCTATTGGGCTAGGAGTCTCACTAGTGGAGATGGTGGATATGGTCGGAGGGCTCTCATCAATAGGCCTCTTCCCCATGTCTCTCGATGGAGGATTCATCGATGATGAAGGCACATATGGAGGTGCTGAATATGAGGATGGTATGGCATGAGATGATGATGGATTGAATGAAGGTGATGGTGATGGAGTCAGACCTTGGCTGGATTTATTCGGTTGAAAATCTAGGTGGGTGGATGGTAAGGTAGACTCAGGGATCTGCTGCACCATGTTGCAGTACTTGAAGGGTTCTAGGTCTATGGGGATGACATGAACTTGCCCTTCATAGGTGTATTTCAGGCATTGGTGAGCAATGGAAGGGACACACTTCATGTCCCTGATCCAAGGTCTACCCAACAAGATATTGTATGCCATCTCACCCTCCAAGATGTGGCATAGTGTCGGTATGGTCTTTTGTCCTACCTGAATGGGTAGGACTATTGTGTCAACTATTGAGCATATGGCATCATTAAATGCTTGAAGGGTGTAGGTAGATGTGATAATATGGGATGTTGGGAGCTTCAGATGCTTGAGAGCTATTGTAGTGATGATGTTTCTAGAAGACCTAGTGTCTATCAACACTCTCTTGTAAGGTGTTCCATTTACACATGTGACGATGTGCAAGGGAGGATCCACCATATCATTTGGAACTAGTTTAAGTTCATCTTCTCGAAATGTAATCATTAGTTTTATGCATTGCCGCACATGCCCCACAAAATTGTTGAAGGTAGGGAGTTATTTAACTGGGGTGAAGTTATACCTTAAGGATCTCCATTAAAGCTTCTCTATGAGGTGGTGATTGTTGAATGAGCTCATATATGGAGAGTTGAGCAGATGTCATTCTCAGGCTCTGAGTGAGCTTGCTCTTGATTGTGACCATAGGCCTAGGTGGGAGGCTCGACACAGGAGGTGGTAAAGGTTATGATGTCGAAGGAACATCACTTTGAGCCATAGGTGGTGTGACTGGACTTGGGTACCACCTATTCCTCATTACAATGTTGATCATGCCGACATACCCTTGTTGAGGGGGTGCATGATGAACCTCATTTACCTAGGGCATTGGCTTGGCCTACTCCACATGGGTAGGCAAGGGGTCTTTAAACACCTCCATCTATTGGTTGTTTGGTGCGATAGGGTTGTCTACCTAAAGGGCATTCCTATCGATCATGTCTTGCACCAAATGCTTGAACTTATAGCACATTTGCATGTCATGCCCATTTTGCCTATGAAATTTGCAATATAGGTCTTCTCTGTATCCTTTGGGCTTCGGTGCATTTGGGTCGATAGGTCGACTCTCAGGTAGATTGATCGAATTAGCCACTAAGAGGTACTCAAACAATGAGTCCATAGACTCTACAATGGGTATGAACTATCACTTGGGGTGATACTATTGATTTTGCCCTTGACTATTCTGGTTGTCCTTGTTATAGTTCCTAGGTGTGGCCTGATAATTAGGCTTTTGAGGTGGCATTGCTTGCGCTAGCCCTAGGATACTAATGGCAACCTGATTCACTACTATTGGCTTAGGCTATACTAGGGTATTCTTAGAATTCTTGTTCCACTCCTTCTTGTGAGGCTTCACAATCTCTCCCTCTTGAATCTTGATGTCTTCAATGGTCCTAGCCTATGCTAGGGCATCTTCAAGAGTCGGATATTGTTGTAGCTGCAACAACAAGGAGATCAGATTTAGGTAGCTCTTGGAAAACATCTGAGTCAACTCCGACATGGGGAGTAGATAAGGTAGCTTGGTAAGCAATGCTCACCACCTATTGCCATAATTTGCTATTGACTCATCATCATATTGTTTCAACCTAGTGAGATCAGCCAATGTCACCTTCCTCTTGGTATTGAAGGTGAAGCATTCTAGGAATGCATCTACAAGTTGATCCAAATTATGGATGCTATGCTTTGAGAGTTGGGTAAACCACTCTATGGTTGGGCTAGAGAGGGTAGTCATGAATATCTATAAAATCAAAGCATCATTATCCTGGATGCCAAAGCATTGACTCAAGAATTTGGTAACATGTTCCTATACATCTTCCTCTCCCTTAAAGGTAGCCAACTGAGGCATCTTAAATTGTTCTAGATAGGAAGGGTAGGAACCGAAGGATGAAGGGGCTGACTATGTAACTAGCAAAGTGGGCTTTTGAGATCTAGACCTAGAGGTCTTGTTCTCTACTGACTCTAGGTGCTCTAGCAATGCCTGATATGCATCTGAGGATTTAATCTCCTCATCCTTGCTCCTATCCTATGATGGAGGTCGAGGATCCTCAAGCCTATTTTGGGGTGGTGGCATGTCACCCCCTACCTTGGTAAGGCATTTCCAAATATTCTACCTCTGGCTCATGCTCGGTGTAAGCCCCATAGGGCATCTCTTGAGCTGGTCTATAAAGAGGGGTATCTACCTACTATGGGTACCCTATGTTTGGCCTAGGAGGCAAGTCTCGATCTAGCCTAGGAGGTCATGGAGGTAACATTGGATAAGGCCTAGGAGACCTATCTCGAATGAGCGTGGGTTGCCTTAGATGGACTTCTTATCTATATGTTCTAGGGGTAGGGACCCTCTCACGTAAAGTTTTCTGGAATAGCTCATTGGTCTATCATTCGATTCTTTCTTTCTCAAGTTGATGCAAGCGGTCTAGTTGCTCTTTGTCTCACTGAAGCTGCTTGAACTATGCTTGGCATTCTATATATCTTGCAACCACTTGATTGATCTATTCCACTGTGTGGGGCCTAGGAGGCCTAGGAGTCTCACCTTGAGGTTGACCTCATTCAAGATAATCTATGATATCTATCATGCTTCCCTCGATCGAGGGTAGTCACATTGACTTGAGGTTTGGGCCTGAGCATATGCTCATTGTACTCAGTGAGCATAGAGGCACATCGTGCTTGCATGGTATACTACTCTTGAGGATAATCAAGGATTTCCTCATGCCTTCCTTCATGGATGAGGAAGGGAAGGGTAGAGTTTGCTCACCTCGAGTGATGAGTATCATACTCATCAGGTTGCCTAAGCTGTTGGACCCTATCAGGGTGATGTAGAGGTAAGGTGGGATCAACTTGCTCTACCCAATGTGTGAAGTCATGCTCTAGCCTATGAATAGGCATGTCAGACCTATCAGGTACGTAGATGCATGGCACCACTCTATCTACTTGTACCTCAATGTACTATTGCCTTTCATCAAGGAAGGCATGTGATGTGTCTACATACTGGGAACACTCTCCTAGGTAAGGTCCATCACCCATAGGGGTGTCCCACATAGGGCTCCCTTGTAGGTGTTGTTCATGCCCCACTATTTTGGGACTTGGGTGAGTAGAGGCTCACCAGGGAGGTATGACCAAGTCCTTGGGGCTAAAGCGGAGATGACTCATGTCTCCTAGTCCACTCTCCATAGCTTCCACCCATGATTGGGCTTGGCTATGGGTGCACACCATTGTAACTCTCTACCAAACCCTAGATGATTATCTCCTTTACAAATTCTTAATGAAACAACACACAAGAAAGGAAACACTCAATAAAAACAAGTGATTATCTCTTTTAAGTTTTAGATGTGAATCCCTAAACTATTTTGTGTGTTTCAGATGTGTTGTTTGTAAAGGATGACCTTGTGTCACATGTTTGAAATCTTGTTGAATGATAATATTATGTTTAATTGGATTTCACCTGTATACTCATAGCTCAACAACTGCAATGAAATTCATGGTCATGTAATCCAACCTATAATGTGTGGTGATGAAGTCCACACATGGTTAGGGAGCACAGGTCCTACCGATCCTCACCCAGTTCACCCACAGTGATATACCTCTCCAAAGAGAGATACATGCTATAACCCATGGGCTATGATGGATCTTGGAATCAACCTTGGCAAAGAACAAGGGTTCATGGGATTTGAGACAATGGATGGAGATGAAAGCCACCGTCATTGAACTCTACTAGTGGATGGTGATGAAATCCACCTCACTAGCATTTAAGTGAATCATGGTGTGTGTGGTTATTTTTAATCCAAATAAAGTAAACAATGAAGCATTCGATGATCATTCACTAAATGCATGCAAAAGTACATTTTACTTTCAAAAATCTAGATAAAAAGAGACCTACAAGATGCAAACCCTAAATGATGGCCTACCCATTAGGTAGCCTACATGCAAGCAAACCATACAAGGGCATCATAACTTAACTTATTTTTTATTTTTCTTTTTTATTTTTTCATTTATAAGAAAATGAAACTATATTTCTACCTTTCTAGCAAACAAATCATGCAAGAAAAATCAAATTTCAATAATTTTTGACTATGTAATAGAAAACTAGAAGTTTAGGTACCTACCTTATCACCCAGGGAACCTATTATTTCTAGAATCTGAGTAGAAAATGCTCTATTTTGTGGCCATACTAGGGTGGTATGGCTACTAGTTTGATGGCTATCCTAGGGTGGGATGGTTGTGTGGCCATCCTAGGGTGAGCTAAGGAGCAGTCTAGAGGCCGTTTTAGGCTAGAACGACTAGTACCTACAATAGAAACCAAGCAAAATTTGAGGTTAAACCTTTAGAAAATCAATAGGGATAGGGTCCCACCATGATCACCACTGAATTAGGGGAAAAATGGTGCACCTAAGAGTGATAAAAAATATGCATCTATCTCCTAGTGTGTTAAGGGAGCATCAAAAGGAAACATGCAAGTAAAAGTGGAGGAGATACCAAATTCAGAAATGAAGTAAAAGGAAGTTTTTTTATTAATTTGGTATCAAAACTATGGTTACATAAATTTCCCCTTTGAGGGCTCTTAAGGTGATACAATTATTTACAAAATGGTGCCCAAGGGATCAAATCCTTTCAAAGTAAGCTTGTGTGCACTTCCTATGTAAAAAAGATGCTATAATCGTAGTGCACTTTTCCAACCTACAAAACCCAAAGCAAGCAATTTATACCCCTAAACATATCCAAAATACATGAAACTTGGAAAGAATACATAAAATGACATTTAAAGACAACCCATGTGGTCATATTTGCAAAATAAATAATATTTTCATGTGCATCTCTAGATGAGCTTCGTAGACCTGCATAAGACCCTACAAAACACTAAAAATATGATATCTCACTCAATATAGCTCCAAAATGCATGAAATTTGGATAGAATGTTCATATAATAATATAGAATCTAACTAAAAAATAATAGTAAAGAAATAATGCATATATATGTCCTCATACCTGGTGGGATGGTGGGACTATCATAGAATGGGGACCATCCTGGGGTGGGATGACCACCAATTCTGCACTTATTTTATCACCAATTCCTCTATGAATTGGTTAGGAACCCCCTAAATAGTGTTTTCATCAAATTTTGTGGTGAAATTCACTCAATTGGTTCAGTTTTGTAATCAAATTGCACCTCCTAGATCACTCGCAAACCTCCTTCGCTAGGTAGAGATTTCGAGGGAAAAAGGCACAAAATGGTGAGGGGAAATCTTGGCAGCACTCCATTGCTATGTCTCAAAACTCCTCTCTATATTTTGTGTGGAAAATGGATCCACTTTATAGCCAAAGGAGGCCTTTGGGCAAGAAGGCATGCGAGGGCATGCAGGGCAAGAGGCGCCATTTGGCCAACAGGGTGGCATGCATTGGAGGGGGAAGAGAATCTCCCTATTTGGCCTCTTACATGCAGTATGTCATAAGGATGTTGCACCCTCTGACTTGCATGCTTGAATAGGTAGGGCAAATGGCAATTTTTGGGTGCCATTTGTCCAAATTTGACTTTTTGGGAGTCAAACCTTGTGGCCATCCCACCCTAGGATGACCAGTTTGCCACCATCCTAGGGTGGGACGACCACAAACTATGACCATCCCAGGGTGGGACGGTCATGCCTATATGGCCCAAAAGCTCCCAAAAGTGGGGTAGAGCCTTCCAAGAGTGGTTAGGACCACTAGTAAACCTCTGAGGGTTGCCCAAGGGGGCCATATGGTGTCAATTAACCAGTGCTTTTGATTGCCTAATCGGATTGACCAGATTTTAGTGTCTACACATAATGAATTGATTTCTCTCATCAAGGAATGCCTCATGATAGCTTGGTTCTTAGTCATCATAAATGGGCCAACTATAGGTTATTTTAAAATCTTTAGAGTATTAAGGCAAGGCAATCCTCTATTCCCCACCATATTTATTATTCTCATTTAGTCACTTGGTAGATCCCTTAATGTCATGTGTTCCCTCAAAGCCATTTTGAATATCAAAGCCTCCTCTTCCCTTAACCTAATCTCTCATCAGTAGTTTATTGATGACACCATTTTATCTTCTTTGGCATCCATTACTAAAGCCAAATATATAAATACCATCCTAAATTCCTATGAAGAGGCCACTGGTTAAAAGATAAACTACTTAAAGAGCAAAATATTTTCCCTCATCACTTCCATTGATAAGCAACTGAAGTTTACTCATATCCTAGGATGCACCATCTCTAGTTTACCATGTATTTATCTTGACCTTCATCTCTTCATTAACAACCCACTCGAATGCATGTGGAACAATGTCATTGAAAGCCTCCTCAAAAATCTCATAGATTGGAAGGGATATCTCCTCATTAAAGCTACCAAAGCCACTCTCATGCATTCTTACCTCCAAATTATCCTTATTTTCTTCATGTATATCTTCAAATCCCTTGTAGTAGTCTCCCATAAAATTGAACAAATCCATTTTTTTTTATGGTCTAGAATCAAGAACAAAATAAGGTTCCCTTTGGTATCTTGGGACAAGATCTATTCAATTAAAGCTCAAGGTGGACTAGAATTTAGGAAATATGAAAAAAATGAACATGGCCCTCATAGCCAAACAAGGATGGAGGATTTTCACCAATGCCAACACCACTTGGGTTTCAATAATCAAAAGCAAATACCTCCATAGTAATAGATTCATGGATGAAGGGATTCTTCCAAGAGGATTGATAGTTTGGAATGTAGTCATTAAATACAAATCTATAATTTAAAATGGTAACCTGGTAATGGGTATCACATAGATTTCTAGAAGGGCCTATGACTCTGTGACCAACCATTTCTTGATGACCCCAACCTTGCTAGGTTAAAGGCCATCACTGACTGCCTCTTTAGGGATAAAGTCATCAAATTTATAACTAATTCTCCTAATGGTTGTACATGGAATATGATTTCCCTTGGCAATATTAGGGAATATTAGGTTGCTACTATGAATCAGTTGGCCACTCTCCTTAGAACCTGCATAATTCCTAGTGACAACTCCCTAGATTTCTTAGTCTAAAAGGCCTATGATAGCGATCAATTTATGGTAAAATAAGCCAATTTCGTTCAAAATGAGGCTTTCATTTACCATATTTTGGTCAAAATTATTTGGATCAACATCTTGATTCCTAAAATTGGTTTCTTTTCCTAGCTCATCACTCAAAACAAAATTCTAGCCTTGGAAATCTTAGTGCTAAGGGAATGATCATTCCTAATTTATATTTTCTCTATTGATCTGGGTGGAAGTCAACCCATCACCTTTTCCTAGAGTGTTCCTTCTCCTGTCATGTCCTTGGATTCCTCCTCTCTTCCTTTGATATTGGTTGGGTCCAACCTAACACTATTCTTGAGTTGTTCCTTCAATGGCCTAACCCCTTTTATAACAACCACCTCAAAATGCTCTGGTCCTTTTGTCTCCCACACTACCTATGGAAAATTTGGTTAGAATGCAATAGTAGAGTATTCTAAAATGTATCTAAAGATCCTATATAAATAGGGACTATATTTTTATGTACTACCATTGAGAATTTCTAGTTGCTCCCCTACACTAATTCCCTTGGTCTTGGCCTTGAATTAAATCTTGCAGCTTTGCTCAACCTCCCCATGGATCCCTCTTGTCCTTCTACCCCTATTTTTGATAGAGACAATATCAAGTGGATTCCTCCTTTGGAAGGATGGCTGAAATTAAATTTTGATGGTGTGGTCAAAGGTAACCCAGGCAAGACTGGTAGCAAGGGCATCATCAGAGACCATAATGAAAATATCATCCTTGTTTTTGCTAAAAATATTGGCTTCCAATCAAACAATGTTGCTAAAGCCAAAGTTCTCTTCCAAGGTCTATCCATTTTTAAAGATCACCCTTGCAATCTTCTCATCGAGGGAGATTCACTAAATGTCATAAATTATCTCAAAGGGAAACAAGCCCCTACTTGGAGAGTTTTCAACCTAATAAAAGTATCCAAGAGGCTCCTCTACCATCATAATAATCTGGCCATTCAACATATTTTTAGATAAGGGAACAAAGTCAACGATGTAATGGCCAACATGGATATCAATGAAGAAGATATTCACATGTGGTAGGACAATTTTTTGCACCCTCTAAATGTTATTACAACTAGTGAAGATGCTAGTTATCCCTAAGTTTATTCCTTGGCTCGACCAACTTGTTTGCCTCTATGAATTCATCTATTGTGTCCATGTCTTCACTCACTTGTATCAACCCAAGACCTCTTTTTCAAATTTCACCATGTTAGGTTTTTTTATTTGAGAATCCAAGTTACGATTCCTTTGATTTCCACCTCCATTATCCTAGGTCCCCACCCTATCTAGGATTGGGTGTCATCTCCCATTGAGAATCTCTCTATTAGTTTTGATGCCAGCTATCCCATTTTCACTGTGCCACCTTCCTAGAGTGTCTTTGGTTGGGCCTATTTTTCCTTGATCCTCAAATGACCTATCCTCTCATATGCTTTGAGTCTTCTCCTAAGACTAATGTGGTAAATCTAATACTCATCATGTGCTATTCTCAGCATTTCCTTGATGATTTTTCCCCTCATGCTCCTCAGATTACCAAGATATTCACCAATGTTGTTAGGAGAGCCTTTTCAAACATTCATTCCCAAAGTGACCTCAGGACCAAATCCTCCACTATCATATGTGAATCAAGACATGTATTGTATATCAATTCCAACACTCTTGTCCTCACTAGTGGTCATGAAATCATCTTGCTAGATTGGAAACACAACCCAAATATCTCCAAGTACAATTCTCATCAATGACCAAGGTGTATAATCATTCCCATAATAGTCAACATGCATTCTCTACAAGCTTCAAATGACTTTGATCTTCTCAAAATTTTATAATCCCCATGTAGGAGTAAATAAGTCCATTGTGCTATTCTAAATTTTCAATCCTTTCTGAGGTGTGAGTGCTTAGCCATCCCTAAAGCTTCCTTTATTTTTTTAGGAATGGTCCTTTTGGAGTGTAAATATTTGTAGTTGGAAATCACTATTAATGAAATCATTGCCAATCATGACTTCATGCCCTTCTTGAAGAAGTTTAGCTGAAATGAATTTGAGCTCTTGAATGAATTCACTCAATCGTGGGATAGTGGACGTATTTTTGTTCATGACCTCTATTTTAAAGTCAAAATTCGATTTCTAGCTAAGGTGACAAAGTTACCAAATTATGGTATGGTCATCCATTGTGATAAAAAATCACTGGTTGAGGAGACTAATTACTTCATTGACAAAGAAAGGAATCTAGGCTGAGAGAAAGGAGAGATGATCAGGGATTCCCTTCCAATCCCTTGGAACTGGGTCATGATCCCTATAATGTAATATCTTACAATTGATAAAATTGATTCCCCCTTCGAAGCTTCCATTTGGATTTTTTAAATCATCTCAAGGAAATTAAGGCCATTAATATTCTTGAATATTTACAAAGTTCAATGGAACTCTCCATTGAGAGTGTAAGGAAAGAAAATTTTTCTCACCTAATCCACGAGGGCTTGCACATGATTCTCTACAAGCATGCCCTCTAGAAGAAAACTCAGAGGGCTATTTTAACTTCTTCCATTAGATCCAATAACATCACCCCTATCCAAAGATCGAGTTAGGAAAGGCCTTGCAAGGAGATCGTTAGTCAAGGTGGCAACCTAGAGATTACCTCCACTGATTTAGCTAAGACCAAAAGAAAATTGATCTACAACTCAAACTCAGGTGACACTCAATCTACCAAAGTTGCTCTACATCATCAATCCTCTATAGGTAAGTATTATGGAGGGAAACATAAAGCCAATACTACAAAAGCATCTCCTTTGAAATATCAAAAGGTGAAGATAAAAGACATCCCTCAAAAAGTGAAAATTAAAGACTCTCCTCAAAAGCTAAAGGTTAATAGTACCCCTATTTACATGATGAATTCAGGGTCTCTAAGTGGACCCTATAGCCATATTCAATAGAAGTCCATATTGAATCCTTTGACTAGCCTTGGGATGATGTTCTCCTTTGCATGTAATGCTACCCAAGCAACCTAGACCCTTCTTCAATAAGCATCAAAGGTAGTGGAGAACCTCATGCAACACTTGTACATTTGCACCAAGGATGTTGATGTGGTGCTTGATACAAGTAATGAATCTGACTAAGCCACCTCTATCATGGTTGAAAGTGATGATAATCATATCATTCCAAGTTGCAAGGATCTCAAGTGTTAACACAACACCACATTCAACCAAAACAAGAATCTAAAAGCAAATTGATATCATAAGCTTACAAATAGATATGTAAAACAATGAGCAACAATATCATATATTATACATGAATAATGAACTTCCTCTTCTTAAGAGTACAATGAAGGTGCCTTGCTTATATAGGTAAGGATGATCAACCATAGCGATAGGATCAAGCTAAGGATAAATATCCACCGTATAAAAGGAATAAGTGATATCGTCCATAGATCTGTAACCGCTATTAGGGAGAAAGAATATCAACCCTCCAAATATATGTAAAAATATCCCCATAACTCCTAGGAATATTCAAACATAAAAATATCCCCATAATATCTAATAAATAAATATGTAACATCTCATAATATATAAATAAGATAAATGAAATATCCACACATAAGTGGATGGAGAAAATACATGGAATAACTAAATAAAAGGAAAATAAATTACCTAGGTGAACATGAGCTAAGGTAAACAACCTCTTCTAACACCCCAACTCAAGTTAATCTAGGTGCCAAAAAGTAAAGTGGCATATCAATAATATGATTCCCGACAACAAGGCCTGATTAGGTACTCTTGTACAATGTGTATCCAAAATATCCTGAACCAGAAGGTGGAAAACCATGTGGAAAAAACATCCAGCTAGAAAGAGAGAAGAAAAAGTAGGAATGGAGCCAAGGAGTGCTCCCAAAACCCCCCTAGGACGATGAGCTCCATGAAGAAGTCCTATGAAGAAGTGGATTCCTCTGCAATGAACAATGTGTCTCCCACGAGGAAGAAAGTAGCCATGAAGCATCCGTAGAATGTCTTCCCACTCCAAGTGAGTGTGAGAATATGGGAATAAAATGTAGAATGATGATGTAGAATCCTTCAAACTGATCTAAAGTGAATAAGATGTCACCAATGAATTATGAAATTAATCTCCAAGAATGTAGAAGCCCAAACCAACACCAAAATAGGATAGAATATAGTCCCAATCAACATCCAAAATATCAATATGCACAAAACCATGAGTGTGCAAAAGTGGAAGAGATGTTTGAAGAGCATCCATAAAGGAAGAATCACCAATTTCCTTTTGCATAAGTGATGATGAGCCCATGGAAGCAACAAGAGAAATAAGTGGATGCCTAGAAGCCTCAAAATAATCAACATGGTCTTCAAGATCTCCAAGTGATAGTCCAACCAAAGATAAAATATTTGCATCCAACTCTTGTAGGAGTACATAATCCAATTTGAAAGAAACATGAGAAGAAAATGGTGGATAAGATGGCTCACTCAAAGGAGGGCACACCAAAAAAGGGTCCACAAAGGAAGAAGTACATGGAGGAGATACAATGTATACATCATCATCAAATAAATGAGTGAGCTCCTCATACATGTCAAGAAAATCACATGTGTGACTCTCAATAAAGAGAGAGGCAACACCATCCAAGAAATCATTTATATGTAAGTATGTAACATGCCATGAAATATCTACTATATATGCTGCAACATCAACATGATCATCCACAGAAAACAAGTGCAGAGATGTATCTTGTAAAATATCTGAAGCAAGTACTATAGCATCAACCTCACCATCCAAAAAATCATGAGATAGTGACTCCAAAAACAAAGATACAATATCACAAATAATGTCCTCCATGCAAGCAATTGTAAGAGAATGTGCCTTGGATAAAAAATTTCTTTTCAACATATGATAAGTAAGGTGAGGCATGTTCTTGTGAAATCCAATAAAATTTTGAAGCTCCCCATAAACTGAATAATAAATCATGTTAGATATCCTTAAATTATTCATGAACCATGTCCTATACTCCTTATACTTCACCATTGGTTTGGGTTTTGGAGTTATGAACAAAGGATCCAAACCTTCACTTTGACATAATGAACAAAGTACCTTAAACCATGCTTCAAAAATTTCAGCATTTGCCTCTATGCTAAGTTTAAAAAAGAAGTTTCCAATATGTCCTCAAAAGTAGAAGAGCCCCCTCAAAATCAAATGCCATTATAATGTGAAAGGTATAGTGTGATGTCACAAGGTGGTGCAAAATACCACAAAATCACATCAATGCACAAATGAAGCCTTTGAACTCTAAAAAGTCTCCAAAGGAATTACCAAAAGAATCCCCTCCTTCAAACTAAGTGCCTCAATGAGGAATATTGGCACAAGAGGATGCACCACAACAAAGCAAGGGAAGTAAAAGATAAAGGACTCCTCAAGCACAACAATGTGTAGGCTCCACCAATACTGAACACCAAGTAAACTGATCATAAATTTCCAAACTAAGTGGACAAACAAAAAATGAAGGAAGATGGGACTTTATAACAATAGTCCATATACTGGTTCAAGTGCAAAACCCTTTTTCACAATGTAATATTGAGAGTGCAGTCATAAAATCATTATAAATGTCTAAATACAGATCCAAAAAATCTTAAATTTTACAGACATGAAAAAAATGATTTTATAGGCTTGGAAAAAATTGCATTAAGCAACTCCCAATATTTCTCCTGAAATAACAAGTTTACTAAAAATAGTAAAATTGTTGTAACTGTCAGAATACAGCTCCAAATTATTTGAAATTTTATGGGATGGTGTATAATATTATTTTATACATATTGTAAAACAATGTGCAAAAACTTAGAATTTTTGATGAAGATATACGTATATTACTAAAAAAGTGCAGGTTTTCATAAAATAAATATATCTTCAAGAATATTGATCCAAATGGGATGAAATTTTGGTCACAACTCAAATAAATGCATCTAAATACCTCCAAAAAATTGCGTGGAAAATTTGCATTTCTATTATGAGATACATGCAAAATATAAAAACAGGCTGGGTTGGTGACCCTGCCAAAAAAAGGAAATGTTCAAGAAGAAAAATGCTTAGGACATATCCAAGGGAATGAGGCTATTTCAGTATGGGTAGAAGAGATTTTAGGAGGCTTGTGATGATCTTAAAATGGAAGGAGAGACACAAACTAGCCAAAAAACTCCACCAAGTACCTGATCACAAAAATTGCTTCCACACCAATCTTCGAACCTGCAAGAGAAACAACTGCACAACACTCAAAAATGGATGACTGAAACACCTATTTATCTAATGCCATGAAAGGAATGATAATCATATAATTCCAAGCTACAAGGATCTCAAGTGTTAACACAACACCACATTCAACCAAAACAAGAATCTGAAAGCAAATTGATAGCATAAGCTTACAAACGGATATGCAAAACAATGAGCAACAATATCATATATTATACATGAATAAAGAACTTCCTCTTCTTAAGAGTACAATTAAGGTTCCTTACTTATATAGGCAAGGATGATCAACCATAGTGGTAGGATCAAGCTAAGGATAAATATCCACCGTACAAAAGGAATAAGTGATATGGTCCATAGATTTGTAACCGCTATTGGGGAGAAAGAATATCAACCCTCCAAATTTACCTAAAGATATCCCCATAACTCTGAGGAATAGTCAAACCTAAAAATATCCCCATAATATCTAAGAAATATATATGTAAGATCTCATAATATCTAAATAAGATAAATGAAATATCCACACATAAGTGGGTGGGGAAAATACATGGAATAACTAAATAAAAGGAAACTAATTACCTAGGTGAACATGAGCTAAGGTAAACAACCTACTCTAACAATGGCCACTCCATTTTTTGATTGTCTTTGAAGGCTTATCTCCTCAATTTTTGGTTTTAATGGTTTCTTGTTCCCTTTTATAGCAGCTCTTAAAGACTCCCTTTCTCTAGTTGCTACTCCTTTTTGGTCCTTTGGGGTGACCTTTAGGGTCTCCCTTCTTTGTAGTTCCTTATGGTTGTGTCTCGTGCAGATATTTCTGCTATTTTTTCCCTTGAAAAGGTTCTGGAGTCCTTTCAAAACCCCCTCCTCCAATATATCAAAATAAAATTGACCCAACCAAATAAGTCAATTCTATCGTAAAAACTTAAGTAACCCTTCAAAATTTCCAAATACAATTTTTGTATCCTTCAATCCTTAATTTTGATATTTTCTTATTCTTAGTGATTTCACGGTCCTCCTTGATAGATCCTAAAATCGTGTCTTAGTTTTTTCTCACCCTATTTTCAAAAATATAGCTGGTGTCATTTATCATCACTTGATGTGACCCCCAATGGTTGTATCGATAAATTTGTAGCTGACCTAGACCAACCATAAAATCATGTCCTTGAGTCCAAATAAAAAATCTTGAATTCTCTACCTGCCTAAGGGATTTTAGGCCATTTAGGACAACATCCCTTAGATCTCCCTACCCTATTTCTAACTTCTAGGTACCTCTTCATTTGCCTTGGTGTATTTAAAATTCACCCACATCCTTATCTTTACCATCAATGCTCTTCCCTTTATCCCTCCATGCCCTAAAATTCTATAAATTGAGGCATTGGGCCTTCATTTTCATAATGCTCTCTCATAGTAATAAGTCTTTGGAAAATTGGTGATTTAAATATTTCAAGCAAAAAGTGCACTTGCTTTTGGGTAGCTCTTAGAGGGGATCTACTTGTTCAATCCTAAGAGGAATTGCTCCTCTTTTGGTTTTACCCTCTCCTTATTTGCTCTCCTTTTAAATCTTGTTCTATAGTATAACATTTAGATAGTATTTCCATCTCCTTTAGATTTAATATTTATCTTCTTTGATATTTTCTTCTATCCATTGTACATATATAGTCTAGGCATGGGCTGACCTCTCCTCACTTCTCAATACCTTAGAAGCTCTTCTTTTAGTAAATATTTGCCTTAGTATTTTTCATAGGGTAATTTTGTGGTCCACTAGTATCGGCCACAAATTCATTTTTAAACAAGTTTGGGGTAAGCCCTGCCTTGCTAATTGCTCCTCTTGGTCCCTTTTAACTCTCTCTCACCTAATCCTACCTTGTTAGTGGTTAAAAGACTATGTTTACACTTTATTTACCTTATGTCTCTGTTCTCAGTGTAAATAGAGCAAGTTCATGGTCCAACCTTATAGGGTGTGAATTCATTCTAAATAAGAGTGGAGCCAACATTGTTGACCTCCTGTAATCCTTAGCTCACTCTTAGCCTCTTGAGAATTATTTTCTCCCCATTTAACTACCTAATATCATTTTATCCTTTGTATTATCCTCTACTATACCTTTATGTTATAGCAAAGTGATATTGTGGTCCTCTCTTATTGATCACAAATCTATCCCAAATATACTTAGAGGTACGTTTACACTGCCTTTGTAAGCCTCCCTCCCTCTTCTATCCTTTGTCTCTTATTTCAGTTATCTTGACCCTAGTGTGAACCCTATTATTACCTTCAGATCTTAACCTCACTCTAGAAAAATGATTTTATGACTTGCCCTTAGTATTCTAAAATTGCTTTGAGGTAACCTTTTGAATAGTCTATACTCAAGATTGTCATCCCTTAGTTAGTGACTTGGAAAAAATTCATCAAATCCTTTATCTCTATCTAATACCAAGAATCTAATCTATTTATCTATTTATTCTTTTATCTCCAAAGATTTTATGGTTTTTTCTTGTAGGTTATTAAATTGTTCTAATCATCAATATCTTATTTAGGTGTACATAATCTATTTCCTCTTTCCTCTATCTTTTGAGTGATTTTGTTGTCCCTCATTATAAAGCATGAATTTGCCTTTATAAACTAAGGTCATAATTTTCTTGCTTTTATCTTGGTCATATAAAAGGACCTAGGGGGTTTGACTACCAAATCTATGAGCTTGATCTCCTCTATGGCTATAGAAGACCCCAAAATACTGATCACCCTCTTTTGAGTTTACTATTATTGTAGATTCTATGGATTTGTGGTGAAGCTTTCTAGGGCACAAAATCAAATTCATGGTTGAAAGATACAAGGTGTGAAATCATGGCAACCACCAATAAAAGGTAATTCCCTTACTCATTTCAATAGTATTTCCTTAAAAACTTATTTTCTATTGTTCTTTTTTTTGTCTTCTATAAAATTTCATAAAAAGTGAAAAGATTAAAAGGAACCTTTAGTTTATTTTAAAGCTTTAGGTCACAAATAAAAATTCAATCAAAGAACTTATGTCTTATTTGATTTTTTTATCTCTTTTTAGAATTTAGGCATTTAAACACAAATTTCATAGAGTTTTGCACTTAGGTTAATATTTATATGCACATTATCTTCCCCCTTGCCTAAAAGAAAAAGGATTTTATTTTTTTGTAAACCTAGATTAGCATTGATTCAAAAAAAGGAGTTATTTTATGCTAGATATTGTTCTTTTGAAAATTTTGTTTGTTGCATTTTAATTTAATAACATTTTAATTAATTATTTTAGCCCTTAGAGACCCAAAATTAGGTGTTTTTCAAAATACACATCAAACCAAAAGGATTTGGAATGAATCCTAAAAACACTCTGTTAGGATCCTGATCCTAACTATTACTATTTAAGTCACTAATTTATGTATGGACCATTGTGTTATTTCACCTAACATCTCTAGGGTAGATACTTATATGAATTCATAAGGGTGTTAAAAATCATCCAAGGAAGAATATATTTTATTGATCCATTGGTTGGTTTACCTCCAATGTAAAAGTGATTCGATTATAAACAGTGATTCTTTCTATTTTCCACTGTATTTGCATCTTATTTCATTTATTTCGTATCCATTATATTTCTAGGAACTTTGGTTCTTCCCATATGGTATCATAGTAGTGATCTAAAGGGCCATTCATAACCATTCTCACAAAAACTTTTCCACCGCATTCATCACTGTCCTTCATTGTCAAATTACACCAATGTTCATCGACATATATCACCATTTCTGCCAACCACACTACCATATTAACCCAAAAAAATTCACAACACCTTCTCATCGTGTATCATCAAGAGGAAATTAAGGTATTAACAATAATAACTACCAAAATAACATATCAAACAGTGTAGGAAAGAACGTATCAATAGAAGCATACACAACTAAAAACATGTTCAAAAACTTATATAAAACCCTTAAAAAGACACCTTCGATCTATTCTTATCTCCAGAATAATTATCTATTTGAATAGGAATCGAGTTCATAAAAAAATATTCACGGTGCAACATTTGCAACTTTTGACGATTGATAACGAAAAACCGATGACTAATTATTAAATAAAATTTATAATATAAAGTTTATAATATTTTTTCCATTTTTGGGAATTAAAAATCTGATAAGTCCTCACATTTTGACATCAAAAAAGAGTTGGAGATAAATTTTTAAAAAAGTTTGGATATAATATATATCCCACATTCATTAGAAAGTGGGACAAGAGGAGTTTAAAAGGCATTTAGGGTGCATAACTAACCACCCTCATGCGATCGAAGCCACTACCCTATCCTCACTAGCCACTTGTCATCTGAGGTTTGTTCCTTCTCATTGACATCAAAAAAATTGCCCTTGCTTGTCATGCCCTTAGTGCCCTTTCCCCCTGCTCCGCTCCCTTGCTCTCTATCTTATGCCCACCCTCGTGATCTGCACCACCATCGACCATTCCAACCTAGTAAATTCTTCCATGACTATTATGACCTTTCCACATTCCCACCTAATCAAATATTTTGTGACCTTTGTGACCTTCCTACCATTGAAAATTAAAAATTAAAAATTACGGACCATTAGGTCCCAAAAGTTGAAAATAATTCTTTTGACAAAATGTTTTTCAAAAATTAAATAAATTTTTGCAAATTTTTTTGAATAAAACCTAAATTTCTCCACCAAAAGAGGACTAAAAATTTCAAACTAGCCCTACCATGGCTGATGGTAGGAGATCACAAGATCTTATCAAATATTTCATGTAGAAAATGCTTTGATGGAAGGACGATATTTCAAATAAAATTATAACAAAGGAGGATTTGTGCCAATGGATGGACAAACACACTATACCAAAAGTGGAATTTGAAAACAATATAGCAGAGCTAGACTTAAAAATTGATGCCACTAACCACTTCATCAATATGGTACAAAAAAATATAGCATTAATCCAAGTTGGCCAATCTACCAGAGGACCAACACACCAAGCACTATTCAAGGGACCACAGACATCCATCCTACCTAGAACTACTAAATTGGATTTTCCAAAATTTGAAGGAGGTGACCCCACCAATTGGATCTATTAGGTTGACCAATAATTCTCCCTCTACCTGGTCCCTAAGGCACAAAAGGTCTGCATCACATCCTTCCACTTGGAAAATATCACCACCCAATGGTATCAATGGTATGAAAAAAAAAATTGCCCCCCTACATGGCTCGAATTTATAAAAACTTAATGGTACAATTTGGCCCTACTAATTTTGAAGATTTCATGAGAGATCTTACCAAACTCTACAAATCCACTATAGTGTGATAATACCAAGCTTAATTTGAAAAATTGGTAAATATTACATCAGGGCTAAATACCTCATTCTTTCAAAGTTGTTTCATTAGTGGCTTAAAGGAAGACATTCGATTAGAAGTACAAATGCTCAATCCCACTAACATGATACAAACTATCATGCTAGCCCAAATGGTGGAAGAAAAATTCAATAACTAGCATCGACTTGGAAGACCACCTATCGATAAATCATAAAATACTTACACCACCCCAAAAATTAGTAGGGTCTTACCTATTAAACATATAAGCCCTAAAGAAATGAAGGAAAGAAGAGAAAAATGTCTTTGTTTTTATTGTGATGAGAAATTTATCCCTAATTAAAAATGTATTATGCCAAAACTACTATTCTAGTTATGGAGGATTGCTTATCCAAATATTCTCATTTTTGCCCTTTGGCCCACCCTTACACAACTAGTACCATCGCACAAAGTTTTCTTGATAATATATTTAAACTACATGGCATGCCTTCCACTATAGTCAGTTATCGTGACCCCACCTTCACTAGCAATTTTTAGAGAGAATTTTTTAAACTCTAGGGCACTCAAATTCGTATGAGTTCCGCTTATCATCCCCAAATTGATGGTCAAATTGAAGTTGTTAATAAATGTTTGGAAACTTACCTACATTATTTTATTTCTACTCAACCCCTTCATTGGGTTAAATTGCTTCCTTTAGCCGAATGGTGATATAATACCTCATATCACACCACAATTAAGATGACATCATATGAATATTTATATGGCCAATTACCACCTTCCATTACCACTTATATTCCAAGAAGTACCAATGTGCCAGCAGTGGAGAGGGAACTATCTACTTGAGATAATATTATTCACCTTATCAAAGATAATATACACACCGCACAACATCGTATGAAGGATAAAGTGGACCAACATCATATCGAATGAGATTTTCAAGAATGAGATATAACATTCCTTTGTATTCAACCTTATCGCCAAACTTCTCTCAAAATCAAGGGTTTCCAAAAATTAGCTCCTAAATTTTATGGGCTTTATAAAGTTCTCCAATGTATTGGGCCCATTGCTTATAAACTTGAGTTACTATAATATTCTAAAATCCATCTCGTGTTCCATGTCTCTTACCTTAAAATAGTATTTGGCACACACATCATGACACAAAATCAACTTCTTGAGTTCAAAGAGGATGGAGCACTCATGGTTGAACTTGAACCTATCCTGGATCGTTGCATTCAACAACTTCAACATTGCACTATCATCAAAATTTTGATTCAATGAAGAGGCCTACCTTCCAAATATGCTACATGGGAAACACTTCATCATATTCAACAACAATTTCCTCATTTTTAGCTTTGAGGACAAAGTTATTTTTAAGGAGGGTGGCATGTTAGGATCCTAATCCTAACTATTACTATTTAAGTCACTAATTTATGTATGGACCATTGTGTCCTTTCACCTCACATCTCTAGGGTAGATACTTATATGCATTCACAAGGGTGTTACCAATCATCCAAGGAAGAATATATTTTATTGATCCATTGGTTGGTTTACCTCCAGTGTAAAAGTGATTCGATTATAAACAATGATTCTTTCCATTTTCCACTTTATTTGCATCTTATTTCATATATTTCACATCCATAAGATTTCTAGGAACTATGGCTCTTACCACACTCCTGGTGAACCCCTCAACATATTATACATCAAAATCCAAACACACTATTTGGGGTGAGGACAACCTCATAGATATTTTAGCCCCAACAAATCCACTAGGACTTTTGTGAGACCTCCTCACATTTTTGTGAACTCGACGTGAAAACCTCATTATAACCTTTTGAAACCTTTCATTTAATTAAAATATAAAAAAATATTTAAACTTAAGTAAGACCACTAAGTTTTGTTTGCATAGATTATATCACTAATCAAGATTTAATAATTGGTGCCTTAAGTCATTGTGGTAATATTGATTCTAAGACACATATCCAAGAAACATTGATCCTTGTATCATTCCTAGTCTAGTACCTTAAGGTTTACCCTCATGTATGACCATGTATATTAAGGAAATTGAGTCACCTTGAGTATTGATGGGTATATTGAGAAATAAGTATATTGGGAAAGTTCAGTTATATTGAGAGATCTTCTTGAGGTATATCGACTAGTTGAAAGTAATATTTGTAGACTTGCTACATTTATTTTAATAAAGAGTAGTTAGATTTTAAAATTTAATCTCCTTTTATTTCAAAACATGCCTCCTACTCTTCGTAGTAGGAAGAGAATCATGGACCCAAATGAAAATACCTTATGGGATGATAATGAGCAAATTGATAGAGAAAATCCTAATTTAGATGAAGAATATGATGACACTTCAACCACAAGATCCCTTGACCCTATAGAGGGGCCCCATGGCCAAATTACTTTTAAATATCATAACCATATCATGAATTTCTTGAGACAAAAGACATATTATGATAGAAATTCTAGAAAAGGATATCTATTTCAATGAAGCAAGTCCATCTAATAACCAACAAATTCCCCATTCAAGTTCCATGTCACTCCATAAATCACATCATAATACTTTTTTAATCAATATCATTTGAATAAAAATATCAATACAATTACTTCTAATCAAACCTATGATACAACCACCACAACAAATGAAAGGGGATTTTCTCAACCACCCCCAAGTAATAGCCTTCCTCCCAATAACAATCTATTTTCTTCTATTCCTCCTAACACTAACTTTTCTTCTATCCCAACCAATGTTAATGATTTTTATTCCTTTCTCCTAATTATTTTTCTATCCCACCAAATATTCATCATATTACTCAATGAGATGCTAAAAAATATTACTCCTATCCTAATACCTATCATAATAATGTAAACACCTCAAATATGAATCAAATTCTGTTTCAAAACCCCATAACAAATTATTGAGGAATATTATGTTATTTGATACATGCATATGTACCCCCATGGTACCTTCATGGTATAAATGTAAATATGTAATATATTAGGGTTGAGTATATGGTTTAGATGTGTGATTTATATTTTCCCTTTCATGTAAGTGTTATTGTGCATGGAATGCACACGTGTCATGTAAGAGTGTAATGTGTAGGAAATACACAAGTTTAATGTAAGTTAGAGTGCAAGAGTGTATTGAGAGAATATGCATAAGTTTAATTTATGTAAGTGTGTAGATATGTAAAGAGAATATGTGCACAAGTGTCTTGTATTAGGAGTGCATGTAGGAGAGTAAGAGTCATGTAGAAGTGTGCAAGTGTCATAGGTTCAAGTGTGCATGTAAGAAGAAAGTGAAGAGTCTAGTATGCAAGTGGCAAGATGATAAGCCAAAGGTCATGAGACTTGTCATATGGAGAGAAATAGTCAAGTACTTGAAGAGTCACACTCACATTAATATGGCTATATTATGGAGATAATTATCCATGAAAAGTGATTATTAGATTGTAAGAGGAAGATATAGAAAAGTGAATAAAGCTTGTATACATATTTTGAGCAATTAATATTGTAAGTTTTCTTCATTCATGTTCATGAATGATATTGGCCATTTTACATTTATATTTGATATTATAAGTGAATGTTATTTCATTATTACATTGGCCTAGATATATATTTAATTGCTCATTTATATTATTCTACTTTTCATTATTGATATTTTGACCTTTAATATTACAACTTTATATTGAATCTTATGATAATCTATGGTAGTAAGGCTTAAAAGCCAATAGCGGTATCATAGATACCACTTAACCCTATCCATATTTTATAGAGTTTTTTTTCAATTGGTTATATGGGATTAAAATAGGCCCCACCTGTATTACATCATCACCACATAGTGGTATTACAACAAAGCTTGGATATTATCCATGTATCATTTGGAAATATTTAAACCTTGGTCTCCTATATAAATGTTTAAATGTTGATGAATCTAATCGGTTGAGCTAATACCACTTGATATTTTTGATAGATTTATTTTATTAGCCACCTTCATTTAACTCTATCCATATTTGATAGAATTATATTAGAGTCTATCCACTTTGAAGGCAGTGAAGACTTGGTTTGTACTTTTAAATTTTTGATTGAATAAAGGGATAAGGATTTAGTCACCCTATTTTGGATCCTATGTTCTTTACTTGGTTGAAGAAAAACCAATGAAGACTAGGAATTAGCTAAGATATATTGAGAGCTAACTCAAAAGAAAGTTGGATATTTAGGGATACCCAGAGTCACCCTGATATAGATTTTGTAATCTCTAGAGAAGAAGAGGAAAATATCTATTGAAGATTACAAAAGAACCAACTCAGGAGAAAGTTGGTGATTTAGGGATAGTAATAGTCACCTTGACATAAATACTGGGTTCTCTAGAAAGGAGGAGAATCATATTTTGTTCTTAAGTGTGACCTAAGACATTGTAGAAATATTTTTGATAGACAAAGGAGCATTATTGCTACCAAATATTGAGAAGCATCATAGATTCCTACAAGGATAGAGAAGCATCTTAGCTTCCAAGGATAGAGGAGCATCTAAGCTTCCTGGAGATAGTGTAGTAGTTAAGATTTTAGAGAAGATAAGCAATAGAGAATAAAGAATAAGTAAAGCATAGAGAAGAGGATAAGGAAGCATTATAAGCTTCCTAAGATATATTTAAGAACTAGGTTGACTAAAAATATATTTATATCAAATTAGTCTTTGGTCATGGATCAATTTTTGAAGTAGGTTCTTCAATAAAAATATTCATTGCAAAATTAAAGGAAATAGACCATTATAGAGGCCTATATAGAGGCTATCTAAGATAATAGACATAATAAATATTTAACAACAAAAAACTATTAATATTTAAGTGCTAGAGAGGCACTAGCTTTCAAAGAAATATAGGTCCCAAGATCTATTTGGTAGAGCTATCATACACATTGAAGAAATGGGTCTAAGAGGCTAGTAGAGAGAAATAGGTCTAAGTGACCAATATAGAGAAATATTCCTAAGTGGACAACATAGAGAAAGAGGCTAGCATTTACATGGCTTGCATAGGAATGAAAATCAAAGACAAGACAAAGATAATACATAGAGAAATCAGCCAACATCCAATCAAGAAGAAAAGCTACAATTAAAGTACAAATAACATTTTGCCATTAGAGGAGAAACATTCCATCAACAAAGAAACAATTGGGAACCATTAGAAGAGATACATCCCATCAGAGGAAATATGCTCAGTTACCACCAAAATAATATTTTGCCATTAACAAAGGAGGATCACTTGGCCATTATCCATAACAAAGAAACATTTTGTCCATCACTAATAGAGGAGAAATCTGACCATCAATCACAAATATTTGATCATTTCTCACAGAGGATTGACCATTACTCATAGAGGTTCAGCCATTGCTCATAAAACAACATTTGGTCATTGGCCACAAGGAGACATTTGACCATTGTTCATAGAAAAACATTTGGCCATTGCTCATAGGGAGACATTCAACCATTGCTTACAAAGAAATATTTGACCATTTCTCATAAAGAAACATTCAACCATTGCTCACAAGGATATGTTCACCCATTGCTCATAGAAAGACATTTGGCCAAAAAATTTGGAAATTCTAAATGATCAATGAAAATTAGAAAGCGTTCCTGATTGTAGAAATGAAATACTCGTTGATCGGCCAGGTAATATTCTAGCATTACATACTATTCTTGGCACATTATAAAGCTTTGGAAGGAGATAAAATTTAAATTGGTTTTTGGAAAGTTAGGTGGAGTAATAAGGTTTAGGTACTTTTAGTTAAGAGATTTTTTCAAGAACCATTTTAATTTGAATTTATTTTTTAAATATGGAGTGATAAGGTTTACAACTTAGATTTAATATTTAAAATTTTTAAATATTTTTTAAGTGTTGAATATTAGAAAGTTTTAAAGGTTAGTGAATTAAATTTTATTGGAGTTAAAAGGATTTAAGATATAAAGTTTTTAGTTTTTGAAGAGTGAAGTTTTTTATTTGGAGGTATTTAAAGTTTTTGAAGTTTTTTGAAATTGTGAAATTTTGCAAATTTAATATATTATGGAGTTAAAAGGATTTCTATATCAAAAGTTTAGAACACTTGAAATTTGTATTTAGAGATATAAGGTTTACTACTTCATGATTTCAAAAATTTTAATGAGTTCTATTATGTCAAATAATAAAATTTTCCTTTTTGAATGTCAAATTCTTATTATAAAATAACTATAGGATATAGTAAATGGAACAAAGAAAAAACCTAGTGAGGATGAAAGAGAAATACAAAAAATTGAAGAAAGTGATGCAAAGGCACTCATGTTAATTACATTTGGAATAATTTATGAAATACAACCATACTTAAGTGGAGCAAAAACTTCTACTGATGCATGGAATAATTTATGAAAAATATTTAAAGGAAAAAATAAAGCAACAATTCTAAACTTACAATATGAATTATATTCCTTAAAGTTAAATAGTGGAGAAAGTATAAAAGTAGTAGATATAAAAACAAAACTATTAACTCTAGGAGTAAAATTAGAACATAAATTTATTGTTCAAGTTACACTAAGGGCACTTCCAGAAAGTTATAAACATTTAGTTACTTCTTTACAAGTTCTAAGTAAGGAGACTACATTTGATGACCTAGTCAATATTCTTCAGGAATATGAAGTAGAGAATTTAGTCAAATATGAAATGACTAATAATGCCTTGGTATCTACAAAAAATACTGTCAAAAATACTGATTAGTTCATTAATCAAGCATGGCTAATAAATAATACAACTTTGACTTAGAATAGCCTGTAACCAACAGAGCCAACAAGTCACTAAATAGGTATTGTTACAAAAATATAACAACTAACCTAATAATGTAATAATAGCTATATAGAGATAACTATACGCTAACATCCCCCATTATTACATTATTTGGGTAATGTAAAAACTACTAGCTATGCTAACATACCCCATACAACAATATTTGGGTAAAGTATATAACTACCCCAATACAGTGAAGAAGAAGAAGAGAAATGAAAGAATGGTGGCTCATGCTTTGTCTTCAACTCTGGCTCTGGCTCATGGCTCTGGCTTTGGATTTATACCACTAGGTCTATCTCGAGACCTGCCTATGAATATACCTCTAGATCATTGCCTCTAGATCTTCCTGTAGATCTGCCTCTAGAAATTTGTCTCTGGGTCTGTCTTTAGGTCTGTCTTTGGGTCATTATCTTTGGGACTGCCACTCGATCTGTCACTAGATTTGCCTCGGGGTCTACCATAGGTTTTAGTTTTTTGGTAGAATCCATACAACATTTCTTTCATCATGGTACATTGTGTGAGATCTGTCCATCCACAATCAATATGAATCTTGTTGGCCATTTTCATTTTGTGCCAATAACTTGAAGAAGAGTGATTCGTACATCCACAAGAATCACAAGGATGTAATCTCCAAAACTTAGCTACAAAATGTCCTATTTTTCCATAATATCTACAACAATGCTTTTTAGGAGATGTAGGAGATTTAGGTTTTACAAACATAGAATTATTGGTACTTGCATGTCCATTATAGCCAAGGCCTTCATGCTTTTCACTGACATTTAGCATTATTGGAGTTTTAATGCCTTTTTCCTATTTATCTAATCTCTCACCATTGAATCCCATTTTCTTCATCATTTTGGATCCAAATCCTTTGGCATGTTTTCAAAACACCCAATTTCATCATCTTCATCAATGCTTTTAACAATATGGCATTTGTCATTATTGATGAGATTACGGAGTTCTTTTTTAGGAGGTTCAATTTTTAAGTCACTAGTGTCACAAGTAAATCTACTACTGTGATGAGATCACCTGTGCTACAACTGATATCTTCCACTATAGGCATGAGGTCACCTATATCACAATAAGCATTGGCCATCATGGGATCAAGGTCACATGTGTCACAACAAGCATTCACCACCATGGGCTAAAGGTCACTTGTGTCACTACAAGCATCGACCATTAGGGGTTTGACCTTTTTTTCCTCACTAAAGTCGCTGTACACTTTACTTTGGGAAATATAAAGAGAAATCAATGATATGTAGACTGCCCTTATGACACCTATAGGGATTTGAACACCATTCTTCTGAAGGTCTTTAGAATCTTTAGAATCTTTGAGAATGGATTTTACACCACTACGTAGTGTAGAATATTTTTCATCCTCATAAAAATCCATTCCTTCCATCTCTGGTGGAAAGTAAGGACCTTTAACTGATTTTTCAACAACATCAGTTTGTTTAGGGGCTTGCTTTTTCTTTGATCTACCCATTTTTAAGGTGTTAGTCTCTGCCAAAAATACACCTTTTACAAAGAAATTTTACAAAAAAATAAACTAAGGTGTCGGTCATTGCCAAAAATGCACCCTTATAAGTCTTCCTCCCTTGGTTTTGCAAAATTATATCTCCCCTGTTTGCAAGATAGGAGATGGTGGAGAGAAAAAAAATTATCCCCCCTTAGTGCAAAAAAAAATGCAACAATGAAGCCTCAAAAGGCTCTTACAAAGATTGCCTCGTAGGCATATTAGCACAATGTATCACCAAAAAAATCCCCCCTATGTGAATTACTTCATACAAAAAAAAATTGCTATTTATGAAGCCTAAAATAATAGATTTGGAGGTTTGACGATTTTATGCCTCGTTGATTGCCTTGACAAGGTTTATCTCACTTTAGTCTTCAATTTGCAAAATGAGGATGAGAAAAAAAATTCTCCAAGGTATGTAATTTCAAGTTTTAAAAAATAATTTTTCTAATGAATCAAAAGTCTATAGTTGAATTAAATACATTGTGTCTTAAAACTATTTTGTAAAAAAATAATTTTAAGAAAAAAAACATATTTAATTAAACTAACTTTTGAAACATAAAAAAAATAATTTAAACAAACTTAAAAAAAAATATTTAACCCAAAAATATTTATACCTTTTCGGAGGTTTGAACCCCTGACCTCCACTTTGGAAAGCTTACTGTTGGGCCTTCCACCATTTGGGATAGTGGGCTAAGATGAAATGGAAATGAGAAGACATCCCTTTATTGAATTAGCACTGAGGGAGACTCCACTTCCATGGTGGTGCCACTCCTCAGCCACCTGAGCGGTGCAACCATGCCAGCTCCACTCCACGACAGCGACTATCTATCCCTTTATCAACTTAGCTCAGTTGGTCCAACAGGTTTTAGAGGGATCACTACCTATGTTGGGCTAGAATAAAAATATTTAGTAAGCCAAATATTGCCTTGGAAGGTGGTTCCTATGATATTCTAAAAAAATAGTGGAAGTAAGATGTCACTTCACTATTTGGAGGTCACTGTGCATAGGATCTTCACACCTATATTATTGAGCAAAAAATGATGGATATGACCTGTGCCAGCTACGTTCAACAATCCACCTTCTTTGATTGATGATCAACATTGTTAGAATAGATAAGAGTGCCATAGAATCAATGTTCTACATAGTGGAATTAACACTATCCTCCAATCGATGCACCTATAATACGATCTACCTCCTGGAGGAATACAGTCCACAGTGTGATTTGCTGAAAGGGACGTCGAGGTTAAGATGCCACATTGTTACAAAAATTTTGCTTACAAGACATTTTTGAACTTATAACCAGTACCGGATTAATTTTCCTTTGTGATGATCTCTTCCAATGATCATGGAGGATCTTGGCACCGTTCTACAAGTTGTTTTACCACCTTTGTTGATGGATGCAATCAACGAAGGCAATTTTGCATTGTAATAGGTTGTCTTGCAAGTAAAAATTGTTCACCCTCTTAGATCTGTCGAGTGCACTAGTACCAGCTATGATCGTACGTCACTTCAGAACCTGTAACAAAAAAAATGATGATCACTGTAATTACATCTACTGCTACGAAGCAATCGATCACTGATGATTGGTCAGAATCCTACTCTGAATGTCATCGATGCGACTAAAATCTTGTAATGGATCCACCTACAAATGATGAAGCTTCAATACATTTAGATCATCCATGGCGGCCATGCAAGGGGATTTATCCTACATGCATGGGGAAACCGAATACTAGGTGATTTATAATGTGAACAACACACTCAACATAATGTATACACTTCGGTAGACTATGCCACTTAGGGTGCTATCTACTACCCCTTGCGTAATAGATCCACGTGTTTAATGGTAACCAAAATTTTGATTAGGTCTACCAATAGGTGAGATTTGCATGCTACTAGCTAGTTTGTGTCACATAGGAAAACTTCATCTGATCTTCTCATGTCACGTCAGGCCCTTGAATATACCGCTAGTCAGATCTCTTCCCAAGTCTAAGAGTTGGGTTCATCACAGTCTAACAGATTTGCCTTCGCCCCACATGTCCATGTAGGACTTCGTGTCTTTCCAGGTTAGAGTGTGTCACCCGGTTCACCTCTTAGGGTTGCATCCCCACTTAGGTCTGCGGCTTAGCTTCGTCTTGTTAGCCCGATTGGAAGATACTGCCAACTATTGTGAGTCCACCTAGGATCGTTAGACTCATAGAGTGTGGGCACTCCAGAGATCCAGACAACCAGATTTTGAGTCAGTCTCTTGTTTGATCTGGATAGTTGAGATTGAATGAACCTCACCAAATTATAGAACCTCATGAAACATCCTCCCAAATATGTAGGTCTCGAGTCGTAGCTTTGATACCATGTTAGAAATACTGATTAGTTCATTAATCAAGCATATCTAATAAATAATACAACTTCGAATTAGAATAGCCCGTAACCAATGGAGCCAACAAGTCACTAAATAGGTATTGTTACAAAAATATAACAACTAACCTAATAATGTAATAATAGCTATATAGAGATAATTATACACTAAAAAATACACAAACAACATCAATATCATCCTTAGTACCAATATGATCATCAACAACCTCAACTACAATTTAGAGAAGAAAATAAAAAGGAAACTTAGTTCAAGAAATTCAAGAATTAGAAGAAACATCTGAAGGAAATGAATTCAAATATTTTACAATAAAAATCTTGGTCAATGAAGATGCTCATTTTTTAAATAATTTTGAAGAAACTAATGTTGCAAATTTTATAGAACATCAAGATATAGGAGGAGAGACTTGAAATAGATGACATGGCAAGATCAAAACCAGGACTGAAAAGAACATAATAAAGAAATAAAAGAATAAAGCAAAGAACAAGAAAGCAAAAAGAGATACAAATAAAAAGCAAGTGCTATAAAAAGATCTTGATGGATCACACACTAAATATCCTAAAAAATATATAAAATATGAAGACAAAGATGAAGACCAATATTGAAGACTAAAGTCTTCAATAACCAAACAATGTAATACAAAGGGATGTTGAGGCAAACTATATTATTTGATACATGCAAATGTACCCCCATGGTACCTTCATGGTACAAATGTAAATATGCAATATATTAGGGTTGAGTCTATAATTTAGATGTATGATTTATATTTCCCCTTTCATGTAAGTTTCAATGTGCAAGAAATACATAAGTGTCATGTAAGAGTGTAATGTGCAAGAAATTCACAAGTGTCATGAAATTTAGAGTGCAAGAATGTATTCAGAGAAAGTGCACAAGTGTAATGTAAATGTACAATTTTATAAAGAGAATATGCACACAAGTGTCTTGTATTAGGAGTGCATGTAGGAGAGTAAGAGTCATGTAGAATTGTGCAAGTGTCATATGTTTAAGTGTGCATGTAAGAAAAAAGTGAAGAGTCTAGTATGTAAGTGGGAAGATGATAATCCAAAGGTCATGGGACTTGTCATATGGAGATAAAAAATACAACACACCTCCTTATAAAAGCTCATTATACACTAAACTATATGTTGATGTGTTTATATTATGATATAACTGCATTTTTATGATGTATTTTGATAAGATTATTATAGTCTTTTGAGATTGGAATATAGTACTACTAAAATTTTGGTGGATGCAGGACTAGGTACTCTCTCTATAGTAGGATCATATGGATGAACCACCTATAGGAGAGATATTTAGGGAAATGATAATGATGACTTGTTCATCAACAAATCAGGGTAACATGGATAAATACCCTTTCATGTAGATGTGTTGTTTGCTTGCTTAATTAATATTTGTTCACACCATTGGGCTGAGAAGTTGCATAAGCAATGAGTCTTCTTAACAAGTTGGTGATAGTATAGGAATATCTTAAAATATCCACCTACTTTAGGATATAACAATGGTGTGAAACATATTTGGATTTAATATTTGGTTACTTTTACCTTATCTTGAATGGATTTGAGATGTATTAATTAGTTTATGAGATTAATACTTATAATAAAAAATATTGGTTTTTTTACATTAGAATAGTGAAGTAATAATTATATTTTGATATTATTACTTGAAAACTAATGTTATATTTTGAAAATGTAATAAATAAATAATAATTCGTAGGGTTCTTTTAATTTATGTTTGAATGAAATATTTGGGTAAATCAATTCAAATATCTCATTTATGGTCATGCTCGATCGATGCCTTTATGGAAAGGTGGCTAAGATCTTGTAATGCCTTCTTGGGCATTTCAAAGTTGGTGGACTCCATGCATGACCATGTTTGCTTTCCCTCTTGGTGTTTTTAAGCCTAAGTAGAGAAATATTTTGGGTAAGAATGGAAGATGAGGAGAGCTTGAGGTTGCAAAAAAGAGGAAGCTCGTAAGAAGCACAATGTTCACTGGAGATGCATAGGAAGGAGTAAGATAGACTAGGTGCTATCTATTTTTTATGGTTAGATTTGTGACACTTCTTTATTTTATTAAATGTAAAGGA
Source organism: Wollemia nobilis (assembly GCA_028583015.1). Lineage (NCBI taxonomy): Eukaryota > Viridiplantae > Streptophyta > Pinopsida > Araucariales > Araucariaceae > Wollemia > Wollemia nobilis. The sequence goes on along the minus strand of JAQPPZ010015824.1, from coordinate 25,505,462 downwards.
TTAAAATATTTTTGCTACCTGAGACCTATTGTTTTTATTCTACGTAAAGTTCTCAATTGTTTCTTGGATGTACCTCATCGCTTGTTGTATCTTCATATGTATTTTATTTCTCTAATTTTGTTGTGTATTGTGCTCTTGGATTATACATCTTGAAGGAACCTTAGACCCTTGTATAATCAGTCACCCAAACCAATCTAGAATAGACAAATACCTCTTGGATCCTATGCATCTTTATTCATTAAATCAATGTAATATCCCTAATTTTTTGGCAATAATCAAGAATGATCCTATAGTTATTGGGCATATGGATGCTTGGATTACAATTTGGAAATATTTGACCTTTGTGTTGTTTATTCATAGAAAACTAAACCTTATTTCAAAACTAGGGTTCTTGTGCTACAATCATGTGTTTATTGTATGGCCAGTGTGATCCTCTAGAGCTTTTAAGATTGCTTAAATTTGTGTACTAGTGTTAGAATAAAGTCAACAAGAGCATAGTATTTTAAGGTTTGATATGCGTAATGCTAACATGTTTAATAGTTAGCTTTTATGACTAGCTACTGGTGTCTCTAATCACCCATGGCAAAATTGTAGTCATTGGTCTATGTGGTTGAGGACCTGTTAAAGAGTGCCATGTGGCATTGCTATAGTGCTATGTATGACCCTTTTGTACCTGATGTGTAGATAAGCTTATTTTATTGTAGATAGTGGATGTACCATTTAATAGGAAGTTAATGTTTGCTTTATATTAGATAAGAAATGTGTAGAGGGGAAAAACTACCCTACCACATATGATTCTCTATTAGATCCACTAGGAGCTGAGGTGACTACGGGAGTGTGTTATATTCTCTACACCATGGGATTGGGGATTGAGGGGTTCACAAAGAATGATTTTAAGAATTTGATCCAAGTTTGGGGATGGAATGTTTGATGTGTATATTGAGCAAACACCTATGTTTGGCCTTTCTACAATCTAAGCTATGGAAAATAAAAGAACAATGCAAGACCAATAAATATGCAAGAAGATTAAAAGGTAACCCTAGAATTATTCTTGATTTTCAATGATTACTAAACCCTAACTTGCAATAAAATATATATTTCTATTTTGAGAAAGGGTTTAAGAGAATGCACAAACAATAATTAACCCTAGAATGTAAACTATATGCTTTTACTCTTTCAAATGCCTAGAATGTAACCAAATATTTTTCCTTTTATTTATGATCTAGGTTTTGAATAGCGATGGACAAAAAGTAAACAACAAACAACCAAAAATATTATCTAGGGAACTTTTATATTATGATAGTTGATCCTAGCTTTAACTTGCATCCATAATATCCAAATAGCTTAAAACATGCAAAAAAACTTTACAAAACTATAGAAAAATTGATCAATGTTTGGGGGCCTTCTTAGGCCACTATATGAATGAGCTTGGAGGTGCAACATTCAAGCCCCCTTGGTAATTTTAGGGTACCATTTTAAAATAAAATGATCTTTGAACTTTGGAAAAAACATAAGCAAAATGAAATGGACATGCAACAACAAAATGAAAATAAATAGAATGCAAGTACAAAAAAATCAAAATGCAAATAATGAACTAGGGTTTTGGGAGGAAAAATTTTACCCCCTAGTCCTAGTTGACAAAATTCATGCCCTGTAATGAGGGTTCATAAATATGGCTTACCAAATTTTCACCCTATATGAATAGGGCACGAATCTGGTTCAGATGCACTTTTTAGGTCCTAAAATATCAATAAATGTGATGCAAAACAATGAAAAAATAGATCTGATAGTCAATAATAAAAGTAGAGAACCTAGTTAGTTGATGTAGGAAGCATGGATAAATAAGAAGATGAGGGAAGCAACCCAAGATGATAGACATCTCCAATTATAAAGACTCCTCCACTTGATCCCCAAGGGCAGCCAACACCAAAGCAAAAAAACAACAAACAATAATCCCACTACAAAAGAGCACTTATTAGCATAAGTAATGAGAAAATCAATATTAGAATATTCATGAAGATTTATTGAGGATATATAGGAAAAAGGGGAATCCAATCCTCTGTTTATAAGAGGTTTGGGAGGCTAAAGGTAGGAAAATGAAAGTTCACCGCAAACAAGGGTCGACACCAAAAGGGGCTAACGAAGAGGGGTTTTTAAGACAAAAACCCCTAGAACACAAATTTCATGCCTAGAATTATATGATGTAAATCAAGGCCCATTTATATTTTAGGCTAGAAATAGTATTTACCTGCAAAAAAATCAAATTTTTAGCAATTTTTTAAAAAAATTAGCATTTTTTTTTGCAAAAATTTGTTGTGGAGTGCAAATTCATTTGTGGGGCATGAATTTGGTCAAGTGGCCATGCCAAATTCATGCTTGGTCATCCCAAGGCATGAATTTGGTTAATTTTACAAAAAAATATTATTTTTTAAGTTTAATTTTTAATTATATATATATATATATATATATATATATATATATATATATATATATGGTTATTTAATGAGCATGATGAGATTAATTAAAAATGTGAAATATTTTAATGTTGATTATGCAACTAGATGTACTCAAGAGCAAAGAGTGGTGGCTAAGAACACTTAGGGAGGCTATGAGAGAGCTCACAATGATAGAGGAATACACTAGAGAATGTGGGGCTATTGCATCTGGTATAGATACCTCGTATTGTTGCTGATAGGGAACTACTAACAACTTTTGTGGAGAGGTGGTATCTAGAAACATCCATATTTTAGTTATCGATAAGGGAGATGAATGCCACATTGGAGGATGTGTGGTGAATCTTAAGTATCCCCATCAAGAGGAGAAATTTTACATGGTACGAGTGTCGATGGTGGCATTTAAGATGTCGAGGGATCCGACACATGTGATCCAATAGAGTGGATTCCATGTTTATGAGATACCATGTTAATATGAAGTTAAGGCACTAATATATATACTATGTGGGGTGGTGGTGGGTATTTTAGTGTACCATACCAATAGGTAACACTTACGATGGGCACTAGAGGAAGTAGTGGCAAACATGTGAGATCAAGGAGTTATATTTGCATGGGAGCCATATATGCTAGCTTACTTGTACAAGATGTTGCATGACATCATGTATAAATGACAAACATAACTGATTTATACAACTTTGCTCTAAGTATGGTGTTGGGAGCACATAGTGGCCTAAAGGTTGAATGCACTACCAAAACTATTGCTTAACATAGAGCAGCCAATAACATATAGGTGGAGCCAACACTATGAGCATGGGCACAATCTATATGCTAGTGTCTTGCCACTATGAAGGTGGGTGATAGATAAGATATGGGAGAACCACATCATATGGTGATTATGTTGAGGAGTTAGCTTAGGTATGGAGGATCTAGTGGCTCATCACTAAGAAGGGTAAGTAGAAGCTATATCGATTTGATTGAGTACAACACTAGTTTGGAATTCTACAATATATTTTAGATCTTGAAGACCATTGGCTTTGATGGGTGTGATTGGACCCATCAAAGAGTTGGAGGTACTCTTGATGTAGGTATATGGGCAAAGGAAGATCTGGATGATCCACTATATGTGTATTTAAGGGTGGACAACATCAAGGTGGTCTTTAGGTACAAAATATGGTATAGGGACATTATACCCCCAAGGACCTCTCCACTAGTGCCAGTGTAGATATGTTAGATTATGAGCTAATGAGTGTAGCTAGCACTTTAAGAGGCCACTCAGTGCACCATAGAGCTACAATAAAGGGGAATAGTTCCACTAAGACTAGCCTAGGCACAATTTTGGGTGGAGATAGTGATGGCTATGAGGGGGACTATCACCATATCTAGCTTAGGAGGAGGGGAAACCATAAGAATTTTCCCTCAATGGCACAGGCGGGATCCACCAAGGCTATAGGTCTAGGGAAGTAGGTGAAGGAAAAAAATGTGCTATAGACCAAGGTAGTGGCTATGTAGGTAGATATGGATACCATCCACGTAGTGTTAGACTAAATCCAAGCAAAGTGATATACAATGAGGGTTGAGGTAGAGCACCTTAAAGGGGAGATGGGCCAATTAGAACACGAGTGGCAATAGAACTAGGTAGAGGGAATGACTATAATTGTAGGCAACCAATAGAGCAAGGGAGGAAACCTAATATTAGTGAATATACAAAGGGTGAGAGAGTCATATGAGATAGTAGTGTAGAGGGAGACCTACTTCTAGATGACATACTTCTATGCCATCCCAATAGTTCAAAGGATTCCACAATTATCATCTCGATGATCACAAAGTCACTCAAAGTTATGAACACTATTTGGTTCACAGTCTATGAACATGAATCCATCATGAACTCCAAAAAGTAGAGTAGAGGGGATATGCTCACATGGCTAGGGTAGGGATTAGGATGACATGCCAATTTTAATTATGGCATACCTCCCTAGGGATGGTCAAGTGTGTTGAGCTCTCTATTGTGGAACACCAATCGACTAGCATGCACTTAGTGCTTTTGAGTAATACAAGTTGCTTTATTTTATTATGTATTAAATGTGTGTTCTTTATGTGTATGATCTCTTTTATTTTGATTTTAATGATTCATAATGAGAACAAACATGATGAATTTAATGCATGAATGAATCTAACTAATGCAATGTCTAAATACAATTTAAAATAAATGCAAAATGAAATGCATAGGTGAGAAGAAAAAAATAAGAAAGGAAGGAAAGAAAAGAGAAGGAAAGAAGGAAACAAACAGTGATAGGATAAAGAAGGATGAAATAAGAAAGCAAAGCTCCAAAAGGTTAAAAAAAGAAAGAAAAGAAAATGGAACCCTATAAGGATGTATGCTCATAAATGATCGAATGGAGGCTACCCCTTGCTTGTGGCCATGAAGCTATCTTGTAAGGGTGTTATGCTCACAAATATGGTCAAGTATGGAGTGATACACCCTATGGGTGTAGTGCTCATTGATAGCTAGAGTTGAAGAGATACCTGTTAATATGTATGCTCACAAATGGCCGAGATGGAGGCTACCTCTCCTGTGTGGCCATGAAGCTTATCATGTATGGGGTAAAGGATGTGATTGATTTGCAAAAATGAGTACAACCTGATAGGGGTGTGGTGTATGCAAAATGTGTATGATCAAATCCAAGCATGATATAATAGTGTGAGTATGTGCGCGTGTTAGAAGTAGAGAAAAAGAAAGAAGAGTAAAGGGTAAACAATAGTGTGTGTGTCCTTATTTAAATATAAATAGCTAAGAGGTGTGTGTAATATAGTCAATGGTCGTATAAACACCATAAATGATGTTCATACGATGTCTATCCTATCTTATGAGGATTGCTTAACAATAAAAATATTAAAATGTGTGAAACCAAAAAAGATCCAATAGAAGAAAGAACATATATGCTTTATCTTAACAAAAAGAAGAAAGAAAACATGCAAAGGATAAGGATATACAAAGAGAAGAACTATATTCCTTGACTTGGAGAAGAATTTGATGATCATTTTATACTTTCAAAGATCAAGGAATATAAGAGAAGAAAAGAAACTGAAGAAAATATAGGCGAATGCAATGATGAAAAATGCATGGAGATGGGTCCTAGGTTGGGGATTTGTTAGGAATTAGATCCTAGTATGAGTGAAATACATATAAGATAAGACCTAACTAGGTTTCATCACTTGGAATCCTCATGAAGTCCCAAAAAATCTATATTATCAAGCATTCATGCAAATATGGTCAAGCAACAATGCAAATGTATGATAAGCAAAATGCAAATGGAATAGAATATCAGAAAAACTATGCAAAATATGACAATTAATCATGTAGTATGAATAAGAAAAAAAAATGCAATATGAAAACTAATCTAAAAATGTAATATGAAAATGCAAAGTTATGCATAGTATCTCTTTATATGCATTATGTTCATTGGTTCTTTAAGCTCTTTACCATCCAAAAAAACTAAACGATAGGCCCCTGAACCAAACTTGGTCGTTATGACAAAGGAGCCTAACCAATTGGGTTGAAAATGCATTCAAGATCTAAATGAGCATTAGTATTCTTTTGGTTCTCCTTGAATATAAGGTTACCAATCTCAAAAGAATGGTTGCAAACTCTCTTGGAATAAGATCTCTTGAGTCTATTGTGGTAGGCTCAAATATGCTTTAAGGCATGAATGTGCTTTTCATTTAGTAGCTCCAATTGGTGCAAATGATAAAAATGATACTTATCATTGACTAAGGTATATTGTAACAAGATGCATAACAAAGGAACCTCTAAATAAAATGAAAATACTACCTCAGTCCCATAGACCAAGTCATATAGAGAAGCACTTATAGGAGTTTGCACACTGTTACGATAGACCCACAAGTTAGGATAAAACTAGATATGCCAGTTGCAACTAGTATTACTAACCACCTTCTTGAGGATATTGATCAAAGATATATTGGAAGTTTCATCTTGACCATTACATTAGGGGTAATGTGGAGTTGACCACCCATGTCGAATCTTGTACTTAGCATAAAGTTTATGGACATCCTTGTTCTTAAAAGGAGTGTCATTATAAAAAATAATCATCTAAGGAATATCAAAGGATCTATTTGAATATGAAATTAGAGACCTAAGCTCCAGTCACCATGGCTAGGGGTATGGCTTCGACCCATTTAGTGAAGTACTCCATCGCTCTTATGATAAAATTGTGACCATTAGACAACGTTGGCTTAATCTTCCCTATGATATCCAATCACCATATAGAAAATGACAAAGGGGAAGAAAATAACCAAAAGGTTATTAGAAGGAGCATGAACAAGGTTGTCATAGCATTGATACTTGTCACAACATCAAATATGGTCACATGCATCTTTACTATTTTTAATGGAAGGCAGAAATACCCCATATGAAGGATATTTTTGGCAATAACATTGACACTGAAATGGCCCCCACATGATCCTTCATGAGCCTCATTAAGATCTAGCTAGACTTCATCAGAGTTAAGACATCACAAGAGGATACCTTCAAAGTAATGTTGATATAAAGTGTTTCAAATTATAATGAATCAACATGATCTTCTATGCAAAATCTTACTCTAATTGCGATCTAAACCATCATGAATCGAACCATCCTTACAAAAGTTAAATATGTTGTTATACCAAGGGTCAAATGGGTAAGCTCTGATGGTCAAAATGTTTAATGAAACAAGACTAGAACTAAGTGACATAGACTCTTAGATTTGTCTAATGTTAATTGATGCTTTATCATCTTCTAACTCCAAGGGAAACAAGGATGCAATAGTGACCATGGCATTTGCATGATGGTTGGAGGATATAGGGATAGACTCTATGGCTACCCAATCGAATGCAGATAAAAGCTTGGTGATAATATCTTTGTAAGGTTTTATCTTATCATCTTGAGTCTGATAAATATTGTTAATGTGATTGAACACAAATTGAGAGTTATCAAAAATTGAAAGGACACTAAAATTCAAGGCTAAGGATGCTCTAAGACCAAGGATCAAAGCTTTGTACTCAATAGTATTGGTCATGCAACAAAAACAAAGCTTAAAGGAAAGGGGAATACAATTTTTTTATGGGGTAACTAGAATAATTTCAACACCAACACCCTTTAAGCATCAGGTTCCATCAAAAAGCAAAGTCTAAGACTCTGGGTCTTTGGCTTCTACACTAAAGCACTCATTGAGAAACTTGAAAACCAAGGGATGGGAAGCTTTTATGGGAACAAAGGTTAGATGATCAATAATCACCTGACCCTTGATAGCCTTTTGAAATATAAAGGTTAAGTCAAAATCACTAAGGACTAAAACCCACTTAGTGACTTGAACTAAAATGTGGGACTTAGAAATTAAGTAGCACAAAGAATCAAACTTTGCAACAACCAATATATTATGGCTAAGCATGTAGTATCTTAACTTTTGGGAAGCAAACACCACAATAAGGCAAATCCTATATAAGGGAGTAAAATAGTTTTCACAGCTAACCAAGGTTCTACTGATATAGTAGATAGCTTACTCTTTGTTTTTATCATCATAGTGAGCCAAAAAGGCTCCCAAAGCATGAATTGTAGCTACTATGTAAAGCATCAAATGCTTATCTGATCTAGGAGGAACTGATATAGGTAAGGAGGTGAGATACCATTTGAGTTCATCAAAAGCTTGTTGACACTTAGGATCCCACTAGAACACTACATATTTCTTAAGAGCTTAAGAAAGGGTTAACACTTATCAAATAACCAAGTTATGAACTGATGAATAGCCTAAATTTTACCTTGCAAACTACACATCTTAGTTGGGTGTGTGGAGGAGGTATATTAGTGATAATTTTTATCTTAGTGGGACCCACCTCAATACATTTTCTATACATAAAAAAACCTAACAACTTACCATATGTGACTTTGAACACACACTTGGAGGGCTTAAGATGAACCCTGAACTATCAAAACCTTTCAAATATTTGTCTTAGATCATAAACATGATATTTTTGATGTATGGAATGACCTAGAAAATCATCCACATAGTCCTCTAGAATGTCATGCATATTGTCATTAAAAATATAAGTCATAGTACTTTGATACATGGCATGAATATTCTTCAAGCCAAAATACATAACTTTATAACAGAAGGTACCCCATGGAGTAATGAAAGTTATCTTGGCCCAATACTTAGGGGTAACCATGATCTAACTGTATCTGAAAATATCATCCATGAGTGATGATGAGACTCAAAAATGCTCATATTTTGTATGAGTTTCATTAATCATTATGTTGCTATATAATAGGAATTGTATATTTTTATGAATGGTTATGTAATTATTTGATAAGATTATGTGTGTTATCTAATTTGTATGTTTTAGTGTGTTTTTGTGGAATTGTAGTTGATTTAGTCAAATTTGGATTAGTCTAGGTCTTTTCATTGACCTGGAACTTTGTTTCTTTCAGAATTAACATATGGTAAGTAGGCGCCTTCCTCTTCTAGGAAGGCGCAAATAGAAGGTAGGCTCCTTCCTCTTCCAGGACGGTGCCAATAGAAGGCAAGTAGCTTCCTCTTCCAGGAAGGTGCTAATGGAATGTAGGCACCTTTTGTATAAAGAAGATGCCCGATATACTTAGGCACCTTCCTCATAGAGAAGGTGCCTCTATTCTTCACCCGTTGACCAGATAACATGATGTGGGCAACATTGACTGGTGCAGTTCCAACTCTATGTCATGTAAGTTAATTCGAGAGTTGCACTAACATATGAGAACATCCTACCTATGCCAGGTGAAGCACAAACCAATAAGAGAACATGCCACCATTAGGAATGAATGCCAATTTTAGTAGATGTCAATTACATTTACCAAACTATCTTAGTTTAGTCTAGAATGAATCGACTGTTGTAACCACCTTGTAACAGAAGATCTATGGGTGTGCTATATAAACACATGCAGACCTCTCTGATAAGATCATCAAAATATCAAAGATAGAATACTAAATATAGAAAGGAGTACAAAGGTTAAGAAGCATTGTAATTCCTTCGTGATTATAATAAATTTCTAAGAGTTTCTAAGCATGTGTTCAGCTGGGAGGAAGCTAATGGAGCCTGGGCCCACTCCAAGCCAGTATTTCTTCCCTTTCTTTGTGTTTTCTAGATTATCTTACTACTTTCATAGGTTTATTTCTGCACTGTTATTTTATGATTGCAATAGGTTTGTTATTAGTATGCACATATGAATATTTTCTTTCTGAAGATTTAATTATTCATACGTAATTTATTGAGGAGTGAATGAATGATTTACAACCTTTGAAACACCCCCCAATAGTAGAGCTAGCGGACTCATCTCAAAGTGGTATTGTAAGTGATCCTGTGTGAGACCCTTCACAAGTTTACAAAGCTCCCTGGGTTGATAATTAATGCATAGGCAAGTGAAAAAAATAGGAAAGAATTTAACCTTGTTTGACCAGTAACATTTTGACACCATTGTTGAGGAAGCACCTCTACTAGATCAATTGCAATACCTGAAACCTTCCATCTGACCTTGTATGAGTTCTTTGAGAAGAAGAGGACCTGACGGTTGGTTTGTAAAATAAAGTTCTCCAAAACCTAAGTCAGCCGAACACTCTGAGCTCAAACTAGATTTGTCTAACTCACAGCTAGCACTCCACTGGAGTGAGGATCCACACTTTGTGCAAAGTGCTTCCTCATCCCATCAACTTGGGGAAGAACAAACCATCATAAACCCCCTATTTAAAAGTACACCTTTAGAGGAAGCCTTGTTGTGGAAAGTTGTATAAGATCGAATGATAACACCAAATAACCTTAGATCCTTGACTCAAAAAATTTTGAACGGATGTAAGGACATAAGTACTACATTAGAGATCACATTTCCTAAAAATGGTTGATGCAGAAGAAGTTTCATCTGTCTTTAGGTTCTCGATTGATGGAGTAGGAGATGTCAAAATGAAAAACATATCCCTTGCTCATATTCCTACCTTCAAAGGATACCCAACCGAGGACATTGACCTATTCTTATTTAAGTTTTATGTTTTATGTAGGTCTATGGACTACAAATATGATACATAGAAGCTAAAGCTCTTTCCTTCCACATTGGATGACACAGCTCTGCGATGGTTCATCGGTCTGGGGGAGAAACACATTGCCACATGGGATCAAATGAAGAAGCTATTTCTAGAGCAATATCAAGACTTCAAGAGAGTAAGAGACTCCAGAGAGGAAGTCTTGAGCATGATGCAAAAAGAGGATGAGTCTCTCAAAGAGTACTGGGAGAGATTCAATTTCAATCTTCAATGGTCTCCTCACATGAAGCTATCTGATAAATCTCTCAAAAGCATATTTTTGAGAGGGCTTAACAATGAATCACTAGAGTCTCTCAACATGATTTCTAGAGGTGATGTCTACCAGCACACTATGGAAGACATCCTACAACTATAATGCAATTACTAAAGGAGAGGCAAGACCACTTCTAGAACCATGAAAGTGACTGCTTTAGTCATGAAAATAGAAATAGGCAACATGCTAGAGGATCTAAAAAGTGAAATGCTTTTGTATCTAGCATTGCAGATGGATACACTATTGTTAGATAAAAATAAGCAAGAAAACAATGCAACATTGGCTTATTTCTACCCAAAATGCAGAGGAAAGCATGCAAAGAATGCATGCCCGAAGAACAAAGTTAGAGTATGCATAGTTTGTAGGCTAAACCATAAGACCCGATTATGCCCAAAATTGCCTAGCAATTAGGAGGATGCTAAAGCCATGGAGGCCTATTTCATAGGCAATCAAAAGAGTTGGCCACAACCCCCTACGGGGAATATGCCAACTGGAATGCCATCATATGGGGGAGGACCATACATGTCATAAGGCCTGCCTCAACCACCTAACATGGGGTGGTGGGGGCCATCACCTTGGTCTAATGCACCCCCATAAATAGTGTTCCTAAATCAGTAGCCCTGGATGGCATATCAATATCCGAGGCAATAGTGGAGAAGCCACACTCCATGGAATCTAGACCCACAGAACATAGTGCCAGCTCACCCCCATCAAAACTTGCTAGCATTTCCAGTAATGATACCTGTGCATAGCTACCTATATAACCAATGACAAATCTAAATAATAGAGTGAATCAGCTAGCATACAACATGGAAGGCGAGATGTATATGATGTATCATATTCAGCTTATATCTGGTAGATAGCTAGGAGTAGAAACACCTTCGCTGATAGAAGAGGAGGAAGATGTAGGAGAAACACCTCTTATAGAAGAGGTGGTAGAAGAAGTAGCTGAGAGAGAAAAGGCTCCATTTACTTATCGGATGCAAGAATAGAAGAAACTAACGCAACCGAAGTTTGATATCCTATCCAACTTGAAGAACCTCATAGTGACAATTCCACTATTTCAAGCTATCCGAGATGTCTTGATATATACCAATGTGATAAGGGAGATGTGCCTAAGAAGACCAGGATGGAAAGAAACCCAAAATATGAATGTCATGGATAAATTAAAAGATTTGATGATGGGCAAGATGTGTCATCCGAAGTACATGGATCTGGGCAGCCCAGTGTTAACTATAAAAATTGAAGGACATTCCTTGTCCAATACGTTGGTCTATCTCGAATTAGCCATAAACATAATGCCTCAGGAGACCATGTAGAGGCTATAGCTCACGAAATTAAGACCCACCATGACAGTGTTGCAGCTGGCCTATCAATCGATCATGGCATCGAAAGGAATGCTTGAGGATGTAATAGTGACAGTTAGTGCATGGGAATACCCAGTCGACTTCCTAGTTTTGTAGTCTAAAACCAGGCTGGGTGGCTACCCACTCATCTTAGGAATGCCATGGCTGGAAATAGCTGATGCTTACATCAGCTACTATGATGAGCTGATGACCATCTTCAATGGAAAAAACATCAAAATATTGACCATTTCACCCCCTACGCAGTCCGTCGACTCGTTGGGAGAACCTACGTTGACCAAGCATGAAGATCATGAGTTGTCCATAATCCAGCCGATGATGGCGTTGGATGAGTTGGTGGAAGAAGAATATGAGGATGGTGCTATTGTAGAGTTCCTCCATGGAGAATCCTCCATCATCGCACCTGTGTTGCCATTGGCTGGCACCCAAGATCACCACATTCAGAAGATAAATGTTGGTCCAGGAAGGATGTTAAACTTCAGCAGTGGGTTGACTCCCACACAACTAAAAAAAGTAGAAGAGCTCCTGGTAAGACACCAACAAATATTTGTGTGGGATTACTTGGATATGAAGGAAATCAGCCCAAAGATCTATAACCATTGAATATACCTTGATGAACAAGCAACTATGAGCAGGCAACCACAAAGAAAAATGAATCCAAAAATGAAAGACATTGTCAAAGTAGAGCTACAAAAACTCTTGTCTGTCGAATTCATCTATCCGATTTCTGATAGTGAGTTGGTGTCACCACTAGTGGTGATCCCCAAGAAGAATGGGAAGTGGTGAATCTATGTAGACTACAGAGCATTAAACAAAGCAACCAAGAAGTACCACTTCCCACTCCCATTCATTTATTAGGTATTGGACACACTTTTGATGTGAAATTATTTCTCCTTCTTGGATAGATTTAGTGGATATAATCAGATCCAGATAGGAGAAGAAGACCAGGATAAGACAATGTTCACCTGCCCATGGGGAATGTTTGCTTATTGGGTATTGCCTTTTGGGTTATGCAACACACCAACCACCTTTCAAAGAGTGGTGCTTAGCATATTCTCAGACATGATGGGAGATGCAGTCGAAGTGTACATGGATGACTTCACCGCTTATGGAGAAACCTTTGATGAAGCAATGACAAACTTGGAAAGAGTGCTTGAAAGAAGCGAGGGAAATAATCTATCCCTGAGTAATGAGAAATGCTTTATGATGATGCAAGAGGGCATCATATTGGGACTCCATATCTCCATAGAAGGAATAAATATTGAAAAAAATAAAGGTCGAGGTCATCAGGGACCTACCCAGCCCCAGGACACAGAGAGGTGAGAATTTTCCTCAGATCTACTAGGTAATACCGATTATTTATCACTAAATTTAGTAAGATTGCAAAACCACTGCACACTCTATTGTCTAAAGACGTGGAGTTCAATTGGACGAAATACTGTGAAGAAGCATTTCAGTTGCTCAAGGAGAAACTAATATCTGCATCGATTTTGAGAGGACCAGATTGGGCCATACCCTTTCATATCTATTGTGATGCATCCAACAATGTGATTGGATCAATCCTTGGATAGAAGGATGGTAAGGAATTTTATGCCATCTATTATGCCAACAAAAACTTGGCAGGAGTCGAGCTCAACTACAAGGTGACGGAGAAGGATTTCCTTGGAGTTGTGCATGCCATAAACAAATTATGCCATTATATCACTGGATATAAGGTGTTTGTCCACACGGACCATGCAACCATCAGATATTTAATGAGCAAGCCAAATATTGGTGGAAGAATTATCAGGCGGCTCCTACTATTATAGGAATTTAACATAACAATAGTCAACAAACCGAGCAAGGACAATGTTGTAGTATATTTTCTATCTAGATTGATACCAGCGGACCATACAACAATGGAATACCAATTTTTGGATGAGCATTTGTTCACCATCAATGAACAAATATCGTGGTATGTAGATATAACCAATTACTTGGCCATCGGAAGAACCTCACCTGCTCTCTCCTTTCAAGAAAATTAGGTGGTAATAGAGAAAAGTGTAGCTTTCATATGGATTGATGGCCTCCTATTCAAGACAGGACATGACCAGATCATAAGGAGATGTGTATCAGAATAGGATTTCTCAAAAATACTCAAAGCTTGTCATGATGAACCATGCAAAGGACACTTTATGAGGAAATGGACTGCCTATAAAATCCTACAGGTTGGGTACTTTTTGCCATGGAGGTGCTCACAAAAATTAGTTAGTTTAGGTTTTGATTATTTCTTACAATGTCTTTTGCAAGGACAACGCCCACATGCAAGCTATAGGCATCTTGGGTTCAGGGCCTAACAGGCACGAAATGTGTCTAACTACCTGTATTTTTCTTTCTTTTTGTTTATTTTTTGTAGGTGGAGGACCTGACAACACAAAGAATAGGTATTTGGGAAACTAGGCCTAATTCGGCTCAGCATCCCAATGTTGGCACTCATAGGGTAGAAGCAGCATCTATTCAAGTGTGGGGGTGGGCAAAAAAATCTTCCCCAAGAGGAAATTCAGATGCCAACCCTTGTAGGAAGATGTTGAGGCAGCATGAAGCGAGTCCGAGGAGGCTTGATCACCCTTTCCTGGTCAATCATGACATGGCTGCCAAGAAAGAGCCTTGCAGAAAGCCTTCATTGTCAAAGAAGACTATCCACTTGAGGTATGATGCCTTCCTCCTAGAATAAGGTGCCTAACAAAGGTGGACATTTTCCATCATGATGGAGGTTTCAAGTAAGAGGTGAGGCACCTTCCTTATAAAGAAGGTGCCCCACTGAAATAAGGCACCTTCCTTATAAAGAAGGCACCCCACTAAAATAAGGTGCCTTCCTTATAAAGAAGGTGCCCCACTAAAATAAGGCACCTTCCTTATAAAGAAGGTGCCCCACTAAAATAAGGCACCTTCCTTATAAAGAAGGCACCCCACTAAAATAAGGCACCTTCCTTATAAAGAAGGCGCACGTTTCCTAAAAAAAAAAATTTGAGGACCGAGGCACCTTCCACATCAGTAAGGCGCATCCATCCTTGATAAAAAAAAATGATATTTGAGGCGCCTTCCTCTTCTAGGAAGGTGCATGTATTCAAAGGTGCCTTCCACTCTAGGAAGGCACACCCATTCAAAGGTGCCTTCCACTCTAGGAAGGCACACCCATTCAGAAGCGCCTTCCATAGTAGGAAGGCACCATCATCAAAAAGAGCACCTTCCACCACCGGAAGGTGCATCCATTCAAGAGCACCTGCAACATTGGGAAGGCACCATATCAAGTGCCTTCCACATTGGGAAGGCACCATATCAAGTGCCTTCCACATTGGGAAGGCACCATATCAAGTGCCTTCCACATTGGGAAGGTATCAAAGAGCACCTTCCGTATATAGCCAACACTTAAAGTTTCATGTGCACCTCGATCAGAACAAGATCATCACACGAGAAGGCAACATCATATTACCACCATCGCTCATATGATAGGGAACCACTCCAATCAAAAATATCATAGAATTATGGGGCGAGATCAGTGCACACATTCCAAAAATGATAGACATACAATTTGTAAGCCTATCGAGAGTCTATCTTCAACATCAACCATTAAAACAACTCAACAACAAAATCCGATGTAATCCATGCAAATGAAGTACCCATCCCCTGTGTCATAAATCGATGAATCAACACTCTCCACGATGCATGAGACATCCAATTAGGTATGCACATACTCTACTCAGATTTTTATGTAATCATTCATAAATTATGCAATACCAAAAAATATCGCCGCCATAAAAATCATGCACCCCCCATGGCCGATCATGCCAATGATGTAGCTTGTGAGGCATACCTTGCCAAAATTGAAAGCTAGGGTTTGACACCTTCCTTATAAGAAGGCACCTTCTTGAGAAGGCAAGGAGAAAAATAGAAGAGCCTAAGGGAAGGCACCATGGGAGGACGATCAAGGAATCATGCTATGAAGAAAAATGAATCAAGTGATACAGAAGGAATCAAGGGGCAGTTAGGATGTATTTTGAAGCCGAGGGATGGATCGAGTACCATATCCTGGTTAGTCATAGCTAGTATATGGAGGTAGTAAGGGAATTTTTTGCCTCCTTGGGGAAGACATAGCTCAAGTACAAGGGATGGAGATTCCAGTCACCCCCGAACATATCTCATAGGTGACTGGCTTGCCTCTCACAGGTGAGTGCACATACAAGGGTAGAATGTTGAAGCCATACACCGAATTACTATTGCTAGGGGAGAACATGTAGATAGAAAAGGAAGGGCTACCAAAAATCAGCCTTCCTATGAATCTACGAAAGATATTCGAGTAGGTTGCTTGGTTCTTTACATGCATTGGGAAATATACCCATCTGCACACTAATCATGTGCAATTCTTGAATCACCTAGTGCATGGGAGGAAAATGAACATGCCCTTCTATCTAGAAAATGCCCTGAAGGAGGAAGTAGCTAGATACCATAAGGGGGCACCTTCCACCTTGGCCCACCATGGGTTGATATCAGCACTGGCCCACCATGTAGAAGCACAAAGGCAGAGTTCCAACATAGAAGGAGATGACATCCAGGAAAGGTGGGAGGATTCTATTTTTGAGGTAGGGCGAGTGGAGGATAGCCCTAAAAATGAAGTAGAGGACATCGGGTAATTGGCACTACCCAATTTTACAAAAGAAAGAGGGCATTCCCTAGTGCTTGAGTATGAAGAAGAAGGGGCACGACTTGCTAGCGATGAGGCCAAATTCTGGCCACTAGAACTAGCCCTCGAGAGGAAATGCCTATGGTGACTCATCCCCTCCTTGAAGGATGAGGAATATGACTTAGAGGTAGTTCTTGTAGCCTAGACCCTTCAAGAGTTGACAAGCTAGATTTCGTAGGATGTAGGGACTTCTAGGGGCAATAATCAAATCGATGCAGCCCTAGAGGAGGCCCTGGAATGGCAAACCAACTGTTGGATGGCCCAAAAAATTTTGGAGGATTTCCAGATCAAGCATGGAGAAGAGCTGAAAGAGCGAGCACAAAGGATCACTCAACTTGAGTAGTTGGTCCAACCGTTGCGGGAAGAGAACTGAAAACTCCATGCTAAGGGGATAGAGAAAAGGGATGCGTCAACCCAAACTGACTGGGTGATTGAAATCTCAATGAATTCTCCCACATCAGTAGAATGAGTATTCTATTTGATAGAATTTTTATCAAAAACTCGGTAGAACAACCCAGAGGTAGAGGATAATTCCTCTATTTTTTGGGAGTGAAGAGAGAAGAATACCCATAGAGCCCCCGGTCATAGACCTAAGTGATGCAAAACCTAGTGGAAGCCAGTAGTTGCAGACAGGATCAAGGGTTAAAGAGGAATCCCCTAGACATAAATAGGGAGAGATAGAAGGACCAATGGGGACAACATCAGACAAACAAGAGGATGGAGAGACAGCTCCAGGGACATCAGGGCGAGTCCCTTAAAATGAACAAGTCCCCTATGATGAGGAAACAACTTCTAGGAAGGAAGAGAAAACTTTCATTTGAGCCATCGTAGTTTCTATGCAGGCAAAAGAAAAAGGGCCCAGGATGGATAAAAAAAAGGTGAAGGTGACTTTCATCAAAATAGAAGAAGACAAATGGGACATGCAGCCGTTCGTAGAAAGGTAGAACTAGTTCGAAAAACTACTCAAAGAAATGATAGCAACGAAGGAGGCTAGGGATTCAGCCTTGAGGGTTTGGGGAGACCCTGGTATATGCATTAATCTAGTAGAGGATAGCCAATTTTGGGAGATTTACGGGTCATCCCGGGGGTGGACCTCTAAGATACGGAGGTATTTTAAAATATGGGGGGTATATGGCCCCAAATTGGAAGCTGCTACCATTGCGAGGGAAAATATAGGGCTTACTCCTAAAGTAGCCCAATTACACAAGGCCCAGGTGGTTCATCTCAAGAGGGATAACTCAAATATCCCTCTTGCAGTTGTTAGGTCCCCGAAAGCTGACCTGTGGTAGGCTGTAGAAGTGGCGTTTCAAGCAACAACAACCACGTTGGCAATACCACCCCCAATAACATCTAGGACAAGAAAAGTGAATAAGCAAAGTTAGCAACTCGAGCGGAAGCCAACAGTAACACCTAGAACTCTGCATGAGAAAAGAGGAATTGAACCTCCAGATGTCGGTCCACAGAAGAAGCAAATACGGGCCGTAGGTACAGCCAGATCCATCAAAAAATGACAATGATGAGGAGTTAACGGGGCTACCTACAATTTTTATGCCACAAGGGCGTGGCATATGTTAGGCATGGGGGGATGATGAGCCTCGAAAATGATCATATTTTATATGAGTTTCATTAATCATTATGTGGCTATATAATAGGAATTGTATATTTTTAGGAATGGTTATGTAATTATTTGATAAGATTATGTGTTATCTAATTTGTATGTTTTAGTGTGTTTTTGTGGAATTGTAGTTGATTTAGTCAGATTGGATCAGTCGAGGTCTTTTCATGGACCTAGAACTTTGTTTATTTTAGAATTAATGCATGATAAGTAGACGCCTTCCTCTTCCAGGAAGGTGCCAACAGAAGGTAGACGTCTTCCTCTTCTAGGAAGGCACCAATAGAAGGCAAGTGCCTTCCTCTTCCAGGAAGGTGCCAATAGAAGGCAAGCGCCTTCCTCTTCCAAGAAGGTGCCAATAGAAGGCAAGTGCCTTCCTCTTCCAGGAAGGCACTAATAGAAGGTAGGCACCTTTTGTATAAAGAAGGCACCCGATATACTTAGGCACCTTCCTCATAGAGAAGGTGCCTCTGTTCTTTGCTTGTTGACCAAATAACGTGACGTGGGCAACATTGACTGGCATAGTTCCAAATCTATGTCATGTAAGTTAATTTGGGAGTTGCACTAACATATGAGAACATCCTACCTACACCAGGTGAAGCACAAACCAATAAGAGAACACGCCACCATTAGGAATGAATGCCAATTTTAGTAGATGTCAATTACATTTACCAGATTGTCTTAGTTTAGTCTGGAATGAATTGACTGTTGTAACCACCTTGTAATAGAAGATCTATGGGTGTGCTATATAAAAACACGTAGACCTCTCTGATAAGATCATCAAAATATCAAAGATAGAATACATAATATAGAGAGGAGTACAGAGGTTAAGAAGCATTGTAATTCCTTAGTGATTATAATAAAGTTCTAAGAGTTCCTAAGAGCATGTTTAGCTGGGAGGAAGCTGTTGGAGCCTGGGCCCACTCCAAGCCAACATTTCTTCCCTTTCTTTGTGTTTTCTATATTAGCTTACTGCTTTCATAGGTTTATTTCTGCACTGTTATTTTATGATTGCAATAGGTTTGTTATTAGTATGCACGTATGAATGTTTTGTTTCTAAAGATTTAATTATTCATACATAATTTATTAAGGAGTGAATGAATGATTGACAACCTTTGAAACACCCCCCAATAGTAGAGCTAGCGGACTCATCTCAAAGTGGTATTGTAAGTGATCCTGTGTGAGACCCTTCGTAAGTTTACGAAGCTCCCTGGGTTGATAATTAATGCATGGGCAAGTGACAAAAATAGGAAATAATTTAACCTTGTTTGGCCCACAACAAGCAAAAGAATTCTAAATTTGGTACTAAAATATATGATCATATCTATGTTGGTAAGAGGAAAATTATCCTTGGAACACACTAAGTTAATGTCCCTAAAGTTGGTACATATTTTTATTGTTCCTACCTTCTTAGCCATAGGAATGATGTTGGAGATCCAATCAGAATAGTCGATAGCTTTTATGAAACCGATGTCAAGGGATTTTTGGAGCTCCTTCTTAACTAAAAGGGTGACCTTAGGATGCATCTTCCCAAGTATATATTTAACATACTTAACACTATGCTTCACTACTAAATGGGAAGTGAGTAATAATTGGATAGGTAATAAAGGGAAAAAGCATGCTTGATAAGAAGAGGGTTTCTACCACAAATATTTTATTTGAGGGCTATAACCTTGAGGATAAAGGTACACATGGCAATATTTACAACTTCACCTCTCTTGTAGGGTAAACCGATAGTCATCGATAAATGTGGTAGCTTGGCTAAATCTAGAAGATGTTGTTGGGGTGCCAAACACTAGTGAATTTGTCCTATATTTGTCATAGCACTTCTCATTTAAATTGTCAATCCAGGGAACTCGTAAGCTTGTGAAGGGTCACAATTGAGACTATTCACACTACCAATTTAGATATGATTCATTCAACTACTACTTGGGGGTGTTTGTGTAACATTAATAAGATCGTCTGCCTCAATAAAACTCACTCATAAATAATAATGCTGAAAAAATAAACACACCAAATGATACAAAATGAAAATGCTTCTTATAAATAAACACACCTCTATTATAACTAAGCTTAAGCCTATGAAATACATACTACCATGCATAATGAAATTACGTAAATAACTAAGAGGGGAGGAATACTATCTTGGAGTGAGCCCGAGCTCTAGGCAGATCCCACCTGATAATTCTCACAAACAAGGTGCTGCTAATGAACATTCAACTTTATTAATAATGCAATGGAATATTACATAAAACAATGCTCTTTATCCAATATATCTCCCTTGCTATAGGGAAGTCTATGTTTTTATATACTACACACATAGATATTCCTATGATAGTTCTATTACAACCAATGTCTCGGTTCAGCCTAAACTAGGACAGTTCAGTTATTGCAACCAGCACACAATAAGCAACTCTACATTGTTTATTGGTAATCGGATGATCCCCACTTCATTATGGTTTGGCTTTATGAGTAGTTACATGTTCACCCACTCTGGCTAGGACAACTCATTCATTCATGATTTCCCACATATGACATGGAATGGTGGTCAACAGGGTCCTCTAGCCATTGTGGTCAACATGCATAATTTAGGCATCAGCCTTGGTAAGGCACCTAACTCGGTTAGGCACTTACTTGAGTAAGGAACCTACCTCAGTAAGGCGCCTACCTTAGTAAGGTTCCTACCTCAATAAGGTGCCTACCTTAGTAAGACGTCTACTTCAGTAAGATGCCTACTTTAGTAAGGTGCCTACCTCAGTAAGACACCTACCTCAGTAAGACACATGCTTTAGTTTACCTTCTTCTGATTAAGTGAAACCATACAAGGTCCATGTAGGACCTCGACTGAGCAAAATATGAAAAAATAAGGGAAAAATCTACACACAAAAAACTTCACACATAGATTAGATAATACACATGATTTTATTAAATACATACATAATGCTTCGTAAAATACACAATTCATGATATAATTCCACGTAAAAACTGTTAGCACATATACAAAAGTAAGCGCCTTACCGAGTTAGGTGCCTACTTCAGTAAGGTTCCTACCTCAGTAAGACACCTACCTCAGTAAGACGCATGCTTTAGTTTACCTTCTTCTGATTAAGTGAAACCATACCAGGTCCATGTAGGACCTCGACTAAGCAAAATATGAAAAAATAAGGGAAAAAACTACACACAACACACTTCACACAGATTAGATAATACACATGATTTTATTAAATACATACATAATGCTTCATAAAATACATAATTCATGATATAATTCCATGCAAAAACTGTTAGTACATATACAAAAATATGAGCATTTCTGGTGCTCATAATCCCCCCATGCCTAATATGTGCCATGCCCTCATGGCACCTAAAATTGATAATCACCTCCTCTTTATAGGCCACTAATTTTCATTTCCTTTTCTTTTTTATGGCCTTGGCTTGCTCTCCTCCTTAAGGTTTACGTTTCTACTAAGGGGTCCTGGCCTATTACAAGGCATCCCTGGACTGTGCTATCATATGGCTATGCTGATGTCTGGCTATGTTGGGTTGACTTTCATTATGTGGTGGCATTTTATTGTGCTGACTCTATCTCCTACTTGGCCCAAAACCTGTACTAGGCCTGGCTACCATAGTCGTCACTCCCTTTTGAAAGGCTACTTCTACTTCCTACCATAGGTTAGCATGTTGAGGGTGTAACTCTCTGAAAGGAATGTCAAAGTTATCTCTCTTTTGCTTGACTACATTGGCTTTATATAGCCAAAAGTTCCTCAGGGGTGAGGTTAGCATTTTCTATCGTGATTGCTACTACTTATGCCTCTAGTCCATAGAATCCCCATCTTGCCAACCACTTCTTCATTTTAGAGGGTCGACCTGATGACGAACCATAGATGTCCCAAAATTGGTCATTGCCAGAGGGGTCCACACAAATGTCTGGCCCTCTTTCTCTTTTTTTGGTAGCTTTCCTAGCTATCTTTGCCTCCTCAAACTCATTATGGAGCTATTCAAATTTCACCTTTCGCTCAGTGAAGGCCTACACACCTTCTTCCAATTCTTCATCTGAATGAGGGTTTGGTTCGACAAATGCCACCCTGGCCTTCCTTTTTGTCCTCTTCTAATTCATCTAAGGGGCCTTCTCCTTTCCTTTTTCTAGTCTTACGATGGCCTATTTGGGGAGGTATTCCTACCCCACGGAGGCTGCCTCCCTATTGGAATACTCAAGGAGTTGTTCCTCTAATCGGAGGTACCTTGTGGTTGTTCCCACTAGCACATACTTCTCTGGTCCTTTGGGTGGCAGCACCTAAATTTTGGGTGCCTGATGCCCTAGATAATTCTCCTTGGCCTTGGGTTTAGGGGCTTGCCCTGAAGGTTCCTTGTCATCCTCAATGTTGATAACAAGGGTTTCTGTTTGAAAAATAGAATTCCCCTATTCCTTTGGAATTCTCCGTCAGAGAGGCACTATTCCTCCCCTACTTCCAATTCCTCATTTTTGGAATCTGACATAAATGCCCTAGATGAGACTACTCTCTCTGGTGAGGTCAAAGAATTTGTGGGCATTTCCATCACCCAATCAGTCTAGGTAGAGGCATATTGCCTCTCTATTACCCTAGCCTATGCCTGATGGTTCTCCTTCTTGAGATTTTGGATCAATTCTTGCAATTGAGCAATGGTGGCCTCCTATTTTTGAAATTTCCTTGTGGTCATCTCCTTGTACTCTTTAGATAGTTTTTGCATCAAGGGTTTCTCACTTTGTTCAATGTGAATCTCTTTCATTAATGTCTTGGCTAGTTTTTGCAAGCCTGCGGAAGGCTGTGGGTCCTACGGACTACGAGCGGCCAATTTCTATAAATTTTATGCCATGACACCGAGCTCTGTACCTTCTTCATCTTCCTCATTTGAGAGGATTAGGTGTCCTAGTCATGTTCAATGTTTCCTATGTTCTGTCTAGAATTCTATGCTGGAGGATTCCAACTTCTCTTCCATAAAAATGGATAGAGAGATTTTCCCTTCCTCTATAATATCTGGTGAAAATTTGGGGTGTTCCTCCTCAAACATTCCCCCAATTTGGCATCATACCCTACCTCTGTGGCTATTTTTTCTATTGCATCGGACAACTAAACCCTAATCTCCTTGATTGTTCCCCTTATTTTAGCTTCATACCCTACTTCAGCTTCCACTTGTTCTCATGCACTAGAGGGTTCGACTTCTATCGTCGATGAGTTTCCCATCTGCTCCTCTACATGACATATCAGGGCTATAATTAATTTGTGATGGGCTAAGGTAGATATTACCCCTCTTTGGTACCATGATGCCTCATCTTGTAGGGCTTCTCTAGGTAGAAATGGACATTGATTTCTCTCCCGTGCATTAGATGGCTCATGAATTGCATATGGTTAGCATTCAGGTGCGTATACTTCCTAGTGCATGTGAAGTATCTTGTGACCTGCTCAAAAATATTCTACAGGTGCATTAGGATCCTCTACTTGGAAAGTCCTCCTTGGTCATAGGGGACATTCCCCTATCTGAGTAGTACTTCAAAACATTTATTCGCTACACCATCCTTGTATGTACATTTGAGGATGAGGCTAGTGACCTGAGAAATGTGCTCTACGATGAATGGAAATACCAGTCTGTGCAACTGGGCTACTTCTCCATTCATAGCGATGGCAAAATCTTTGGCTGCCTCTATGTCCTATTCCTGGCTGACCAGGCAACAATAATTCATTCACCCTACCACTTAGAACTGATTGCGAACTTCTCCCTTAATTCCTTCAATGCCATTAGGCTCCTACTTCTTAATCATGTGATTCTTTGAAGGTCCTCCCATGGTGAATTCCCTGTTGAGTTTGATTTGTGTACTCAGTAAGGCACCTTTTTATAACCTAAGGCACCTAACTCTAGAAATTGTTTCCATGTTGGGTTTAGCAGGGTACGCCACCTAACTTAATTTTTGGAATGACATATTAGGCATGAGGGGTGATTTTATGTTCTTGCATCGTCATAATTTTTGAGAGCATATTCTATGAAAATTACATATATATCTAATTAAAATCATGCACATACCTGATTTCTCATTTTGTGTTGCATAGAGTATGCCAAATTGTCATTCGATGATTTTTTTCCCATGTGTTGATATGTCGCCTTGGGTATTGCATTCCTGGTTCGCTCAAGGTCCTATTATTGAAAATGTGATGGATCTTATTGGTTCAGGTTGGGATGCTTATCTTCTCAATGGTTGGCCTTGGGATGTGCAAAAATCCTACCCAATGATTTTGAAATATTTTTGGCCGCATCCGGATTTCCATCACGTGACATGGTGTTGGCTTCGGTTTCTTCTCGTATTGCCAAGTTGCAAATGTGAATTTAATTGATCGAGGTGCTTACTTGAGTAAGGCACTCAAATGGCACCTATTTTGGGTAAGGTGCCAGAGTAAGGCACCTAACTCAGTAAGGCACCTAACTTGGTAAGGTGCTAGTAAGGCACCTAACTTAGTAGGGCACCAACAGGGCACCTAACTTAGTAAGGCACCAATGAGGCACCTAACTTAGTAAGGTGTCACTTTGACCATCATATATATATATATTATATGAACATTCGAGGGTGTCCTGGCTTGTAGGGTAAGGTACCTAGAGTAAGGTGCCGCTCCTTTGGAGTAAGGCACCAGAGTAAGGCATCGTTCCTCCAGAGTAAGGAGCCTGAGTAAGGTGCAACTACCTCCCATGTCTAAGAATTGTCATGTCCTCATGACAACATCTCCCTAAAGATCTCTTTTTTTTAATGACTTTGGTGCCTTCTTGGCATGGTAAGGCATCACTCCTCCTGAGTAAGGCATTGCTTCTCCTAAGTAAGACACCACTCCTCCAGATTAAGGTGTTAGAGTAAGGTGCTGCTCCTCTAGAGTAAGGTGCCATATTAAGGTACCGCTCCTCCAGAGTAAGACACTAGAGTAAGGAACCGCTCGTCTAGGGTAAGGCACTCGAGTAAAGCGCCACTCCTCTAGAGTAAGTCATAAGAATAAGGTGTCACTCCTCTAGAGTAAGGTGCCATAGTAAGGCACCACTCCTCAAGAGTAAGGTGCCCAAGTAAGGCGTTGCTCCACTTGAGTAAGGCACTAGAGTAAGACACTGTCCCTCCAGAGTAGGGTGTCGGAGTAAGGCACTACTCCTACAAAGTAAGGTGCCACTCCTCCAGAGTAAGGCACCCCTTCCTTATTGTTGAAAAGTCAATGGTGGCTGACGTGTATTTTGATGTGAGGTTTATCAAGCCTCCTGGAATTCTTCTCATATTTCATTAGCGTTCGCCTCATTCATGCACGAGGATGTTCGATGAGGAATTTGGCATCCCCCATACCTGAACCATTGATATCCTCCTAATGTGTAGGTATGTGGATGCTAATCTGACCTAGGCCTAGTTTTCCCAGATGCCTATTGTTCAAAAAATCAAGCCATGTCCCTACAAAAATAAAATACAAAAAGAAAATGTGTAGTTAAATGGGGTTCGTACCTGTTAGGCCCTGCCTCTCAGGATGCCTGTAGCTTGGATGTGGGCGTTGTCCCTGCAAAACACATAGTAAGCTAAAAAATAGTAACATATTCTAACTTGTCTTTGGTGGACATCCTTGTGTCCACCATGTTGTTGAGAATTTGGAAGATTTTACTTGGATGGGGTATCCCTCATGCCTATTCTAGTTTTCACTAGCAATCCCTTAGATTTATGGTATGGTTACACCTAGTGGCCATTGGCTGTTAGGATGGTGTTGCTACCATCAATCATCTTGACCCGTACAACTTCATTCTTGATTATTTCCACCACCTCGTACGGTCCCATCCATCTCTATATTAGTTTCCCCTTCTACTCTTGGAACCTAGAGTAATACAACAGTACCCAGTTTTCTTATTTGAATTATTCCTTTTTAATGTGGTGGTCATGCTACTAATTCCTTTGCCTCTACATAATTTTCGTTCTCTCTGGGTCATCCATGAAAAATTCATCTAATTTATTTAGCTATCAAATTCATTCCTTTTGTGCATCATCCAAGTTCAAATCCAATTTTACCGCCATTCTGAGTGTCTTAAATTTGAATTCGAAGGGCACCATTGTGTCTTTTCCATAGACCAATCGAAAGGGGGTAAAACTAGTGGTCGACTTCCACATCGTATTATATGCCCATACTACCTCTGGTAGTCTTGCAGCCCAATCCTTCCTGTACTCTGCATAGTATTTATCAGGATATTTTCTATTTCCCTGTTAGTAACTTCCACCTACCCATTTTCCTGTGGATGGTATGGGGTAGTCATGTTATGTTGAATCTTGTACTATTCCATCAACTCCTCAATTAATCTAGATGTGAATTGAGATCCCTGGTCTATTGTAGTTTCCCTAGGCACTCCAAATATCATAAAAATATGGGAGAACAAAAATTCAGTGATCGTCCACTCCTTAGAGTCTCTTAGCACCTGGACTTTGACCCATTTAGTGACATAGTCTATATAGACTAAAATTCACCTCCTTCTGGTTGAAGGTGGGTTGATGGGTCCCACAAAATCCATATCATATTTTTCAAAGGGATCGATGTGCATGTGAGGCTATAGGAGCATTTTTCCCCTATGGGTCATCTTGCCCATCCTGTGGCATTCATCACATTTTTTGGTGTATGCGCCTGCATATTTGAATAGTGTGGGCCAAAAATACTCAGTCTGCAATACCTTATATGCAGTCCTTCTCCCTGAGAAGTGGCCACCATAAGGATCATTATGGTAGGCCTTGAGTATCTCTATGAATTCATGCTTAGCCATGCATCTTCTTACAATCTTATTAGGCCCTATTTTGAACAGGAGGCCATCAATCCATTGGTATGATGCACTTTTTCGATTACCCCTTGCTTCTCCTGGTACGAGAGGGTAGAGGAGGTTCTCCCGATAGCCAGATAATTGCCAATGTCTACGTTCCATGTTTTTTTTTCATTGATGACAAATAGATGCTCATCCAGGAATTGGTCTTCTACTGCTTCATAGTCTACTAGAATTAGTCTAGATAGGAAGTTTGCAACTACGTTGTCTTTTTTGGGCTTGTCGATTATGGTAAGGTCAAATTCCTGTAGCAAAAAAAGCCACCTAATGATTCTATTGTTGATCATTGGTTTGGTCATCAGATACTTTATGGCTACATGGTCCATGTGGATGAATACTTTATACCCAGTAATGTAGTGGTGGAATTTATTGATGGTGTGTACCACTGTGAGAAACTCCTTTTCCATTATCATGTAATTAATATCAACCCTTGCTATGTTCTTGCTAACATAATAGATGGTGTAGGACTTTTCACCATCCTGCTGCCCGAGGACTGCTCTAATTGCATTATTGAATGCGTCAGAATATTTGTGGAATGGGACATACCATTTTGAGTCCCACAACACTAGGGTAGAGATCAAATTCTCCTTCAACATCTAAAATGCCTACTCACAGTCATCTGTCCAGATAAATTCTACATCCTTCATCAGAAGGGTGTGTAGCGGTTTGGCAATTTTTCTAAAATCGGTGATAAATCACCTATAGTACCTGGTAGAGCCAAGGAAACTCCTTACCTCCCTCTGTGTTTTTAGGTTGGGTAAGTCTTTGATGACTTCTATGATGTAGAAGCATCCGATGGCAGCAGAGTAATCCTACATCAACCAATTTTTTCTTAGTGTTCCCAAAATTTATTTATGTTTTGAAGTGTTTAGCAGGAATAAGGCAGAAGTTGGAGGGTCACAAAATCGTGACACAAAAGTGAAGTACAGGCTCACAGCCAAAAAATGGTCATGATATCACGATTCATGATATCATGACAAAAATGCGAAACGTATGCCGAGGGCAAAAGTGGTCGCGATATTGTGACAAAAAATCAAAAGCAAGGATCAAAGGCAAAAAACATAAGGCTTGGGCTTGAAGGCGGAAGGCAAAAGGCAGAAGCAAAACTTAGAGGTGGAAAGCCCAAGGCAAGGGGCTCTGAGGTGAAATGGTTGTGATGTCGTGACGTCGTGATGTCGCGACGTCGCGATGTCGCGACGTCATGATATCACGACGTCATGATATCACGACCAAAATTAGGAGAGGAGGGCACAGTGAAATTACATCGTGATATCGCAACATGTCATGATATCATGACATGTCATGATATCACGGCCAAAGACAGAAATGGAGGGTGCAGTGAAATTGCATCGTGATATCGTGACATGTCACGATATCATGACCAGAAGAAAAATAAATTGAAAATAGACACGCGGATGGCCAGGTGCATGAGAAAATAGGCGACAGTCACAGGTGGACAGTTTGACAAAGTAGTGGTTGCAGGTCAAGGGCCTATTGAATGCGTGCTTTCATGGCGGATCAGGCAGTTGGCCAATGACGGATGGAAAATTGAAGACTCGGTGGGGAAAGCCAATTTTGTAGGTTTTGATTAATACTTTCATGCTGGTGGGTCATTAATGACCTAGAGGGCCAAGACCTCGATAAAAAAAACTTGAGAAATTGTAATAGTGGAGGGTGGTGGATCGGAGATTGCATGTAGAGGATAGGAGTGAGAAAACCAAGTCGTAGCTACTGGTTATTATAAGCCTACGGGTTGTGTTTGTAAATATTTTTCATATTAATGCATAAGAATTTAGAAATCGTGTGAGTGTGCCTGCATGTGAATTCTCGGTCCCCCATCAGTGGTATCAGAGTCGAAAGTTCTTGAGTGTGTAACAGATCGCCGGACGTGAGGCAGTTACACCAGGATCTGTGGAAAGGCTCATGAGAAAGTGAGTAGAATGCCTCCGAGAAGAAACCCTGTTGGTGGGGGAGGCATGATGACAGCAGCAGATTTTTGAGCTTTGCAGCGGCAAGTTCAGGCCCTACAAGAAGAACTGCGCAGAGGGCATGAACCAAGAAGAGATGATGGTAGTGAGGACGAAGTGGATGAAGAAGAAAACCAGTCTAAATAAGAAGAAGAGGTTGTAGATCCAGCACAAGCGAGACTGTACAAATTCATATCCTAGATTGGGAAGAGGCCGAAGATGGAGGTTTCCACGTATGTCAAGAACTTGGATTCGAAAGAATTGATCGACTGGATCAATGATCTGGAAGAATACTTTGAGTATGAAGAAGTTGAAGATCCTGAGAGGGTCAGATTTGCCAAGACTAAGCTTAAGGGTCATGCTAGCATATGGTGGAAAGGAGTGCAGCTGGAGCAAAATAGAAGAGGAAAATAATGGATAACAAGATGGGATAGAATGGTGGAAAAGCTGAAAAGACAGTTTATTTTGGTAGATTACGAGTTGGATCTGCTAAGAAAAATGCAGAGTTTGAGACAGATGAATAAAACTGTCCAAGAATACATGGAGGATTTTTATAAGATCTCCATCAGAACTGGGCATTTAGAAGCAAGCAAGGATAAGGTGGCCCGTTATATTAATGGGTTGAGACACAGTATCCAGGAAGAGTTGAGCTTAGTTCGGGTGAGCACCATTGAATATGCTTACTAGTTTGCTCTGAAGGTTGAAGAAAAACTGAATAGAAGGTTTGAGAGCAAGAAAAGAGGAAGAGGACATGGAGGAAAGACTGGTGGAAGAAAAGAGGAAGGAAAGGAGGAGAAGAAAGAAGAGGTTAGCAACAGCCGAGATCAGAAGGAAGATGAGGAACCCAAGCCCCAAGTTCAGAACAATGGCTACCCAAGAGGAAGAGGTGGATCTGGACGAGGAAACAGAGGAGTGTTTCGTGGAACCTGTTTCCACTGTGGAGAAGAGGGACATCGGGCATATGAGTGTCCCTAGCACCCCGAGAGGGTGAACAAGAAACATGTGGGTCCTGCTAGAGTTGTTGTGGCAGAGGAAGATGCTGAATCAGAACATTCTAAAGAAGCTAAGAAAGGAGAAGCAATGATCATGAGGAGAACCATGCTGATTGAGGAAGACAAACCAAAGCAAAGGAGAAGCCTATTTTGCACGTGGTGCAAAAGCTCAGGCAAAGTATGTAATGTTATTATAGACAATGGGAGTATAGATAACTTAGTCTCTGAGGAGATGGTTTCTAAGTTACATTTGGAGAGGAGGAGACACCCACATCCATACCGGATTGCGTGGTTGCAGAAGGACCACAGAGCATGGGTTTGTGAACAGTGCTTAGTCACATTCCAGATTGGGAGATACCAGGATGAGGTCCTGTGTGATGTTTTCTCCATGGATGCTTGCCATTTACTGTTAGGAAGGCCATGGTAGTTTGATCAGAGTGCAGTGCATGATGGTCATGCAAATACGTACTCCTTACTGAAATATGGAGTGCGCCACAAATTAAAGCCGTTACAGGCAGTGGACAAGAAGGTGTGCAACAGTGCCAGAATTTGTTTGGTAGAAGGCAGAAAACATTTTTTCCAGGAGACGGGGTTTAAGCGGGCTGTAGAGGCAGGTGCACATTTGGAGCTGTTACAAGAAACACGGACCGAACAACACAGAAGTGAAGGTCACTTCTCCATTTACCCCGAGTGTCTGATGCAGGAGCATCCGACGGTAGCAGAGCAATCCTGCATCAACCAAATTTTTCTAAGTGTTTCCAAAATTTATTTTTGTTTCAAAGTGTTTAGCAAGAACAAGGCAGAAGTTGGAGGGTTGTGAAATCATGACATGTCGTGATTTCATGACATGTCACAAAATCGCGACACAAAAGCATAGTACAGGCTTGTAGCCAAAAATGGTCACGATATCACGACAGAAAAGTACAACATAGGCCGAGGGCAAAAGTGGTCGTGATATCACGATGTGCGATATCGTGACAGAAAATCAAAAGCAAGGATCAAAGGCAGAAAACATAAGGCTTGGGCTCGAAGGCAGAAGAAAAACTCAGAGGCAAAAATCCCAAGGCAAGGGGATCGAAGGCGAAACGGTCACGATGTCGCGACGTCGTGATATCGCGATGTCGTGATATTGTGACCAAAATCAGGATCGGAGGGCACAACAAAATTACGTCATGATATCACGACATGTCGTGATATCGTGGCCAAAGACAGAAATGGAGGGCACAGTGAAATTGCATTGCGATATCGTGACATGTCATGATATTGTGGCTAGAAGAAAAATAGTCACAAGTGGATAGTCTGACAAAGCAGCAGTTGCAGGTCAAGGGCCTATTGAATGCATGCTTTCATGGTAGATCAGGGAGTTGGCCAATGACGGATGGAAAATTGAAGACTCGGTGGGGAAAGCCAATTTTGTAGGTTTTGATTAATACTTTCGTGCTGGTGGGTCATTAATGACCTAGAGGGCCGAGACCTCGATAAAAAAAACTTGAGAAATTGTAATAGTGGGGGGTGGTGGATCGGAGATTGCACGTAGAGGATAGGAGTGAGAAAACCAAGCCGTAGCTGCTGGTTATTGTAAGCCTATGGGCTGTGTTTGTAAATATTTTCAGATTAATGCATGAGAATTTGGAAATCGTGTGAGTGTGTCTATGTGTGATTTCTCGGTCCCCCACCATTCTATATTCTCGTGATCCACTTTAATCCCTTCTATTGAGAGATGATGCCATAACACTATGCCTTCCCACATCATCATAAAACATTTCTCATTGCTAAGGGATAGATTATTTTCCTCGCACCTCTAGAGTACATGTTCCAAATTTTTCATCACCTCTTCAAATGTTTCCCTATAAATGGTGAAATCATCCATATATACTTCAACTGCTTTGCCTATCATATCTAATAATATGCTAAGCACTACCCTCTAGAAGGTGGTTGGTGCGTTGCATAGCCTGAAAGGTAGCATCCTGTATGCAAATGTTCCCCATGGGTAGGTGAACATTATCTTATCTTGGTCTTCTTCTACAATCTAGATTTGATTGTACCCACTGAATCCATCCAGGAAGAAAAAGTATTTTTTCTTGGACAACGTGTCTAGAACTTGGTCAATGAAAGGAAATGGAAAATGGTCATTTTTAGTCACCATATTCAGTGATTTGTATTCAACACAGATCCTCAATTTCCCATTCTTTTTAGGGACCACCATGAGTGGTGATACTCATTCACTATTCGAGATCAGGTAGATGAATCCCACCATTAGGAGCTTTTGTAGCTTGGTCTTGATAATTTCCTTTATGGCTAGGTTCATCCTTCTCTATGGTTGTCTTATGAGGGTTGAATGTTCTTCTAGATAGATACAGTGAGTGCACACCTCTGGGTTGATTCAATCATATCCGCATAATCCCAGATGAATACTGGTTGATGTTCAGTTAGGAGCTCTTTCAATTCTACCAACTGTATAGCGGTTAGCTCACTACTGATGTTTAACATTTTTCCATGTCCGACATCAATTTTCTTGGTGTGGTGGTCCTGAGCACCCACCAATGGTGACTCAAGAATTGGGAGATAGGATTCTCCATGGAATAATCTTAAGATGATGCCATATTCTTCAGCCTCATCCTCCACTTATATCAATTCCATTATTGACTGGAGCATAGATAGCATATTATCGTCTTGATTTTCTATTTTAGGTTCTCCCAGTGCATCCACCAATTGGGCCAAGGGAGATATTCTTAATCTCTTGATGTTATGGCCATATGAGATGGTCATCAATCCATCATGAAAGCTGATGTAGGTGTCAGTCATTGCTAACCATGGTCTCCCCAGGATGAGTGGGTAACCTCCCAGTTCAGTTTTGGATTACAACACCAAAAAATCTATTGGATACTCCCATGCATCAAATTTTACTATGACATCTTTGAGCATTCCTTCTGGTTCCACCATTGACCGATCAGCCAATTGTAACACCATTTTGATAGGATTCAGGTCAGTGAGCTCTAGCTTTTGCATGGTTTCTTATGGCATTGCATTGATGGCTGCCCCCAAGTTGACCAATGTATTTTCCAGTGAGTGCCCTCCTATTTTTATCGTCAATATCGAATTGCTTGGGTCTACATATTTGGGGTGATATGCATTCCCCATCATCAAGTCAGCTAACTTTCCCATGGCATTGATGGTTTGTGTTGCATTGCATCCAAGTTTCCTTAGGCATATTTTTTTTATCACCTTAGTGTATATGGGCACATCTCAGATAGCTTGGAAAATTGGGATAGTTACGATGAGATTTTTTAGGCTTTATAAGATATCAAATTTGGGTTGTGTCGGCTTCTTCTATTCTTGCAAACGTTCAGGGAATGGGGCCTCTATCTTCTCAACAAATTTTCTTCCCCCACCTCTTCTATTAGAGGGGAGTCTCCTACTTCCTCCTCCACTTCTACCAGAGAATGTGTTTCTACTCCTAACCGCTTGCCTGATCTAAGTTGTATTGGATTACAACTAATATGGTACATTGGATACATATCTCCTTCCACCTGGTATACCAACTAGTTTGCCTTGTTATTCAGATTCACTATCAGCTATGCTGGTAACTATGTAGGTCTTGCCATAGGTAGGGTCGGTAAGCCTTGCTGAGGTGATCCTTGTTCCATGTTCGATGGAGGTGTATTCCATTGGATGTGGTTCCTCCATGGCTACTGATATGGCATCCATGTTTTTTGATTTGGGAATGTTGCACCTAGAGGTATGTTCATCCAGGGTGGTGGTCCCCACCATCCCATGTTGGGTGGTGGTAGCTACCCCTATGGCATATATGACCCTCCTCCATAATGTGGCATCCTCATGGGCATATTTCCCATGGGTTTTATTGCCAATTAATTGGATTGCCCACAAATTAGGCTTTGGTTATGTTAGCATCTTCTTTGGAATTGGGCTGTTATGGGCATAGTTAGGTTTTATGATTCTTCTATAAAACTGCACATACTTTGACATTTTTCTATAAGTAGGCATTCATGGCATGCTTCCCTCTACATTTGGGGTAGAAATAGGTTAATTCTACATCATTCTCTTGTTTCTTCTTCTTCAAAAATAGTGTATCTAGTTGTAGAGCTAGAGAGGATAGCATTTCACTCTTTAAATATTCTAGCATGTTACCTATCTCTATTTTTGTGACTGACCCAGTCGCTTTCACTATTCTAGAGGTTGGCTTATCTCTCCTTCATGAGTAATTTTGGCATAATTGCTAGATATCTTCCATAGAATGCTGGTAAACATCTCCTCTAGAGATCATATTTAGCACTTCCAGTGACTCGTTGTTCAGTCCCCTCAAAAAAATAATTTTAAGGGACTTATCCCCTAACTTTGCATGAGGGGATCATTGTAGGTTAAAATTAAACCTTTCCTAGTATTCTTCCAGGGATTCGTCCTCTTTCTACGTCATGTTGAGAATTTCCTCTCTAGAATCTCGTGCTTTGCCAAAGTACTAATATTACTCTAGAAAGAGCTTCTTCATCCTATCCCATGTGGCAATCTACTTGTTCCCCAGCCCAATAAACCATCATAGGGCTAAGTCATATAATGTCGATGGGAAGAGTTTTAGCTTTTGGGCATTCGATTTATAATCAACAAACCTACACAATACAATAAATTTGAATAAAAATAGGTCAGGGTCTTTGGTTGGGTATCCCCTGAAGGTAAGGATATGTGTAGGGGAATTTTTTTTCATTTTGGTTTCTCCTACTCCTTACTCTATTGGGAAATTGAACCTAGATGAGACTTATTTGTCTACCATTTTTTTAGGAAATGTGGTCTCTAATTCAACATCTATAGTCTCTCAATCATTCAAAACTCTTTGGGTCAGAGCCTTGAAGTCAGTTGGTGTTATAGTCTGATCCTTTATGGCTTTCCATAGTAGGGCTTCCTCTGAGGGTGTCCTCTTAAACAATATATTTACAATAATTTATTCTTTCTCAGGTTGGTGGGATGAGGAGGCACTTTGCATGAAGTGAGGATTCTCACTCCAGTGGACTGTTGGAGATGAGTTGGGAGAATATAGTTCAAATTCAAGGTCTTTTGCTGACTTCGACTGATCTAGTAGAATATGTTTTATAAAATGACCGTCGAGTCCTCTCTTTCTTGGCAGACTCATACAAGGTCAAGCTAAAGGTCTTAAGGGGTAATGTAATCATTATTATAGTGACGCTTCCCTGGCAACGATGCCAAAATGTTGGGGTGCCAAACACTAGTGAATTTTTCCTCTATTTGTCACAACACTTCTCATTTAAATTGTCAATCCAGAGAACTCGTAAAATTGCAAAGGGTCATGGTTGAGACTAGTCACACTACCACTTTAGAGATGATCCATTTAAACACTATTAGGGGGTGTTTGTGTAACATCAATGAGATTTTCCACCTCAATAAAACTCACTCATAAATAATAATGTAGATAAAATAAACACACAAACTAATACAAAATTAAAATGCTTCTTATAAATAAACACACCTCTAATATAACTAAGCTTAATCCTAAGACATAAACATACTACCATGCATAATGAAATTACGTAAAAAACTAATAGGGGAGGAATACTGGCTTGGAGTGGGCCCGAGATCCAAGTAGATCCTGCCCAATAATTCTCACAAATGAGGTGCTGCTAACGAACGTTCAACTTTATTAATAATGTTATGGAATATTACATACATAAATGCTCTTTATACAATATATATCCCCTCCTATAGGGAAGTATGTGTGTTTATATACTACACACATAGATCTTCCTATGATAGTTTTGTTACAGTCGACATCTCGGTTTAGCCTAAACTGGGACAGTTCAGTTACTGCAATCGTTGTACAATAAGCAGCTCTACGTTGTTTTTTGGTAATCGGATGATCCCCACTTCATTATGATTCAACTTTGTAAGTAGTTACGTGTTCATACACTCTAGCTGGGATAACTTATCCATCCGTGGTTTTCCATAGATGATGTGGAATGGTGGTCAATAGGGTCCTTCTCTAGCCGTTGTGGTCAACACGCATAATTCAAGCATTGGCCTTGGTAAGATGCCTAACTCAGTAAGGTGATTACTTGAGTAAGGCACCTACCTAGGTAAGGCGCCTACCTCAGTAAGGTGCCTACCTCAATAAGGTACCTACCTCAGTAAGACACCTACTTTATTAAGGCACCTACTTTAGTAAGGCACCTACCTTAGTAAGGTGCATGCTTTAGTTTACCTTATTCTGATTAAGCGAAACCATGCCAGGTCCATGTAGGCTCGACTGAGTAAAATATGACAAATCAAGGAAATATCTACACAACACACTTCACACACAAATTAGATAATACACATGATTTTATTAAATACATACATAATGCTTCATAAAATACACAACTCATGATATAATTCCACGCAAAAACCATTAGTACATATACAAAAATATGAGTATTTTTGGTGCTCATAAGATGCTCTTGAAGAAATATATTGACCTGATCTTGTGATGAAACATTTATTAGTAGTTCCTCACTTACCTTTAGATTTACAAGTCATTTGGTGATGTGAGATGAAGAAACTGATGGACATAAATTGAGACTAGATTGAGTTTTCTCAACCATTGAACAATATTGGAATGGATGAGGGTTGCCCAGAATGGTGATAAGTTGATATTTTAATTCAAAATTCAAACATTGATGAAGAGTAGAAGAGATAACCCTCATAATTGCATGAATTCAAGGTCATCCAAGAAGGAGATTAAAATTTGCAAGGCAAGGTACCACATAAAATAAGGTATCTAAGATCTTAGATTCAAGCCTAAGGGAGAGGGACATATTTTCACAAGCCTTGTGGGACTCATTATTGAAAGCTTTGATGATGACATTAGATTTGCTTAAATATTCCTCCTTTAGTCCAAAATTTTGAAAATATTGATAAGTGCATAGATTGAGGGAGGAACCATTATCTATCAAGATTCGCTTGATAAATTTTTCCCCAATAAATATAGTGATGTAGAGTGAAGAATCCCCTCACAAGTTTGAGGAAGGAATATTGTCATCCAATAATGTGATATGATGTATCCTAAGGGAGCCTACAACATCAACTATAATTCTAATGGAAATTTCTTGAGGAACAGATTGTTGTCTTAGAAGCTTTAACAAAGCTTCCCTATGAATAGAAGTTTGTAAAAGCTCTAAGAGGGATATCATAGTTGGGGTACTAGTTAAATATTTTTGAATGTTTAAGGATAATTTAGGTTGTGGTTTCAACACTAAAAATGTATTTTCTACTCTCATGCACCTTTTTTGGTGCTCTTCAAAAGTAAGGGTGGTTTTAAAGGTTGATTGGATATAGAACTAGTCTCCTACTAAGATCATTGAGTTGGTTGTGCTTTTGCTTGTTGTCTTGTAGTTGTCACTATCATACCAACCATATTATTATAGGGAGGTGTCACATTATGATATAGTTCTTGATTAGATATCTATTACACATGCTAAGATAAGGGATCTTGGAATATCCCCATGTCTTGATTAGTTGTGGGTGCTTGTTGAGTAGGATGTTGATTGTTTGTTGACGGATTAGGTTGAGGACCCTCTATATCAAGGTGAACTACATTAATTAGGTCCTAAACCACATGTTTCAAAATATTACATGAATTTATCATGTGCCCTTCCACTCTATGATACTCAAATTTTTTACCAGGCTTATACCAATTAGTCATAGTATTAGGTGTCCTTATGGGAGGAAACTCAATTATATTATCTTTTAAAAGTTGCTTTAGGATCATCATCATAGGCATGTTGAGTCTTGTAAAATTCCTTGGTGGGTGGTTTTGAGGTTGGATAAGCACCATATTTTATAGGGTTTTAACAAAACTATTAACAAGTCTACTATCAGTTATCCCATATGCAACTACATGCTTATTCTTACACTAATATTTTGCGATCCTATCTTCTTCCTTATTTGGTTAAATTTGACCTCTTCAAATAAGGGCTTGCTCTATCCTTATTTCCAAATCTATTGCTTGGTCTAAAGAGGTGATAATCATTGTTTCCAATTCATAGGATATTTGCTCTTGTAAATTTCCAATGAAAATCTCTAGCATGTCTCAAGGAGGTAAATTATATCTTAACTTTCCAGCTAAACTTCTTCAATGAGATAAGAATTTTGAATTTTTTTTTATCTTTATCTTGTTTCAACATATAAACATCTTTCATAGTCACATTTTTCTCAACATAAGATCCAAACTGTTGGACAAACAACTCTGTTATATATTCAAAATTCCTCAAATAATTATGAGGCATTTGATAATATCATTCCAATTCCATACCACCAAGGCTCTTAGGGAACATCTTTAGCAACAACATGTCATCATGTATCATATCATGGCATATTGTTCTAAATATTCTTAAGTGTTTTTTGATGTCTAAAAATGTACACTTACACTGCACCCATGTACAACACCAACATGGGAATCTCCCTCTCATGTGGGACTACCTGAGAGGAAAATACCTTTGAAAAGAGTCGGCTCTCCTTAAAAATAACAAACTAAACTGAACTAGATTAAACTTGCTGGAAAATAGGGGAAGGAAAAAATAAAAGACTACAACAGAAAAATAAACTTAGAAAATAAAAACTGTAACATGGATTGGGAAATAAAATTAAAACTACCACAAAACTGCACTAAAACTACACTAGGAAAAGGGAGAGGGATGACAAGAAAATAAAAAACTATAACAACATATGAACAATAAAAATAGAAATGGGCGATACGCCAATATAAAAATTAGGTTGATTGATCCACCTAAAACTCCATAAAAGACACAATATAACAAATACGAGACATAAATAAACATGCATCAACTGCAAGAGGTAAGGTTGGCATGAACCAAGGGCCAATGCCACATGCAATCCAACCAAACTGAAGATACACAACATGCAACTCAAACAATTTTTTTGTATTATTTCTCATAGTGTTATAGAGGTCAACAAGTGATAGAATGAATCAACCCTTTTGAAGATATGAAAAAATATCTTTTATAGCAAGAGATATTTTCCAACCTCTTAATTTTCCCTATTTACAACATTTACCAGAGTTACAATATTTACTGAATTTAAAATAGTTATAAAATTTATTGTATTTTCAACATTTATAGCATTTACAACATCTACTGCATTTACAACATCTACTACATTTATTGTAGTTACAACAATTTACTGCATTTACAACAGTTACAATAGTTTATTGCATTTTCAACATTTACAACATCTACTATATTTACTGCATTTACTACAGTTACAACAGTTTACTGCATTTGTAGTAGTTATAATAGTTTACTATATTTGCAGCAGTTACAATACTTTACTATATTTTTTATTCTAGCTATTTACATCAAAATTGCAAAATACAAAAATAAATAATGTTTTTCACCTAAATGTCTAAAATAGTTACACTTTGAAAAAGTGGACAGCTCATGGATGGGGAAGATTAAATAACTACAATACTTTTCCAAGTGTAGGCACCGATCAAAACTGGAAATAGTCAAACTAGGAACAACCAAAATTAGAAACGTAGAATTTGAAGGATGCATAGAATATGGGGTGAATTTTGGGAGGGGAAATTTTAATGGGAGTTGGTGCAAAATTTTGAATGGGAGTCAAGTACAAATTTTGAAAGGAGTCGGGTGCAAAATTTTGAATGGGAGTCAGGTGCTAGAATTTGAATGGATTTGGGCACAAAATTTTGCATGGATTCAAGTACCAAAATTTGAATGAGAGTCGGGAAAAGATGGGAGTGGAAAAGAGGAGGAAAATGGGAGGAAAAAGAGTTAGGCACTAAATTTGAATGAGATTGGGCAGAATTGAATGGGAGTCAAGTGCCAAAATTTGAATGGGAGTCGGGCACCATCTGCGTGTACCGATCAACTCCATCAGCTGCAAACATGAACTTATGCATCACATATCACCATATTTTTAAATTGGTGCAACCATTAATAAATTAGAGTAGGAGGCTCAAAATTTATTAATAGTTTGGTGACTCATAAGGGACACATGCCTACAATGTGCAAAGAACCCAGAAGACTAGGTAGCCTTAGCATCCATTGGGCATAGAGTCATTGATCATCTTCAGATTTTCACAAGAACTAAATTCCACACTTGCTTTGTAAGGTAGAACTGCTAGAAATAATCCTTGCAATGGAATAGAAAATTGCACAAAATTGAACAAAATAGAAAACTGCACAATACTAAAAATAGAAAACTACACAATACTAAAAATAATCAACTTAAAACATAGTAAAATAAAACATGCTTCATAGGAAGCAAGAGGTGTCTTGGGACACTTAGGGAACACAACAAAAAGGAAACTAAAACTACAACCTATGGCTAAAAAATTTAAGGATAAGCTTTGAGATAAATCCCATTTACTGGGATCTGCAGTGTTTCCCCATTAATCCTTGAGAGCTCAAAAGCATTGTTGCCTCTAAAGCCTATAATAATGTATGGCCCACTCTAGATAGGGTCAAATTTTGTATGTTTGCCTGGCTTTGCTCTATCTTCATCCCATTTTAGGACCATATCTCCTTCTGCAAAGCTTTGTGAGGTAGCCCTCTTATCAAAATACTTCTTCATTACCAGCTGATTTTCTTGAAGTTTTTTCCTAGCTTGGTCTCTAGTCTCCTCCAACTGCATCAACTCTGCAAACCTGAGCTCCATAGGATCACAATGCTCTAAATTCATTTGATGAACCAGCTCCAAGGTAGGAAGCTCTAGTGAAATAGGGAGCCTAGCTTCCTTGCCATACACAAGTCTGAAGGGGGACTGGCCTATGGCCTACTTTGGTGTAATTCTGTCTACCCACAAGGCAACTTTCAGTTTGGTATGCCATGTCCATTGATTCTCCTCCACTGTTATTTTAATGATCCTGATCAAGTTTTTATTTGTGGACTCAGCTAGTCCATTCCCTTGAGGGTAATAGTTGGAAGATGTCTTCATGTAAATCTCATATTTGATACCAAACTCTATGACTACAACACCTATGAATGCTTTAGCATTATCAACAATGACTGTCTCAGGTGCTCCAAACCTTGTAATAATACTTTCTAGAAACTCAACAATGGCCCCTCCAGTAGCTTCTTTTAATGCAACAACCTCAGTCCATCTTGTGAAATAATCTGTGGTTGTCAATATAAACTTGTGGCCAACACTTGAAGGTGGATTAATCACACCTATGAAGTCTAATCCCCATTGTGTGAATGGTTGATCTACAACAATTGGTTGTAAGGGAAAGGGAGCCCTCTTCTTCCTTCCTAAGAAGAATAAACATTCCTTACATTTTTAGACCCACTGAACTATATCAGCAAATAGAGTTGGCCAAAAATAACCAACTC
Organism: Wollemia nobilis; assembly: GCA_028583015.1. Classification (NCBI taxonomy): domain Eukaryota; kingdom Viridiplantae; phylum Streptophyta; class Pinopsida; order Araucariales; family Araucariaceae; genus Wollemia; species Wollemia nobilis. Next base: position 25,463,768 of record JAQPPZ010015824.1, on the reverse strand, counting down.
TCATTATTTTAGCTATTGTGACTGATGATGAGAAATGACCTCCTAAAAATCCTTGGTGGAATTCCTCCAATAGCTTTTTAGTCTTTTCTGGTTCAATACACCTTAGGAGGACACCTTCCTAACTTCTTTTGAAAATAATCTCATCAATCACTTCAAAATATAATGCTTTTAATCTTAGATTTCTTCTTTGGGTTCTGTTGTATACCACTAGGTAGGTTCCAAATTTTAAATAATCCATCATAACATGGAACCAATTTAACTCTTCTTCTATTGGCTGGGCATTAAAAAATGCTTCCTCAGTATTTAAATCCTCTGCAAGGTGTTGACATAGGGCTCTTCCCCATACTAGTTGTGTCACTTTAATCTCAACATCAAAATTCATAATTTTTGTCACCCAACTGGCCCTTTTATCAGGAACATCATGACCTAACAAAAATTCTTTAATGCTGGGATGAACCACAAAGACTGTTATTCTATTCTGAGCCACCAAATGCTTGAAATTTTTTAAGGCTCTAAGGAGTGCAAAAATCTATTTTTCCATAAAATCATACCTCTCTTCATACTCCTTAAGGGTCTGGCTCATGAAGGCAATGGGCTGATCCATTTTCTCATCATTTTCCTGTGTAAGAACAACAACAATACTATATTCTCCCCCAAAAGCATACAAAATGAAATCTCTTTCAAAATTGGGGTTAATTAAAATAGGGGCTTCAGAAATAGCATCCTTGATTTTCTAAAAACTTTGCTTACCTTCCTCGGTCCATCTAAAGGATTGATCCTTCTTCAACATTGTGGTAATTGGTTTTATTATGTCAGCAAAGTTAGATATAAACTTCCTCACAAAATTGATCTTACCTAGGAATGATTGCAAAGCCTTCTTGTGAGTAGGTAGGGACAAGGTCTGAATAGCTTCAACACATTCTGGATCAATGGAAAGACCCTCCTTGGACACAACATGTCCCAATAGTTTACCCTCTTCTACAACAAAAATACATTTCTTTGGGTTTAAAGAAACCCCAAACTCTCTGCATCTCTGAAAAATTGCTTCCAGATGTTGCATATGATCATCAACATTCCTGGAGAATATTATAATGTCATCTAAATAAACCAGAATTGATTTATTTATCAGTCCTTTGAAATCTAGGTCCATAGCCCTTTGAAAAGTGGCACCTGCATTAGAAAGACCAAAAGGTATTCTATGATATGCAAATGTGCCCCATTTGGTGGTAAATGCAGTTTTATGTTGGTCTTCTTCCTTAATCACTACTTGATTAAAACCTGAAAAACCATCCAACATAGAAAATATTTCAGCTCCTACCACATTTTACAAAATTTGATCCATTGAGGGTAGTGGATAATGGTCTTTAAGGGAGACACGATTCAAATCTCGAAAGTCCACACACAATCTGATTTCTCCATTTTTATTTCTAACTGGTACCAAGTTGGCTACCCAAGTGGAGTGTTTGATGGGATATATGATACGTGCCTTAATCAATTTCAACAATTCTTTTCTCATCAAAGGTTCAACTTTGGGATTGATAGGTCTCTGCTTCTGGTGCACTGGTTTAGCATCAGGAAGGAGCTCTATAGTGTGTTGTATAATATCTGGAGCATACTCTTTCAACTGGTCATAATCCCATGCTATAATATCATCATATTCTTTGCATTTTTGAATGAAAATAACTTCCTGATTAGGAGAATTACATTTACCAAGCATAAGGACTTTACCTGGAGCAATTTGGACATCTTGGCAAACATTAATTTTTGTTGTCATTCTTTTCTATTTACCTTTGTATTGATCATCAGGAGTGAACAAACTTTCCAAAGTAATGAGTCCCTTTGGAATCTTGTTGCTACTAAGCTGAATGATATCACTATCCTCATATGTCTGCTGCAACTTGGCTTGGATATCCTCAAAAAATTTAGCTTCTTACAAAATAAAGTTTGCTATCTACTGATTGGAGTCAAACACTTGCCAATGTTTATCATTATTAGGAATTAAGGGCCTAATAATTGATTTTACATGTTGTTCCTCCCTCTTGAATAAGTCAACAGGTAACTCATATTGTGCCCCCACAACTGCCATCCTATCAACTTCTTGATTGCTCTTTCTAGGGACTGTTTGGATATTCAAGGCATCAAATCCTTCAAGTAGGTCCAACACTCTACATTTATATGCTTTTAGAAGTTTATTATGAACAACACACTGCCCCTTCACTTGCTGCACTACCAATTTTGAATCACCAAAAATCTGTAGTAGTTTCACACCCCTCTTCTCTGCTTGTAGAAGTCCATGAATTAGAGCTTCATACTCTGCCATGTTGTTAGTGCAACTGAACTAGAGGTTGAAGGAATGAAGGAATTTCTCTTCAGAAGGAGAGGTGATCACTACACCAGCACCAACACCTTTCTTGCACTTAGCTCCATCAAAATGCAGCTTCCACACACCTTCTATTTGTTGTCCTATTTTCATGACCTCTAGCATTGTGCTCTTCTCCTCCAAGATACAATAGGTTCCCATGCCAACCTCTTGAAAATTATCATATGGATTAGATCCATACAACCCATTTGCCCACTCATCAAGTTGAATATCAAGAATAGGAGGTGTTTGGATCTGATCAAAAGAACTATCTGACTCCATGGCTGTATAATTAATTTTAGGTTTGGGATCATGGAGTTCTACATGGAAGTGAGAGATAGGCTCAACTGATATGAAGAATTTGGTACCATATCTTGTGGTTAAGGACATCTTGGACCAATCTAGAGACATATAACCCCCTAATTTTGTTGTGAAGTCCCTGGACAGGCATAAAGCAAACATAGGTGGAAGGTCTATGATTGATATATCATGTGTAATGGTAAGGTTGGGGTAGGCATGCAAAGTAAGGTCCAAATTTCTAACCACACCCAATGTCCTAACAGTGGTACCATCTAGCTGCATTACACCAACATTCATAGGCTCAATTGATAGTCCTAAAACATCAGCTATTCTCTTTGGCATTACACAACTACTAGCTCCTGAATCAATCATGCAATTATGGACCAAATGCTTTCCTATTATGAGGGTCATATAGAAAGGAGGAGGTTTAGTGGGTAATTGTACCTCATTAGGAGCCATTTGTATCAGACTTGTAGCTTCTACAATAGACTCTTTAGTATTTTTAGGTCCTAAAGATACATGACTCAGAGCTTCTTTGAGGAGGTCCATTTGTCCTGGCAATGCAAGGGCATCCCACATAGAAACTTGCAAGCTGGTCTTCTTCATTTGCTCCACCAAGTTGATAGGCTGATTTTTCTATGTTTGTTTGTCAGTCCAATCATTTCTTGGCCTCTCAAAAATTGGGTAAGTAGGCCTATTTTGCCATGTTCTACTAGGCTACTACACTTGAGTCTACTGATTTCTCCAATCTAGAATATCCTTGAATGGGATTGTAGGTTGTTGTTTTTGAGTCTACTGATTTCTCCAATATGGAACATCTTTGAGTGAGACTGTAGGTTGTTGTTTGACATTGGTACTTGGAGGTTGAGGGGATGTGTTTGCTTGTGATATAGAAGAACCATCAGTTACAAATTTTCCTTTAGACCTGGTATTATAGTTAGACTGTACTTGCTTCTTAGGTTGATTATCCATAGTCTGGTTCACTACACAATGCTCATTTTCTTGCTAGTACATCAAAATGCTATTAGAATTTGATGCAGGAGGATGTTGATATTATTGTTGTTCCACTATCTGGTAGTTAGGATCTTGTGCCACCAAAGCACTACTACTATTTCCATATGCACAACCATTTGGATCATGAGGTAACTGACATGGAGGGCACCACCTTTGTTGCTTAGCTAAGTTATTTTGCATAGGTACCAAGGCTTGATTTGGGTTGGTAATAGTAGGGAACTGTGCTTGTAAAGGCCTTACTGGAAGAGCATGATTTTGATATGGAGGCTTATGCTGATAAGGAGGGTAATATGGCTGGAAATACCTCTACTAAGGCTGGTTCTGCTACTTCTCTAGATTTTTGAGCTTGTTGCCCATTGTTCTGACTAAATTCAATAGATCATTCATTTGGTCATTTGATTGACCAGAAGTGCTAGGTACATTCTCATTAATTGGTAATGGATTAACTATTGGAATATTAGCAGAATCTTGAGAGGATAATGGGTAGGGTACAATCACATCTAGAAATAGAGGTATAGGAGGTCTAGGGGTAATCCTACCACACTACACTAAATAATTTTTAGCTTCAACAACCTTTTCATATGCATCAGGTAATGTATTGACTCCTCTAGTTTGGATGTTCATACCTATGTCAAAACTCAAAGCTCTCAAGAAATATAGAAAAGCAGATTGTGCATTTGGCCTTACCTCCATGGGTACTCTATCCCATGTCCTTTGGAATCTAAAATTGAAATCTATGATCTGCTCATTGGGAGCTCTTTTGATAGTAGTTAGTTGCTCCATATGTGATAAGCTATCTAATTTATCTTCGAACTACTTGATCAACTTATCATCCAAGTCATCCCAACTTGCAATGGTGTGAATAGTAAGGCTTCTAAACCATTGAAGGGCTTTACCCTTCAAAGAAGATGCTAATAACCTAATAACCATATTGTCTGTAGTCACATTATGCATTGAGCATATATTTGCCATGTCTTGGAGATGTTCCATAGGAGTAACTAAGTTTTCTCTAGTATAATAAGGTAGAGCCTTAAGGGCTGATACTGGAATATCATCATGTGCTATCAGGGCCAATGGACTACCCTGATTAAAATAGGGAAAGGCTCTAGGTGGTAGCTGAGCCATGGATGGAGTAAAGGGAGAAGAGATAGTTGGAGGTGGTGTAGAAACTTGATCTTGAGTCCTTCCCCTTATTTTCTTCCTTGAGGTATTGAAATAAAGTTGCTAGAACTAGAATCTACCTTCCCTTCTTAAACTGCTTCTTGTAGACACACCCCTCATAAAATGAGGATGCAATCAATGATCTGGTCCTTTTAACCAACAAAGTCACCAGGTATTTTTTTTAATGCTTCAATAAGCAAATAATAGTCAAGACAAACACCAAATATTGACTATTTTATAACCAGGATCTGTGCAGATTTTTCACAACAAACTGTAGATCTGTCCCACCGAGCATGCCAAAACTATTGATGTCTAAAAATGTACACTTACACTGCACCCGTGTACAACACCAACATGGGAATCTCCCTCTCATGTGGGACTGCCTGAGAGGAAAATACCTCCGAAAAGAGTCAACTCTCCTTAAAAATAACAAACTAAACTGAACTAGATTAAACTTGTTGGAAAATAGGGGAAGGAAAAAATAAAAGACTACAACAGAAAAATAAACTTAGAAAATAAAAACTATAACATGGACTGGGAAATAAAATTAAAACTACCACAAAACTACACTAAAACTGCACTAGGAAAAGGGAGAGGGATGACAGGAAAATAAAAAACTATAACAACAGATGAACAATAAAAATAGAAATGGGCGATATGCCAATATAAAAATTGGGTTGATTGATCCACCTAAAACTCCATAAAAGACACAGTATAACAAATACGAGACATAAATAAACATGCATCAACTACAAGAGGTAAGGTTGGTGTGAACCAAGGGCCAATGCCACATGCAATCCAGCCAAACTAAAGATACACAACATGCAGCTCAAACATATTTTTTTGTATTATTTCTCACAGTGTTACAGAGGTCAACAAGTGACAAAATGAATCAACCCCTTAAAGATCTAAAAAATCTCTTTTATAGCAAGAGATATTTCTAGCCTTCTAATTTTCCCTATTTACAACATTTACCGGAGTTACAACATTTATTGCATTTACAAAGTTACAAAATTTACTGCATTTTCAACATTTACAACATCTATTGTATTTACAACATCTACTGCATTTATTGCATTTACTATAGTTACAACAATTTATTGTATTTACAATAGTTATAGTAGTTACAGTAGTTTACTGTATTTTCAACATTTATAATATTTACAACATCTAGTGCATTTAATGTAGTTACAACGGTTTATTGCATTTGTAGCAGTTACAATAGTTTACTGTATTTGCAGCAGTTACAACAATTTACTACATTTAATATTCTAGCTATTTGCATCAAAACTACGAAAATAAATAACATTTTTCACCTAAACATCTAAAACAGTTACACTTTGAAAAATTGGATATCTCATGGATGGGGAAGATAAAATAACAGCAATACTTTTCCAAGTGTAGGCATCGGTCAAAACTATAAACAAACAAAACTGGAAACTACCAAAAACAGAGTCGAACAAGAGTCAGGTGCCAGAATTTGAATGGGAGTTGAGCACCAAAATTTTGCATAGGAGTCAAGTGCTAAAATTTGAATGGGATTTGGGTACCATAATTTGAACGAGAGTCAGACACCAGATTTGAATGGGAGTCAGGCACCAAAATTTTGCAGGGAGTCAGGCGCTAGAATTTTTCATGAGAGTTGGGTGCTATAATTTTGAATGGGAGAAGGGTGCCAAAATTTGAATGGGAGTCAGGTTCCAAAATTTTGCATAGGAGTTAGGCACAAAAATTTGAAAGGGAGTTAGGTGCCAAAATTTTGCATGGGATTCGAGTGCCAGAATTTTGCACAGGATTCGGGCACCAAAATTTGAACGAGAGTTGAGTGCCAAAATTTGAATGAGAGTTAGGCACCAAAATTTGAACAGGATTCGGGTGCCAAAATTTGAACAGGAGTCGGGCGCCATAATTTTGCATGTATCGTTCAACTCCATTAGCTGCAAATATGAACTCATACATCGCATATTATCAAATTTTGAAATTGGTGTAATCGTTAATAAATTAGAGTAGGAGACTCAAATTTTATTAACAATATTCAATTGGATCCTCTGTTCCATTATAAATAGGTAAAATCAACATTGTAAAATGCTTGGGTAAGGCCTAGAAGTGACAACAGGGTCTAAGGAATGATTACATATCTCTTTATAACTATAGCTAAAACTTGGAGGTTGAATCATATCCACTCTTGAGACCAATTGTTTCACCACATTTGTCAAAATTTGTACATCAATATTGTTGATATGCAATGCCCCTAGGTTCCCTAAAGGAGGGTTATAGGTAGGTTGTTGAAAGAGAAATTGGCCAACATTGGAGGCATTGATATTGTTATGATATGGGTTGTGATATGTGATATCTTGTTGTGGAGGATAACTAACATTTGGTGGAACGGAAGCATGAATGTTGAGATGAGTAGAAAGGGGAGGAAATTGAGAATAATCTAGAGATGCACTACTATTTGGAGGAATCTATAGAATTCTTCCAACATTGGTGGTTGTAGTAGTGGCATATGTTGGTTTATAAAAAGGATTAATATGATGCAAAGATTCAAAAAATGGATTGGCATGAACATTTTGAGAAGTCCCAACATATTCAAATTAGAGCTCCTCATCCATAGCCTTAACCAAAGCACTCCTATGATGTTTCATGAAATTCTAGATATGATCATATGAAGTGAATGTAAGATGTTCATTGGACCCTCAAGAGGATCAAGGTCAATACCAGTTTCTACCTATTTTTCCTCATCTATATTAGGGTTATCCCTATCAATATAATCATCTTCTTGGGGAATCTAATCAGATTCTAAAATATTTTTCTTACTCCTAAGATTGGTAGCCATTAGAAGAAAGAGAAAGGATAGAAGAGAAAAGAAGAAAACACTAGCAAAACAAGATTTTTAATATTTTTATAATTCTAAGAAAACAAATTTAGTGGTCTTGCTTAACGTTTTCAAAAGAACAACAAAAGGAAGAGGCTTCCTATATTGGCCACTAAGACGTGTGTTTATGTTAGGTTCACCAAAAATGTAGAGGGAAAAAATTGCCTTGTCACGTATGATTCTTGGATGGATCCACTAGGAGCCAAGGCGACTATGGGGGTGTGTTATATTCTCTACACTCAAGGGCTTGGGGATCAAGGAATTCACTAGGAATGGTTTAAGGACTCAATCCAAGTCTAAGGATGGAATGTTTGATGTATATATTGAACAAACACCTATGTTTAGCCTTTCTAAAATCTAAGATATGGAAATGAAAGAACAATGTAAGACAAACAAAGATGCAAGAATATAAGAAACTAAAGTTTGTTTAACAAAGATGTAAGAATACAAACCTATAGTTATATTTATGTTAGATAAAGGTTGTTTAATCAAGTACTTTGATTATTGTGTCAATAAAGTACTTTATTATATTTAATCTCTTTGATTGTATTTGATTAAACAAAGTAATATTTTGGTTCTGAAAGAGAAACTAGTGTAATGATTTTTAATACTCTTGTGAGTTAGGAAATCATTATAAAGAGAAGTATGGGATTCTATTGTATTTATATTGAATGTTTGATCTTCTTTTTAAAAGAGAAACTAATATAATGATATTTGTGGATTAAGAATCAATGGATTATTGTTTGATTTTGGTTTTGAAAGAGAAACTAATATAATGATCTTTGTGGATTGAGAATCAATGGATTATTGTTTGAGTTTGGTTTTGAAAGAGAAACTATTATTGATTCTTGATACTTGTGATAGTTAAAGAATCAATGGATTATTGCATGGGTTTTGAAAGAGAAACTACTAAATGATTTTTGAGACTTGAGATAGTTAAGAAATAATTTTAAAGAGAAGTATGGGATTCTCTTGCATGAAATTGTTATGTTTTGTTTGAAAATATATTATTATAATGAATTCCTAAGATCTTTGGTAGATTAAGGACTCATTATAAAAGAGAAGTATGGGATTATCTTGATGCTGAATGTTTGTTGTTGGTTTTGAGATAGAAACTAATATAATAATTCTTGATACTCTTGCAGGTCAAGGGATCATTATAAAGAAGAAGTATTATATTCTTATAGCTTGTTTATGTTATGTACATGGTTGCTTGCATAATGAAACATGGTATCATTTAAGTTACATTGCATGAAGAGCTAATAATGAAGAGCTATTATGATCTCTAAGTATACCTCATAAATATAAGGGTGGTTTCCCCATCACGAGGAGGCTTGCTGACTTGCGATTGGTTCAATGTTGCATAACTTTTATTATTAAACATGAACCATTCACCAATATGTAGAAATATCAAATCATTCATCCACAATATATTATTCACAATAACAATCCACAAATGAGATAGAGATAGATAATACCCTTAAGGTAGGGCAACACCAATAATAATCCTTAAGGAAGGAATAACTCCACAAGATCTCCCAAGATGAGAGGCCACTTAGTGGGCACGACGATTACATAAGATTCTTCTTCAATCATATGAATTTACAATAACAAATATCTCTTCTTTATATATCCATATTCTTATTCTACTTTGGAGAGCCTACTACTAATATTATATTATATTAAAATATAATATAATATTATAATACAATCAACCTTGGGTTATGTGTGGCCCATGCCAACCCTTATACAATATAATAATATATCCCCAAATATCTATTCCTAGGTACCCTACCATGCCACCCTCCTTACAAATGTTTCGTCCTCGAAACATATGAAGAAACCTAATAGTATGATTTGCTAAGCAATGTTAGCAATTGGTACCAATCTCGATCATCCATCCATCCAAGTGAAACTCGATGATGTTGGTATGCCATTTTGTTACTTGAGTATCCAAATCTGCTTCGTTGGCTCCACGCTTCTACTGTTGTATTTTGATAACTTGAATGATGGGTCCACTTGTTCCTTGATGCTGATGAACCATGCTGAAAACCATGATCATTATGCTTTCTTTGCCAAACACTGCCATAGTTGGTGCCCTGTTGATTACATGTAGAACCATAATGTTGTTGCCTTGAACCATGCCTCCAATATTTTTTTCGCTCATGGTGGTGTGGATGGCGATATGGTGCAACCTTTACTTGATGTTCTACCTTCTTTGACTTTTCAACCTTTGGCTTCATTGTTATAAATTCTTCTACACCTTGTTCTTTCATGTTATCTTTGTTTGGTGTGTCCTTGTGCTCTTCTATCAAATATTCCTTGGACTCTATTGCTGCTATCGCCTTTGTGGATTCTGTTTCCTGTTCTTCAATTTGTTCTTCTACAACCACTTCTTGATTTTCCTTGTATCCTTGCTCCTCAAGCTGATAAATATCCTGCAATGTTATTTCCACTGAATTAGTTATTGCTACTTCTTTCATGGACTCTGTTGCTACTATCACCTTCTTGGATTCTGTTTCATGTTCTTCAATTTGTTCTTCTACAACCGCTTCTTGATTTTCCTTGTATCCTTGCTCCTCAAGCTGAGACATATCCTGCAATGTTATCTTCTTTTTTCTGTACCATAACTTCATAAACTTATTTTGCACATTAATGTTAACAGTACCCAAAGAATCTAACCAAATATAACCAAGAAAAATATCCTCATCATCCATATCAATAGCATAGAAATCTGAATGTAAAACATATTTATCCATGGTGATCTTCAAATCTTTAAAAATCTGAACATTCTCACCCTCTAGCTATATGTCCTTAATTTTTGTTGCTTGAACTTGCAACTTCTTAGCCAAAGCAATATTAATAAAATTATATCTGCTACCAGGGTCAATGGAAATAATAACCTGTTCCTTTTGAATGCTTCCATGAATCTGCAAAATAGACTTTTTAGATTTAAACAAATTCCTTTGTCCATTTTCTAATTTATCTTCCACCACAGGTATGGTTTCCTCTGTCTGCATACTGACATCTTTTTTATCTTCCCTGACCTTTTCCTCTTTCTTCTTGAGTAATTTTATTTCTTTTTCATAGTCGTCGATCAAATCCCTTAGGCGATCTACATAATATGGGTCCCATTTACTCAAGAATGCATGCTCTATTTCATCCCAAGTGTATTCATTATTCCTTTCTTTACAAAACTTATCCAACCAAAGCAAAGCCTTCCCTTGAAGACGTAAACCAAGTAGGGATTTCCCCCATGAGACATTACAATATCGAGATCTATGATTTTTCCACCATTCTCGAGCATCAATATCATCTTCTCCAGAAAAATGTTGGAGTACCATTGTTCAGGCCCTAATGCAACTAGGGTTTTTTGATAATAAATATCATGCCCTAATGCAAACTAGGGTTTTATGGAAAAAAAAATATCTTCCCACCAAGTTGAAGCTAAAAATCCCAAAGACAACTACATCTGCAATTTTTCTTCCAAACAAAATAAAGTGCAACTGATTTGCTTACCCGAACTAAACAAATTGTCTTTTGAAAAATTCGTGACTTGAAAATTCGTCACTTTCCTTGTTCCAGATGGCTAACTTCAAAAGATCATATCTCCCTCAATACTACTCGGATTCCTTCATATGACCACTCATTTTAAAGCTCTTCAAATTTTGCACAATCTAATCCAAGAATCGCCTCAATCGGATTAAATGTCGCAAAGATATTGCTTCTAAAATATGAGGCATTTTTCCAAAAAAAATTTGCAAAATTAGTCACTATCCTTGTTTCGGATGACTAATTTCAAAATGTCGTATCTCCCTCAATACTGCTCAAATTCCATCATATGACCACTCATTTTAAAGCTCTTCAAATTCTACACAATCTGATACAAGAATCGCCTAAATCGGATAAACTTGCGCAGAGATATGGCTCCTGAAAGATGAGATGTTTTTCCAAAAAAAAAATTGCCCTAATTCTAGGGTTTCACACAAAAATCCCCACTTTGCCAAAATCGTTGCTCTGATACCACTTGTTGCATAACTTTATTATTAAACATGAACCATTCACCAATATGCAAAAATATCAAATCATTCATCCATAATATATTATCCACAATAACAATCCACAAATGAGATAGAGATAGATAATACCCTTAAGGTAGGGCAACACCAATAATAATCCTTAAAGAAGGAATAACTCCACAAGATCTCCCAAGATGAGAGGCCACTTCGTGGGCACGACGATTACATAAGATTCTTCTTCAATCATATGAATTTACAATAACAAATATCTCTTCTTTATATATCCATATTATTATTCTACTTTGGAGAGCCTACTACAAATATTATATTATATTAAAATATAATATAATATTATAATACAATCAACCTTGGGTTATGTGTGGCCCATGCCAACCCTTATACAATATAATAATATATCCCCAAATATCTATTCCTAGGTACCCTACCATTCAAGGATCATTTGGAATAGCTTCATAGAACTTCAAATATTTAGAAGTTGTGGAAATTAAAGGCTTGTAATGATTGAGTTGATCAATAAGTTTTGTATATTTTATTATTGTACAAACTAAAAGATTATGTTGCTTAATGACAACTTGGATTTTTGTACTTTATGTGATTTTGAGTAATCTCTTTGGATAGTTATTATTGAGTTCTATCAACTACGAAAAATGCATATTATGTTAGAGATATATATTATCTTATATATGCATTTATGTTGTTAGAAAGTATTTGAATCAAGCACTTGATATATGCATAGTTTGGATTATGGTTAAGAGGAATATTTATTTTACATTTCAATTTTGATGGATTATGTACTTGCTTGTTTTTATGCTTAGTGCATTATGCTTAACTATTTGGTAAATGTTGTAATGTTTATCTATCCTTGGGATGGGTAGAATATTCCTCTTGTAAACCATAAAGCTCAATCCTAGGAGGAGTTGTGTGGATGCAATAACCAGGTAGATATGATTCCTAGAAGGAGTTGCAAGAATGCAATAGCTAGGAACTCATGAACCTAGAAGTTGTGTGAATACAATAGCCAAGGTACTTGTGAATTATTATACCTTAATCATGTAGGTTTGGGTGTGTCCCATCTAAATATTGGGAAAATCATTCACAAGATAATAGTGGTGATCCCTCAATCATGTAGGATTAGGAGATCATGTCAGTTGTCGTTGAAGTGGAAATGACCTTAGTTAGCCCATGGAGGTGTGGTAACTAAGCACCAAGGCTCTACGCTGATTAACCTACCTAAGTGGAGTTAGATTCAAGTTAGGGAATAGGCATCCCCATTTAAGCATATAGGGTTAAAGGATAATCCCTACATCGTGGTCACATGGTCCTATGTCATGGAGGGTATAGGAAATGTGGGGGGACCACTTTTGGCATCCTTCTAAATGTGTAGGTTTAGTAAGGTGAACCCTAGAAAATTATGGGAGTTGACCACTCCTATCCATTAAGTATCATCTACAATGACTTGGAACTCAAATGTGGTGAAGCCTTGTATGTTGAGATAAATAAATTAAGGGTATCTCCCTTTGTGAGCCCTTTTTGTAAGTGCTCTTTTAAAAAAAATGGGTTGGTAGTTTTGGGTTGTTACAATTGGTATCAGAGCTCTAGGTTGTAGGGCTTAAGGCTTCCAGTAAGTGTGCTTAGGGTAAGCCTTGACTTGATGTGCTACTTTGGGTAAGGCACCTTGCATGAAGGCAAGTGTGACCCTAATCATTATCAATTGAGTGATAATGATCCTATCAAAAATAACAACTTGTAGGTAGACAAGTGTGGCTATGACCTTTTTATTTCAAGAAGGTGATAATAATTTGAGTTAGTCCATGAGGATAATACAACTAACTAAAGTTAGAAGTATAATTTTGGGGAAAATTGTAACCTAATTTAACTCTCTTGTAGTCAGAGTAAGTGGCACCTTGCAAAGAGGCAAGCATGGCCATGATCATTATCAAATGAGTGATAATGTTCTTATTAGATATGGTACCTTGTAGATAGGCAAGAGTGGTCATGATCATTATCAAAGTGAATGGCACCTTGCAAAGAGGTAAGCATGGCCATGATCATTATCAAATGAGTGATAATGTTCTTATCAAAGATGACACCTTGTGGGTAAACAAGTGTGACCATAATCATTATCTAATAAATAATGATGGGCTTCTCAGAGATGGCATCTTATGGCCAAACAAGTATGGCCATGACCTTATCAAGAGAGTGATAATGGTCTAAGTTAGTTCATGGGAGATGAAACTAATGGATTATAAGTACAATTTGGAAGAAATTATGACTTACCCAACTCCTTTTGTGGATAGGAGATAGCACTTGGTTGGAAGAAGGATCTTCCATGAAGGTAAGGTTAAGACTCAAGAGGAAACTATAGTATGTTTCCAAAAGAAGACAAGGAGAACAATGGACCTCAACAAGAGAAATTCGGAGAACAATAGAACCCCCATAGGAAGTCTAGGAGGACAATAGACTTCAATACATAAACAAAAGGAATAAGCAGGTTCTAGTGAGAGGATAGAAAACCTCTCTTGCATAGTTAAGTTGATTCAAGAGTAGATGGAGCAATAATGAGAGATAATGAAACCAGTATAAAAAATTCTTCTTCACTAATGAGTTATGCTAGTAGTTGAACCCCCTTTCAAGGACACCTTATAGGTTGACCCCAATGGAATTACAAGATTAGAAGGTGCAACTACAAGGCTTGATAGTAAAGGGGCTGATCAAACCTAGAGTGTCACTTTGAGGTTCTTTGGTATTATTTATGAAAAAGAAGGATGGTTCCTTGAGATTATATTTTAAAGTGTTGAATAAGGTAACCATTAATATTAAGTACTCTCTACTAAGGATAGATGATCTCTTTGATCTAGTTTTGGCCATAATGTGCATGCCTAAGAAGGCTTGAGACATCACTTGTTGGGTAGACCTTTTGAGCTAAGGATAGACCATCAAAGTTTGAGGTATATTGTTACCCAACCTATGTTGAATGCAAGATAGAGAATATGGGTAGAGTTCTTAGAAGAATATGACTTTGGTATTGAGTTCATCTAAGGGAAAGAGAATAAGGTAGATGATGCCTTGAGTAGGAAGAGGCACATGGTTGCATTGACCCAGAGCCATATATATTTGATGGATAGGGTCAAGGAAATGTAGTTACAAGACCTATATTGTATAGAAATTTGGGGCAAAACCAAGGGAAAACCTGAAGAGAATAAGGTTTTCAACATGAAATATGGACTTTTATGTTTTAAATACAAGGTAGTTAAGGAGAATGATCATGCAAGAGGCACATAATTCTTCTTATTGTGCTCATATGGAAGGGTCAAAATGAGGGAAAATATGAGAAAAATACCTTCTATTGGGCTAAAATGAAGCAAGATATCACTAATTTTATTGCAATATGTTTAGAATGCCATAAAGGTGAGGGTAGAACATCATCATCCACCTAAGAAATTGTACCCACATGAGGTGCTTATGCAGAAATGGTAGGTAACCTCTATGGATTTTATTGTGGGTATACCTAAGAATAGGTTCTAGCATGATGTGGTCTTGGTAGTGGTTGATAAGTTGACCAAGGTTGCACACTTCATACCAGGGAACATCAAGGATGATGCACCAGTGGTGGAAAACAAGTTTGTCAAAGAAATATTTAGACTACATGGGTTTCTTGAGGGAATCATATAAGATAGGGACTTTAGATTAACTTTAGTTAAATAGGCTCAGCAATGTATAAGGGATACTCAGTTGAATTTTAGGTTCTACATATTATTTTGAACAAAGGGTTAGACCGAGAGGGTAAACCGGGTTTTAGAAGATATGTTGTGCATGTATTGCATGGATCAAAAGTCAAGTGAGAAGACTTCTTGCATCTCATGGAGTTTACATGTAATAATTTGGATACCATGCATCATTGGGGATGGTCCCATTTGAAGCCTTGTATGGTGAAAGATGCAGGACACCTCTATCATGGGATAATCCATAGGATCGAGTGATGATCAGGCTGAACACTATCTTAGAGATGGAGCAGCTCAGAGTAATTTGAGTTAGGCTCAAGGAAGTGATTGATTGCCGGAAGAGCTATGATGATCTAAAAATATCACCAAGAGAATTCTTTGTAGGAGATAGAGTCTTCTTAAGGGTAAGACCCATGAAAAAGTGCCATCAAGTCAACAAATTTGGATCCTTGCTATGTTGGGCTCTTGTGAGATCATAGATAAGATCTATCTAGTAGCCTATAGGCTCGCTTGATTGCCCAACCTATTAAAGATCCATGATACTTTCCACATATCTCTGTTTAGGAATTATGTTGCTAATCCTACTCATGTGTGGAATGTTTCTAATTTGTAGATGGTAGATTTCCTTTTCCATTGAGGTGAGACTAGTTAAGAATTTGGGGTTTCGTTCCAAGGTATTGAGGAAACGGACCCTAGATCTATGTAAGGTCTAATAGGACCAATATTTTGAGAAATGTGCTAAAGGAATGGGGCAACAATTTCTAGTTTTATTTGAATTAACACTTGTTTACTCACTTGTAGGAAACATAGAGGACTATGTTTAGCTCAAAGGGGGAGTATGTAACACCCCTCCTTGGTAAAGATCATTATATATAGTAAACTATGCATTGATGTGTTTATATTATGGCATAACTACATTTTTATGATATCTTTTGATAAGATGATTATAGTCTTTTGAGCTTGGAATATGGTACTACTGATATTTTGGTGGATGTAAGACCAGGTACTCTCTCTATGGTGGGATCATATGGGTGAACCACCTACAGGAGAGATATTTAGGAAAATTATGATGATGACTTGTTCATCGATAGCTCAGGGTAACATGGATAAATACCCTTTCATGTAGATGCATTGTTTGCTTGCTTAATTAATCTATGTTCACACCATTGGGCCAGGAAGTTGCCTGAGCAATGAGTCTCCTTAATAGGTTGGTGATAGTCTAGGACTATCTTAAAAGAGCCACCTACTTTAGGATAAAACAAGGGTGTGAAAAATATTTGGATTTAAGCTTTGGTTGATTTTACCTTACCTTGAATAGATTTGAGAAGTATTAATTAGTTTATGATATTAATACTTTTAATTAAAAATATTGATTTTTTTACATTAGAATAGTAAAGTAATAATTATATTGTGATATTATTACTTGAAGACTAATGTTAGATTTTGAAAACGGAATAAAGAATTAATAATTCTTAGGGTTCCTTTCATTTATGTTTGAATGAAATCTTGGGGTAAATCAATTTAAATATCCTATTTATGGCCATTCTCGATCGACGTCTTTATGGAAAGGTGGAAAATATTTTGTAGTGCCTTCTTAGGCCTTTCAATGCTAGCAGACTTGATGCATGATCAGGTTTGATTTCCATCCTAGTGTTTTTAAGCCTGAATAGAGCAATATTTTGGGTAAGAATGGGAGAGGAGGAGAGCTTTGGGCTGCAAAAAACAGAAAGTTCATGAGTGTGGCATTCATTGGAGATGCATAGGAAGACATAATATAGACCAGGTGTTATCTCTTTTTTATGGTTGAATTTGTGATGCTTATTTTTTTTGTTAAATATAAAGGTTTAAACTCTTTTTGCTGCCTGAGACCCATTATTTTTAGTCCATGTGAAACTCTTAGTTGTTGCCAGGATGTACCTCATCATTGGTTGTATCTTCGTATGCATTTTTATTTCTCTAATTTTGTTGTGTGCTATGATCTCAGGTTGTACATCTTAAATAAACCTTAGACCCTTATGTAATCATTCACCCAAGCTGATCTAGCATAGATAGATGGATCTCAGATCCTATGTGTATTTATTAATTAAATCAGTGTAATATCCCTAACTGTTGGGTAGTAACCGAGAACAACCTTGTATATGTTGGGTGTATGGCTACTTGGATTGCATTTTGGAAAGATTTGGTCTTTGTGTTTATTCTCAAAAAATTAAACCCTATATTTATGCAAGGGTTCTTGTCTTACAATCATGTGTTCATTGTATGGCCAATGTGGTCCTCTATAGATTTTAAGATTACTTTAATTTTTGTACCAGTGATAGAATCAAGTCATCAAGACCATAGTGTTTTAAGGTTTTATCTATGTGATCCTAGCATATTTAATAATTAGCTTTCATGGTTGGCTGCTTGTTTCTTTAGTTGCCCATGGAAAAATTGCATTCATCAGCCCATGTGGTGGAGGCCCTGTTGAAGTGTGTCATGTGGTGTTGCTAGAGCATTGGGTACAACCCTTTTTGTACCTTATGTATAGATAATCTTATTTTATTGTAGATAGTGGATGTACCTTTTACCAAGAAGTTAATTTTTTCTTTATATTAGATAAGAAATATATCTTATAAGAAGAATAAAGTTTGCTTTCTATTATATATAGGGTGTATCTTATGTGGAGAAAAAAGTTTGCTTATTAGATAAAGGATGTATCTTTTAATGAGATGAGTACAACTTTATTTAAATTAGATAGAGGCTATTTCTTTATATTATTACAAGAGGATTTTTACCTATTTGTATCATGTAAAAGTAATTATTTCTATTAGATGTGATCTTTGTGTATTGAGAGAAAATTTTCTAATAGATGAAATATTTATGTATAAAAAAAAGCTTTCCAGTAGACAAAATAGCTTTGTGATTTGAAAGATAAAGCTATCTTAATTTTAGATAGAGGTTGTACCTTTATTATGTGAAAGATATAGATATATTTATGTTAGATAAAGGTTGTTTAATTAAGTACTTTGATTATTATGTTTAATAAAGTACTTTCTTATATTTAATCACTTTTATTATAGTTGATTAAATAAAGTAATATTTTGGTTTTGAAAGAGAAACTAGTGTAATGATTTTCGAGGCTCTTGTGAGTTAGAGAATCATTATAAAGAGAAGTATGGGATTATATTATATTTATTTTGAATTTTTGATCTTGGTTTTGAAAGAGAAATTAATATATTGATCTTTGTGGATTAAAAATCAATGGATTATTATTTGGTTTTTATTTTGAAAGAGAAACTAATATAATGATCCTTGTTGTTTGAGAATCAATGGATTATTGTTTGAGTTTAGTTTTAAATGAGAAACTATTATTGATTATTGAGACTTATGAGAGTTAAATAATCAATGAATTATTTTTCATGGGTTTTGAAAGAGAAACTACTAAATGATTTTTGAGACTTGAGATAGTTAAAAAATCATTTAAAAGAGAAGCATGAGATTATCTATGAATTTGTTATGTTTTGTTTGAAAATATATAATAATAATGAATTCTTGAGATCTTGGGTAGATTAAAGACTCATTATAAAAGAGAAGTATGAGATTATTTTTATGTTGAATGTCTATTGTTGGTTTTGAAAGAGAAACTAATATAATGATTCTTGAGACTTTTGTGGGTTAAGGGATCATTATAAAGAAAAGAAGGATTATCTTCTTATAGCTTGCTTATGTAATGTGCATGGTTGTTTCAATAATGTAATATGACATGACTTAAGTTGAGTTGTACGAAGAGCTATTTTAAAACCTAAGTATATCTCATAAATCTGTGGGTAGTTTTCCCATCACAAGGAGAATTTTTGACTTGCGGTTAGTTCAAGGATTATTGGGAATAACTTTATGGAACTTCAAATTAAAGGCTTGTAATGATTGAGTTGATCAATAAAATTTTTGTATATTTGATTAGTGTACAAACTAAAAAAAATTGTTTTTTAATGACAACTTGGGTTTTTGTACCTTATGTGGTTTTTGAGTAATCTCTTGGGATAGTTATTATTGAGTACTATAAACTATGAAAAATGTATATTATGTTAGAGATATAGATTATATTTTCTATGCATTTATGTTGTTAGAAAGTAATTGAATCAAGCACTTGATATATGCATAGTTGGCTTATGGTTAAGAGGAATCTTTGTTGTGCATTTCAATTTTTATGGATTATGTATTTCTTATTGTTATGCTAAGTGCATTGTTTAAATTTTTGGTAAATTTCATAATGATTATCTATCCTTAGGGTGGGTAGAATATTCCTCTTGTAAACCTTAAAATACAATCTTGGGAGAAGTTATATGGATGTAATAACTAGGTAGATATGAGTATTAGAAGTAGTTGATATAATGCAATAGCTAAGAAATCATAAACTTGGAAGGAGTTGTGTAAATACAATAGCCAAGGTACTTGTGAATCATCACACCTTGATCATGTAGGATTGGGTGTGTCCCATATAAATGTTGGGAAAATTGTTCACAAGATAGTAGTGGTGATTCCTCAATAGTTTAGGATCAGAAGACCATGTCAGTTGTCATCGAAGTGGCAATTACCTTAATCCACAGAGGTGTACCAAGGCTCTACACCAATTAACCTACCTAGGTGAAGCTAGATATAGGTTAGGGAATAGAAATACCTTTTAAGTGTTATGGACCTTAAAGGGTAATTTCTATGTTGTGGTCACATGGTCCTATGTTGAGGAGGGTATAGAAAAGGTGAGGGGACCACTTTTGGTGTCCTAAACATGTAGGTTTAGTAAGGTGAATCCCATAAAATTATGGGAGTTGGCAACTCCTTTCCATTGAGTTTCATATGCAGTGACTTGAAACTCAAATATGGTGAAGCCATGTAAGCTTAGATAAATAAATTAAGGGTATCAACCTTGTGAGCCTTTTTTTTTAAGTGCTCTTTTAAAAAATGGGTTGGTAGTTTTGGGTTGTTATAGTTGGTATCAAAGCTCTAGGTTGAAGGGCTTAAGGCTTCTAGTAAGTATGCTTAGGGTAAACCTTGAATTTATGTGCTAATTTGGGTAAGTTATTTTGCCTAAATGCAAGTGCCACTTTGATTGATATAAATTGAGTGATAATGATCCTCTCAAAAATAATGACTTGCAGTTAGAAAAGTGTGGCTATGACCTTTAATAAGGTGATAATTATTTGAGTTAGTGCATGAGGGTAATGCAACTAGTTAAATTTAGAGGTACAATTTTGGGGAAAATTGTAACCTAAATTAGCTCTCTTGAATTTAGGGTAAGTGACACCTTGCGAAGATGCAAGCATGGCCATGATCATTATCAAACAAGTGATAATATTTTTATTAGAGGTAGTACCTTGTAGATGGAAAAGAGTTGCCATGATCATTATAAGAGCAAATTACACCTTAAAAAGAGGCAAGCATGGCCATGATCATTATAAAATAAGTGATAATATTCTTATCAAAGGTGGCACCTTGTGGTCAAACAAGTGTGACCATAATCATTAACTAGTAAATAATGATGGGCTTCGTAGTGATGGCATCTTATGGCCAGACAAGTATGGCCATGACCTTATCAAGAGAATGATAACAGTCAAAGTTTATATTATTACAAGAGGATGTTTCCATATTTGTATCATGGAAAATTAAATATTTCTATTAGATACGATATTTATGTATTAAGAGAAAAAAATTTCTAATAGATGAATATCTTTATGTATTGGAAGATAAAGCTTTCCATTAGATGAAATAGCTTTGTGTTTTGAAATATAAGCTATCTTTATTTTAGATAGAGGTTGTACCTTTATTATGTGAAATATATAGATATCTTTATGTTAGATAAAGGTTGTTTAATCAAGTACTTTGATTATTATGTTTAATAAAGTACTTGCTTATATTTAATCACTTTTATTATAGTTGATTAAATAAAGTAATATTTTAGTTTTGAAAGAGAAACTAATGTAATGATTTTTGAGACTCTTGTGAGTTAGGAAATCATTATAAAGAGAAGTATGGGATTCTCTTGTATTAATTTTGAATGTTTGATCTTGGTTTTGAAAGATAAATTAATATAATTATCTTTGTGGATTAAGAATCAATGGATTATTTTTTTATTTTTGTTTTGAAAGAGAAACTAATATAATGATCCTTGTGGATTGTTGTTTAAGTTTGGTTTTGAAAGAGAAACTATTTTTTATTCTTGAGACTTGTGATAGTTAAATAATAAATGGATTATTGTTCATGGGTTTTGAAAGAGAAACTACTAAATAATTTTTGATATTTAAGATAGTTAACAAATAATTTTAAATAGAAGCATAGGATTCTCTTGCATGAAATTGTTCTATTTTGTTTGAAAAGATATTATTATAATGAATTCCTAAGATCTTGTGTAGATTAATGACTCACTATAAAAGAGAATTATGGGATTCTCTTTATGTTGAATGCCTATTGGTTTTGAGAGAAACTAATATAATTATTCCTGAGACTTTTATGGGTTAAGGGATCATTATAAAGAAAGGAAATATTATCTTCTTATAGTTTTCTTAGGTTATGTGCATGGTTGTTTGCATAATGGAATATAGCATGATTTAAGTTGATTTGTGTAAAGAGTTGTTCTAATCCCTAAGTATACCTCATAAATATGTGGGTGCTTTCCCCATCATGAGGAGGCTTTTTGACTTGCAGTTGGTTCGAGGATCATTGGGAATAGCTTTATGGAATTTCAAATGTTTAGAAGTCGTGGAAAGTAAATACTGGAAAGTAAAGGCTTGTAATGATTGAGTTGATCAATAAGTTTTGTATATTTTATTATTGTACAAACTAAAAAATTATGTTGTTTAATGACAACTTGGGTTTTTGTACCTTATGTGGTTTTTGAGTAATCTCTTGGGATAGTTATCATTGAGTACTATAAACTATGGAAAATGCATATTATTTTAGATATATAGATTATATTATATATGCATTTATGTTTTTAGAAAGTAATTGAATCAAGCACTTGATATATGCATAGTTGGATTATGGTTAAGAGGAATATTTGTTGCGCATTTCAATTTTGATGGATTATGTACTGCTTGTTGTTATGCTAAGTGCATTGTTTAAATTTTTGGTAAATATTGTAATGATTATCTATCCTTGGGGTGGGTATATTCTTCCTCTTGTAAACCATAAAATCCAATCCTATGAGGAGTTGTATGGATGCAATAACCAGGTAGATATGAGTCTTAGAAGGAGTTGCAAAAATGTAATAGCTAAGAACTCATGAACCTGGAAGGAGTTGTGTGAATACGATAGCCAGTTTACTTGTGAATAATTTCATCTTGATAATGTAGTGATGGGTGTGTCCCATATAAATTTTGGTAAAATTATTCACAAGATAGATCCTCCATAATGTAGGATTAGGATATCATGTCAGTTGTTGTTGAAGTAGCAATGACCTTAGTTAGCCTATGGAGGTGTGGTAACTAAGAACCAAGACAATACACCAATTAACCTACCTAGGTGAACCTAGAGTTTGGTTAGGGAATAATAATATCCCTTTAAGTGTTATGGGCCTTAAAGTGTAATCTCTATGTTGTGGTCACATGGTACTATACCGAGGAGAGTATAGGAAAGGTGGGGGGACCACTTTTGGTATCCTTCTAAAAGTGTAGGTTTAGTAATATGAACCCCAAAAAATTATGGGAGTTGGCCACTCTTGTCCACTAAGTGTCATTTATAGTGACTTGGAACTCAAATGTGGTGAAGCCTTGTAAGCAAGATAAATAAAATAAGGGTATCTCCCTTATGAGCCCTTGTTTGTAAGTGCTCTTTAAAAAAAAATGGCTTGGTAGTTTTGGGTTGTTATAATTGGTATTATAGATCTAGGTCATAGAGCTTAAGGTTTCCATTAAGTGTGCTTACTATAAACCTTGAATTTATGTGTGGATTTGGGTAAGGCACCTTTCATGAAGGCAAGGGCAACCCTGATTGTTATCAATTGATGGATAACAATCCTCTCAGCAATAACAAATTTTAGGTAGACAAGTGTGGCTATGATATTTAAGAAGGTGATAATAATTTGAGTTAGTGCATAAGGGTAATGCAACTAGCTAAAGTTAGAGGTACAATTTTGGGGAAAATTGTAACCTAAATCAGCTCTCTTGTAGTTAGGGTAAGTGGCACCTTGCAAAGAGACAAGCATGGCCATGATCATTTTTAAATGAGTGATAATGTACTTAAGAGGAGGTACCTTGTAGATAGGTAAGAGTTGCCATGATCATTATTAGAGTGAATTTCACCTTGAAAAGAGGTAAGCATGGTCATGGTCATTATCAAATGAGTGGTAATATTCATATTAGAGGTAGAACCTTCTAGGAAAACAAGTGTGACCATAATAATTAACTGATAAATAATGATAGGATTTGTAGTGATGGCATATTATGGCTAGACAAGTATGGCCATGAACTTATCATGATAATGATAACAGTCTAAGTTAGTTCATGGGAGATGAAAACTAATAGATTAAAAGTATAATTTTGGAAAAATTACGACTTACCTAACTCCTTTTGTGGATAGGATATAACACTTGGTTGGAAGAAGAACCTTCTAGAAATATAGGATCAAGAGGAAACTATAATATTCCAAAAGAAGACAATGAGAACAATGGACCCCAACAATAGAAAATTGGGAGAATAACGGATCCCAGTAGAAATTCTAGGAGGACAACAAACTTCAAAAAGTAAACCAAAGGAATAAGTAGGTTCCAGTGAGAGGATAGAAAATATCTCTTGCATAGTTAAGTTGATTTAAGAATAGATAGAGCAATAATGAGAGAAAATAAAATCAATATCAAAAATTATTTTTCACTAAGTTAATATCAATAATTGAACCCATTTCAAAGATCCCATACAAGTTGACCCCAATAGAATCATAATATCATAAGGTGCAACTACAAGGTCATTGGATGTCATACAAGTTGACCCCAATAAAATCATAATATTAGAAGGTGCAACTACAAGGCTTGATAGTAAATAGGCTGATAAAACCTAGAGTGTCATTTTGAGGTTATTTGGTATTATTTACAAAAAATTATGGTTCCTTGAGATTATATTTTAAAGTGCTGAATAAGGTAACCATTAAGATTAAGTTCTCTCTACTAAGTATAGATGATCTCTTTGATCCAATTTTGGTCACAATTTGCATGCCTAATAAGGCTTGAAACATCACTTGTTGGGTAGACCTTTTGAGCTAAGGATAAACCATACAAGTCTGAGGTATATTGTTATCAAACCTATGTTTTATGCAAGACAAATAAGATGGGTAAAGTTCTTAGTAGAATACGACTTTGATATTGAGTTCATCTAAGGAAAAAAAATAAGGTAGAAGATGCCTTGATTAGGAAGAGGCACATGACTGCATTGATCCAAAGCCATATAAATTTGATGGATAGGGTCAAGGAAATAAAATTACAAAACTCATATCATATAGAAATTTAGGGTAAAACCAAGGAGAAACATGAGGTTTTCAACACGAAATATGAATTTTTATCTTTTAAAGACAAGGTAGTTAAGGAGAATGATCATACAAGAGGCACATAATTCTTCTTATTATGCTCATATAAAAGGGTCAAAATGAGAGATAACATGAAAAAGATCTTATATTGGTCCATCATGAAATAATATATCACTAATTTCATTACGAGATATTTAGAAGGTCAATATGTGAAAGCAGAACATCATCATCCAATCAAGAAATTGCACCCACATGAGGTGCCTATGCAGAAGTGATAGCTAATCTCAATGGATATTATTGTGGGTTTATCTAAGAATAGGCTCCAACATGATGTAATCTTGGTAGTGCTTGATAAGTTTAACAAGGTTGCACACTTCAAATCAAGAAATATCAAGGAGGATACAAAAATATTGGAAAATATGTTTGTAAAATAAATCTTTAGGCTAGATGGGTTTCTTAAGGGAATCATATCAGATATGGACTTTACATTCACATCTAAAATCTGACAAGCTCAATAGTGTGTAGGGGGCATTGAGGTGAATTTTAAGTTGTGTATATTATTTTGAATAGATTTTTAGACTAAGAGATTAAACCAATTTTTAGAAGATATGTTGTACATGTATTGCATGGATTAAAAGTCAACTAAGAAGACTTCTTGCATTTTATAGAATTTACATGTAATAATTTGGATACCATGCATCATTGGGAATGGTCCCATTTTAAGCCTTTTATGGTGAAAGATGCAGGACACCTCTATCATGGGACATTCTATAGGATCGATTAATGATCAAGACAAACATTATCTGAGAGATGAAGGAGCAACTCAGAGCAATTTGGCTTAGGCTCAAGGAAGCAACCAATTTCTAAAAGAGATATGATGATCTAAAAAAATAACCAAGAGAATTCTATGTAGGAGATAGTCTTCTTAAGGGTAATACTCTTGAAAAATTCCATCAAGCCAAAAAATTTGGATCCTTATGTAAAGGTGAAAAACTACCCTACCACGTATTATTCTCAGTTGGATCCACTGGGAGCTAAGGTGGCCATGGGGGTGTATTATATTCTCTACACTTGAAGGACAAAAAGGAAAGGGGTTCACCAAGAATGGTTTAAGGACTTTCTCTAAGTTTGAGGTGGGAGTATTTTAATGTGTCAATTAAATAATCACCTATGATTGGTGTTTCTATACTAAATTATAGAAATTAAAGAGCAATGCAAAACATACAATATGCAAAAAGAAAACGTCTAACCCTAGTATGATTCTTTGATTCAATGCCTAAAATGCGGATCTAATATTTCTTTTTTCTTTTCCTTTTACTTAATCTATGTTTGGAATATAAATAATAAAAGGCACAACAAAAAAAAACCTAAAGCTTTACCAAGGGTACTTATTTATTTTGGTATTTGATCCAGGCTTTGTCTTGTGTCCATAATATCTCACAACCTCAAACTTGCAAAAACAACTTCACAAAATCCTATAAAATATGATCAACATTAGGGGGATTACTTAGGTCACTATGTAGTAGAGCTTAAAAGTGCAATAGTCAATCCACCTACATTCTTTTAGTTGAACTTTAGAAATCAAGAGTGAATGCTGAACTTTTTTGGAAATGGATAAGTAGAATGCAATGAAACAAAACAGTGCATAAAATAGAATGTAAACAATAGTATTATGTCCTAAATGAAACATGCAAGTGTAGATCTAGGGTTTGGGAGTGAATATTGCCCCTAGTCTTGGAAAAACCAAAATCATGCCTTATATGCGTGTTTGTGATTTTGGTTCTTCCAAAATCATGCTTTGTAAATACGAGGCATTATTTCACGAAAGATAAAATAAATAGCAGATCAATGCAAAAAGAGAAAAAACCAAAATGTAATTAATGATCTAACAATGGTAAAACACACAAAACAACCTAGAAATAGTTAAATATATAGGCATGAGTATGAATACCTCCACAAGATAGTTGAATCCTCCTTAAGGCTCCAACACTTGGCCACCAAGGACAACAAATCAACAATGCAGTAAAATAATACCAAAAGAAACTTGCCAAAGAACTTGTGATTTCTCTTTACTTGCTGGGTAGAATGCTTGTTATTGCTTCTTAGAAAAGGAGATTCAAAACCCTTTATTTATAAGGCATTTGAAGCACAAAAATGTAAGAAAATACTAAGGGAGGACCAACCTTAAGGAAGTCAACTCAAAAGCTAGGTTTTCTAAGAGAAAACCCTAACTTGCCAAAATTGCACCCCGTAAAGGATGACCACGATTTCAACAAAAATATGAAAAAAAAGTGGAAAAATGGGAGAAGAGAGGCCCAAAATTGCACTTGGGTAAGTTTGAGGGTCTCTCTAAGGTTATAGGGAAAATGAATCATTTAGGTGGGTCAATTTTTCATGTCTACATTTTGCCCCATTTTGATGCATTTATGGCCTAATAAATGTGTCAAATAAATATGTAGAGACCTATGGGTTAAGGACAACAAATAGATAGGGGTAGTCAGTTTAGAAGAAAGGGATGATACAAAATGGTATCATTCTAGACCCTTTTATATTTTGTATGCAAATCAAGGCATTAGGGATATTAATGCCTCTCAAGACAGGGTGCCCTCTCAAGTTTTGGAAGGAATGTTAAATTCCTAATGAAAATAAAAATTATAGACACAAAAGAAGAGGGAGCAACAAACAACAAAACATTAAAAGAAGATGAGGAGAAAATATGAGCATTGATTACAACGCTAATAGAGAGATGTTATTCAAAATCATCAGCCTTCTGGCTACTAATAGGGGAGATGATGATCACACTCAAGGATGTGTGGCACATCTTGCACATCCCCATCAGGAGGAGAGTAGTTTACAGAGTATGAGGACAAAAACCCATGCTACAAATATTATTCATAGGTTGGGCCCACTAGGTGTGAGAGAGCTCAATCCCGATTGATAAGCTAGTAGGATGTTATGGGGTTTGTTGGTCCGGCTTTCATACACACCCCGCGAAAGGATGGGCAGGAAGCCCCGGAGACACCCACGGGACGGATCCCACTCACTTTAGGATCTAGCTGGTTATCCAAGGTGCGAGTTACAGAGTTGGGTCGAATGGCTATTCACTCTTTTCCACTTCTGGAATAGATTTCAATATGGACTGCTCTGTTACCTTACAGGGGGTTCTTGAACTTGTTCAGTAGTTGTCACTTGTTTATCAGATTTAACTTGAATTCTTGATCTAGCTCTCATGGGTCAGCAGATTTAAATAAAAGACAAACAAAGAAAATAAAAATGGATCATTCACCGAAAACAAAGAGAGGGTAGGGTAGGGCAGAAAGAGAAGTTTATCAAACATTAAACTGTAAAACCCAAAACTATCAATCTTATCTATGCTATCAGCTTCACAATAGAACAAATCAAAGAAGAAAGTGTCCAGTCGGTCTAAGATCACTTTCAACTAAGAGCACAAGGCAGAGTGAAACAGATCTAGGAGAAAATTATAAATCCAAGGGCAGTTGGTTAAAGCTGGTATCTTTCACCGACGGACCTAGCTCACACAGTGAAGACAGAGCAATTAGAACAAACTTAACCTCAAATCTATAATTTCCCCTAGCAGACAATAGAACAACTGAAGCCTAACAGCATATTTAAACTTGATAATGGCAGATTCACAGCATATATCTAACAAACTTAAATGGAACGGATAACAAAAGAAGATACACTTATCACACTCTGCAAAATATTAGGCTCCTGGCCATGCTATCACAGAAAAGCTAAAGCACATCAACTCCAAGTCCAGAAACAAAGGATTTCACAAGATTTGCAAGAAATTGCTTATAAGCCTTTTATTTCTAAGTCTCCGCCTCCCGCGATTACATTGAGAAGAAGTATTTATAGACTCGGGACGAGACCATGATCTTTTCGGAAATATCTTCTTCTCATAACTGCAAATCTTATCTTTCTAAACCCTAGGACCCGGGTTTTACAATAAAAATCCATTTAAAATCAAAGTCCGGATAGAACTTAACCCTTCTACAAATCTGTGCAGTTAGCTGCCATAAATGGAGAAGATAAAATCTAAAGCCACTTGCATTCATCCGCAGCTGCAAATAAATGCCTCCATTAATTTTGTTGGTGAGCCGGATGAGTCACCACTTCTCCATCAATTTGATCTCCGCAAGGCCATCCCTGAGTTGAAATTGTCTCCATGCTATTAATTCTGCAATAAATCTCCATTGAATGCTTTCACCGGCATCTTCTCCTCTAGCATGGCGGTCCTCGATCAAATCTGCACTTTAACTTTGACTTTATGGCCTTTCCCGGTTGTCCCGTAAGTGCCAGATGGATTCCTGCATGAAAGACAAAAATATTATATTAGCACTTTAATAAACATTAAATCAGAAGCTTTAAAGGTTAAAACAGATTAAATCAGGCTAAAAACCCTAAAGCAAGCTTGCATGTCGGACCTGCGTTGCTTCTTCCCCTATCGGCCGCGAAAACGCGACATGTCACGATTTCGTGACATGTCACGAAATCGCGCCTCCTGCCAGCTGTCGCACAACTTTTTCAAGCATGTCACGATTTTGCGACATGTTAGCGATGCGCTGCACCTTTTGCACTTAAGCGTTTTTCCATCAACAACCCGTGAAAATAGAACACGTCGCGATATCGCGACAGTTCCCGTAGCTGCATGCGTTGACCGCGTTGACCGTGATTTTGCGACACATTTGCGACTTAGCCGATTTTCATTCTGCAGCCCACTTTCTCTCTCCTACCACGAAAATGCGACATGTCGCGATTTCGTGACATGTCGCAAAATCACGCCCTTACGTACGACTTTCTTCTCTCTCCTCCGGCCGACAGCGATTTTGCGACACTTTCCAAAAATGGAAATGTCGCGATATCGCGACACTTTCAAAAATGGAAAGTGTCGCGATTTCGCTACACTAAAATGACTTAGCTGCTTTTTGATTTACCTGTCGCGATTTCGCGACATTTTCGAAAATGGAAGTGTCGCGATATCGCGACACTACCAAAAATGGAAAGTTTGATTTTTCATGAATTTATGCAACTGTTTTCCGGATTTTCTCGGTACCGGTGCAAGATTTTCTTTGTGCATGAATGATTCTAGCATGTAAAAAGTGAATTCTTGGATAACACAGCTGGAATGCAAGAAAAAGCACAACTTTAAAAAGGAGGCAAGCAAATTTGGATTTAAAACCTGAAAATTATCAAGAGGGTCCCTACTTGCCAAAAATGGAAGTTCGGGGCTTTCTAAGGATGGAATCTCATTTTTCAGTGGGGGTGTGTTGCTTCTCAACAAATGGCGATATCTGCGGGTAAAATAGTAGCACTATTTTAGAACCCAAGACTCCGGTTTCAAAACAAAAAGACCATGCATCATGCCTTGCCACGGACATTCTTCACAATAAATTGACTGTTAACTGCAAGCTGTTAAAATTTCCCAAGGACATACTGGGCTGGATTACTTCAAGGAAGATTTCTGATGTGCAATTACAAGGGGTATAAAACTTTCTTCAAGGATGACTGGATTGAATGATGAACTTTGGACTGATCAACTTTTCTAGATTGTAAAAGGGGAAACCGAGTAGAGCTCTGTTTACTAGTTTAGCCTTTTACAGCCTAGACAGAGTTACCCTTTAGATTTACACGACCCAAATTTACAACTGTAGGGCAGAATCTAATATTGGCTGCCTCTTCATTATGTAATTCTTTTCTTTTTCTCTTTTCTCTTTTTTTTTTTATCTCTCCCTCTGAAATATATCAATATCTGAGATGCTTTTAGGGAAATCACAATTTTCTTTTATCATTTGATCAATCTGGAACTGTTTCAGTCTAGGCATTGATAGCCTCTGTGGATACCCAAATAATTGCATGAACCATAGTCCCCTCTTATAACCAGCTTTTCTTGGATTCCCCAGGAGTTCCTCCAACAAAACAGCATAGCAATTTTTCTATTATTAAAACAACTGTGGCAAGTAAGACACAAGATCCCATCATCTCTCTACCTTTGTCCTGGATAACAAAATAGTTCTACGATTCAGAGTAAGCAGACTATCTCAATTAGAATAATGAACAGAATGGGGTACTGGATTGTGGATTTATCAGCTCAGAATAAAACAATCTTCAGTAGGCTGACTTTTCATTGATTGCTCAGGCAGAGGTTAAAGGACAGAATTTTAAGAGCTGAAGGACTTTGTACAGACTTCCAAGGACAGACACAGGCCTCTAAAGCAAAACAAAAATAAAACTGCACAGACTAAAGCACAGAACTGTACAGGCAAAGGGAATAAAATAAAGGAAAAACAAAAAGAAAAGAAGAAAAAAAAAGGAAAAAAAAAAAAACAAAAGAGTACAGATAGCAAAGAAAAGGAATTGCAGGGAAGAAAATAAAAACTATACAGGCAATAAAAGAAATAAACTAAAAGAACTGAAGCAAAGCAACTAAAACTGCTGAACTGCAGCAAAGCTAAACTGCAACAACACTGAAATAAACTAAAGCAACTGAAATAAACTAAAGCAACTGTACAAACAGCAAAGAAAAAGAACTGCAATAAAGAACTAAAGCAAATAAAACTGAAACAAAAGACTGTACAGACTTTAACAACAACAAGCTGACATAAAAAGACAAAGAAAGGAAATAAAAAGCACTGACAAAAGAAATAAACTGCACAAGCTAAAACTGTACAGACAAAGAAATAAAACTGAAAAACTGAAAGCTTACTTACAATGTATACATATGTTACAACTTCCCTTCATACTCAAAAAATGCAGCAGTTGGGAAAGCAGAGAAATGGTGCCTTAAAAATTTTTGACCATGTGCAAGTAATTTAGAAAAATTACCTTTCAGGTCCTGTTGACGAAATGCACTCCAGACTATGCTTCAAAAATTTGCTATATGGGAAAGACTTGTGTTTACTGTCTTCCCTGTCCCATTTGAAAAACAAATCTGCAACTCCTTCAAATTAAACAAATCATATAATAACAAATCATATGATAACATGTTTATGCTTCTAATTGAAGGGTTTGCGGAGTTCTTTCAAAAGGATTGAATGTAAAAAACCCCAAGGATCAAATACCTTAAAATCTTGACAGACCCAGACCACCACATCTTCAAAATTATGTGACAACTGAAAGAAATCATGTTTTATCTGTATGCCCTGGTTCTTAACAACTTGAACATTTTGTGGTTGTTGTCTTGCTTCAATATCCAGGACTTCAATTTTTATCCCTCTAGCAGAATGTTTACAATTTTCCTTTTCACCTGAGCCTTGCTTAGATTTAACCTCATCAATGTGCAATATCCAAACATCATTGTTGTGATTGATTAGAGCTGTAACTGTTCCCACCTTTTCAGTTGCCAAATTATAAGATCCAATATCTGCATCAACACAGTTTATAGCCTTTTCTTTGATATTATGTTCAGAAGTTGCAGGCTTATGTTGAGACAGTTCATCAATTCCAAGTTGGCTGACCACATTCATATTTACTATCTTTTCCTCCTTTTCTTGAAATCCAACAGGTGGTCCAGAGTAAGCCTCAATCAAGTTAACCTTTTGTTCAACAATCTGAGGCAGTTCATAGAGGGTGATGTCAGCTTTAAGTTCCCTCATATCCTCAATGATGTTATCCTCCTCAGTTACTTCTGCATAGTGATATTGAATCTCACTTTCATCATCCTCTGATGAGGAAGGATCATTGTTAGGTTCTGGACTCTGACATCTCAAATTATAACTGTCCATTTTGAACTGTTGAAAATCTTGCATTTCATCCACAGGAGTCTGTACAAGACTTTCTGTCTCTTCGGGAAAAGTGAAAGAATATGAAACCCTGGTTGTACTATTTTTGGGTGAACTAGAAATATCAATATTTCTTTGATCTCTAGGAAAATTTAACTCACCAGGAAAAACTTCAGATTTGGGTGGTGCCAGATCACAACTGTTCAGTTCAAGCACTTCCACTTTGAACTTGTCGAACTTTTCTCTGTATTTTGCACATTCTGAGTGGATGTCACAGTTAACGGAGTCTCCTTGGGTAGAGCATGACATGTTGGCACTAACTCATGATGTGGAATGGGGTTCAAAATAGGCATGTTCTGTGTAACATAGGATATCAAAGGACTGCTCAGAATTTGAGGCCCTAGCTGTCTTTCAAGAATTAAGGCTTCTTTATAAGCCCCTGCCAGGGTTGTGATATTAATGTCTCTCTTGAGGAAAATAGAGGTCACCGAATCCAATGCATTCTTGTAGATTTCTAAGGCCAGATTTGCATTTGGGATGTAATGGCCAATCATTCTACCATAAGCTCTTTGGAACCTCATATTGAAAGACCCGACAGTTTCTCCCGACTCTCTCTTGATGCTTTGGAAAATTGTTGGTATAACACTGCTGGGGTCTATCACTTCCCCAAATTGTGATATAAAAGCTTTCTCTAGGTCATCCTAGCTAGTAATGGAATTTTTGGTGAGGTTTAAAAACCAGTCATAAGCTCCCTCCTGGAGAGTGAACGGGAACAATCTGCAGGCAACATCTTCATGCTGTATATTTAACAATTTTAAAGCATTTTTAAAAGCTAGCAGATGTTCTTCTGCAGTTCTTGTCCCATCATGTTTGTATCTGGGGAGATACCTTTCCAGGATTTTGGGCAGGTCATGGGCTATACCGGGATATTCAAAGCAGTGGGGCCCAACCAATTTGCCATTATTACTTGGCTGACAGTGATATTACGAGTTGTGATTGGATAAGCGCCAGTGGAGATAAAACTGTTCTTAACTTGAGGTCTTCTCTGGCAATTTTAAAAACTATACTGACAACTTACAATACTGCCCGGATTTCACTGGGCCAGTTTTAAAATGTTGGTGTTAAGTCTCGTTGTTCAGGCAAAAACTCTAACCACAGAATTTTAAATCAGCACTCACAAACTTACAATACTTGAACTGAGTTCAACGGCCCTCCTTCTAGCGCCAATTAGGTGTTGGTCCGGCTTTCATACGCACCCCGCGAAAGGATGGGCAGGAAGCCACCGGAGACACCCACGGGACGGATCCCACTCACTTTAGGATCTAGCTGGTTATCCAAGGTGCGAGTTACAGAGTTGGGTCGAATGGCTATTCACTCTTTTCCACTTCGGAATAGATTTCAATATGGACTGCTCTATTACCTTACGGGGGTTCTTGAACTTGTTCAGTAGTTGTCACTTGTTTATCAGATTTAACTTGAATTCTTGATCTAGATCTCATGGGTCAGTGATTTAAATAAAAGACAAACAAAGAAAATAAAAATGGATCATTCATCGAAAACAAAGAGAGGGTAGGGTAGGGCAGAAAGAGAAGTTTATCAGACATTAAACTGTAAAACCCTAAACTATCAATCTTATCTATGCTATCAGCTTCACAACAGAACAAATCAAAGAAGAAAGTGTCCAGTCAGTCTAAGATCACTTTCAACTAAGAGCACAAGGCAAAGTGGAACAGATCTAGCAGAAAATTATAAATCCAAGGGCAAGTTGGTTAAAGCTGGTATCTTTCACCGGCAGACCTAGCTCACACGGTGAAGACAGAGCAATTAGAACAAACTTAACCTCAAATCTATAATTTCCCCTAGCGAGACAATAGAACAACTGAAGCCTAACGACATATTTAAACTTGATAATGGCAGATTCACAGCATATATCTAACAAACTTTAATGGAACGGATAACAAAAGAAGATACACTTATCACACTCTGCAAAAGATTAGGCTCCTGGCCATGCTATCACAAAAAAGCTAAAGCACATCAACTCCAAGTCCAGAAACAAAGGATTTCACAAGATTTGCAAGAAATTGCTTATAAGCCTTTTATTTCTAAGTCTCCGCCTCTCACGATTACATTGAGAAGAAGTATTTATAGACTCAGGACAGACCCTGATCTTTTCAGAAATATCTTCTTCTCATAACTACAAATCTTATCACTCTAAACCCTAGGACCCAGGTTTTACAATAAAAATCCATTTAAAATCAAAGTTCGGATAGAACTTAACCCTTCTGCAAATCAGTGCAGTTAGCTGCCATAAATGGAGAAGATAAAATCTAAAGCCACTTGCATTCATCCACAGCACTGCAAATAAATGCCTCCATTAATTCTGTTGGTGAGCCGGATGAGTCACCACTTCTCCATCAATTTGATCTCCGTAAAGCCATCCCTGAGTTGAAATTATCTTCATGCTATTAATTCTGCAATAAATCTCCATTGAATGCTTTCATCGGCATCTTCTCCTCTAGCATGGCGGTCCTCGATCAAATCTGCACTTTAACTTTGACTTTATGGCCTTTCTCGGTTGTCCCGTAAGTGCCAGATGGAATCTTGCATGAAAGACAAAAAGATTATATTAGCACTTTAATAAACATTAAATCCAAGCTTTAAAGGTTAAAACAGATTAAATCAGGCTAAAAACCCTAAAGCAAGCTTGCATGTCGGCTTCTGTTTGTCTCATTCACGCTTTGACACGTGTCGCTACCCCAGGATGCCTTCTGTTTCCCGTTGGAATGCACTTCTGGTCAACTTAGGACTTTCTCTCTCCTACCGCGATTCTGCGACATGTCGCGATTTCGCGACATGTCGCGAAATCGCGACGTCCCCAGCGCTGCGCTGCTTCTTCCCCTGTCGGCCGCGAAAACGCGACATGTCACGATTTCGCGACATGTCACGAAATCGCGCCTCCTGCCAGCTGTCGCACAACTTTTTCAAGCATGTCGCGATTTTGAGACATGTTAGCGACGTGCTGCACCTTTTGCACTTAAGCATTTTTCCATCAACAACCCGCGAAAATAGAACACGTCGCGATATCGCGACAGTTCCCGTAGCTGCATGCGTTGACCGCGTTGACCACGATTTTGCGACACATTTGCGACTTAGCCGATTTTCATTCTACAGCCCACTTTCTCTCTCCTACCGTGAAAATGCGACATGTCACGATTTCGCGACATGTCGCAAAATCGTGCCCTTCCGTACGACTTTCTTCTCTCTCCTCCGGTCGACAGCGATTTTGCGACACTTTCCAAAAATGGAAACGTCGCGATATCGCGACACTTCCAAAAATGGAAAGTGTCGCGATTTCGCTACACTAAAATGACTTAGCTGCTTTTTGATTTACCTGTCGCGATTTCGCGACATTTCCGAAAATGGAAGTGTCGCGATATCGCGACACTACCAAAAATGGAAAGTTTGATTTTTCATGAATTTATGCAACTGTTTTCTGGATTTTTCTCGGTACCGGTGCAAGATTTTCTTTGTGCATGAATGATTCTAGCATGTAAAAAGTGAATTCTTGGATAACACAGCTGGAATGCAAGAAAAAGCACAACTTTAAAAAGGAGGCAAGCAAATTTGGATTTAAAACCTGAAAATTATCAAGAGGGTCCCTGCTGCAAAAATGGAAGTTCAGGGCTTTCTAAGGATGGAATCTCATTTTTCAGTGGGGGTGTGTTGCTTCTCAACAGGGTTGATTATGATTGTGCTCTTTAGGATAGTGGTGGGGTTTTTGGAATGCTACATGAGCCAATGATACCTACCATGGGAATTTGTGGGGATAGTGGCAGACATGTGATACTAGGGATAGTGGCAATTTTTATGGGGTCCATATGTGTTGACCCATATATATAGGACATTGTACAATATCATGTATAAATGACATAAAAGGATGGTCTATACAACCTTTATTTAGGTGTGGTGATGAGAGCACATAGTAATGTGAAGGCCGTATTCACTTTTAGGACCATTTCCCAACCTAGAGTGATTGATAGCATATAGATGGGGCCAAGAGCTATGAGATAGTATAGAGGACATATTATGATATCCTACCACTAGGGAGGTAGGTTATAGATGAGATATGGGAGTACATGATCATATGGTGACCATGGTGTCTACACCATGGATGGATAGAGGATGT
The DNA here is from genome assembly GCA_028583015.1 of Wollemia nobilis. Classification (NCBI taxonomy): domain Eukaryota; kingdom Viridiplantae; phylum Streptophyta; class Pinopsida; order Araucariales; family Araucariaceae; genus Wollemia; species Wollemia nobilis. The sequence goes on along the minus strand of JAQPPZ010015824.1, from coordinate 25,426,883 downwards.
AGAGGAGCTATCTAGGGTGAGGAGGATTAGGTGGGTCTTTATGGAGAGGGGAGAGCTGGATCTCTTCCAATTCAATTGGGTCCAATGGTAGTTTAGGATATTTTAGAAGATCCCAAACTTAAAAGACTACTGGTGCAGGTAGGTATGGAGGGATCCATCAAGAGTTAGAGGGGATATTTATGTGGGGATATGGGCAAAGGAGGACCTAAATGAGTCACTCTATGTGTATCTATGAGTGGATAATGTTGGGGTGGCTCTAGGATACCAAATATGGTACAATGGTATCATGAACCTGAGGATATCTTCACCATTACCAGTGTAGAGGCACCAGATACTGGGTTGATGGATGTAGTTGGCATTATAAGAGGCAACTTGATGGTCCATAGAGTGATAGAGGTAGGGTCAATGGGCCTCAAAATAGATATATGCATAAGTCTGAGTAGAGATAGTGGTAGCAACCACCACCACTACTAGGAATAGGGAGGTGAGGGTAGTAAGAGTTACACCAATGATGACTAGAGTAGGGTAAAGTAGAGTAGCCAAACATACCTCTATATTAGTAGTAGTTAGCATGAGTAGGACCATAGGTCAAGAGGACCTATAGAGAGTTACAAAGGTACTACAGGCTTAGATAGCAATCCTATAGAGTGAGATGGACCTACTTTGAGAGGATAGGGCTAAGAGGATAAAGGATCTATGGAGTGCTTTGGACACAATTAAGATCAAGAAAGATGCAACACAGGAAGAGGTAGATTGCCTTAGGGGAGAGGTGAGTCAACTAGACTAGGTGTATTAGTGAGATTGAGCATAGGAGATGACTATTGTTACCAACAACCAATAGGGTAAGAGGATCTACCTACTATAGATAAAGCTACATAAGGTAGGAGAGAGGTTAGAGTCAACTGTGTAGAGGGTGACCTTATACCAAATGGTGTACTTTTAGACAATTCCAATAGAGCAGTGAGTGCCACCATCTTCATCCCTTTAGATATCAAGTCAATATTGGCCTAGTTCATAGATGGTTTCACATTTTGTGAACATACCCCCACCAACACCATATTCGATGGGCAGAGAAGAGGATACAAGATCCTATAGCTAGGGATAGGATCGGGTTGATGTCACAATTTTAATTGTGGCATGCATCCTTAGTGAGGGTTGAGTGTGCTAGGTTTGGACTATGGCACACTGACTAGGTGGACCTATGTACCTCACTTATTTGACCTCTAGCAATATCATGTTGCTTTTGTGAAATGTGTGTGCTTATGTAATTATGATTTTTTAATATGTTTTTTGTATATTTTTAGTTATGAATGAATGATCACAACATAATATAACTATGAAATGAACTAATACAAATGAAAATTTATGGAATAAAATGAAGTGGATGCATGACATGAAAATGCAATGATGGAATAAAAAAAAGAACAACACAACTCTAGCCAAAATCATACCCCATAAAGATGGACTGTGATATCGGCATAGAGAGAAATCATGAACCATAAATATGAGGTACAATTTTGAAAAGGAGAAAAGAAAAGGAAAGGAGGAAGAAGGAGAAAAGGAATAATGGATAAGAAAGAAGGAAAGGGTCAACAAAGGGGAAGGGGGCTTGAATTATAGTGTTTGAGCCAGTGTAGATCGTATTGATATCAGTGTGACCAAACAACATTGATCAAGCAAAAAGAAAAGAGCAGAGCAAAACCCTGTAGGGATGTATGCTTTCAAATGACCAAGATGGAGGTTGCCCCTCATGAGTGGTCATGAAGTTATCTTGTAAGGGTTTATGCTTGCAAGAGATGGTAAAGAGTGGAGTGGTACTTGCTATGGGTGTAGTACTTACTACGATGGCTAGAGAGAAAGAGATATTCACTAGGATGTATGCTCATAAATGATCGAGATGAAGGCTACCCCTCATGAGTGGTCATGAAACTATCTTGCATGGGGTGTGATATATGTGAATTATGTATCAAAGTGAGTGCTACTCAATAAGGGTGTGATGTGTGAAAAATATTAGTGAACAACATGAAGCAAAACTTGTGTGTGCATGTGCTAGAGAGCACAGAGAAGAAATATAGATAAAAAAGAAGAACGATGTATGGGTGCATCCTTGAAATTTTAAGTAGGAGATGTGTGTAAGATAGTCAATGGTCATGTAAACACCATAAATTATATTCATACATTATCTATAGTATCTCACGAGGATCCCTTAATAATTAAAAGATCAAGAAAGGAGAAAGTGTGAATAAAAATAAAATTTGTAAATGGAATCAAAAGCGTGTATCATTGTCTTGATGAAAAGGAGAAATAAAAAAGACAAAGGACAAGGATACACAAAATAATAACTATATTCCTTGACATGGAGAGAAAAAAATTTGATGATCATTTATACTTTCAAGGTCAAGAAATATAAAAAAAGAAAAGAGAAGAGAAGATGGGATGTGCAAATAAGAATGCATGGATATGGACCCTAGGTTGGGGATTTGCTAGGCATTAGAACCCTAGTGTGAGTGCAATGCATGTGATATAAAATATAACTAGGTTTCATAACTTACCATTGTCATGAAATTCCCAAGAATATATATGATAAAGCAGTCATGCAAATATGAGCAAGCACCAATGCAATTATATGACAAAAAAATACAAATGGAATAAATGTCAAGAAAACCATGCAAAACATGATAGAAAGTCATGTAGTATGAATCAATAAAAATAGATGAAACATGCAAACTAAATGAATATGCAATTTCATGCATAGATTTTTAGTGATTATTATTTTTTTGGAAGTATAATTATTTTCATTGGTTCTTAAAGTTGGCACAAATTTTGAGTGTGTCGCCTATTTTATCAAACATGATGGTAGTGCAATGATTTATCCCATCAAATAAATGACTATGATGGAGGATATATTCATGATTCTAATCATGAAAGGGATCATCCATAGTACCTTCTCTAGGATATGTTGCATGAAAATCATTACAAACTTTGATTATACCATCCTTTTTGACGAAGGGGGATAGGTCCTCTTGAGCACAAGAAGAAACAATATGTGCAACACAAAGGAAAAACCTATCAAAGGAGATGTTTTGAAGGATACTCTCATGATTCATATTACAAGGGGTATCCCCCTTTAGCATACTCTTTTGGGGTCACATCTAGCTCAAGATGCACCAAAGTTACCATATTACAAAACATAATTTTTGAGGGATAATGGGGACCCTCATCCTCGTCACTCTACTCCAAGCTTTGATGATCTAAATAGTCAGCATAAGTAACAAGGTGATCATCATTAGAAAAGGATAAAGGTTGGTTTTTATTAGAGATGTAGCCTAAACCACATATCCCAAGCCAAATTTCAACATCCAAAGGCTCTTGAATACTTTTCTATCATGGCCCCAAACCTTTACCTATATATACCATGCTATATAGGATTTACTTAGAAAGTGGATAATCATTATAGAGGTAACAACGGGTAAAATAATATTCTATAGGAATAGGGTTGTTACCACAAATATTTTCTTCAAGGAAGATTCCTGTGAAGATAAATCTACACATGCCAATATGTACTTCACCCTTCTTATAAGGTAAACTCATATTCCTTGGTGAAGGTGGTAGCTTAACAAGATCCAAAAGAGGTTCTAAAAATAATTAACTTGATCTTGTGATGAAATATTGATGAGCGGGTTCCTTAATTTTAGATTTTCAAGTTGTTTAATTATGTGATATGATAAAACTAATGGATATAAATTAAAATCAGATTGAGCTTGCTCCACCATCAGACAATATTTGAATGGGTGAGGATTTCCTGGAATGGTGATCAATTAATTCTTAGATTTAAAATTCAAACATTGATGAAAAGTAGAAGGGAAGGGACCATCCTCATTGCATGAATCCAAGGATTTTTGAGAAGCATATTAAAATATGCAAGGCAAGACATCATAGAAAAAGGTATCTAAGATCTTAGGTCTGACCCTAAGAGGGAGAGATATTATACCACAAGCCTCTTGGGATTCATTGTTGAAAACTTGGATTATAATATCAAATTTAGTTAAATCTTCCTCTTTTAATCCAAACCTTTGGGAAAATTGATAGGTGCATAAATTTAGGGAAGAACCATTGTCAATCAAAATCTATTTGATAATTTTTTCACCAATAAATGCAGTGATGTAAAGGGAAGAATCCCCCGTAAGTTTGATGAAGGCATATCATCATTCAAAAATATGATGTGATGTATTCTATGAGAACTTAAAACATTAGCTATAGCACTAGGGGAAATATCTTGAGGAACATATTGTTGTCTTAGCAGCTTCAACAAGGCTTCCCTATGAATAGGAGAAGCTTGCAAAAGCTCTAAGAGAGATCTTGGATGGGGTACTAGCTAACTGTTGTTGAATGTCAAAGGAGACTTTAGGTTGTGGCTTCAACACTAAAGGTGGGTTTTATACCCTTGTGATCCTTTTTTGGGTATTCTTCAAAAATAAGGTAGATTTTGAAGGTGGGTTGGATGAAGAACTCATCTCCTACTAAGAATGTTTATTCAATTGAATTTGTGTTTGTTGCCTTGTAGTTATTTCTACCAAACCAACCATATTATCATAGGGAGATGACACATTACAATATAAAACTTGATTAGTTGCCTACTAAATATGCTTAAGGAGAGTATATTGGAATATTTCCATGTCTTTATTGGTTGTGGGTACTTGTTGAGTAGGAGGTTGATTGTTTTTTGGAGGATTGGGTTGAGAAATTTCTATAACAAGGTGTCCTTTTTCAATTAGGTCATGAACTACATGCTTCAACCTATTACATGAGTTTGTCATTTGCTCCTCCACTCTATGATACTCACAATGTTGACCAGACTTGCACCAATCAGTCATGGTATCATGTTGTCTTATGGGAGGTAAATCAATCATATTAGCTTCCAAAAGTTATTGTAGGACCACATTCATAGGTTTGTTGAGTCTTGTGAAATTCCTTGGTGGGGGTTTTTCTGACAAAGCACCATATTTTGTAGGATGTTAACAACACTATTAACATGTCTACTATCTGATACCCCATCGTCAACTACATGCTTGTTCTTATATTGTGTTTTTGTTGTCCTATCCTTTTTTATCTGAAGTTGACCTCATATAATAAGGGCTTGCTCTACCCTTCTTTCTAGATATATTTCTTGGTCAAAATATGTGATAGTTGTAGTCTCCAATTCATAAGATATTTATTCTTGTAAATTCCCAATAAATATCTCAATCATGCCTTCAGGAGGTAAGGTATATCTTAAGCATTCAACTAGACTCCTCCAATGAGACAATTGTTTTGAAAAGCTTTCATTTTTACCCTATTTTAACATATAGAAATCTTTCATAGTCACATTATTTTAAACATAAGCATTAAATTGTTGAACAAACATTTTAGCTATCTCTTCAAATTTCCTCAAAGAATGATTTGGTATTTGATAATACCATTCTAATACCATACCACCAAGGCTCTTAGGGAACATATTTAGCAACATGTCATCATAGATGATATCATGGCATGTTATCCTAAACATTCTTAAATGCTCAATTGGATCTTCCATTCCCTTATAGATAGGCAAAATAAGCATTAGAAAATGCATAGGGTAGGGCCTAGCAATGATAATAGGATCTAAGGGTTGATTTCACATTTCTCTGTAGTTGTAGGTGAAAATAGGTAGTTGAATCATACCCACTCTTGAAACTAATTGTTTCACCACATTAGTTAAACTTTGCATTTCAATATTGTTGTTGTGCAATACCCTTAGGTTCCCTAGGTAAGGGGAATAGGTAGGTTGTTGAATGGGAACTTGGCCTATATTGGAAGCATTGACACTATTATGATATGGTTTGTGATATGTATTATATTGCTATAGAGGATAACTAACAGTTGGTGGAATAGAAGAATAAATATTGATATTAGCCAATTGAGAAGGAAATTGAACATAATCTTTAGATGCACTACTAGTTGGAGGAACTTGTGGAATTCTTCCAACATTGGTGGTCACAGTAGTAGCATACGTTGTGTTGTGAACAAGATGACCATATGTGAAGATTCAAACAAGGGGTTTTATGAATATTCCTAGGAGAGATGGTAGGAGAAGGAGGTATCTCACCTTCTCAAGTTGGGATTCCTCATCCATAACTCTAATCAAAGTCTCCTTGTGAAATTTTATGAAACCCCATAGATGATCAACTATTATGAATGTGAAGCTTCTATTAGGATCCTCATAGAGATCATAGTTAGTTCTAGTTTCCACATGTTCTTTCTCTTTTACATCAAGATTATGATTTTCCCTATCAACTTGATCATATTCTCAAGGAATATGATCAGATTCTATATGCATTTGTTGAATTCTAAGGAATAGAGCCATTAGAAGAAGCAAAAGTAATAAATGAGAAAACTAACACACACAATAAGATTCTTATGATATTTTTAAATATTTTCTAATTCTAAGAAAAAACAATTAGTGGTCTTATTTAAATTTTTGTAAATAAAAACACCAAGGAAGAGGCTTCCTAGTTTGGCCACTAAGACATGTTTTCATGTTGGGTTCACTAAATATGTAGAGGGGGAAAACTACCCTAACATGTATAATTCTTGGTTGGATCTACTAGGAGCCAAGGTAAGATTGTGAGGGTGTGTTATATTCTCTACACTTAGTGGATAAACAGGAAATAGGTTCACTAGGAATGGTTTTAGGACTTGCTCCAAGTCTAGGATGGGAGTGCTTTAATGCGTCAATTAAGAAATCACCTATGTTTGGCCTTTCTATGCTAAATTATGGAAATGAAAGAGCAATGCAAAACATACAAGATGCAAGAAGACAATATCTGACCCTAGTATGATTCTTTGATTAAATGCCTAAAATGCAAAGCAGATATTTCTTTTTCTTTTCATTTTACTTAATCTATGTTTGGAACAAAAATAATAAAAGGCACAACAACAAACAACCTAAATATTTACCAAGGGTAATTATCTATTCTGGAGTTTGATCCAAGCTTTGTCTTGTGTCTAGAATATCTCACAACTTTAAACCTACAAAAATAACTTCACAAAATTTAGAAAATATTATCAAAATTAGGGGGCCTCATTAGGATGCTATGTAGCAGAGCTTGAGAGTGCAGTAGTCAATCCCCCTAGGTTCTTTTAGTTGACCTTAGAAATCAAGAGTGAATGCTGACCTTTTTTAAAAATGAATAAATAGAATGCAATGAAATAGAAAAGTGCATACAATAAAATGTAAATAGTAGTATTATATCCTAAATAAAATATGCATGTGCAGATCTAGGGTTTGGGAGTGAATCTTACCCCCAAACTTGGCATAGTCAAAATTGTACCTTGTACAAGGCATCCATGATTTTGGTTCTATCAAAATCATGCCTTATAAATATAGGGTGTGATTTTGTGAAAGATAAAATAAACAATAGATCAATGCAAAATGAGCATAAACTAGAATGCAGTGAATGATATAACAATGATAAAACGCATTAAACAACTTGAAGGTAGTGAAAGAGGCAGGCAAGAGGATGAAAACCTCCACAATATGGTTGATTCCTCCTCAAGGATTCAAAAATTTGCCACTAAGGACAATAAATTAGCAATGCAATAGAATAACATCAGAAGAAACTTGCCAAAGATCTTGTGATTTCTCTTTACTTGCTAGGTAGAATGCTTGTTATTGCTTGAAATCTTAGAAAACTTAGCTTCCTTGCTTAAGCTACGTCTTAGAAAAGTAGATCCAAACCCCTCTATTTATAAGGTATTTAAAGCAAAAATGGGCAAGAAAACCCTAATATATGATTTGCCTTAAGCAAGTCAGCTCAAAAGCTAGGTTTTCTACGAGAAAACCCAAACTTGCCAAAATCATGCCCTATAAGGGACGACCATAATTTTGGCAAAACTAGGAAAAAAAGAGGAAAAAGGGGAGAAGAGAGGCACAAACTTGCAATTGAACATGTTGGAGGGTCTCTCTAATGTTCTATGGGAAATGACTCACTTAGGTGGATTAATTTTTCATGTCTACACCTTGCTATGTTGGGCTCTTGTGATATCATATATAAGATTTATTCAATAGCCTATAGGTTCGCTCGGTCATCCAACCTGTTAAATATCCATGATACTTTCAACATATATTTTTTTAGGAAATATATTTCTAATCCTACTAATGTGTGGAATATTTTAATTTATAGATGGTACATTCCCCCACCATTGAGATGAGACTAGCTAAGATTTTTTTATTTCATTCTTTCCTCACTACTTTGGTACCACGTATCATTCTCTTTCATGTACCTTCAGGTCTCTCTCCTGTATGATCATGTAAATTGAGAGGACTAGTTTCTTCAATGTATCTATGGTTATATAGGAAGGATGGATATATAGAAAGGTTTGGTATTGTAGACACCTAAAAAGTATCATATTAACATTGGTTCCATGTTAATATTTAATAAATTTACAATTATTTTAATTAATACATTGCAACCTTATAAATATTAATATTGACTATCCTAGCCCCTTTGACCATCCTAATAACCTTCCTATGCCTAACCCATGGTCATCATGAGATCATCCCCCTATTTTAACCCAGGTCCACCTCACCCTAGTTAGCATTAAATCCCTTCTCTCCTCCACATTCTATGCTCATTAATTCACATGGGTGAGGATTCTCTCCACCCAAGCACATTTATGAGGTATGCCATTTTTGCAAGTGAATAATCTCTCCACCCAAAGGCATTAATGAAGCATATCATAGCATGTCATAGTGCATCATAGCTTAAATAAAATAATATTGCACATTTAGCCATATTTTTAGCCAAGTGGAGGTGTCATTTTGGTGGGTGAGGAATCTCTCCACCCAAGGGTATTAATGAAGCATGTCATAGCATAGCATAGCCTAAATAGATAATAGTGCACACTTGTCCATCTAAGCAACCAAGTGGGGAAACTCAAGATTTCCCCTTTTCTCTCACCCATACCACTTGTCCATCATGCTCCCTCATCCTCATCACTCCCCTCATCCTTGGGAAATATTATAAATATGCTCTCATTTATTTATTTTTGAAAGAGGCATGTAATATATCATAGGAAAACTTTGTTGAAATTTATCTAGGATCCATTTGCATGTAGTTTTGTATTTATCATAGATAGTGTGGTAGGCCTCTCATGTATTTTTTTTGTTTTGTAAACTATTTGTAGGTCTAGAGTCAAATAGATACTAATTTTGGAGGGTATATTTAAAACAACATATAGAAGGTTCCTTCAAAATTTTATTGTATTTTGAGCAACATAGGCTTAACAACACCTTGATATGTGGTTCATAGTCTCTTGACTTGGCTTGTGTGTAGAATGTAATTCCAGACTCCAATAGCTACTAAATTTGGAGGGTATCTTCTTGATAGAATATTAAATATTCCATCAAAATTTCACTGCATTATGAGCAATATAGGCTCAAATACACCCCAAATAGTAAAAAATCCAACAACCAAAAGTATGCAAGGGGATAAAGGTAAATTTTATATGTATTAGCTTATTTTAGTCTTATTATGATGAATTATATTGATGTTATTTATTTACACTTTCATTTGTAGGTACTACTGATTAGTGTTTAGGGCATGTGTAGGTGTTAGAGGCTCTACTCAACCTAGGGTGGTACACATGCATAAAACCCATCCCTCCTTGAGGTGATCAGAGAAACCTAAGTTCCAAAATATTTCATTTTAAAAAGGGATTCATTCTTGGAAGATCATCATTGTAGCCCAAGGGACATTTCAAAATATTTTATTGTAATATATTTCAAGATTAATAAAATGACACATTTTATTTGACCTTATTTTGGCAATCACGGTGGGACCTTCTCATATTTGACCACACATGGAATTTTTGTTATGTAGGTTGTAAAAACTATTGTTTTTCTCATCATTTACTGCATCATTTACCTTATGTGTTCTAGTTAGTTTTTTTTGCAAATCCTGTGCACATTTTCTATCTTTTATTTGTATTTTTAGGTCTAAAACTATCAAAAATACATACAAATAGAGACCCATCCAGGTTGATCCCCAATCATATGGAACCTATTGAGGATCATACCTATGTGGATGGTTCATAGTCTAAACTGCCTGAGCCTAGGAGGTTCATAGTCTAGACCATCCCTATATGGGCGGTTCCCACTATAGCCCAGAATTAGACCCAAATTATCAGGTGTTGGAATTATTACATTATTTTTCCCCCTTGTAAATATTAGTTTGGTAGTTGATTTATATATATTATATAATGTATGTGTCAATATGAGAGAAAGTGCAATGTGTCAAGAGAGAATGAATAATCACATTGATATGTGGTAAGAGGAGAGCAACAACTAGAGTACTAAAAAGTTATAAAATTATATATGGAGATCTCTCTCCATGCAATGTAATCAATCTGTATCATTCTTGTAATTTTTTTATATTGTGTATATTTGAGTTATATTTTTGAATATTTTTGTTATTACAATATTGAGATTTACTATTAATTTTATTAATGACATTATTTTAATTTACATTTGATCCTGGATAAAGGTTTTTGTGATTTAATCTATTAAGAAAGCTAACAATGGTATTAGAGCTACAAACTTTACAACAATGAGTGAAGAGATTGGAATGCAAAAGTAATTTGAAATCATGAGAAAATCAAAGGTTGCACATTATTGAAGGAGAAAAGGGTTTGTAGTAAATATATGTGGCCCATATTGGTTAAAATAGAAGAGGCCTTGATAAGATAAGTTTCAAAATTGAAATAGAGGATAAAGACCCAAGAGGTCATGAAGGAGACCCTTTGAAAGAGGTCCCATTGAAGAAAGAAAAAACCCCTTATTAAGGAGAGAAAGGAGGCTTGAATAAAGATACACATTCATCTACTGAAGGAAGAAAGAAAGGCCAAGGAAATATTAAAGTAGATAGTTTATAAGAAAGTTTTAGATAAGTAAAATGCTAGAAGCTCAAAGAACCAATGAAAGAAATAAGACTAAAAAAATAAGGCTCTAGAAAAGAAGTCTAAGATTCAAAGCAGAATAACATAGAAGTCATTTAAAGGTAGAATACATTGGTGGCAACCACCTGAAGAAAGTGTATCAGATAGTAGAATAAAAGAAGAAAACTTATAAGAGAAAAGAGTAAAAAAAAAGCTCTTATAAGAAGCTTGTATTAGATAGAATCTCTAAATCTTCTAGCAAGTGGAAATCTATTTTGCAATAGCAATATTAAGCTTGTGGATATTAAATAGGATAACCAAAAAGGAAATACAATGGTGGCAATCACCTGAGTTAAAGGAATATTAAAGAACCATCAATAAAATAAGTGAAAGAAGATTTGTAGCCATCAAGGAAGAAAGTGTCTAAGGAAAAATTGTGTTAAAGTTTTCAAGCAAGGAACTCCTAAGCTTGAAGCCATGAATGCTACCTAAACCTACACTAGGAAATAGAGAACACAACACATTAGAGTGGTAAAATAATTATTAGTGATATAGCTCTAAGTAATAGGTCATTCCAACCTATAGAAGATATAATGAACATGTAGGTAGAGACTAGATACACGTAGGGAGAGATAAAGTAACATGCATGCATGAACAAGGTAATGCAAATAGTGAGCAATAAGAAAGCCAAGAGCAAATGAAGTGCCAAGAAGAAACCTAGTGCCAAGGTCAATTGAAATATCAAAGGAATAAGGATAAACAAAGTGCTAGAAGGATAAGCATCAAAGGGACAAGTAGGGAATTCAAAGTGCAAAGAGAAAATCAAGTGAAAAGACAACGAGAAAGAACATTTGAATGTAATACTTGGATCATCATTTGTGTACTAGATATTTGGTAAAATATTGAGTGATGTTCATACCACATATCAAAGGTAAAGTAACAACTGAGTGCCAAGTGGAACATAACACTCATCATAGGCTAAATAAAGAAATGGCATGACTTTATCAAAGTAGATTCAAAATCAAAGTCTCTACTATATGTTGAGTCATACACATGCAAAATAGGAGGAGGTATTATTTATTTCTTTCTAAATTTTTTTATAAGATTTAATTAAATCAGGAGCTATAAGTTTTTAATTTTTTTTTTGAGTTTTTTAAGATGGAGGAATAAGGAATGTTAATAAGGTTTTATGAGATTAGGAAGTTATTGAAGTCTTGATATTAAAGCTTATATAGGAGTGATAAGTAGATTAATATTTTAATTATTTCTTTGAAGTTATAAGTTTTTTGGTTTGGTTTGTATTTTTATTGGTTCAATCAAGGGGTTTCCTCCTAAGGGGCTTAGCAAATGGTCTGGTGCTTTAACGATCAACAAGTCTAAAGTTTGAAGGAGTGTAGAAGGCTAGAGGTTGAAGGAGCATGGAAGGCTAGAGGTTGAAGGAGTGTGGAATGCTAGAGGCTAAAGGAGCATGGAAGGTTGAATGATGAGTTGATATTTGGAGTGTCAAGGCTAAAGGAGTGTGGAAGGCTAGGTTTGTTGAAGGAGCATGGAATGATGGACTGGTTGAAGAAGCTATAATGAAATGCTAGGATGTTGGATGGAAGGCTAGGATGGATGAAGGAGCATGGAAGGTTGATAAGGCTAAAGGAGCATGGTGAAGGAACTAGTAATTTAGATTTGGTAAAGCAGACTATGATAGTGTGATGTTTTGGAAATATTACTCTACTAATATGTAAGGCACAAATAGTAGAGGTGAAGTTTTGGCATTGTGAAGGTTGCTATAGGAAAATTTCAAGAAAGATGCTAAATTCTAGAGTAATTGTATTCATACAAAAATTTAAAAAGATCTAGAAAATAAAAATCAAGAATTCAAATATTTTATGTAAAATGATGTAGGTTTCTAGCTATAGCATCTTAATTGATATGAGAAGTGTATCTATTTGTAAACTCTCAAACTCTAAAGAAGAGATGTAATTTATCAAGGGTGGGGGATCCAAGTACAACCTATTATTATCAAGAAAAATAATAATTTTTTTGGTTTGAATATTTATTGAAATTCAAAGTTTATAGAATATTTGAAAATTAATTTAATTTGGGAGTCAAAAGGAATTCTACTTCAAATTTAGAAAATTAAATTTGCAAATATTATTTTCTTAGTTTCTAAAGTATTAGGGAGATATAAGGGATTCTAATTCATAGGATTTAATTTAGAAACTTTGAAACTAGGGAGACATAAGGTTGTCAACTTCCAAAAAAAATGGAAAATACAAGAATTTTCTTTTCTAAATCTCAATTATTACAAGGGCCTAATTTTACCCCATGGAAAAATAAGATGAGATCAATACTTATTGTTGAAAAACTTTGGGATGTCGTGAATCCCATAAGGTAAAAAAATCACTTCAAAATTCAAATATGATGATGCTAAAGCTCTAATGTTAATTTTTTGGCATATTTGATGAAATTCAAGCACACATTAGTGAAGCAAAAACTTCAAAAATTGCATGGAAAAAGTTGTGTATGATATTTGAAGGAAAGAATAAGGTAACTATTTTGCACCTACAATCACAATTGTATGCACTAAGATTTCATGATGGAGAAAACATAGAAATTTTTCTTCGAAGGATATCATAATTAAAATTAAAATTGCATACTTTAGGGGAAAATGTTGAAGATGAATTTTGGGTTTCAATTGTACTTAGAGCATTTCTTGAATCATTCAAAATGTTGGTCACATCTCCTCTAGTATCAAATTGAAACGTATCATTTGAAGAACTAATAACTATTCTTCAATAATATGAACTTGAAAATCAATTGAGAAATGAATCATCCAATAAGGCTCTTGTAAATAGGAAATAAATCTTGCACTTCACTACAAAATATAAAATAAAAGAAGTATTGTCATATTTGTGAAAAACAAGGACATAAAACAAAATCATGTAATATTGGGCTTTGGACAAAGGTGATCTTACTTGTTATGGCCACCCTCCTATATGGTGGGCTTCTCAAATTAGGGAAGCTCTTCTTTCTATCATTTCTTTGGATGGCTCCAATTCTGAAGTTACCTAGTTTCTTCTTGTTTTTTTTTTTGCTTCTCTTTGGTTCATTCAGTTTTTTTTAGTTCCCTAGCTCATTCTATTCTTTATTTTGTTTCCTATATTGATTCTTGCCTTAATATTCTTCTGGTCTAGATAGGTCATTATTTTGTTCATTTTTTATTTCTTTTTTCTTTTTTGTTTAGTTTTTTAAGGTGGGTGGGTTTTTTTATTTTGTTTTATTTTTGTGTTCTTTGTGTTGTTTTTTGTTGTTCTTGTGTTTTTGCTGTTTTGTTTTTTTTTTTTTATGTTTTTGTTATTGTTCTTGTGTTTTTTTCGTTCTTGTTCTTGGGTTTCTCTTTGTTTGTGTTATTTCATGTTTTTATGTGTGAGTGTTTTCTATGTTTTTTGTTTTTGTTTATTGTCTGTTGTTGGTTGTTTTTTATTTTTATTTTTATTTTATTTTTTAATTTTTTAGGTTTTGGTTGTGTTTATTTTTCATGTTTTTTTTGGGTTATGTCTTTGTAGTGTTCTGTTGTTTTTGTCTTGTTTGTGTTTTGTTATGTGGTTCTTGTGTTTTTCTATGTGGTTTGTGTTGTGGTTTCTTTTATCTTATTTGTGCGTGTTTGGTTGTGCTTTTGTTTTTGACACACTCAAGGAGCATGTTTTTTATTTTATTTTATTATTTTTGTTGTTATTTACTTATTTTTAAATTGGTTTTGTGTGTTTGTTTGCTCCTTGAGTATGTCAAAGGTGGTAGGCTAGGTTCGATTCCTGGGCATTTTTTGCGAAATGGATACCCCTGCTTTCTTGGGTCTTACCCAAAAGTGGCATCCCTTTTGGGATTTTTTCCACAAATAAAAAAAAAATCATGTAAGTATAATGCATTGACTAGGAAGGATCAAGACCAAGAATCACCTAAAGAGAATCAAAGAGATCAAAGTAATTAGCTAGGGTATGTTGCACAATTAGAATGTGTGCATGGAAATATTATGGTAAATCACATATGTCTATTATAAAGTAATGAGGAATACAATAAGGATTTTGAACCTATGATAGTAAATGCATGTCATGACACAAAAAGAAAATATAGAGAGTGTAGTCAAATGATTTGAGTATAGCTTGTGATTGGTCAAAAAAATATTATGTTATCATAATTGATGATGATAGAGATTCAAATGATGACAAGGATAGTGATGCTTAGAGTTATGTTGATATTGATAGGGATTAGTATGATGATATTTTTGGTTATTTTGAAAGACATACTAAAGGAATTGGTTCAAAATTGTTAAATAAAATGGGATATAAAGACACAGGTTTGGGAAAACATGAACAAGGAATGAAAGAGCCAATTGTACCAATAATAAGACCAAAATATGAAGGTCTTGGATATATAGGATAGATGAGCAGTAATAAATTAGGAACTAAATTCATGACAAAAAAGAGTGACATCAAATTAGTGACAAAGAGTAATCGAATTAGTAATAATAATAAAAGAGGAATTTTATAACAGGGAACAAAAGAGTGGTAGATATGCACATAAGATAGAGAAATGTTGGAATATCCATTATTGTGAAATTTGTGGAGGACATAAGCATTCTCAAAAAAAATTTCTATATAAAGAAAATGAAAAGTAAAAATAAAAAATGGATTGTGGACGGATAAGTATGAATGAATGGAATAAGATGAAATAAATGGTGTAAGGTTTCTATAATGTTAGAAAAATATTATATTACATCATTTGGGTCATGTAAATGTACCTTTCTTGGTACATAATTAGGATATTATATTACTTTAGGGGGAAGTTATCTAGTTACTTTATGCAATGTAATAAATGCACAAGTGTCAATGTGCAAGTTGTATATGTGTAAGGTGTCCCTTGTACAACTAGGTAGAGTGTTGGCCAAGGAACTTATATTCCTATATAAATGGCCATAGGTGGTAGTATGATATATAGATTGAGATAGTATAGTGTCGTAGTGTGAGCTATAAGCTTATATCTCATTCATGAGTAGTAGCTTAGATCATGGAGTTTTCATTTCCTCCATAGCTACTTTGTACTAATTTTCATCATTTTTATTTATAGCATATTTTCAATCAACTCACAAATTTACTTTCTTTCTTATTATTTTGCATCTTGTGATTTCTATCTCCCATTACATATTTTATCAAAAGCTAATAGTGGTATCAGAGCTATGGTAGATCAAGCTACAATAGATCTATAGGAAACCACCATTATCATTGACTCTGATTTTTTTGTCAACCTAATGCACTGTTGGACCAAATACTATAAATAAACTCTTATAAGAGTCTCAATGGTAGAATTAGAGAGAGCCAAAAGTGAGGACTAAAAGAAATTTTAGTTTTAGAAATATTGAGATTGCATATGGCTAGAGTCTTTCCATGGAGTTGCAAGAAAACTAATGAAGACTAGGACTCAACATTTGATCCACTAGTTTGATGAATCAACTAGTGAAGCTCATCTAAGAGATTGAAATTTTTTACCTGAAGCTTCTTTTATTGTAAGGATTTAATTCTTAGATGATTGGTATACCTCCTACAACAAAAAGCTAGGATATTTCAACTTCGTTGCCTAAAGGTCAAAGTACCTTCATAGTGCAGAGATTAGTTGCTACAAATGTAAGAATACTTAAAAAGAAACTTCTGGAAAAGAAACATGGTGAAGTTAGAATACAAGAGATATCCATTTCTAGATAGAGAACTTCACAAAAATATAAAAGGCCGTAGAAGCATTTATTTAGAAGAAAAGGCCATAGAAGCCTTGATCAAAAATAAAATGCCATAAAAGCCTTGATATTGAAGAAAAGGCCATAGAAGCCTTGAAAATACCACAAAAGACTTGATATTGATGAAAAGGCCACAAAAGCCTTGATCCTAGAGAGAAATTTAAAAGAGAGTATCTAATTTAGAAGTAGATTTTAGTACTAACTCTTTGTTGTAGGAAAAGGAGATTCAATGAGTTAGGAAAGCTTCATACAAGAAAGTTTGGAAGAGTATCTTATTGAAAATCAATCCAACACGTCAAGCAAAAGATATCAAGAGAAGATCTCATTGAATAACTTTCAAACTAAGAAGAAGGACTAGGAGATTCCTACTCAAATCCAAAAGTAGCAGAATCAGAGATCCAGGAGAAGGTCTCACCACCAATGCTTCTAGAACTGGAATGTTGAATACAAGGTCTCAAGAAAGACCAGAAGAAGCTACAAGATCAAAGACCTTGGTGAGGAGCATCCAGTAAAAGGCTAGGAGAGCCTTACTAAATAAATAATCAAAGGAGAACTTGTTGGATAAATACACTACCAAGGAGAAGTCCCTGATACTGAACAACTTGGGATAATTATTTCCATCTAGCAACAAGCCTAAGAAGAAGAAGAATTTGGTAAGGAGTGCCAAATATTTGAAGACCTCAAGGATTTAGAATCTTGAGAAGAACACTTGGGAAATTTTTGCCATCTAAAAACAAGCCCAAGAGAAGGAAAATTTGGTAAGGAGTGAAAAATTTGAGCAGAATAAAAATACAGTGAAGACCTCAAGATGTTCAGAATCTTAAGAAGAAGATCCTGCTTGAAGTTAGAATTCAACAAAAAGACTTGAAGATAGAAGGAGCTCACAAAATCCAAGATATTTGAATATTGCCTCTCACAACAAGATAGCACCACTTTAGAGATATAAAATTCTCCAAATCTATAGTATAAGGAGGATATCACAAGAGGAGAACAAGCCACCAAATATTAGGCTCATGAAAGAAATTTTGAGACCATTTTTTGGTGAAGAAGGAGTTGTGCAGAATAGTTTACAAAAAGTTGCAAGATCTTACTCAAGGAAGCAACTTGGTGATCTCAGATACCAAGATCTACATCCTCTACAGAAGAAAAAAAAATATTTACAAAAGCTTTCAAAAAAAGGTAAGCAATTATTGCTGCAAGTAGATTCATTAATTGGATTACTTATCAGATTTGTTAAAGCACCTTTTATTTGGATTAAAGTTGTAAAAGGGAGATTTGAATTACAGTCTTCTAAAAGTGCAAAAAGAAAGGTTATTTTTAAGGTTCATTTGCACATTAGGGGTTTATTAGATTTTAGAATTCCAACTATCTATAATCTACTTTGGAAATCAAAATAAGACTATCTCCTACTATCTTGCTTATAAGGAAATTGGAAAATAATTCTTGAAAGATTCATTTCATATTATTCTTGATTAAGTTGTAGTAATGATCAAATGCACTTATAAGTTATTTTACGAGTTATTTGGAGTGATAAGATGTAATTGTTAGTGCATTATAAATAAAATAATTGTGGGTTAATTTGCACTATTGTATTACTCTCAAAAAGATCAGTGTTTGTGTTCTTGAGAAATGCATACAATCAAAAGTTGTCAAAGTGTCTAAAGATACTATTAGTACACAAAGATTTACAACTTATAGTGGCCAAGAGAAGCTATCAAAATTTTATAATCCTCCTAAACATGGAGAAGAAAACAACTAACCAAAATCATAAATAGAAGCTTCAAAGATTGAGACTTGGTGAGTCTCAAATCCAAAGCATTACAAGGTTTGGTGTTGTTGTAATATGTAATGCAACATTGTGTAAATTATTCTTAGACTAAAATATAAAGTCTAAAGAATAATTTACACAATGTTGCAATATGTAATGCAACAGGTGTAAAGAAAAAAGTGCAGAAAATTGCATCAAATAAAGAGCTTCTATATAAGTTTGGATTTATCATAAAAGTATCCAAGAAAAAAGGGGAAGGTTTATAAACAAAGAGACAACCTCAAAACCTCTACACTGCAGTAAAAATTCTATCACAAAACCATAAATTCAAACCTCCAAAATAAGTGCAATAAAAGGTGCAATAAAGGTATCTTATTTACAAATATTGGTACATTATATTGCACTTATCTAATATGTTCTACCTAGGAAATATGACATATTTGAAGGTTCCATAAAGGTACAACATTCTCAAGAAGAGCGTAACTGAATACGAGCATCAAGAAGCCTCTCAAAAGGGCCTACATCATGCATGGGTTGAACAACCATAATAGGTAACCTACAAAGCATGAGATAAGAGGCACATTACTTAATATAGGAGATATATCCAATAGCATAGAAGCAAGGGAAATCAAAGCAAGTAAACTGGAAATGTACATCCAAGCAAGGAGCATTCAATACTACCATTGGAGCATCAAGAAGTCTCCACCATAGCACTATCATTCAAGCTCCTCCATCACTCCACCAAAGCTCCTCCATATCTCCACAAAAGCACCACCACAAATATTTCTTGGTTGGGACCATCTCTGTGCCATTGAAATACAATAAAGAAGAAGGTGGAAAAGTATGTAGAAAATCTTACAAGAAGGCATTAATAAGAATAATACATGCAAGTGATATTTGTCATCCTCCAAAGGAAACCCTAAATGCTCTCAAAGGTATGTTGGAATTTAATGCATGTGAGGAAGCATTACAACAAATATTTGGTGCCCATAGACCATGTGGAAGAGGAGTTACATTCATCCATAGGTGTTACCTTACAAACAACATAAGAAGGGATAAAATATTTCAAATGTTACACTTGTAACATATGTCCAAGAAAGTATTGAATGTAACCATAGTGACACTTGTCACTAGGTTGAATACCTATTAAAGGCACCTTGGACTAGGAAGAACATAAAAATTTAGTGAAGCTTTTCAGTTGTATTTACGTCCAAGACATGGAAGTCATCATAGTGCAAAAGCAAGGAGTATAGTCATCAATGCTATGGTCTGAATAGGTCAAAGTTAGAATTAACAAAGGTCACATTTGGAACATTAATTACAAGCTAAGTTCTAAGTATCTCCATTGGAAGGTACAGTCAAAGCAACGATGTCAAATATTGTAACATTTTAGCACTGATTATTTATTGATATAAGGTAAGGTTTACTCCTATATTATGTGTTTTCATCTCTTGGGAGTTATTTCTTTTTATGTGGAAAACATCCCAGAAGGGATGTCACTTTTAGGTAAGAAGCAAGGAGGCAAGGGTATCTCTTCCACAAAAATTACCCAGGGCTCGTACCTGGCCTACCACCTTTGACATACTCAAGAAGCAAACCTGAAACAATAAAAAACAAGAACACACAAACAAAAACACACAAAAAGCTTAAAAAAATAATAAAAAAACATGCTCCTTGAGTGTGTCAAAAATATAAAGCACAACCAAACACACACACAATATGATTAAAAAACACAACACGAACCACACAAAAAACACAATAACAACATAACAAAACACAAAAATAACAAAAAACAATAGAATGCTACAAATACATAACCAACAAAAACAAGAAAAACAAAAACAACCAAAACCTAAAACATAATAAATAAAATAAAATAATAACAACCAACAAAAAACAACAGAGAAAAATTAAAACATAGAAAACACTCACAAACCAAAACACAAAAACACCAATTAACACAAACATACAAAAACACAAGCACAAGAACATCAAAAACACAAGAACAACAACAAAAAACACAAGAACAACAAAAAACAACACAAAAAACACAAAAAAAAAACAACACAAAATAAAAGCACACACATAAATAGAAAAGAAAAAGAAAAAATAGAACACAACAATGAACTTTCTAGACCAAAATACTATTAAGGCAAGAATCAACATAGGAAACAAAAGAAATATTAGTTTGAGCTAGATAACTAAAATACCCTGACCGAACTAAAGAAAAGCAAAAATAAAGCAAGAAGAAACTAGGTACCTTCAAAACTAGAGCCATCCAAATAAATGATAGAAAGAAAAGCTTACCTTACTTGTGAAGCCCACCATAAATGAGGGTGGTCATAGCAAGTAATATCACATTTGTCCAAATTCCAATTAGCTAAAGCATCAACACTCTTGTTCTGATCTCTGACCACATGATTGTAATCAACTTTCAAAAATCCCATCTGGATTAACTGAATCTTCTCAATAATTCTTTTTATTCTCTAATCAACCTTATGATTCTTAGAAGTCTTCAAAATATTAATCATGAGTTGAGAGTTAGACTCAACTAGTACCTTTTCCCATCCAACCTTAGTAGCCTCTTGAAGGCCTCTAAGGATACCATACCCCTCAGCAAGGTTATTGGATAGAATACCCAAATTCTCAGAAAAAGTAAAAACCAGGGAGCCATATGAAAGTCTACCAATTCCTCCCACACTAGCTTTTCTAGGGTTCCATCTAGAGGCTCCATCAATATTGACTTTTTTGAAATCCTTAGGAGGAGGTTGCCAATTCCTTGTTCTATCCACATTGCAATTACTCACATTCCCTTCAAGCCTGTTTCTCTTAGAAGAGTTAATATTGAATATTTGCATCACTTGATCCCATTTTTGGTGGGATTTTTGGGGATGATTAAGGAGCTGAAGGGCTGATTCAACTAAGTTAGCAATGGTCTTTTTCTAGATATAGTGAATGTCTTTCCTTTCTTTATTAAAAATCTGATTATTCCTTTCATTCCATATATTCCAAAGAATAATGGTAGAACCCATCCAAACTAACTACCTAATAAAATGATCAACACCCTCTTGATTAGGCCAATCCCTCCAAAGTTGTTCAAAAGTAAAAAAATTGGACCATTGTAAGCTAAGTAAAGTGGCCATTCTCCTCCAAAGCTCATAGGCTAAAGTACACTCAATAAAAAGGTGGCTGATAGTTTCCACATTCTCTTCACACATTTCACATCTAAAAGGGCCATGAAAACCATGCTTCATAAGATTCTCCCTAGTAAGTACCTTACGATGCAATAAAAGCCAAGTAAATAACCTCACCTTAGGCCAGAGCTTTTGATCCCATAACTAAGAAAATATGTTAGATGATTGGCTAGGATTATTATGGCATAAGTTCAAATAACCTTGAGAAACTAAATACTCACCCTTAGTAGTGTTGTTCCATCCAAAACAATCTTTATCATGGGACCAAGAGAGATCTCATATGAAGGATGCATTGGATATCTTTTCTTTGCCTTTCGGGGATTTGAATAGGATAATATTCAATAGGTATCCAATATCTACCAACCTTTGAATTACCAGTATGGTACCGATAATAATTAGCCACCTTTATCTAGTTAGCTCGGTGAAGCTCCTCCATCCAAGGCCTCCAATCAAGAAATTGAGTTATCAAAGGATTGTGACCATCCCAATATTTTGTCCAAAAAATGACCTATTGACCATTATGAATGATCCAAAATAGTTTTTTCTTTATAAAATCCTCACCAGTCTTAAAAACTGCTAAAATGGGAGAACCATTAGAAGGAAATTGATAGCGAACAAGGTCTTCAGGAATTTTGTTCTCAACATATTTAGCATGGAAATTCTTGGTCCAAAGAGCATTGGGATTATGTAAAATCCTCCAATATAATTTAGCAGCTAAATTTTTGTTGTTATTAATAGAAAATTGGAATCCTAACCCCCCTTCATTCTTAGGAAGACATAAAGTGTCCCATTTCACCAAGGCCCATTTTATTTTCTCTTTAGTACCACTCCAAAGGAATCGATGACTGATTTTATCTAGTTATCGAAGAAAAACCTTTGGTATATTCAACACAGTAGAAACATAAATAGTTAAACGACTGATTTTACCAAGGTAATTCTACCCCCAGAAGAAAGCCAATTATTGGTCCACTTTCCAATTTTCTTCTTGACTTTGTCCAACAACAAATTCCAATATTTTTTTATACCTTCAAATATTGATGGGAATACCTAAATAAGTGATTGGAATGGAGGTCTTCTTATATATTAATTTAACCAAGACCATCGATTCATGTCTGGAAGATCAGTGAAAGAAAATAACTTTAGATTTATCTTCATTGATCAATTGCCCGGTAGCCTTAGAAAAATAGCTAATGATTTTCTTAATAGTAGAAGCTTCCTTAATTGTAGCTTTACCTAAAAGAGTAGAGTCATCAAAAAATTGAAGATGAGAGAGAGGTCTAGCTCCATGAACAATGGTAACTCCCTCAAGGTTTTTATCTTCTCTTTTTTTGGTTATAGTCCTACCTAAGCATTCAAAACTAATGATGAATAAATAAGGGGATAAGGGGTCACCTTGCCTAATACCTCTGGAAGCTGGGAAAAACTAAGAAGGCTTGCCATTGATAATAACTAAGTAGGAAACTTAAGAGATACATCCATAATCCAATCCATCCAATCTTGAGAGAAATCAAATTATCTCAAAACTTTGATAAGGAAGTGCCAATCCACTCTATCATAATATTTGGATAAGTTTAATTGAATGAACATGGAAGGATATTTTTGCATATCCATGGAATGGATGGCTTCCTAAGCAAGAACTATCTCATCAAATATTTGATGTCCTTCCAAATAACCCCCTTGTTCAAGGGAAATCATATTTTGCAAAATAGGCTTCAACCTTTCTGCCATGATCTTAGTAATGATTTTGAGAACATTACATAAAGCTATAGGTCTAAAAGCTGAGATATGATCAGCTTCTTAAGCTTTTGGGACAAGATTAAAATAATTTTTATTGATAACCTTTAAAATTTATTTGGCTTTCCTGGCTTCTTCCACCACTTCTAATAAATTAGCATGAAGGATATCCTAAAACTCTTGGTAGAACTTAATGGGAAAGCCATCAGAACCTGGGATTTTTCCTTTTTGCATTTTAAAATCTACTTGTTGAAGCTCATTGATAGTAACATGAGTAGTCAAAATAGAGTTCTCCTTAGAAGTGATAAGAGAAGGGATTGCTTGAAGAACATTTTATTGAGAAGTCGAGTCAAGAGGAGTAGCGGTAAAAATATTGGAAAAGTAATTGACAACAATAGAGTTCATGCCATCCCAAGTGTAGACAACATCTCCATAATCTAATTTCAAGGAAGAAATAAAGTTGTGAGATATTCGAGCTAGAAGATATTTATGGAAGAAATTTGTGTTTTGATCACCTTCTTTGAGCCATTGAATTCTAGATTTTTGCTTCCATAAGAGTTCTCTTTTTTTCCATTCCTCTAACTGAGCTGTGAGTTTAATTTCATCTATACTTGTACTCTCTGTGAGGCCATATAAATGATTTTTCTTATTCAAACTTTAAATTTGAGCAATAACTTCATGTTTTTTTTATGAACATCCCCAAACGCCTTCCAGTTCCAAGTTTTTATTTTGGATTTAATGTATTGAAATATTTTGGTAAAATAGAACATCTTAGTCCCATACCTAGGTTTAACTTCCTTCCACCATTGTTGCACTCAAGGTTTAAAGGAAATATCTCTAAGCCACATTAACTAAAATTAAAAAGGAGAGAAACTCACATTGGTTTTCCATATTTCCACCATGACAGGCTAGTGATTTGAACCAACATTATTAAGAGTCTTTATTTTATGAATGTTACCATGGATTAAGAAATTTTTAGAGAGAAATAACCTATCCAATCTCTCCATTATACAAGCTAAGCCTTGCCTTCTATTAGAAAAATTCATAAGGCCATTATCTGGTTGGATGTCCACAAGATGGAGGTTTGTAATATATTTGCTCATGAGGTTAGTGCTCCTGTATAAATTCCTATTTCCCTCCATTTTATCATAAATAGAGAGGATGGTATTGAAATATGATTTGATCAAGATCCAAGATTCAGGAAAATAAGAGATAATATAAGTAGTATTCTTCCATTGTCTTCTTTTTTCCTCATAATTAGTCAGATAATAAATAGTAATGCAGAGCATAATTTGGTTGGAATGTCCACTTTGAATAGCTATAGCCAAAAGACCTCAAATACCAACCATATGGTGAATAACTACCTCTATTGGGTCCCAAAGGAAATAAATACCACCAGAAGTCCCCTGGGAACTAAGGGAAACCACTTTTCTAGCTAGCCAAATTTTACTAGCAATTGATTCCATATCCTCTATTGACATCTTCATTTCTTGAAGAAAAACAAGATGTGGATGATTTATCTAAATCATTCTTCTAATTTCATTTTGTTTTGAAAGACTCCCTTTGAGTCCTCTAATATTCCAAGTGATGATATTCATTAATACTAGGGCTAAAAAAGTTGGGAAGGACATTAATCTTGCCTTCCTCTACAAGCTTTTCACCTTCTTTTACCATATGATATTGATTAGTCTTACGATCTACCTTTTGATTAGAATCCATCTTCAATTTTTTTTCCTATTTCTTCACTTACTCCAATTGAATCCAATATGGCTTCTAGTCTTGAAGAATGCTTATACACAATCAAAATGTTACTAGAAGATTCAATAGAGTCTATATTGGGACCTGTATTATTTGAAGTTTTAACATTTAAAAGATTGTTTTTCTTATAAATATTTTCTCCCTTTCTTTCTATTGAAATACTTTTATTTGTTGGTGTGTCTCTAAGTTTTTTCCTTTATATTTAAATTGTGTTTCTAAGATTTCTATTTCCATTATTTTCTCTTACTCACTTGGGACTTCATTTATGGAAATAATTTCAAACATATTAGCACATAACTTTGATTGATCCTTCATAACTGATTTTTCAGAGTGTTCTTATTCTTAGGCATTTGGAAACCTGTTGAATTTATATCTTCTTTATTTTGATCTGGAATTTTATTTGGGCAAGCACTAGCCAAATGACCATATTCATGGTAAATTATACAACAAAAAGGAATGCTCTCATAATCCACTACTTGCTCCCAAGTGTCCTCCCCAAATTGTAAAGTGATATTTTAAAGTAGGGGTTTATCAAAATATATTAAAACACAAATCCAAGCATAAATAATATGTTTAAATTTTTGAGTACAATCAACAATCATCATAAATTTTCCTAAAGAATTTCCAATTGAAGAAAAAATAGTTGGATTCCAATTGAAGAAAAAACAGTTGGATTCCAGGTTTTAAACTTAGAGGAAAATAATCATATTGAAATCCATACCTCAAAGAGAATCATTTATCAAGCTAATATAATATTTACAATAATAAACTTAGGAGTAATAAGTTTTTCTACTAGAAATTAATCTTAATATTGACAAATATTATTGTGATCTAATTTTTCCAAAATAAGAGAGTTATAAGGGTTACTACATCAAATTAATTTATTTGAAATTAGATACACTTAAATTAAATCCTAAAGGGATATTAAAGATATTTTTATCAAAGAATTTCAAAGGTTGGAAATTTATAAATAATATTGTCTCTAAACTTCTTAAGAGAGACAAAAAAAATCCAACATTAAAACCTCTTTATATTTGGGAAAAGTGCTTAGTTCAATAGGAGCAATAAGAGATAGTAAATGTTGATTTTGATATTTACAAAAAAATTACAAAATCAACCAAAATTGAACTAAAATTTACAAAATCACTTTAGATCTTATCCAAAATATACTAGGGATTCATAAGGCATTCTACAAAACTTGGTAATATCAGCATTTATCAAAAATTATCAAGTTGCAAATCCATCAACAAAATATTAGTTTTCTATAGAACCTAAAAATCCTTAAGAGTATATACTCTCATTACTAAGGAGACATAAGGAAGCCTACAAAAATCAAGGATTAATAAAAAAATATTTTATCAAATCAAGCTTATATACTTCTATTAGAAATCATATATCCTAATAAGGAGTCATAAGGTAGACTAAAAAGAAAATCCTATCTCATTTCTTCTACTTCTTCAAATGGGAGAAAGAATATCATATAATGAATTTGAAATTTGCTCCAATAGAAAACAGTCTACAAAATATGAAAACATGTGGTACATTGACTCAAGAGCTAATCATCATATGACAAGAAATATACAATGGTTCAACTGTCTTGAAGATACCAAAGGCTATAGACTAAGAATTGCAGATAGTCAAACTTATCCCATACATGGATATGGATGTGTGACACCTAGTAGATCATTTCCAAATATTCTACTATAAAAAGTATTGTATGTTCTTGGATCAAAATTCAATATTATTTCAGTAAGAAAGTTAGTAGAAGACAAATATATGATCAACTTTGGATTTATGGATGGAATCAATACATGTCTCATCATGAATCAAGGTGAAATAAAAAAACATGATCAATCCATGGAAATACATATATCTTGGATTCAATGAAAAACTCACAAGATATTGTGATGTTTCAAAATGATGCTAACATATTTTAAAGAAACGGGTTGAAGAAAATGAAGAACCAGTACACCACAAAGGAAAGCATAGAAGAATCAAAATCAAGAAGATGAGAGGACAAGTGAACCATGCTACTAAACCATCAACAATCAAAACCAGATGAAGATACTTACAAAGAGAACAATAAAGGTGGTTGGATAGAAGATAAAATGATGTACTTGAACAAGCCAAAGATTATTCTCAAGAGGAAGATCCACACTGAAGACTAAATTCTTAAATACCCAAATATTATAATACAGGGAAATAAATTATATTACATCATTTGGTCATGTAAATGTACCCTTATTGGTACATAGTTAGGACATTAGATTACTTTAGGGAGAAGTTATCTAGTTAGTTCATGCAATGTATGCACAAGTGTCAATGTGCAAGTTGTATATGTGCAAGGTATCCCTTGTACAACTAGGTAGAGTGTTGGCCAAGGAACCTATCTTCCTATATAAAGGGCCATAGGTAGTAGTATGATATATAGATTGGGATATTGAGATAGTGCAGTGTGGTAGTGTGAGCTATAAGCTTAGAGCTCATTTGTGAGCAGTAGCTTAGATCATGGAGTGTTCATTTCCTCCATAGCTACTTTGTACTCATTTTTATCATTTCTATTTATAGCATATTTTTATTCATCTCGTAGATTTACTTTATTATTATTTTGCATCTTGTGATTGCTATCTCCCATTATATGTTGTATCAAAATCTAAAATATAAAAAAGAAACCAAGTGTGATGAAAAATTAAATTTTATTGAATATCATTGGTCTTACCATGAAGAAATATGAAATAAATGATTATGACCCAAGCATAGCTTAGAATATGGCCTATAGTGAAAGCATATGTAGTGATGATCCTACATATATGATAGTCTTATTAATGTTCTAGTGGATGACCTAGAGACAATGATAATCCATACGTGATACAAAGATAAATTTTCATAGGCAATGACCCAGAGGCGGTGATCTAATGGGAGTTATCCAAAGGCAGTGACCTAGAGGCAGAGACCCAGAGGCAATGACCCACAAATAGATCCAATGGTAGTGATCAAGAGGTAATGACCTAAAGGAAACTTAGATACATTGATCCAAAGGCAGACATAGATAATTTATAAAGGAAGACCTAATGAATATTGCATATATCCAACCATGCCAAAGTCAGACCTAAAGAATGAAGAGAATGAAGACAAAAAGTCTTCCTACAAAATTATATAATACGAGGGGGTGTTGGATGTATTACTTTATTTGTATCCCTTGTAAATATTAGTTTAGTACTTGATTTATATATTATATACTGTATGTATCAATATGAGAGACAGTGCAAGGTGTCAAGAGAGAATGAAGAGTCACATTGATATGTGGCAAGAGTATTGTAATAGTTAGAGTACTAAAAATTCATGTAAAATTATTTATTGGAGATCTCTCTCCATGCAATGTAATCAATCTATATCATTCTTGTAATTTTTTGATATTGTGTATATTTGAGTTATATTTGTGAGATATTATTGTTATTCCAATATTGATATTTGGTGTTAGTTTGATTAATGGTATTCATTTGATTTATATTTAATCTTGCCTAAATATTTTTGTGAGTTAATCTATTAATAAAGTTAACTTCAGGTACCCAACTTCACACAACAAATCATAGTGGTTTTAGGTGATTATGAATACTTACTTCTTGATCATACATCATAATTGTCACTATAGTATCTTGTTAGACTAAATAAATTAAACTAGGGATTTCCAAAGGTATTGCACCTTACCCATCAATTACTTTTTCCAATTTTCTATTTTATCACTTTCATTGCAATCTTAATGTTGTGCTAGTTATATTTGCTCTTAGCTAGATTAAATAACTCTTCATCATAAGTTTAGTGCTTGATTAGTTAACATGGATGTTTGCTAGAATTAAATAGTCCTTAAATCTTTAAGATTACATCACACTAAACAAAGGCTATATCCCCATTCATATGCTCTCTTCTCACACTGAAAAGTTATCTTGAGGATCAAAAGGGTGGAAGAATATTTTGAGGTAAAATAACTTGCATTTGCTTTCTAGCACATTTGTTTGCATTGCATATTCATAATTCATATTAAATAGAATGCTTTATCTATTTATGCTCTTTCCTTGCACCTTAGGGTGATCTTGGAGATCAAAAGTGAGTCTTATCTTATAGGTTAATGAACTTATCACCACACATTACATTAAGCAAATGACTTGACCCTTGTATGCTCTCTCCTCGTGCCCTAGGATGATCTTGGAGATCAAAGAGAATCATTCCTTATAAATCAAGGAACATAACATCATTGCATAGCATATCACATTAAGTGGTCCCTTACCTCGTGTATGCTATTCCTTTGAACCTAATATGAACTTGGGAATAAAAAGTAGGTACATCACCTCAAGTCAAGGAACATCATATTTTTATTTGTTTTGTTAGGTTAGCTTTTATTTATAGTATTTCCTCATTCTCTTGGATTACATTTTCTTTCATGCATTTCCTTGTTTTATTAAATTAGATTTCATTTCATTCAAATCCAAGTCTAATTCTAAATCCAAATCCAAATCATTTACTTTCTTTCCTAGATTAGACTTTCTTTCATGCATTTCATTGCTTTCTTAGATTATATTTTATTTCATGCATTTCCTTGTTTTATTATATTATATTTAATTTTATCCAAATTCAAATCATTTACTTGCTTTTCTAGATTACACTTTATTTCATGCATTTCATTTCTTCCCTAGATTATATTTCTTTCATGCATTTCCTTGTTTTATTAGATTAGATTTCATTTCATCCAAATCCAAGTCCAAGTCCAAATCTAAATCCAAATCATTTACTTGTTTTCCTAGATTAGACTTTATTTCATGCATTTTATTGCTTTCCTAGATTATATTTCCTTTCATGCATTCCCTTGCTTTATTAGATTATATTTCATTTCATTTCATCCAAATCCAAATCCAAATCATTTACTTTCTTTCCTAGATTAGACTTTATTTCATGCATTTAATTTATTTCCTAGATTAGATTTTATTTCATGCATTTCCTTGTTTTAATAGATTAGATTTCATTTCATTCAAATCCAAATCATTTAGTTGTTTTCCTAGATTAGACTTTCTTTCATGCATTTCATTACCTTCCTAGATTAGAATTTTTTTCATGCATTTCATTGATTTCCTAGATTAAATTTTCTTTCATGCATTTCCTTATTTTATTATATTAGATTTCATTTCATCCAAATCCAATTACAATTCCCAATCCAAATCTAAATCATCTACTCGCTTCCCTAGATTAGACTTTTTTTCATGCATTTCATTGCTTTTATAGAATAGATTTTCTTTCATGCATTTCCTTGTTTTATTGGATTAGATTTCATTTCATCCAAATCCAAGTCCAAATCTAAATTTAAATCCAAAGCATTTACTTGTTTTCCTAGATTAGACTTTATTTCATGTATTTTATTACTTTCCTAGATTAAATTTCCTTTCATGCATTCCCTTGCTTTATTATATTACATTTCATTTCATCCAAATCCAAGTCCAAGTCCAAATCCAAATCCAAATCATTTACTTGCTTTCCTAGATTAGATTTTCTTTCACGTATTCCATTTCTTTATTAGATTAGATTTCATTTTATCCAAATCCAAATCCAAGTCCAAGTCCAAATCCAAATCTAAATCCAAATCATTTACTTGTTTTCCTAGATTAGAATTTCTTTCATTAATTTCATTATTTTACTAGATTATATTTCCTTTCATGCATTCACTTACTTTATTAAATTATATTTCATTTCATCTAAATCCAAGTCCAATTCCAAGTCCAAGTCCAAATCCAAATCCAAATCCAAATCCAAATCCAAATCATTTACTTGATTTCCTAGATTAGACTTTCTTTCATGCATTTCATTGCTTTCCTATATTAGAATTTTTTAAATGCATTGCATTGCTTTCCTAGATTAGATTTTCTTGCATGCATTTCCTCATTTTATTAGATTATGTAGACACCAAAAATTAGCCAATTTTATCACTACCCAAGCCAATTATCATCGATTCATTCCAAAACCATTGCTAATTCACTAAATACACCTAAATCCACCATTAATTTTTATAAATTCACCAAATTCCTCCAAATTCCCCTTAAATGTTCTTATTCTTCCATAATTTTTATTAATTTCATTAATTTCTCCCAATTCATTAATTCTTATTAATCGACTTCTAATTTTCCCTACTCTGTTTAATTCTTCTAATCCATTGTTAGCATTCATAATCATTCAAATCCACCTTGAAGTTCCCCCAACCTCCATTTGCCTAGCCTAACCCTCCATTAAGCCCTCCATTAGGTCCTAATCATATCATAATCCATGACCAAATACCAAGAGGAGTGCACATTCAATTTTAAATTTCCAATTAAATCCTCATAAAATCCAACATTCACCCAAACCCTTCATTAAACTACTAACCATATCCCTTTACCCTTGGTCAAGTCCCTAGGGTATTGCACCATTAATTTGAAAATACTAAGGAAATCCCTAGGGAGCCAAATCCCTTCCAAAATCCTCACCTAAATCCCTCCCATTTAATTAGCTTGGTCCCCTCACCCTTTTCCCTCCATTTGGATGAATTTAGAATTGCCCTTTAATTCCAAATTCAACCTCCCTCACTAAGCCACTTGTACACTCCATATTCCACCCTTAAATTTTAGTAATTTTAAATAGTTCCCACATCACCCAATGCACACATGTCCCCCATGTCCCTCACATCCTCCTAGGCCAATTTACGGTATTTGGATGGGTGAGGGTTCACTTCACCTAAAGAAATTAAATTTGGAGGGTACACACTCCTCCAAGTGAAATCTCCCATATTTGCATTGGCCCTTACACCTCCCACTTGGCTAACATAGCATTCCATATCATCTTCGTGTCATCCCCCCTCATCTTACCCAAAACCCTATAAATACCACCTCATTTCTCTTCATTTACATAAGCACAAGAATACCTTAACAAATCTATACCAAAAATTTGTTGGCCCCCTTTATGCCCCGTTTATGATTGCATGAATTTTGAGTGTGACCACCCCATTGGAAATATCAAACCCACTATAACAATGGAGCCTTCTTAAAGAACAACTAGGCTTAATTTATCAATTACTCTAAACTCGAAGGACCTGGTGGTTTCAAATAAATAGCAATGCACTTGGAATCATTCTAGAAGGTGCCACACCAAATTTTATAGCCCTTGAACAACTTAGATCCAAATACTTCAAGCAATAACACATAGCCAACCGATCCAAGTGGTGACACAACCACCTTGAGCCTTTACACAGATCCAACCATTTTGAGTAGTCATATAGAGATATCAAATCACACCAAACAGAGGCAAAATTTTAGGTATAACAATTAAAAGGGTAAGTAAACACTCCTTTCATGCTATTACAATGATTTACATGCTTTTTGAATGATTTTGTAACTCTTATATAAGTTTTTGTGAACTTTTGTAAAACCCTTTCTTAATATTTTGGGCCTCACCTTGGAAGGCCCTTTTTTTTGTCACTAACTCCTTCTATGAGTTGTGTGTAGGCATATTAAAGGAAGCAAGGACAAGTCCAAGAACACTCAAGCAACCACCAAAATCACAACAACCTCTATTTGTAGCAAGATAAGGCTTTGAAGACACCACCATTCATTTCTCTCCTATTGTATACATAAAATATTATTGTTGTAAGCCTCTTTTGTAGGTAGGTTGAAAATCAAAATATCAAAATGACATTACAATAAAAGAATCATATTCTCTTGTTTACATATTATGGTGTTGTTTTCTCCTTCCAAATAATCTCCCACTTTGACCCACATTTTTCAAAACTACCCCAAATCATTCCAAACTTTTCCAAAACCTCTCTAAAACATTGTAAAACCCCAAAAACATTCCAAAATATCAAAATTTTCCCCAAATCATATCAAAACTTCCCAAAATACCTCAAAAAATCCAAAAATTTCAAAAACATTTCAAAAAACATCAAACTTATAAAAACATTGCAAAATGCATCAAAAATTACACAAACATTACAAAAACCTCAATTTTTTGAATAAAATTATAAAACCATCAAAAACATCCAAAAACATTACAAATTTTTCCAAAACATTCCAAAAACCATCAAAAATTACAAAAACATTACAAAAAAATCACATAAACATCCAAAAACATTACAAAAACCTCAAAAATCACCCAAAAAAAATTAGAACATCAAAAAATTCAAAAACAAAATTATTTGTTTGTTTGTTTGATTGATTGCTTGTTTGCTTACATAGATAGTGCCTCACTTCTACAACATCTTATAAACCATCATCACAACCTCCAAAAAAATTCCAAAACCATCCTCCCCCACTCTATCTTTTTCACACCCACTTATGGTCTACACCCAAAGCTAAGTCCATGCCCACCTACATATCGCATATAACCACCAATACAATTCATCCACATCAATCATGCCCATCCACCCCTTTTTCACTAATCACCATTGCATCTACACATTCCACACCACCCCATAATAAATCACCTTATCACTTGAATTGGTGATACTTTCAAATCTATCATTAATATTGATCAATCCCCAACACCCATTTTTTGCACTTGATATCTATCTTAGAACCTTGTCTAATACTATCATAAACCCTACTCTATTAGGTCTAAATGCAGACTTTCTCTTCTCAATCAAACTTTAATAAAAATTTAGTTTCCTTCATAATAGGTATTTTAATTTCATAGCTCAATCATTTACATTAGCAATCCTTCTCTACTAGAACAAAATCAAAATTATTCGATCATCATTACCATAGTTTTAGAATAGAATTTAACTCGATCAAATATGCTCATCAATTTTTCAATGGTAAGGTTCAAAATATGTGTTTCTTCCATCATTGGGGAAACCTACATTGATTATGATTTGATATAATCTTACGTCTCTTTCTCAAGTGTCACCTCGGTCCCATTGCATCCATCATTAACAACTATCATCATCTCATCACTCATCAATTCCACTCTAGCTCCTCCATATCCACCTATTTAGACTCCTAGTCTTCTTAGATAGGTTCCATGCCATGGTTGTGCAATCATGATTCTAGCAGCTACATACCCATGGTTGGTTCCTTTATTTTATTTCTTCTTCTCCCCTTTATTTTCTTCATCATTCTTCATTTTCATCCAACCATTAATTAGTATCCTTTCATCTACCCTATTCATAAAAATTCATCCTTGACTGGGGGAAGTCACCTCTCCTCCCATCCAATTTTCTTCCTAACAAAACTCACTCCCTCCATTACATCCATATCATCATAGTACATCCATATCATTACATTGCATCTATTAATTGTAGTGATCCACCTCATTCATCCATTTCAATATTGTACAAGGATTATAGCATGCAAATTTAATATCTTTTTGGTTTTGTGTATATGCATATTTGCATTTTGATCGGTACAATTAATCAATGACATTGCATAGTTTTCCATATTGTATCTATTTTTGTGTTTGGCATATTGTTTATCCTATTTTTATCCACTATATCTTGTTCAATCATACATCATGTTATTTTTTCTATTGTCTTGTGCATCCTTCTTTTGGTGTCCCAATATCTTAGGTTGCTCAGACATAGAGGTCATTTTAGTTACTTAGCCATACCTAGTTCCTCAATCAACCTTCATCGAATGTCATTAGGTCTTTGAGTGCTATAGGACTTTTTTTATTACTTTAGGTTTTCTCCTGGAATCCATAAAAACTTCACACAATATCAAATTTTTTGTCTAGAAATAATGAAACCATGCATAGCTTCAACCCATAAAGTGAACGATTTTCCCTGCTCATTCTATCATGCATAATTTGAGCCCATGTATCCATAGTGCAAAAAAACATACAATAAATAAGCATAAGTCATAGCACAAAATTAGTTTTATCATTCATCATAGATCCTGAGCCATTTGAGATGTCTCCACCAGGTCTATAGATACATGGTTGATAGTGGAGCAACATTGAAGGATTATAGGGTTATCTCCACCAGGGCTATAGATGCTTGACTGGTAGTGGAGTAAGCCCTTCATATGGTGATATGTATATCACATTAGTGACCTTATTTTGTATAGACCTATGTATTATCATGGATGAGCTAGCTTATAATGGATTGATTCAATCCTACCTTACTCAAAATCAGGAAATGAACATCACTACACACACTTTGGTCCTTGAGCGACTTGACTTGCTATACTAGTCTTAGTATCTTTGAGTACCTAATTGATTAGTAGGTAATATTGATCGATGTAACTAGGTTTTTTGAGTTTCTCTAAATGCTTCTAAGATCTAAAATCCCTAAGCTATATATAGCAACATAGCATGTTTGTTACACATCATTT
Organism: Wollemia nobilis; assembly: GCA_028583015.1. Taxonomy (NCBI): domain Eukaryota; kingdom Viridiplantae; phylum Streptophyta; class Pinopsida; order Araucariales; family Araucariaceae; genus Wollemia; species Wollemia nobilis. The sequence goes on along the minus strand of JAQPPZ010015824.1, from coordinate 25,391,354 downwards.
ATCATACACATATCTTAGTATCTCCATTTGTATCATGTATCCTTTATCGTATGTTATCATTTATCTAGTTCACATATTGTATCTTGTATCATCCCTATTTTCATTATCATGTCTCCCTTTTGTGTCATCATGAACACTATTTTATAATTTATTAATTAACCTAATTACCATTAAAAACTATTTATATGTATTTACAAAGATTTATCGAATAAGCACCTATGAGTCATGGCCCATCATATTCACCTATTCCACTCCATCATGTCATATAGAACGAACATCTAATAAAATATCATCCATCATAAACATCATCAATAATACACATATCCATCATCACCCATCACATCCACATATCATCTCACATATCATGACTATCTAATCACATGCGTCTATCTATCATCACCAATAAAAAATAAAAATCCAAAAAAAAAAGAAGGTAAGTCACTATGCATCATCATCCATCCCATCCACATATCACATCCATGTCATATAACATATCATATCTATCCAACCATGTGCACCCATAAAGTGCCACAATCTACATACCCTAAACACATGAATCACACCATTCATACATCATACCCTCCCTATTAATTAATAAAATAGTTCATCACATATCCATCTACATACCTCATCCTCATATACAAAAATAAAACAAAAAAATGATAAGAAATTAATGAAACCAACTACAAAATGGATGTCTTTCAAGACTCAACCAAAAATATCATTTTTGCTTTTTTTTTGTTGGGGCAAAATAAGAACAATTCAATCATAATCCACTCAAGGCAAAAACAACATCACATCAATAAATCAAGCAAAGTGAGGATGTTCAACACATAATACCTTCCCCACAATCACAAACATAGTCACACCTTTCCTAGCATAGATTTATCACTAACTCAGTATAGCTTTTATTGCTTTCCTATCCTAGATTAGCTAGCCTAACTTTTTTGAGTGAACCTCGTATCCAATGATCTACTCTAGACACCTAGCGATTGTAGTGACTAGTTATCCATACAATCTATTAGGATGAGTAGATTACCATAAGGACACTCCTCATAATTCATCAATTGCCAATCAATTAGAACTCACTAATAAATCATGTCAATTTGTATTCATAGATTATATTTCCTTTCATGTTCATATATTAGATTTCCTTTCATGTTTATATATTATATTTTCATTCTTGTTCATAGATTAGATTTACTTTCATGCACCAACAAAGCCACCATGAGAGCCACAAACAAAGCCATCAATAAAGCCACTAGAAAAGTCATAGATTAGGTTTACTTTCATGTTCTTAGATTATATTTCCTTTCTTGTTTCTTTGGATTATATTTCCTTTCTTGTATTAGATTAGTTTTTCTTTCCTATTCCCTTAGATTATATTTCCTTTCCTTCCTTAGATCAACTTTCCTTTCCTAGCTCTCCTATGACTTAGATTGACTTTTCTTTCCCATTTTCTTAGATTAGACCTCCTTTCTTGTTTCCTTAGATTATATTTCCTTTCTTGTTTTCTTAGACTAGATTTCTTTTCTCATTTTATTAGATTAGATTTATTTTTCTACCTTATATTAGCTTTCCTTTCTTGCCTTAGATTATATTTCCTTTTCTATTTTCATAGATTATAATTCCTTCATTGTCTTGTAGATTAGAATTGCTTTCATGTTTGTAGAATAGATTTACTTTCATATTCATAGAGTAGGATTTACTTTCCTATTCATAGATTAGATTTACTTTTTTTTTCATAGAATAGATTTACTTTCATGTTTGTAGCTTAGATTTACTTTCTTGTTCCTAAATTAGTTTTACTTTCATGTCATTTTATTAGCCCCATCAAACACATTTACTAGCCTTTTGAGTGACCCTCATACCTAGTAATCTACTCTAGATACCTGACGGTTGCAGCAATTGGTTATCCATGAAATCCGGTAGGATGGGTAGATTACCATAAGGACATTCATAGTTAAAAAAAAATAAAACTAATAAAACAAAAACAAACCTCATAATTCATCTCACATTTTTAACCATCATCTCATCTCCACTCTTCCATTGCTCATTCTGCCTTTTTGTTAAATTGGATCATGGTTCTCACTTTCTACTTCCATCCACTTACTGTTTGAGGGGGTAGACCAAAACCTACAAAATTTTGAAAAATCATTTTTTTGGGGGCAACAAATGAAATATTTTCATCCAATGGACCAAGTGTCTCTTATTTTTGCACTGCATTATTTTTAATGCAATGCAGTACAAAAAGGGGTATTTGTAGACACCAAAAATTAGCCAATTTTATCACTACCCAAGTCAAATCTCATTGATTCACTGCAAAACCATTGCTAATTCATTAAATACACTTAAATTCATTGTCAATTTTGATAAATTCACCAAATTTCTCTCAAGTGTTCTTAGTCTTCCATAATTTTTAATTAATTTCCCCCAATTCATTAATTCTTCTTAATCATCCTCTAATTTCTCCCTACTCTATTTAATTCTTCTAATCCATTGTTAGCATTCATAATCATTCAAATCCACCTTGAAGTTCCCCCAACCTCCATTTGCCTTAGCCTAAGCCTATATTAAGCCCTCCATTAGGTCATAATCATATCAAAATCCATACCCAAATCCTAATAGGAGTGCACATTCAATTTTAAATTACCAATTAAATCCTCACAAAATCCAACATTCACCCAAACCCTTCATTAAACCCCTAACCATACCCATTGACCCTTGGCCAAGTCCCTAGGGGATTGCACCATTAATTTGAAAATCCTAATCAAATCCCTCCTCACATAAATCCTCCCCATTTAATTGGCTTGGTACCCTCACCATTTTTCCTCATTTGGATGAATTTAAAATTGTCCTTTAATTCTAAAGTCAACCTCCCTCATTAAGCCACTTGTACACTCTATCTTCCACCCTTGCATTTTAGTAATTTTAAATTGTTCTTAAATCACCCAATGCACACATGTCCCCCATGCCCCTGACACCCGCCTAGGTCAATTTATGGCATTTGTGTGGGTGAGGGTTCACTCCATTCAAAGCTATTATATTTGGAGGGTGCACACTCCTCCAAGTGGAATCCCTTATATTTGCATTTGCACCTCCCACTTGGATACCATGTCATTCCACCTCATCTCCATGTCATCCCCCTCACCTTACCCAAAACCCTATAAATACCCCCTCATTTCCCTCCATTTGCATGAGTACAAGAATACCTTAACAAAACTTTACCAAAATTTTGGTGATCCCCTTTTATGATTGCATGAATTTATGTGTGACCACCCCATTAGAGATCTCAAGCCCACTACAAAAATGGAGTCTTCTTGAAGAATAAATAGGCTTCATTTATCAACTACTCTCAACTCAGAGGACCTGGTGGCTTCAAATCAATAGCAGTATCTTAGAATCATCTCAAAATACCCCACACCAAAGTTTGTAGCCCTTGAAAAACTCAAAGCCAATTGCTTTGAGCAGTCACACTGAGACAACTGCTCTAAGCATTCACACAATCAATCTGAGCGACCACACATAGAAATCAAATCACACTAGACAGAGGTAAAAATTTAGGTATAGTAGGTAAAATGGAAAGTGAACACTCCTCTCATGCTATTACAATGATTTTTTACATGTTTTTGAATGATTTTTAAACTCACATATATATTTTTAACTTTTGTAAAACCTTTTTCTTAAGATTTTGGGCCTCACCTTGGAAGGTCCCTTTTATTGTCATTGACTCCTTATATGAGTTGTGTGTAGGTATATTAATATTGAAGGAAGCAAGGACAAGTCCAAGAACACTCAAGCAACCATAAAAATCACAAAAACCTCTATTTGTAGCAAGAGAAGGCTTTGAAGACACCACCATTCATTTCTCTCCCATTGTATACATAAAAGATTATTGTTGTAAGCCTCTTTTGTGGGTAGGTTGTAAAGCAAAAGAGCAAAACAAAGTTGCAATAAAAGAATCATATTTTCTTGTTTACATATTATGGTGTTGCTTTCTCCTTGATATAGATTATATTTCATTTCATACAAATCAAATTCCAAATCCAGGTCCAAATCCAAATCTAAATAATTTACTTGCTTTCATAGTTTATATTTTCTTTCATGCATTTCATTGATTTCTTAGATTAGATTTATTTCATGCATTTATTTATTTTATTAGATTATATTTCATTTTATCCAAATCCAAGTTCAAATCCAAATCCAAGTCCAAGTCCAAATCTAAATCCAAATCACTTACTTATTTTCCTATATTAAACTTTCTTTCATGCATTTCATTGCTTTCCTAGATTAAATTTACTTTCATGCATTCCTTTGTTTTATTATATTAGATTTCTTTTCATCCAAATCCAAATCCAAGTCCAATTCCAAATACAAATCCAAATCATTTCCTTGATTTCTTAGATTAGATTTGCTTTCATGCATTTTCTTGCTTTATTAGATTAGTCTTCATTTCATGTAATTGCCTTGTTTTTGTTAAAGTATATTTTCTTTTTGGCATTGTTATTTGATCTCTTTAACATAAATTTCCTTTCTTATTATGTTCTTTACTTTCATTAGTGTAGTTTTATTTTATGCATCATTATTTTATTTCCTTAGAGTATATTTACTTTTGTGTTTCACAATTTGCTTTCCTTAGCATAGGATTTTCTTTCAAAGAGTCATTTGCTTTCAAATATTGCACCTTCCTTTCCTTAGCATAGGATTTGATTTTAAAATATTATTTTCTTTCAAGTATTGCATGTTTGCTTTCATAGATAGAATTTCCTTTTCTTTACATCTTAGGTGGAAAAATTACTTTTTAGATTAGGATTTATTTCATTATGTTTAGTCCAGGAAAAATTACATTTGCATTATGAGGTTAGTGCTTGTTTTTGCATCCTAGTTATACATACCTAACAAGAAAACCTAAAAAATATCAATTACACACATATTGCATGACACATTGCAAACCAATTAGTAACATTGGACTTCATCCCCAACCATCGATTGCTCCTTTTAGACACCATAGTTAGTATGCATAGTTTCTTGGGAAGTTGACTACCCTTAGGATTAGATCAAGGTATTTTTGAGGCTAGATACCCATGCTCATAGGGTTAAATAATTTGTGAGATTGCAGTTGTCATTTTTGATCGAGCGTACCCGAGGGTGGCGTAAAAGATATCTGGGCTGATGTAGGTTTAGACAATTTCACATCTTATATCCCCTAAAAAGGATATTGGAGGTCTTTTTTCCTTTTAGGTATCCTAAACCATCCCCACCTTAGGAATTTTTTAGTCATTTATACACTGCTTCTCTCCATGTACTCTTAGGTATATTAGAAATAATGTGTAGACACACATTTCGATACCATATTTTTCACCTTTTGTAGATTTTTAAAGATAGTTTAATTCAAACACACAAAACCGAAATATGCAAAAAAAGAGAAGAAAAATAAAATTAAATTAAAATCTAAACACCAACAACATCAAACACAAATTACACTTACAACACATCAACAACTTTCAATTTTTATTGTTTGATTGCTTTCTTTTTTGTTTGCTCTGTCTATAACCACTTATGGTCTTAACCTAAAGTAAAGCTAGAGGATAGAAGTGCCCTTCCATGGACCTTTCTGATATAATCCCTCACCCTTTGATGACTCCTCAAACCCATTCAAAGGAGGCACCCCTCACCCCACATAGTACCCTGTCCACTATCCATCATATTCCCTATCCAAGTTATGTGGGCTATTATGGAACCCCATACTTTGACCAAGGTCTAATGCATTAGGCCACCCTCACCACTCTACCCAAGAAACCTCATAAGGAGACCACTTCATCCTCCTTGCATCAATCCACACTATCTCTCCCCTCTCTTCTTCCAATCCCATTTCTCTTTCTAATGCCTCATCCTCCATCTCAAGTGGCCCATGCAACCTATGTCTCACAGCCCCATCACTCATCCTATCCTCCTCCCTAAAATTTTCCCTATTCATATTCTTATCCTCACCAACGTGATCCTACCCATATTACCATTCATGTTAATCCTATTTATACCACTCCCACTCCATCTTCAAATGACCTACAAAAAATTCTATATTATCTCATAAGTCTTGAGCTACACTTGAGTCACTATGGATCTCAACCTTCTAGGCAAGTATTTTTACCAATGCCACCTCATTAAAGTTTTTCTCGACCACAACGTCCTTTGTGTCTAACTTGAAATTGAACACCCTTGTCTAAGCTATTATCAATAATATTTTAAAATTTGTATGATGCAAAAGTAATTTCACTATCAAAAATCTATCCCAAGGATCCCAACAAGGTCAATCCCAAATAGTATAAAGAATACCACTTTTGTGTCTACCATCATCAATGAAGTCATGACATCAATTATTTTTGTTGCTTCAAATGCTTGGTACAAGATTTACTTGATCGAGAGGAAATACAATCTAAAAATCCCCTCTCACCCTTCAACACACTCGGTATATTTATATTGCTACAATCTATACCTCAAAAAAATTAACCATGTCAATCACATACCTTCCCACCAAGGTTTTTTTTGGCAGCATCAATCTTGTTACCAACAATCCAAGCTCTTCCAAGTTGATTGTCTCATCAACATGACCTCCCCCAATGGCTCTAATATTTCATCAATTCCTCTCTCCTATCCATTTTAGGAAACTATATTTCTTCACCTATCCTACTTTATAAACTTCCATCCATATCTCATCAGTGGTTACACTCACATTTACAAGTTCCAAATCACACTACATCTCACATCAACTCATCACCTAAGCTAGACAACATTGACATTAGGAATGAGTGATCTGAGGTTTAGCGGGTGCGGTGGGAGTGAGGGTTTGAATTTTCTAGGCAGGAATCTTAACTAAGGTGATAGAGGTAGAGCAAGTATGGAAGGGGTGAGTGGGAACCTCAAGCATGGATCAAGTGAGGATCTAAAGAAAGTTGGTTAGGCTTTGGTAGATTTGGATGTAGGCATCATGCGGGGGCCTGACCCTCCTCAGAAAGACCCTGAAAAAAAATATATGAAGGACAATGCGGGGCCCAATAAGTGGTTGTCTTTTGCTAAGACTCTTAGAGGAAAAATAAAGGAGTTTCTCTCTATTTCGCCCCTAGTTCTAGTAAATAATAAAAGTTTGGCCCCGACAAGTTCCATGAGCCCTTTTCTTTCAATGGAGAATTCTCCCTGGTAGGCAAGTTTTTGGGAGGTAGGCTGGACATGGAGACTATCAGGGCTTGGGCAACGGGTAAATGGCAACCGGCAGGCAGCTTGGACTTGGTAGCTCTAACTTGAGGGTTCTTCATTATATGTTTTAACAATATGGAGGATGCTAACCGTATTTTAACAGGAGGTCCTTGTTTTTTGGGAAAAAAGAGCCTTTTTCTTAGATTATGGGAAGAATATTTCGACCCTCAAAAGAAAAATATTAACATTACCCCTATTTGGGTTCATCTCTCGAGTCTTCCTGCTCAGTTCTTCAATGAGTATTAGCTGCAGGGCATATCCAGAACTATAGGGGACCTGATATCCATTGACCATGCGACCTTGGCAAGGAGAAATATGACTCATGCACGAATCTGCGTAAATGCTAATTTGGATAATGAATTGCCAAGGTTTGTGGAGCTATAGTATGGAGAATACTATTGAAAACAGTCAGTAGAATACGAGAGCAGACCAAAATTCTATGTAGAATTCAAAAATAAAGGACATCTATGCAATAAATTCCCTAACCTAGCAATGAATAGAGAAAATCATAAGCAAGGAATTCTAGACAGAAAAATTGATGAGTTTCCCTAGTAGGGGTGATTTCAATCAGGCAAAGCTGTAGACACCAAAACAGCACCAATCCGATTACGTGACAACGAGCGCTGATCGCATTGACACAAACAGTCCCTAGGGCAGCCCCCAGAGGTTAAAAAGTGGTCCTAACCACTTCTAAAAGCAGTTTTAGAGGTCAGAGGTCAATTTGGCACCTTTTAGGCACTTTGCTAATTATTCGCTCCACCCCGAAACGAGTACATACTGGTACTCGTTCCACCCAGGGACGAATTCCAGCGCTCGTTCTGGGGTGGGACGAATACCATCGGACAAAAAGTCAAACCTCGGCACAGGACAACTCAGAACTGCCACTAAGCTCTCCCTTCATGGCATAGGAGTACGAGCGATTTCTTTTGACAACTCAGATCTGCCACTTGACTCTCCATTCACCGCATGGGAATAAGAGTGAGCTTTTCAGGACAACTCAGATCTGCCACTTGACCCTCCCTTCATTGCATGGGAGTGAGAGTGGGCTTTTTCATGACAACTCAAATTAGCTACTTAACTCTCCCTTCATTGCATGGGAGTGAGAGTGGGATTTTTCATGACAACTCAAATTAGCTACTTAACTCTCCCTTCATTGCATGGGAGTGTGAGTGAGTTCTTTTGAGCATGCAGAAGCAGTTACAGAAGCAGTTATGAAGTCCTTGATCAAGGAGAAGTCTTCTCTTCATAGAAAAAGCATTCATGCAAAATAGCACTTTTGCATGTTAATTCAAGAGACCCCTTGGGTCTATAAAATGGTGAGTTTCCTCACCCAAAGGATATACAGAGAAGGAGCATTTTGAGCAACGAAGTGCTGCTATTTTGTTGACTTACGATTTGTGCCTTTACATCCATAATCTCTTAATCGAAAGGGAGGTTATTGGGTGACTTTTGGAGGCACGAATCAAGACCCAAAACCCAATTTTTTTGGACACAATATCCTACCAATTTGTCGATAACACATCACAACAGGTTTCGGACTCATCCCAAGCGGATTGGTGTCAAAAAAAAGTCTTAACCGGTGGGTGGTTTGCCTTCGGGCACCCCCTGCCTTATTGCAGGTTTACTCGTTTCACCCTGGAACGAATACCAGTTTGCTGCAGGTTTACTCGTTTCACCCCGGAACGAATACCAGTCTATTGTAGGTTTATTCGTCCTGCCCCGAAACGAATACCGATCTGTGTCAAATTTGGTGACTGTTTCTTTTGCAGTATTTTGCTAGTTATATGATTATGCTTCTGTCAAATTTTTAGTCTATTCAGATTCATTTTAATCATCGTTATATTTATCTTTTATATTCATTAACAATACTCTTTCAGATTTGCGAGTTTCATTATCATACACAGGTGCTACTGATGATTTGTTGTTTCTTTGAATGCAGGAGGAGCAGCAAGGATTAAAGATTCATCAATACCAATGGTGACAACACTTTGGCTCGCCCATTTCACATGTGGGCATGCGGAAGGAGGAACACTAAATCCATGATTGTAATTGAAACTATGTTAACGCTCCTACCCCCTAAAAGGGAGGAGACGTCTTTGTAACCGAATTGGAAGAGTATAAATAAAAAGGGTTGTGCTTTCTATACTTCCTTTTATCTCATTTAAATTCATCTCTTTTCTTTCATTTCATGCATTTCACTTTATAGGACCTTAAGCGTTAACTTTGGGTTTTGAATACATCGCATTAGTTTTCCTTTCAATCTTTCGAAATCTCGTGCTTTCAATGGCGATCACGGTGGGACCTCTTGTCCTCTATTTTTTTTTAGGTTAGATTTCTGATCTGAAATTGCTTGTTTTGATTACAGGTACCTATTTTTCAGTCATTAGACTATTATTCATTTCGGTCCATGACGATTACAGAATTGGGATTCGTCTCACCCAGGGGCGAATAGGCATTCGTCCTACCCTGGAACGAATACGGTTCTGATATTCGTCTCACCCCGGGACGAATAGCATTCTGTACATTTTTTAGAGCAGCAAGTCAGAAACATCCTTTTGGGCAGAGAAGAGGTAGGGGTTTTTAACAAGCCTCTGTCAAATTTTTGTTTTCTGTTTTTTGATTTTCAGTTTTTGTATGGCTTAGGGAAAGTTTCCTTTTTGTTTGCCTGTTTCATTTTTTGCAAATTAAAATGAACCTCACACATCACGTGGTTACTTAAACCAAGGAGCTGGTCATAAAACCCCAGCCCTTGAGCAAGACCAACAGTGGATTTCATCACCACGTTGGCTTGGATATTTGCATACATTACCCCGATCGCACTGTTGCTAGACGTAAATCCTGACGAAAGCTGACCAAGTGTAGCTAGGGTGATTCCTAGCGCATGAGGATAAGTCTTCTATGGTAGGTGTCATAAACAGAGTGATTCCCCTTCCGTACCACCTATGTTCCATGTATCATCTGCTCTCACGTACCTATAGTCTCCCTCACGTAAGGGCGGGTATATAGAGAGGTTGGTATATCGGTCCGGCAATGGTATATTGAAGGGGCGACCATTTTGGGAGTCATATGAGCCTTCATAATTGCATTTAAATGGTTTTCATAAAAAGCTTTCAAAAAAAAAAACAAACAACAAAACACACTAAACCAGAATTAGGGCACACTCTTAATCTTTAAAAGAGATAATCATTGCTTGTGTGTGTATGCTATTTTCTGTTTAGAGTATCAAAAAAAAAATCATAAAAAGAAAAATCTAAAAAAAATAATTTCTGCATCTTTAGGTTAACATCACCATGGTGTACACTCGTAGCCAAGCCCAATCATGGGCAGAAGCTGCAGAGAATACACCAAGGGGGACAAGTCACCTCCGCTATAGCCCTAAAGACTTGGCCATCCCGCCTTGGCGGCAGGATACACAAGTTAGTCCACACCATGCAGTTACAGAACATGACTTTAGAGGCACCTCCTTGAGGGGCACTCCAACTCATGCCATCACTAGACAAGACTATAGAGGCACCTCCTTAAGGGGTACTCCCATTCAGCAAAGATCCTTTCAAGAAGACAACCTACATGTAGCACTTGACCTAGATATAAGGCCTCCCTTGGAAGCTCGTTATGGGTGGCCTAGTGATGAAGTGCTTGAACAACAAAGGGTCCACAAGGAGGAACCATATGATGTCATTACTCCTAATTTACCCCTGATTAATGTCAGACACACTAGACCATATCCAGAATATCAGGTTCTCCCGACAGGGCAAGACAATTCTGCCCGCACCTTTTATGCATATAACAGAGAATGTGAGGAAGATCACTACGTTCCTCAAGAATAGTACATAGCATGGGAACGATGCACGTCTACACCCGCTTTATATCCAAATCGCTCATTGAGACCAGAGCTTCAAGTCAATGCTGCTAACCTCGACAGAGGGAAGCAACAGATAGGGGTCTCGGAGTACCATGATCGAGAAAGGCATGTAGGGGAGGCATCTAGGCCTCCTAACCAAGAGACGATGGAACAAAGTGACTTGGCATTTGCCAAACTAGCCACCCACCAAGCACAAATCATGTGGCTTAGGCAAGACCAACAACAATTAGAACATTTGTGTCACCTTAACCAAGAGCGCATTCAACGTCAGACAGCTGAATTGCTTCACAACAATGTGCCTGAGAAGGTTCCAGTCCCTCACGCATAGAAATCTGAGATGTATGTGAGGCACAACCCCTTAGTGCGAGACAGGTCTCCATGACTTCATCAAGCACTGCCTCTAAGACCTCCTAGACCTGAGCGGGAGGCCACTCCCCAAAACCGTGATGGGCATCCTCCGCGGGCACCCATCAATGTTTACAAGCCTAGGCCAGATACTCCTCAAGAAGCTTATGAGGATTATGAACAAGAAGAAGAGCGGGGAAAAACGCCCTATCAAGGCAGAAGGGGTGCTACCCAGTTATCCCTCCAAAGGCCTCAAGTTCCCCACAACCCATAGTGGGAGCAAACCAAGGAGGAGGAGATTAAGTCCTCCGATGCATACAAAGTGTTGTTAGAACGCTTAGAGACTATGGAGCTCAAGACTTCTGGGCCCCAAAAGCCTACTTTACGCCAACTCCGTAGTCATCCTGTGCATCCGTCAGTGCCGGCACCTCCCTACCCCGAACATTTTAAGCTGCCCTAGTTGGCACTCTTTAGAGGGGAAGAAGATGCTCAAGAGCATGTGACTCGATTCTTGAGCCAATGCTTCGGTATTCAAGACAATGATGCATTGCTATTAAGAACATTTATAACCACATTCGTAGGACCTGCCTCGGATTGGTTTACCCATTTACCGAAGCATAGCATCTACAACTTGGATCAGCTAGTGGACGCGTTCCTAGAACGTTTCGCTTTCAATACAAAGAAAAAGGCGTCACTAAGTGATCTAGCTAGCCTCAAGCAGTATGAGGAGGAATCTATGGTGGCATATGGGAATCGGTGGAGGACGTTGCTTTCAAAGCTATCCTACCTCCCTCCTATGTCCGACCTAACTCAAATGTTCGCAAAGAGTTGTTTGCGATCGATCTCTGTGCTATTGCAGCTGCAGCAATATGCCACTCTAGAAGAAGCTCTGGCGCAAGCTAGAATTATCGAAGAGATCAAGATACAGGATGGCAAAATTGCCAAGCCTAAGAAAAAAGAATGGAATAAGAGCACTAAAATAGGGACTACGCAACAGAAACCCATCGTGGTCAATCAAGTTGCTATCAATGCCCCTAAGCCTGCCCAAGCAACACAGCCTCAGAAGGCTAATTATCAGGCGGTGCCTCCAAACAACTATGAGAGAGAAAATCAAAAATAGGACCACAATCAGTAGCGTCACCCTAGGCGGCAATTTACACCATACACCGAGTCCAGGGACTCCTTGTTTGACCGTTTGTCAGCGGCAAACTTGATTAATCTGCCAGAGATTCAAACAATAGATCCTAATGCGCCAAAGCCTAAGGGCTATAGAGAGGATCTTTACTATAGGTTCCATAGAAGGAAAGGGCATGACCTTAATGCCTATTGGAAGTTCAAAGGTTTAGTGCAAGATCTCATTGACAACAACACATTGGCAGTGGATAATCCCATAGCACCTAACAACCAACAAATGGGCATTTTTAGAGATCCTTTGCCCGCACATGATGCACAAGCAAAACCTCTTCATGTCAATGAGGTGCAACAGAATTGCCCCATGGAAGGGTATGTGGGGATGATAAGCATCGTGACTCGGAACAAGAGATACCCAGGAGCTGCCCCCACGGCAGCCACAAGAGAAGTTCCCTCAATGTCACAAACTCAATCGACCCCTACACAGCTTCCCCCGCCTAGACCAGTGGCCACGATTTGAACTAGACTTACTCAAAGTCTAAGGACCACGTCGGCTAGGCTCTCCATATATGAGCTTATTCAGCAATCAGCGCCCCATCGGGAGGCTCTCATGGAGATCTTAAAGGCAATTGAGCTGCATCCCCATGAAGCAAATTCTTTCAACAACTTCGTGGGCCATGTGAAACAATGTATGGAACCAGTCATCACCTTTCGAGAAGATGAATTAAAATCGATGGCTGGTGATGTGGCGGATCCACCCCTGCATGTTATTGCATGGGTCAATGGGATTCCATATAAGCGGGTGTTGGTAGACACTGGTTCATCCAGTAACATTATTACAACCGCCACCTTAAAACATTTGAAGTTGCCGACCTCTCACATCGTACCTTCCACTTATACTCTTCGAGCATTCAATGATGCGATATGCTCGATAGTTGGCACAATTGTCCTACCCATACAAGTGGGACAAAAGAACATCCATACATTGTGCCACATTTTAGAAGGTGAGATGGCTTACAATATCTTGCTGGGGCGACCTTGGATCCGGGACATGAAGTGTGTCCCTTCAATTGCTCATCAATGTTTAAAGTATACATTTGAAGGACAAGTGCACGTGGTCCCCATAGATTTAGAACCTTTCAAATACTGTAATTCAGTGCACCTAATGCCGCAGTCGACCCTTCCTTCAACGCATGTGGATTTTTAGTTAAATCCATCTAAAAGGGGTCCGATTACGCAAGAATCTCCATTACCAAATCAATCAAATTCCTAGGCGGGTTCATCTTCTTCATCTAGTCCTCCCACAATGACGCCACCTATGGTGGCCACACCAATGGACAAAGGAAAGAAGCCCCTGGAAGAGGAACCACCCTTAGTCTCCAACATCTCGATAGAAGAGATGCTTAATAGAATGGAAGTCGAGACGCCTAGTTCACCCCACATGGAGTGGACTCAGGGAGAACTCCCATTCGCTTCCTCTCAATCGCCAACGATTACTGTTGAGATGTCTAATACAGGCATGGGGGAGTATATAGTGTGCAATGTTGTAGCAATGCCCACACTTCAGTCTATGCAAGACATGGGAAGACCTCGACTCCCCATAGGCTCTGTGGTTCCTTTAGGCTACCCACCTAATCAGACAAACTTTATTTTTGGGGGCCTGGATAATGGCGTTGAACCTTCCCTACAAGAAGAGGAAGATGAAGAACCCTTTGTGGAGGATGTCAATTATCTGTCTAACCCGGACTTCGCATTACGATATCTTAGCCAATGCAATTGGCATGGATATGGGTTGGGCAGGTATGAACAAGGAGTGCATGTTTTGTGCCAACCAAGATACCAAATGCCTTATGACAAGTCAGGAGTAGGGTTTAATCACCCTTTGCCCCTCGACATCTTGGTCAAAAACATGCAAGGCCTAGGGATAGGCAACAAGGATGGGTTGGCATCAGATCCATATGCCAATCCAAATACAACTTATACATTGGGGGATTATCTCCCATTACACACAACCAACCTTGTTGACCTCAACAACCCTTTCCCTTCAGTCACAATGGGAGACAATTCCAGGACTCACCTCCATGAAGGGTATGACCAAGACCAAGCAAAGTCTTCGGATGATGAGTTGGAGTACGAGGTGTCACCTTGGGATCCTCTTGAGTCAGGAAGCAATCATTCACACATGCTTCCCATGGATGATTATCAAGAAAGCTTCTTGACCATGTTCCCATTAGATGATCCCATTGAACATAGATTACCTCAAGCAAATCAGGTCCCCCCATAGAGAGCGGAACAACCTCATTGGGACCATATTAATTTGCTTGAGCAAGATGAGCTTCCCATGTCGCAAGCAGTTATTGGAGCCAATGAAGGCCTATGGATCTCTGACAGTGATTACGAAGATGAAACCGAGATGGCCTATCTCAACCACATGCGACAAATGCAACAACAATATCCCTTGGACATAGATGACATGTTTGAACACTTACACATAGGTCCAAGACATAGGTGGCACCTCAACCCGATGCAGTTATAGCAATTACTGCACCCACCACTCTAGGTACACAGAGAGCATCTTCCACCTGGAGACCCTATCAAACCATCAGTGCCTAGGGCAGACCCTATTTGCATGTCCATGCATAGGGCTGATCCCTTTGTGCCAGTGCCTACAGAGCCAGATCCAAAGCATCAAGAACATCCAGAATGTCAGAGTTATCACACCTATGGTAATGGAGGTTACAATCATTTCATCAACATGATCTCCATTGACTTGACCGCCCCCATCCATGATCCAGCCGATCCAACACGGTCATTGCATCTAGACATAGAGGCTATAGATTGGGATCGCACTGACACACCACCATCCCCATCAGAGTATTGGCCTTGCGGTGGGATGTTTCATTTCACTCCAGGACAGACTCAGGATGTCTTCCATGCTGAAGAGGAACCTGATGTTCCTAATGATGATCTTAATTCAGCAAATGATATCCATCTGATCCCAACTCCACACCAGTTGGAGGACGGATCCCACATGTCGGTCGAGGCAACGACTGATGTAGACATCGACATAGATCCAATGAATCCATGGATTCTCAAGCTGGGGGTAAGTCTCTCCCCCGAAGAGCAAGCCGATTATGTTGCCCTTCTCAAGGAGAAGAAGGAGGTTTTTGCATGGTCATACAAGGATATGCTGGGACTAGACCCACAGCTAGTCATGCATAATTTAACGCTTGATCCGACAATCAAGCCAGTAAAGCAAAAACTATGCAAGATGCATCCAACAGTGGCCTTAATGGTAAAAGATGAGTTACAAAAGTTGTTGGATGCACAGTTTGTCATCTGTGTGGATTATCCGCCATGGTTGTCTAACATGGTTCTCGTCAAGAAGCCCGATGGGAGGATTCGCATATGCACCAATTTTTGAGATCTTAACAAAGCGAGTCCTAAGGATGATTTTCCCTTGCCAAGCATCGACGCATTGGTAGACGCTACAATGGGCCATGAAATGCTTTCCCTTATGGATGGTTTCTCAGGATACAATCAGATTCGTATCAATCCCGAGGACCAACTAAAAATGACATTCACAATGCCTTGGGGGACATTTTGTTATAAGGTCATGCCTTTTGGCCTTAAAAATACTGGCGCCACCTACCAACGTGCCATGACGTACATCTTCCATGATTACATGCACAAAACTTTGGAAGATTACATGGATGATTTGTTGGCCAAATCTCTTTTGCGCCCAGATCACCTCGGTGACTTGAGCAAGGTCCTTGATCGCCTCATTGAGCATAAAGTCAGACTAAACCCCAAGAAGTGCGTCTTTGGCGTCACCTCTGGAAAGCTCTTGGGTTTCATAGTCTCCAAATGAGGAATCGAGGTGGATCCCAACAAAGTCAAGGCAATCCTTGAAATGCTTCCCCCAACTACCATCAAGCAGCTCAGAAGTCTGCAGGGAAAGGTCGCGTCGATCAAACGCTTCATAGCGCAGTTATCTGACAAGTGCCGACCCATGAATAAATTATTGCACAAGGGGGTAGCATTCCATTGGGATGACGAGTGCCAGTCGGCCTTTGACGACATTAAATAGTACTTGGCTTCGCCACCAGTATTGGCACCACCTAGACCAGGAGTGTCATTCTATTTATACATTTCAGCTACTGAGGTGGCATTGGGCGCCATGCTGTCCCAGAAAAATGAGCTTCACAAAGAATAGGCTACATATTATCTTAGCCGCACCCTGGTCAGTTATGAACTTAACTATGCATACGTTGAAAAGCTCTGCTTGGCAGTGGTGTTTGCTACCAAAAGGCTATGCCACTACATGCTTAGTAATAAGACGTATGTTGTGTCTAAGGAGAATCCATTGCGATACATGATGAGTCGTACTTATCATAGTAGCCGCACGGCGAAATGGATCATGTTGTTGATGGAGTTTGACATAGAATTCATTGGACAGAAATCCATAAAAGGTCAAGTCATCGCCGATCAACTAGCCGAGGCTCCTCTTGAAGACGATCAGCCTCTGACCTTTGAACTACCTGATGATGGGGTCTTCCATGTTTTTGAATCGCCATATTCTGATGAGCCTGAGTCATAGGCTGACATAACCCTATTCTTTGATGGTTCTAAGTGTGAGCAAGGAGGTGGCACGGGAATTGTATTCTTCACTCCACAAGGGGCTCCAATGCCTTTGTCATTTAAATTAGACTTCCCATGCACCAATAACAATGCAGAATACGAAGCCTTGCTCATAGGTCTTCAGACAGCAGTCACCATGAACATTAAATGATTGAACATCTTTGGTGACTCATTGTTAATTGTCAATCAAGTTAAGGGGATATTCCAATGTAAATGCCCCGTTCTGCAGGCTTATAAAGCCCTTGTGGACAAATTCCTGGCACAACTTGAATGGTACGACATCGAGGCACTCCCTCGATCATCGAATCATTTTGCGGATACTATGGCCTCCTTGGGGTCACTAATCCCGCAAGACCTTTTCGATGAAATGACAACCATTCAGGTCAAGACATTATCACAACCCGTGATGGAGCATGCAAGCTCTGACCTCACGCCAGGAATCCACTTGATCCAGATTGAACCATCTTCGGATAGGTTTTCTCGAATCCAATATTGTTTGACTAAAGCCAACTGGGGGTCCTTGTTCTCCCCTTCCCCTCTTAATAGCAACACAACGCTATTTTTACAAGTTCTTTCCCGTTCAACTTTTGTTCGGGATGAACTTCAAGAGGGATTGGCCGTTCATACCATCGAGGTTTCTGATCAGCAGGATTGGTACACACCCATTAGGGATTACCTCAAGCTAGGTACTCTCCCACTTGGATTGACACCAGCCATGAAAAGATCATTCAAATAGAAAGCGGCAAAACATGTCTTGTTAGGAGACATTTTGTATCGTCGGAGCTATGAAGGAATCCTCCTCCGTTGCTTGGACCAAGCAAGAGTCCGCTTGGGCGATCACCCAAGCACACGATGGTACATGTGGTGGCCACTTCAGCGGTATGGCCATCGCAAAGCGCATTCTTCGCATGGGTTATTATTGGCCATATTTAGAGCGAGATTGTTGCGCGTATGTGAAGAAGTGCGTGAAGTGTCAACATCATGCCAATTTGACACACGTACCTTCTCAGGCCTTGCAACCGATCCAATCGGCTTGGCCTTTTTCATAGTGGGGCTTTGATCTAATCGAAAAGATCTCCCCTGCATCGTCGGGTCATCACACATTCATCATTACAGCCACAGAGTATTTTACCAAGTGGGTGGAAGCAATTTCGTTAACCTCTATGACTGGACCCCGCATTGCGGAGTTTATTTTGCATAATATCATATGTCATTTTGGTATTCCATCCAAGATCCTGTCGGATAATGGGACACCCTTCAAGAATAAAGATGTGCGTGCTTTGACCACAAAGTACAAAATTCAGCATAGCTTTTCAACACCCTATTATCCATAGGCAAATGGGCAAGCAGAGGCATCAAACAAAATGCTCATCGCCATCCTCAAAAATACTATCATAGATAATCATAAGGATTGGCACATTCAGATCCCGCTTGCCCTATGGGCTTATCACACTAGCATCCGGACGCCCACTGGGGCAACTCCATTTTCATTGGTGTATGGCTCCGAGGCTGTCATGCCTCTTGAGTTGGAAATCCCTTCGCTGCGCATATCAATGCAAGAGTTCATCGATGATGACACTGCATGGCAGGCCCGGTTAGATCAACTTACGTTGCTTGATGAACGACGCGTCAATGCTCTCGAGCATTTGCGTATCTATCAAGAGCGACTTAAGAAAGCATACAACATGAAGGTCCACTTGAGGGAATTTTAGGTTGGTGACTTGGTCTTAAAAGAGAACCAACAGAATTCTAATTTACCGTCCCATCTGAGGGACAAGTTTGTAGCAAACTGGTTAGGTCCTTATGTGATTGATAGTCGAATAGGACCTGGAACTTACCGGCTTGCCTCTCTTGAAGGAATCAAGGAGCTCGAACCCTTGAACATCATTCATTTGAGGCCATTCCACATTTAGAGAGCCATAGTCCAACCAAAAGCTCCAAGGATTCTCACAATCGCTTGGTCAATCCCAAAATGCCCCAAAGGTGTCCATAAACCCTTTGGTCAAACCAAAAGCTCCAAGGATTTCCACAATCGCTTGGTCAATCCCAAAATGCCCCAAAGGTGTCCATAAACCCTTTGGTCAAACCAAAAGCTCCAAGGATTTCCACAATCGCTTGGTCAATCCCAAAATGCCCCAAAGGTGTCCATAAACCCTTTGGTCAAACCAAAAGCTCCAAGGATTTCCACAATCGCTTGGTCAATCCCAAAATGCCCCAAAGGTGTCTATAAACCCTTTGGTCAAACCAAAAGCTCCAAGGATTCTATAATCTTGTGGTCACCCCAAAATGCCCCAAAGGTGTCCATAAACCCTTTGGTCAAACCAAAAGCTCCAAGGGTTACCATAACCGCTTGGTCACAACAAATATTCAAAAATAAACAAAAACAATAAAATCATCAAAAATAACAAAAAAATTGCATTTCCATTCCATGCATACTCATAAAACATCAAAAATACAAAAATATAGGTTGCATTAGGCATCCCATTCATACATTGCATATTTGCTGGTTATACAAGTCAAAAGCACCATAGACTGTCATTACTTGACAATCCCATCATCTTCCACATCACATCAATTTTCTCAATGCTTACATCCCGCATCACACCATCCCATTTTTTTAGCATTAGTCAGTTGTCTCCTAATGTATTTAGGGTTTTCGTCATTCAACTGTCTTTAACTTTCTAGCCAAAAATTGTACACAGTCAAACAGATTTTACATAGGAAAATTTTACTTGGGTCACACCTCGTTATGTAATATCCCTACACAAATTTACACACATAAAATAATTCCTAAGTTGTGTGAACGCAAGAGAAACCTACAAAGCAGTCTAGGGTACCATCGGTGAAAGATTAGCCTGTTCATCCCCTTGTGCGAATGGTTTCAGAATGCTGAGAATTGACAAAAGGACAATCTCTTCCCCCTCAATTCCTCCTAATAAATAATGGTTTTCATCACTACCAAAATTCAAAAATCACCATTGGTTCCTAAGGTTGTAAGGATTCGTACTACACGTCCCTGCCAAGGATGGGTAGTCATCCCCAAGACCTAAAAGGATCAATGACCATTCCAAAAAAAAAAACCATTTCCACAAGCCATCATTACACTCACCTTTGGTCTCAAAGTTGTAAGGATTCGTACTACACGTCCCTGCCAAGGATGGGTAGTCATCCCCAAGGCCTAAAAGATCAATACCCTCACTTCATAATCTCCATACTACCCTTTGGTTCCCAAAGTCGTAAGGATTCGTACTACACGTCCCTGCCAAGGATGGGTAGTCATCCCCAAGGCCTAAAAGGATCAATGTTATTACAAAGCTCAAAATCCAAATCAAATAACAGTGGTTATCACCACTATTCAAAATCCTTGCTCAAAAGAACAAAAAACAAAGAACAAAATAAACAGTGATTTTCATCACTTTGTATACGAGCAAATATCCTAAACCATTGAACCAATAAAAAACCTGAACTTGAATCCCTAGAATTCTCAGCATTCAAAAACCATCTAGGTGATCCTCATTACAGGTTTGGTGGACAACCTACCTGGCAATGGCGGTATCCTACCCGCATGACGATATGTCTGTCACATTAGCTTTGCGTGTGAGCAGACCAATGTTTGCATGTGGATGAGCTAGCTTATGGTACCCTAGATTGTCCCATGGATTAATCTTGCTAAATACAACAAAGGAGTTAGTGGAGCTAATTAGGTGATCCTCAGTACAGGTTTGGTTGATAGCCTATCTGGCACTGGCGGTATCCTGACAAATACCACATAAACGAACTCAATTGCACACACAGGGATGTGAAATAACTTGGTTAAATTCAAGTCGGATTTAGACCTTGTTCAAAAGTCTTGCGAGATAAATGTACAATCTTGGCTAGTTAGTTAAAATATCTGACTCTCAAAAAAGCTTAACTACATTATAACAACTGGTACATTTTATTCCATACATCATCATCAAACAAATATGCAAAATACAAAAACAAAGTTTTCACATGCACAGTCATTCCACAAAGTCATCCCATTCATATAGCAAGTCAGTCAAATCTTGCACAGTCTATGGTGCCAATGACAAAACATAAACAACTCATTTCATTTATTCCATTGGCATTCATCATACAAATTAGAACCATCGCATTCATAATCGCATATGCATACATTAATGTAAAAACATGTACATAAACATAAATCATGAAAAGTGCATCCATAAAAAAATATGTCATCTGTATATATATCAAAAAAAGAGATGCCCACAGGCTACAAAATTGGTCCTCTGACCCCGCAATCATACAACAAAATCCCCAAGTCTAGGGCATCGTCCACCATGATCACGTAGGATCGGTGCGACGGGAACTACCCCCCATGGTGCGGGTCCTCTGAGACCTCTCAGGGTGGCTACTGCTCCCCCCGCACCATGCCCGCTGGCCTCTCCCTCATCCCATCGCCTCCACTGAGAGGATGTTGTCTGCTCCATGTCGCTCCCTCTCGAGCATCACGATGATCCACCTCCAGAGAATGCAGGCACTTGCCCACCAAGGCGGGTAATCTCATCCTCCAGCTCATACCGCTATCGCAACCAGTCCCTCTCCCACTGATGATAGGTCACAACGCTCATCCATAGGAGATCCCTCTCCCACACCATCTCCCCAAGCTCCCCATCTCACCTCCGTAGCACCTCCATCAATCATGCTACCTCAGCATGCAACCCCGCCTCTGTATCCCCTGACATGACCGGCTGCATCGGCCTCTCTGGAGCACCGGCCTGCTCCGGAGCATCCTGCATCTCTGGCTGCTCCTCCTCACCAAAGTCCTCTCCCACATCTGCCACCTCCACCATCTCCACATCAATAGGAGCTCCCCAACCCTCTCCTGGTGCCTCTACACCCTCTCCGCCTACCGCTGCCTCATCCCCTCCCAATGGCCCCTCACCTCGCCATTGCCGGAGCGTCCACCACTCCTGGTACTCGATAGTAACTCCGACGTCATCCACGTCCGGAGTGTCCAGTATTGTATCCACCTCCTCACTTAGCGGCTCGAGGATCGACGCAGCTAGAGTCCTCTCATCGCTCCGATGTCGATAGACTAAGGGCTCCCTAGGCAACCCCTGGCGTACCCCAAACTGTCATGTCACTCAAAGATAATGGAAGTATTCTTGCTCTGTCCCATGTCGTCCAATGACCCACCTCCCCCTTCGGACCCACCGAAGCCACTCATCAGCCTCCGGCCATGCGGGACAATCTCGATATGGCCTCCACACCACATCTCCTGGAGTCAGTCATGCCAATGCATCTACGTAATGGTCCACGTCTCCCACAAACCATCGACTCTACCCCCGCTCCTCAGATCGATACCATAAAGCCCCATAACCAATGTCTCTATCCACCATGTCAACCCGTGTAGTCCAGGGTAGCCCTCATGGTCGCTCCATGGCTATATGCTGCCAGGCCCAGCTCTGTAGCAAGAAACTACAGCCAATCCCCTTTCGCCTCCGACAGCGGACCTCATACAACTCATCATATAGTTGAGCCAAGAGCGTCTGGCCCCATCTCATGATCACAGGCTCTGTCATCGGACAATCCACTAACTGCCACACCACCTCCAGTAGGTTCCATGGGAACCTCGCCCCCGAGGAGTCTGGCAACAACATGTTGGAAATGAGGCTCATGAGTAGTGTATGCCTCACTCCCAACACCCTCCTCTCGTACCACCACCGCACTAAGATCCCACCCATCTGACAATCATCCTTCGCTCTCTGCACCGTGCCCTCCACACCCAAGTCCTCCCCATGTCCAAAACACCGGGTCAGTACAGCCGTCCTCTGGCCTCGTGGCATCGTCCGGATGGGAACCCCGTCTATCGAAATCCGAAGAATCCGATACACATCCTCCAAGGTAACTGTCATCTCCCCTATCGAGAGATGGAAGGTGTTCATCCGAACATTCCATAGACTGATCAAAGCTGTCAAGTATGCCCGATCCCCAACAACTGGCTCCAATCGAGCCACATGCTTGAGCCCCAAGGCATCAAGCCACTCCCAGTCCTCCGCACTCAACGCCTCTCGGGCACTAGAAAAAATAGTCGGTACCCGATATCGACTCTTCACCACCTGCACATCACAAAACATAAACACATCAAAACATGCATCAAATCACCATCACATATACAAAAATGCATCAATATACAGTAACATCATTCATTCACATGTACATCTGTTACAATTTAAAAACATACAAACAACAAAAAAAATTGATATGGTTTATCTACGGTTTCAACCTAAGTTTTACCATTCAAACAAAAAAATTCATCAATTTTTTCATCTTTAAATTCAAACAAAAAAATGCATCAATTTTTCATCTTTAATTTCATACAAAAAATAACAAAAAAATTGACATGGTTTATCTACGGTTTTCACCTAAGTTTTACCATTCAAACAAAAAATTCATCAATTTTTCATCTTTAATTTCATACAAAAAAAAAAAAAAAAAAATTGACATGGTTTACCTACGGTTTTTAACCTAAGTTCACCATTCAAAAAAAAAAAAATTCATCAATTTTTACCCTAGGGTTTCATTTTTCATCATTTCCACAATAACAATTTGACATGGTTTACCTACGGTTTTCACCTAAGTTTTACCATTCAAAAAAAAAAAAAAAAATTCATCAATTTTTCATCTTTAAGTTCATAAAAATGACAAAAAAAATGACATGGTTTACCTACGGTTTCGACCTAAGTTTCACCATTCACACAAAAAAACATTTTTCTAACCGTGGTTACCCTAAGGTGTTACTCTAAGTTTCATTTAGGTTTATTTTACGGTTTTCCATCTAGGTTCCCATCGGTTTGCATACACGTTTCATTTCGTTTCATGGTCTTTAAATCAAATTCATTCACCTTTTAATTAATTAATTAGGGTTCCATGTCTTAAACAAAAGAAAAACACAATAAAAACAAATTTGCACTTTTTCAAATTAAAACTCGAGGAGATAGTTCACTTACTGGTCTCGCTTCGGCTCCGCCGCTTGACGACCCGGTCTGTGCACTCATGGTAGCTGGAAAATTTGGCAGCGCTTCGCGTCAGAAAATCTCCCTCCTCCTCAGAGCTCCAATTCGCTCGCGATGAACAGTGCAAATGAGCCAAATCCGTCATTTTTGCATATTTATAATTTTTGCTTGCTGGTATTCGTTCCTTCCTGGAATGAGCGCTTTTCCTCGGAGGAGCGCTCGTCCCACCCCAGGACGAATAACAACATGGTATTCGTCCCACCCTAGAACGAATTCCAAAATTCAAAAAAAAAAAAAAAAAAACAGGCAAAAAGCACCACAACCAAAACACTAAAAATTGCCAAACCAGAGTGCTATTGCACCTGACATTCTTGGCATAACAAAATAGATGTCGGGGTTTACATTATCACTATCTCTATCCCTAAGAAGGCTACCATGGCCGGACCGCTCCATGGGAGATCGGATTTTTGACAATGTTTACCCCTTATGGCGTCGCAAAACGGGTTTACCCCCACCAAAAATAGGTTCAAAAATCGGGAAACTGCTCAAGCATTCAATGGATAACATCTGAAGGCACCCTTACTTAAGTCATCTTGGGTCAAGCGACTCGTCGCTTTTCTCATGTCGGTCATTCCCTCATCGATTCGTCGCTTGAGGGGGTAGTCACACTTAGTTGCCAATCAACAACAATATACCCAATCATGGAAATGACACGCATTCAAAGGATCATTGACAAAGACAATCGCGCCCTGCTTGGGGCAGCAAACAAGCAATCATCACAAGCTGATCAAACACTTGGCATTCGTGAATCATGAACTCAAGGTTCCCATAGACAAAAGGTTGCGCCCTTTGCCTATTCATGACTGATCAATGTCCAAGTTCAAGTAATACCTCACCGAACCAGGTTAATACTTGATTTAAGTTCCTTAGCTCGTCGAAGCAAGGATTCAAGAATGCGTGCCCTTTCCATACTTGGGGCATCAAGAGTTGGTTAGGTTACTGAGAAACCCTAATCATTAGTGCTTTGGTTATCTATTTTTGCTCGATGTTGCGCCTTGCACAGCGCTTCCCAAAAAGGGGCATCTGTAGACACCAAAACAACACCAATCCGATTACGTGACAACGAGCGCTGATCGCATTGACACAAACAGTCCCTAGGGCAGCCCCCAGAGGTTAAACAGTGGTCCTAACCACTTCTAAAAGCAGTTTTAGAGGTCAGAGGTCAATTTGGCACCTTTTAGGCACTTTGCTAATTATTCGCTCCACCCCGAAACGAGTACAGACTGGTACTCGTTCCACCCAAGGACGAATTCCAGTGCTCGTTCCGGGGTGGGACGAATACCAGGTTTGATCGACAAAAAGTCAAACCTCGACACAGGACAACTCAGAACTGCCACTAAGCTCTCCCTTCATGGCATAGGAGTACGAGCGATTTCTTTTGACAACTCAGATCTGCCACTTGACTCTCCATTCACTGCATGGGAATAAGAGTGAGCTTTTCGGACAACTCAGATCTGCCACTTGACCCTCCCTTCATTGCATGGGAGTGAGAGTGGGCTTTTTCATGACAACTCAAATTAGCTACTTAACTCTCCCTTCATTGCATGGGAGTGTGAGTGAGTTCTTTTGAGCATGCAGAAGAAGTTACAGAAGCAGTTATGAAGTCCTTGATCAGGGAGAAGTCTTCTCTTCATAGAAAAAGCATTCATGCAAAATAGCACTTTTGCATGTTAATTCAAGAGACCCCTTGGGTCTATAAAATGGTGAGTTTCCTCACCCAAAGATATACAGAGAAGGAGCATTTTGAGCAACGAAGTGCTGTTGTTTTGCTGACTTACGATTTGTGCCTTTACATCCATAATCTCTTAATCGAAAGGGAGGTTATTGGGTGACTTTTGGAGGCACGAATCAAGACCCAAAACCCGATTTTTCTGGCCACAATATCCTACCAATTTGTCGATAACACATCACAACAGGTTTCGGACTCATCCCAAGCGGATTGGTGTCGAAACAAAGTCTCAACCGACGGGTGGTTTGCCTTCGGGCACCCCCTGCCTTATTGCAGGTTTACTCGTTTCACCCTGGAACGAATACCAGTTTGCTGCAGGTTTACTCGTTTCACCCCGAAACGAATACCAGTCTGTTGCAGGTTTATTCGTCCTGCCCCGGAACGAATACCGATCTGTGTCGAATTTGGTGACTGTTTCTTTTGCAGTATTTTGCTAGTTACATGATTATGCTTCTGTCAAATTTTTAGTCTATTCAGATTCATTTTAATCATCGTTATATTTATCTTTTATATTCATTAATAGTACTCTTTCAGATTTGCGAGTTTCATTATCATACACAGGTGCTACTGACGATTTGTTGTTTCTTTGAACGCAGGAGGAGCAGCAAGGATTAAAGATTCATCAATACCAGCGGCGGCAACACTTTGGCTCGCCCATTTCACATGTGGGCACGCGGAAGGAGGAACACTAAATCCATGATTGTAATTGAAACTATGTTAACGCTCCTACCCCCTAAAAGGGAGGAGACGTCTTTGTAACCGAATTGGAAGAGTATAAATAAAAAGGGTTGTGCTTTCTATACTTCCTTTTATCTCATTTAAATTCGTCTCTTTTCTTTCATTTCATGCATTTCACTTTATAGGACCTTAAGCGTTAACTTTGGGTTTTGAATACATCGCATTAGTTTTCCTTTCAATCTTTCGGAATCTCGTGCTTTCACAAACTATGTCTACAAAAAAAATAAAAGAGAGGGTGCAGGGTCCCAAGAAGACAAAGGAAAAAAATGGGTTGTTGGCAACTAAAATACTCAGGTAAGTTCCAATCCTCTAGTTTCAAATAAATTTTCAATTCTATCCAATATGGAAGTAGGAGGATTATCGAAATACATGGAAGCCCAGAACCTTCATGCTAACCTTTCTGACTCTCTAGAATCCCCATCCAAGTCAGGATCCTCAAACCCTAATTCTAAAATTATTGTAAGCCTCATGGGCCTCACAAAGCCAAACCCTAATTCCCGATCTCTAGAATCCACATCCAAGTCAGGATCCTTAAACCCCAATGTTTAAAATACTTCAAGCCCAGTGGGCATCCCAAAGACAAAATATAATGCTGAAGAACTTAGGAAGAAATTTGAGGCATTGGAAAATAAAAAATCTTATCTCCCTAACATCATCACTAGGAGTTAGGTGAATCCTACTAAGGGGACATCCCGTAGACTAGGGGAATATAGGAAAAAAGGAGAATATTTGGATGTAGGGGTGGAGATATGTGAAACTTTTCAAACTGATGAATATGGCAGTCTAATTCTACAACAAATTTCCTCCCCCCAGTTTAGTCCTAAACAAACCAGGAGCACTGTGAATTCTCCTATAGATTTTGGCAGTGAAAAAAGAAGAGGGAGAATATCAAATATTGAACATCAAAAAATTAGAACTAATAATGACATTTCCAATGGAAAATAGAGAACCT
Source organism: Wollemia nobilis (assembly GCA_028583015.1). Taxonomy (NCBI): domain Eukaryota; kingdom Viridiplantae; phylum Streptophyta; class Pinopsida; order Araucariales; family Araucariaceae; genus Wollemia; species Wollemia nobilis. The sequence continues at coordinate 25,363,644 of JAQPPZ010015824.1, read as the reverse complement.
TGTTTCAATAGGTTATTATGGGTTCTGAAGACAACAAATTATGAAAACCACCTCAAGGGAGGGGGAGAGGAAGAAATCCCAAAAAATCTAAATGAATTTCCTCTCATGGAATGTGAGAGGTGTCAATGGCCTACCCAAACACAGGGAAGTCAGTGCAATAAGAAATCAAGTGAATCCAACTATTATCATGTTGCAAGAAACAAAAACTGATGAGATTCAGTCAAAAAAAGTAGCAAAAAAGATCTGGAATCAAGGGGAGATGGTTTGCAAATCAGCCAAAGGAGAGTCTAGAGGCCTTATGACTTTATGGGATCCTCAGATAATAGAAGGCACCATTATTTAGAAATATGACAGGATTCTTAGTGTTTTATTTAAGGAAATAAACAATAATAGGTCATGGATCATTTCAAATATTTATGCCCCAACTTCAATTCAAAGGAGATCTCTACTATGGGATTATTTAAGCAATATGAGTAAAATCTTCCATAATGTCCCCTGGATTCTGGCTAGGGATTTTGACACTCCTCTTTACCCTTCATACAAAATGGGTGGAAATGGACCACCTATCAGGAGCATGGATGATTTCAATGACTTTGTGAACTCCAACATGTTTATGGATGTAAAACTTAGAGGAGCAAATTATACCTGGAGTAATCGGTGGATAGGGTGTCATCTCATTCAAGAAAGACTTGACAAGTTTTTTCTATAAAAGGAGGCTACAACTCTGTTCAATGATTCTACCCTGCAAGCCCTTCCTAAAATTAGCTCTGATCATAATACCATTTTTTTGGAGATCCCCAAATCTCTATCCTTCAAGAAACCTTTCAGATTTCAATCTATGTGGATCAAACATTCTAGTTTCAGAGATAACTTAATTTAGTGGTGGCAGCAGCCTGTCAGGGGTAGTGCAGCTTTTAAACTTGTTGGCAAATTAAATTTTGGTAAGGAAAAGCTTCAAACTTGGAACAAAGAGGTCTTTGGGAATCTCTTTGAAAATAAAAAATAGGTTGTTGAAAGTTTGAAGATAACTGATCAGAGGATTCAACATGGTGATGCTTATGAAACTACTAGGCAGGAGGAATGAACAAAACTAGCAGAGTTTCATAACATTTTTGCTTGTGAGAAAATCTATTGGAGGAAAAAATCAAGGGCTCTTTGGTTGAAATATTGAGATTCAAATTCCAAGTTTTTTCATGTCACCACACTTAGAAACAAAAGCAATAACAAGATAAAAATTTAAAAAAAGCAGATGCTTCTATTACTTAGGACTTAACAGAAATCAGAAAGGATGCAGTAACTTATTTCAATTCTATCCTTGGTCAGGAATCGCAGTGCAATATATTCTCTTGCAATCCATTCCTAGCATAATAAATGAGGATATAAAATTTAAGCTTCTAGCTCCCTTTTTTGATGAGGAAATTAAGGAAGCCTTGTTTAGCATGGATTTCCCCCTCGTTTCTATCAAGCTTTTTGGGACATCATAAGTGAGGATGTAATTTTTGCTATCAGAGAATTCCAAGCAAGCAATCATATCCCAAAAGGTCTCAACTCTACTTTTATTTCTCTAATTCCTAAGAAGCAAACCCTTGAATCTATGGTTGACTTCAGGCCAATCAGTCTGTGAAATATTTCTTACAAGATCCTAACTAAAGCTATTGCAAATAGAATGGGAGATGTTCTACCCCACATAATAGATCTATTCTAGGGAAGCTCTGTCTAGGGCAAGTCAATCTAGGATGGATTTATCACAGTTCATGAAGCTCTGCACTCTGCTCATAAGACTAACAGGTATGTTTTTGCCCTCAAGCTTGATATGAACAAAGTATTTGACAGGATAAATTGGGAATTTCTGATTGTTGTCCTCCTTAAGTTTGGTTTTCACCACCAATGGGTTAATTTGATCAAATAATGAATTTCTAAAGCATGGTTCTCAATTCTGGTTAATGGAACAACTACTGGTTAATTTCAAAATCACAGAGAAATTTGGTAGGGGGACCCTATCAGCCCCATGTTATTCATCATTGTGGTAGAATCTTTAGGTAGAACTATAAAAAATACTTGCAGTTCAAGGCTAATATCAAGAATCAATACAACATCTCTCACTAGGGTTGTTTCTCACCAATAATTCGTCGATGATACCCTTCTATTGACTAAGGCATCAGTGGTTGAGGCCAAAAGAATTAAATACATCCTGCAACTCTACAAGGACGTTGTTGGTCAAAAAGTTAATTTTAGTAAAAGCAAGTTATATTTCTTGAACACCCCCATTCAGAGGTAAGTAAGGATTGCAAAAATTTTAGGGTGTGATATAGCAAACCTCCCCACTTCATATCTTGGTCTCCCTCTTTTCATTGGTTTTACGAGAGAGTCAATGTGGGATAGGGTTATTGAAATAATTCAAAAAAAACTTGTTGGATGGAAAGGTCATATTTTATCTCAAGTAGGAAAGTTGACCCTCACTAAGGCCTCTCTTCAGAGCATTCCAGTCTATTTCCTCTTCATTTTCAAAGCCCCTATGAAGGTTTTCCAAAAATTTGAGAAACTTCAAAAAGAATTTTTATGGAATGGATCAGAGGACAAAACAAGGATACACCTTGTAGGATGGACCAAAGTGTGTAGACCCAAGGAAAATGGGGGCTTAGGTCTGAGGAGAATTGATCATATAAATTTAGCTTTACTAGCTAAGAAGGCATGGCACCTCATTTTTGGTGAAGAAAATGAATGGATAGTTATCATCAAATGAAAGTATCTTCAAAATATAGAATTTCTAAGTGACTCAGTTCCAATCAGAGGTTCTAATTTTTGGAAAGCAATTCTCAATTGTAAGGAAATCATCAAAAAAGGTTTAAGATGGGTTTTAGGCAATGGTGAGGGGATAAATTACTATAATGACAAGTGGGATAAATATGAACCACTGACACAATATCCTAACTTAGCCCAAATCAGAGATATCACAAAAGAACTCATTGGTAGAAAAGTCTCTGACTATATGGTTGAGGACAGAGGTATAATGAAGTGGAAACAAATAATTATTCAGGAATTTCAAGTGGAATCAAATGATATTTGTAATATTCTTAGGAAACAGTTTATCCCCATGAGACCCAAGGAATATCAAGTGACCTAGGCTCCTACGAAAAATGGGTAGTTCACTGTTAAACCAGCTTACAAGCTTCTGCTTGATGACGAGGATTTTTTCCTCCAAAAGGACTTAGTTTGGATAAAAAATTTAATTCCAAAAATTGCAGTCTTTTCATGGTTGGTTATCCAAGGAATAATTCTAACCATTGATAATATGATGTGTAAAGGTATTTGTATAACTAATCATTGTTATCTGTGCAGGGCTAATTGGGAGACCATTTATCACATTTTCCTTGAGTGCCCTTTTTCCTTGATTTCCCTAAGTGGGGATTTCCAGGCCTTCAATATTTCTTGGGTTAAACCAACCATTGTACTTTATTTTTTCATCCAGTGGCCTTACCCCTTTTCAAGCCAAAGACTTAGATACATGTGGAAAATTTTTCTCAATCACTATCTTTGGTAGGTGTGGTTATAAAGGAACCATAGAGTCTTTAATGAGTCTATCCATGATCATCAAACTATCATTTCCAGGATCCTATCCTTTGCCAACAAGAATGTGAACCTTATCCCTTTTGATAGTCGTAAACCTCATCTACAGGAGACCACGATTGCTCAATATTTAATATTAACCTTGTTATATGAGTCTGTGCCTAGGGTAGTCAACCCCATAGCCAATGTTAAGTGGTCCCCACCTCCTATGGGTTGGTTTAAGCTTAACTTTGATGGAGCGGCTAAGGATAATCATGGCAGAGTAGGCATTGGTAGCATTGTGTGAGATCATAATGGGAATATGATGCTTACATTTTCCAAATATTTGGGAACAAGGACGAACAATGAAGTTGAAGCTAGAGCTATGTGGAGAGGCCTTCAAATGACTCAAGACTTAGAAGGAAATTTGATCATAGAAGGAGACTCTATGCATGTTATAAATCTACTCAATAATTGGAAAACACCTCTTTGAAGGATTAAAACAATTGTTGAAGAGGCTAGGATCTTTTTCCATGGAAGACAGGACATAAAAGCCCAACATGTCTTTTGGGAAGCTAAAAAAATTGTTGATAAGCTAGCCAATTTGGGTGTCGATGGTGACAAACTTTTCAAATGGGAACACGGTATCTTGAGCAAAGTAGAGGAACTTATTCAACAAGAATTCCAAGAATGATAGTCGAATTTACCAACAGGGAAGGCACTGTAAGTTTGAATGCTATGAGTATTCCCGTATCTTTTTTGAAATGGACTCACACTAAAAATTATCTGAGCTATCAGTCTTGGTGGATGCTACTTGGAAATACCACAAAGACTAATGGGGACAGTCACATGTTCGATAACATGTCTCCTATTCATCTTAGTAATTTGAGGTTGGTTGATAATCATAGGGTAGGAAATAAATGGCAATATAATACTTCGAACTAGAGCCACGTAGACCACCAGATAGCCACTAGCATAAATATAGTCAGTAGGTTCACTTCTCCAAGGCTGATTGGCCAAGATGGGATGTGGTCCCAAAGCATGTCATATATGGAAGAAAGCAATTACCAAAGAATTATTAAGAGTAACTATAAATACAGAGCTTGTGGGAGTTTTTTTCAGTACTCTGCTATGTGTGTTTGCAACTTTTTGTTTCTCCACTGTTTCAAGGAAGGGATATGTGTCTGTTTCTTTTTTTTTTGTAATTATGATGTAGGTGTGTTTTCTTGGGGTATACCCAAAATATTGTATGGGAAGTTTATTTTTGATAACATTCTATGTGCCTTACTGGATGTAATGGCTTTGACGGTATGTAGATTTTACATATATAGGATCCTTAGTAAGGACATGTTCATCAATAACCCTGGGCTGATTTTTGTAAAAGGTTTTGGGACAACTTGTAAAACCCGGTATTAATGCTATAGTATCTTATCTACCAAAAAAAACATTGCCTATCAACATTTTCAAGAACATGATCAATATCCAAACACTTGATCTTGGAATCATGTTTGTCCAAGAACTTTGCCTGAGACTATCACTAACCCTCCTTTGTTGAGGTAAAAAAAAAAATTCCCCTCAATCAAACTCTAATTCAATCCCAATTTTGTAGGCTCTATACCAATTTTTATATGGTTACTCACACGCAAATTGCATCAGGATGGTAAAGTAATTCCACTTATCTAATCAATGCTCGCATAATAAGGATACCTACCCTTGGCTGGTTAGCTTGCTAAATTAAAATAAGCTCATGAATCTATCAATGGTAAGGTTCAAAGATATTTTTCCCTTCCATTTTTGGGCATCTCACATTGATCATGCCTTGAGATAATCTTACGTCTCCTCCCTCCAGTGTCATTTCAACCTATCTAAATTCACCATCAACCATTGTCATCATCCATTTTCTCATCAACTCTATTCTAGTTGCTCCTTCCTCATATATTGTATGCTCTTCTCATTTGTTTCTCTTATAGGGTCCCTATCATTGTTGTATGATCACTCTATGAGTGGCTATGTACCTATGGCTTATTATATTCCTTCCTCCTCCTTATTTTATTCCCCTACATGCTTCTCTATTTATTTTTCTTCTTCTTTCTTTCCAAATTTTCTTTCTCATTTCTCTTCACTCCTTCCAAACCACTTTTTTGTCTAGGGGAATTTGCACTCCTTCCTAACTAATTTGTGTCTGGGGGAGTTCCAACTTCCTCTGAATTTAATTTTATCACTTATTACTTATGCATGATGCTCAAAATCATTTGGGACTCTTCTTCATTATTTCTATAGCATTACATTCATGCCTCAGGTTCATAATGTGCTATTTGGTCACTTTTTAGATACGTGGACCCTTGTTCCATAACCTAGATTAGTATTCATATGTCTTTGGTGTGTTTTTATTTGTTCATGTCCACTTGTCACCTATCACTATGTCTAATTGTGTATGCCATATTGCACATACCTTTTTTATGTGTATTTTACTTGTTTGTATGTCCTAGTTGTCCCCATAGTCATGATGTTTTTTTCACTCATCTTTTTCTAGTGATTATACATGGACCTTGTTTCTGCCATTCAACCACTCCTAGTGTTTTAATCATACTTTATCAAACATAATCATGTTATAAAGAGATATTAGGTCTCCCTTAGCTAACTTGAGTTCTCTCTTAGACCAACCACATATCACACATTAATTATATTTTTATTTATGGGAAGACAATGCCATGAGTGGTCTAGCCATAAAAGTGAAAGTTTTCTTACTCATCCTATCATTCGCATAATTCAAACCCGAGGATCCAAAAAGCAAGTGCCAAAATAAAAAAAAGAGATCCACATATTGATTTCCTTAGGTATTTTAGACATCTCCATTGGGGATATATATTTCCATTTGGTAGTGGAGCTACATTGAAATATTGTGGGGATAATCTCCATCGAGGCCATAGATGCCTATCCGATAATGGAGTATACCCTCTGAGTGGTGATTTTTTTATCACATTGGTAATATTATTTTGCACATACCTCTGATAAATTGCAAATGAGCTATTTTATATTAGCTTAAATCACAATTGGTTAGTCCAACCTTACTCAAGATAGGAAATGAATCTCACTACACACACTTTGGTCCATGATTGGCTTAATATTTTTTAGGTTGGTCTAGATTTCTATGGGATGTTGATTGACCATTAGATGAGTTTTATCATCACACTAGCATGTTTTAGTGCCTTGAAATACTTCTCAAATTTAAAATCCCTAAGATATTTGAGTTACAAGCATATTGATTATCCAACATACATTATACACATTCCCTTAGTCTCATTTTGTCTCACTCTACTTTTGTTATTGTTCGTTATTTTTCTATTTCATACATTGTTCCCTATATGTGATCTTTTCTATCATATCCTAGCTATTTCATCTCATGTTGTGTTAGTGTGTTAGTGTGTTATTGTAACCATTAACTTCTCATTGATTAATTAAACTATTTTAATTGAGAAACACATATACATGTGTAGATAAAAATATGCACAATGTAAAAGCAATGTAATTGAAAGCAATAAAATATGTATGTATTATATTGTGCATACTTTTGTTTTGTTTGATTATAATATTGAACCTCATGAGGGTTATATAAACGTTTTAGGAGGTTGATTAATTTTTACAAATAATGATGGTGCCTAAGTCCTTTCATCCCTATAGCATTGGAGGGAGGGTTTTTCATGATTGTTGCTTTTGCTGGATCTGGATATCTATATCTAGGTTTACATTTGCATCTATGTTAGTTGGGTATATCTCTAGATATCAACCATTATGGGAACTGTTGATCGTGTGCTCTGACTATTTGTGTTTTGGATGTGTAGCACCCTAAAATTGGCGCAGTTAAACCTTAGTAAAAAGATAAAAATTTGAATTTTAACCCAAAACCACCCGTTAACCGCCCATTACCCGCTCCCCTTGTTTTTCGTGCCATTTTTAGGATTTGTTTTGACCATTGGACGATATCGTCGTCGATCAGATGAAATCATCCCAGATCTGACGAATTCGTCTGGAACAGAACGTCCAGACGATTTCGTCCCAAAACCAAATTTTCATAATTAGCTTCTATTTCAACAGCTTCTCTAACTTGGGCAGAAAGCATGTCTACGCGGTTAGAGTCTCCCCCATTGGAGATCTCCCAAATTGGGATGATCTCCAACCTCCTAACCTCTCCCTAATCCTATATAAACTGGGATTTTCTCAGTTTACCCCCTGAACCCCCTAGATGACTGATTTCCCTACAAATTTAGTTCCTTGTGCATTAGAACATCCTCGCACCATCGTTTGCATTCTGTATTTCAAGTTTTCTTGCAGGAATTCTATTGTTTTTCAGTCGAAGCAAGCTCGGATCGTCGAAGGCGATTCCAGATGATTTCGGATGATCCTGTCGAGGATCGGCGATGATCTCGTATGATTGGAGGTGATCCTGACTGTAGTCCAGATTGGGGGCAATCAAGCCCGAAGTTTGCATTTTCTTATCTTTTCTCTTCATTTTCTTATGCATTAGCTTGGTTTATTTTATTTCTGCATCCTGGAGTTCACCTCATTTAGTATAGATGCATGCTAAAGTTAAAATAAATTATTAAAGTAACGCATTTTCCTTTAATCATTATCTGGATCTATCATTTAGGCAAATTTACTATCATTTCTATCATTTCCCCTTGCTTTTGCAGTTGTATTTTTGGTTTTTGGTATCTGTCTCTGTGACTGCAGGTTTCTGATGAATTCGTCTAATGAATTCGTTAGATCGACGATGATCTCGTCTGATCTCAGATGACCGACTGAGATCTGAGATGATTCTATGACATTTCAGATGATTACGTATGATTTGAGATGATTTGGACTTCTACAAAACTCAGAATCTGCATCAGACATCCGGAATCAGGTATATTCTATCTTATTTAGCATACTTTCTATGTTTAGCACTTATTCATGTTTTTTGTATTCATATAAATCAGCATTGGCATATAGAATAGCTTAGATTCATCTTGGCCAAACCTAGGATATGAATGATTAAAGCACAAAATGAACACATCAAAACCATTCTCAACCTAGGCGTGGAAACTGCCACTCAAAAGTTTCCTGGTGAACCCACCATCCATCAAAAATTCACCCTTATACCCCTCCCCGAGAGGCGCGACCTTCAAAGGGCCTCTCAGTCCGAGGTATTGTCCCATCCTTCTCGCATCCCCCTTCTAGGTGCAGATCCTATAGCCTGAAGGTAAGGATGCAAAAAATTTGGAGCGATACATTTTGGTGAACCCGACGTGAAAACTAAAAACCTTTTGAAAACAATCCAAAAAAAACAAAACATAAATGCATTTAGAATCATCAGAAAAACAATTAAAGATTGCATATCATAGTTAGATGGTAGATTATAATAAAATACGAGCTGTCATCGTTAATGTTGAAAATCAATTAGCAACCATAGAGATTACTTCTTTGCTTAGAGTATCTCAAACATATAGAGTCCCACCTTTATGGGACGAACTTAATAGGAGATTGAATCTTATTTCATCTAGATCAATAGAACTTAGGCAAATCAAGAGGTTTGTCCTAGATAGAATCTTGGATCCTGATCAAGTGACCTTATATCATGAGCTTTAGAGAGCTTGCCATAGGTGGTTAGCAGATAAAAGAGCCCTTGTGTCTTTCGAGTTGTACACCTTTGAGGAATACCTCGACAATGCGAGTTGTAGTACATAAATTTCTATCTTGTATAAAGGATCAAGAGGTCGTCCTTACGGATAGAAAGAGATGGAATAAAGTTCCTAGAGTTGTGTTATATCGAGAGTATTGCCATGAGCTCTATTTTTACAAGTCGAGTCAGAAGTAGATAACATCACCATAGCACACTTTGTCAAATTCTTGAAAAACCATTTCCAATTTGAAGAGGAGCATTTCATGACTCCTGATGAACTTGATCCCATCAATGACATCTATAAACTATTTATAGAAAACTAAGCCATTATTTTATTATTTCTTGCATTTAGTGTGTTGTTTGTTGTCTTTATAATCATAAAAAAAAAAAAAAAACAAAACAAAAACATAACAAAAATCAAAACATTTTCTTTTAAGTATTATAGTAGGTATATAATTAAAATATATACCTCCCAAATTTGTTGCAAATATATATATATATATATATATATATATATATATATTTGCTAAAATCTAAGTTTAAGCATAATGACTAGACTTAGGAATGGAAAACAGACTGAAGTAGAAGAAGATTGGTTAGGAAAACCAGTAAATAAACCAGATGTCCTTCCTGAAGACCCAATTCAGGAGGAAGGAACACTAGACCAACAAGAAGAAGAGTTTGTTGAAGCAAATGAACAAAGAGAAATTGTTAGAGAGGAAGGATCCTCATCCCCTAAAATGACTCCGGAAGGAGCTGTTACTTTTGAGAACATGGAACATTTTTGGAAGTTCCTCAATACTAATATTGGCACTCTTAATCGAGCAATCCATATGGACAAGGATCAAATTAGTGACACTCAAGCAACCCTAGAAGAAATATATCACACACGCACTAATCCCTTGTCCTTCGTTGATCAAGAAAGTGATCAAGTTGGACCATCCAATTTGGATATGGCCGCTATAATCCAGAACATGCAACAACAACAGGTTACCCAACCACCTAGAGTGCCTGTTACCAAGCCTAGAGTTATTCCCACACAAAAGAAACCTTCATTCACTGCTCTATTTCGCCAAGTTATTGATCAACATACCTCAAATCAACAAAAGCCTAAAACAAAACCTAACACCAATTTCCAACAATCAGGGATACAACATAATGCTACTACAAATCTTCTTCATAATACTCTTCCTACCAACCATTTGCATAATAGCAATATAGCATCCAATCCTTACGTCACGCCATCATACGCTCATAAATCCCATACTCAGGTACCACCAAACCAATATGGTGGACAAACTAGTAATCTGGAAGCCATGGTGAAATAGTTAGTCTCCCGCATGGACCAGATAGATCCCTACCGTCCCTCGTACAATTATCGAGAGATGTGTAGTCAGCCTTTAGATCCTATAGTTGTAGCACAACCATATCCTAAACACTTTCCTATGCCTGTCCTACCTATATACAAAGGAACCGAAGATCCCATAGAGCATCTTCGTATGTTTAGGATAGCATGTCATGATATATCACATGATGACTTGTTATTACTAAAAATGTTCCCAAAAAGTTTAGGAGGAATGGCATTGGAGTGGTATTATCAACTACCCACTCATTCTTTGAGGAATTTCGAAGAAACCACCGAGTCTTTTGTTCATCAATTTAGTGCCTACATCGAAAGGCATGTAACCATTAAATATTTGTACAACTTAAAACAAGACAAAGATGAATGTTTTGCTGATTTCCTAGCTCGGTGGAGGCAGTTGATAGGAAAATTACACTTTGTGTTACCTTATCGGGAAATGTTGGATATCTTTATCAATAATTTACAAGAACAACTATCCTATGAATTATCAACTGCTACCTTGACCACCTTCGATCAGGCTATAGACTTAGCTCGAAGAGTGGAAGATGCTCTCATTAGGAGAGGTCAGCTTAAAAAGAAAGATGATGAGAAAACATCCAGAAATCAATATAAAAATAAACAAGTTGTGGGTGATGGAGTCACCGATAGCATAAACGTTGCCAATGTTAATACTACAAAAACAACGGAGAAGTTCATATTGAAACCTCCTGATAAACCACCTCAAGAATTTACTAGGTTAAATCAACCTCTATCAACCATTCTCCCGCAATTACTAGCATGAGGTTTGATCCAATTACCAAATATCTAGGAACCTGATCCAACTATACCTGGATACAGAGCTGATTTACACTGTGATTTCCATAGAGGACCTGGACATGCTACCAACGCTTGTAAAATATTAAAACATAAAATACAAGACCTGATTGATAACAATGAGATGGAGGTACAAGCCTTCCAACCTAAACAAAATCCTCCCAATAATGCTCAAAAGAACATCCCCCAAAATCAGAATCAGAATGCCAATCAATCATTGGACATATTTCAACATCCTTTACCAAAGCATGGCAAAGAAGTGGCTAATCAAATTGAGCATCATAATGTTCCCCCTCCTACCCGATATGTAGGAACTATTAGTGGGCATTTACCTACTCATGATTTGGAAATATTTGACACAACTTTATCCATGGTTACGACCAGACCTCTATATAACACTCAGACACCTGATCTTAGTGATGTAGAATATGAGACTGAAAGTGACATGGAAATTACCTCAAATCAATCGAATAGCTCTGAAGATGAATCAGATCCTATTCAACCTATCACAAGTTCTATGGTTCCAGAAGAACCATTTCCAAGAAGAGTCACTACTAGACCATCTTCTCACCAATTACTTTCTAATGAACAAGCCATAAATGCTAGACCAAGACCTATTCATCATCCGCAAAATAATATTGTCGGTACCATCGGAGCTGTTACTAGACAACAGGCTCAAAATTCTCAACAAGATCAAACTCAGAATGATGGATCAGCTCCATTTGTTTTGAAAGTTCCTAATAAAGGGAATCATGCACCTAATGTTCAACCTAAACCTCCTTATAATATTAATGAACAATTATCAAATACTACAGCTAGAATTTCCCTTTTGGACCTTTTAAGATCCTCTCCTACACATAGGGATGAATTAATGCTCACATTAAGCCAAATGATGGTACCACAAAATATTCAACCTGAAGCCATGGCCAATACTATAATAACTCGTGAAGTCGATTGTATTGACTTTTGGGATAGAGATATACCACAACATAGTTTACATAAGGATAACCCCTTATATATTACTGCCCTAATTGGAGATGTAGCAGTTAAACGAGTCTTGATTGACAATGGTTCATCTTTAAACATTTGCACTTTTGACTTCTACCAAATATTTGGGTTTAGAAGTGATGAAATGAAAAGAACTGATATGATCATAAAAGCCTTCAATGACGAAACACAAGAAACGTGTGGAGTTATTACTATCCCATTGCAAGTTGGTCCTAGAACCTTAGACACGACCGTGTTTATTGTACATTGCCCTGCATCGTACAATATACTCTTGGGTCACCCTTGGATCAACGCGATGCGAGCTGTTCCCTCAACTTTACATCAGTGTGTTAAATTCGAATTTAAAAATCAGTTGGTTACCATTCATGGTGATCCCAGACCCTTTGATATGTGTGCTTTGGCAGAACCTGTTGGAGTTCAATTTTGCCCTGCTTTATCATCCACACATCCTAATTCTAATCATCCATCTAAACGTATGAAACACACACTCATAACATCATCTACTCCATCAACTCCACCTCTACATATAGTTCAACCATCCTCCGAACAAACCACATTAGGACCTCCAAAAGATCCTAAACCCACAACCAATGCTTCTTGTTTTACTCCTATAACTTCCATACCTATAGACCCATCCATCAACATCTCTACAACATCTACACCTACCAGAGGCATATTTTCCGCATCCAAAGATGTAGGAAATGTTCCTTCTACCTCTTACGCTCTTATTGATGAGCTCTTACCCGATTTATCTAAAATTCTTATATCAGAAAAAACAAATGTTGCTATGCAAAATTCCCTTATTTTAAATAATTTGCCATCCTCTCCTCGTACTTTGGGCCTCCCACAGCCTATGGGAAGTATTTACCAAGTTGGGAGTTGTGCTTTTATTTATAAGGGATATGACTAGGGAAGAATACCTAGAAACATCAAGACACATTATGATGGATATGCTCGATGTTATTTTGCTAATGAGTATATTAAAGCTAAGCCTATAATGCTTAAATTGGGATATAAAGGGAAAGGTTTGGGACCTTCCCAAAATGGTATGAAAGAACCTTTTGAGGTAGAACCATGGCATGCCCGATGTGGTGTGGGCCTATTTCCTAGTAAAGGTCAGCCCTTCCCATTTGAGGATGATGACCATCTCATATCTTACCAAGATTATTTGGATGAACGCGATCCTTTGCATTTAATAAATAAGCCATTTACATGTAATATGCTCTCCATAGCTTACCCTCAGATGATCGCTGAATCCGACGATGAGTTGGAGGGAGATATCTTCCATGATGTCTCCATTGAGGAATTATTACATAACGGATTTTATTTCGATGGCTCTATACCTAGTATAGCCCAGCTTGAGGCCACGACTCCTCAAGATGAATTATCCAAGCTAACCTTGGAAGAATTACAAGAATTGGGCGTTTCACCCACCCCACCTAATTTTGAGAGAGATCTACACATGGAAGTAGAGAATGTCATAAAAATTAACATTGGAACCAATGATAACCCTCACATAATCAACATTGGATCAGAATTAAGTCAAGAAAAACAAGATAAATACATTGCATTTCTTAAAGACTATGAGGATGTCTTTGCTTGGACATATGAAGATATGCCAGGTTTAGACCCTTCTGTAGTTATGCATCACCTAGTAGTCCATCCGGATGCTAAACCTGTTAAACAAAAACTTAGAAAAATGCATCCTAAAGTGGCTTTACTAGTCAAAGGGGAATTAGAAAAGCTCTTGAAGGTTATTTTTATACAAGCCATTGATTATGCTGAATGGATCTCGAATGTAGTTCCAGTAACTAAGAAAGAAGCCACCAAAGTTAGGGTTTGCACAGACTTTAGAGATATTAATGTTGCATGCCCTAAAGATGATTTTCCTCTTCCCAACATGGATCAGATCATTGATTTTACTACTGGGAGTGGAATGATATCCCTAATGGATGGATTCTCTGGTTATAATCAGATCAGGATAGCTCCTGAAGATCAGGCTAAAACAACCTTTATTACCCCTTGGGGAACCTTTTGTTGGAAAGTGATGCCATTCGGTTTGAAGAATGCAGGTGCAACATATCAACGAGCCATGACTTATATCTTTCATGATATGATGCATGATATTCTACATGATTATGTAGATGATATTATAGCTCGTTCCATCAAAGAAGATGATCATTTAGATGACTTGAGAAAAGTCTTTGATCGGTTAAGGGAATATCTTATCCGACTGAATCCAGCTAAATGTATATTCGGAGTTAAGTCCGGTAAATTATTAGGGGTTATAGTTTCTTTACGTGGCATCGAAATTGACCCTCTCAAGATCGTGGCTATCACTGATATGCCCGCACCCACAAATATATCTGAATTACGAAGTCTACAAGGTAAACTTCAAGCTATTCATCGCTTTGTCGATAAGTTGGCGGACAAAACAGGACCCTTTCTTAAGCTTCTTAAGAAAGATGTCTCTTTTCATTGGGACGACGAATGTCAGGAAGCATTTGACCTCCTCAAACAATATCTCCTTAACCCTCCTGTGCTTTCACCACCTAGATCTGATCACCCATTTATCTTGTATATTTTTGCTTCAGATTTTGCCTTAGGAGCTATGTTAGCTCAACTTGACGATGAGAAGAAAGAACGTGCTAATTATTACATTAGCCGAACCTTAATCAGTTATGAAACTCGCTATACAATATTAGAAAAGTTATGTCTCGCAGTCGTATTTTCTACACAAAAATTATGCCATTATATGCTCAGTCAAAAAATGTATGTTATTGCTAAATTCGACCCTTTGCGATATCTCATGAGTCGACCTTATTTATCTGGTCGCACAGCAAAGTGGGTTCTTGCGCTAAGCGAGTTTGAACTCATGTTTATAGGACAGAAGTCTGTTAAGGGTCAAATCATAGCTGATCAATTAGTTTTTGCACCCTTAGAGTCTACCCATCCCCTCATCATTGAGTTTCTTGATGAATGCCTTAAACTAGAGGCAGACCATCCAGAGCAATGGTCCTTATACTTTGATGGAGCCCGATGCATGAGTGGGGCTGGTGCAGGTATTATTTTAATATCTCCGCAGAAACATCTTATACCTCTGTCCTTCAAATTAACATTTGCTTGCACTAATAACACTGCTGAGTATGAGGCTCTAATCCTAGGATTACGAGCTGCCTTGGCACTAAAAATTAAAAATCTATTGGTTTTTGGTGATTCTCAACTTGTCATAAATCAAATCAATGATGTTTATCAGACCAGAGATGATAAATTACGTCCATATAAAGCATATGTCTTACAATTATTATCTTTATTTGATCAAGTTACCTTGGAAGCTATTCCTCGAACTAGCAACCGTGCGGTTGACGCTATGGCTGCAGCTGCATCTCTTTTGCCCTTGGAGTTAGATGATGAATATGCTACCATCATTATTCATCGACTCTAGGAACCCACTTCAAATAAATCATGCTTAGAACCTTTGGATGTGTTTCTAATCAATGAAACTACTCCTGAACCTTGGTACACTGATATATTTAACTTTCTTCAAAATGGGACCTTCCCTGAAGGTTGTAATAGCAACCAACGTTGGTTATTACGTAGACGAGCAAGTCACTTCATAATTATTGGCAATACGTTGTATAGGAGATCTTTTGAAGGCATCCTATTGAGATGTTTGAATCTAGAAGAATCTAGATCAGCTTTGAGTGAAGCCCATGATGGATCTTGTGGGGGACATTTTAGTGGTAGCACCATTGCTAAGAAGCTCCTTAGGATAGGATATTTTTGGCCTACCATGGAAAATGATGCACATGATTATGTGCGCCATTGCGACAAGTGCCAGAAACATGCTGACCTTGTCCATGCGCCTGCACAAGAACTGCAGGCTATTTCATCTCCTTGGCCCTTTTCAAAATGGGGCTTAGACATCATTGGAAAAATCAACCCTGTGTCATCTGATGGACACAAATTTATCATAACCACCACCGAGTATTTCACGAAGTGGGTTGAAGCTATGCCCTTAGCTTCTTGCACTAGAACCCAAGTTTCCAAATTTATTTTTAATCAAATTATTTGTAGGTTCGGAATTCTTGCAAATCTCATCTCGGATAATGGAACTTGTTTCAAAAATAAAGATGTCAAGAAATTATGTCAAAAATATAAAATTCAACATCGTTGGTCCACTCCCTATTATCCTCAGGGTAATGGCCAAGCAGAAGCATCTAATAAAACATTAATCAAAATCCTCAAAATATTGGTCAATAAATCTGGTCGAGATTGGCACATCCAATTATATCCTACTTTGTGGGCTTATCGAACTAGTGTTCGCACTCCCACGGGCACTTCACCTTTTGTTTTGGTCTATGGCGCTGAAGCTGTTTTTCCCTTTGAATTAGAAGTTCCTTCTTTGGCTCTGCTACTTCAAGATACTGAAGTAGGAGATGAATATCGTGTTGGCAGACTTAGTCAGCTGGAACTCCTAGATGAGAAGCGCATCAATGCTTTGGAACATCTTCGTGCCTACCAAAACAAGCTCAAACGAGCATACCTCAAGAAAGTTCATCATCGATCCTTTGAGATCGGTGACCTTGTCTTAAAAGAAAATCAAAAAAATACTAATGCAACTAAAGATCTTAAAGGTAAATTTGAACCTAACTGGCTTGGGCCATATGTCATCACTGCTAAATTTGGCTCAGGAGCATACCGATTAGCTACCTTAGATGGTAAAGATCTTAAAGAACCTATGAACATTATGCATCTTAAGCGCTATTATGCATAACATCTGGTCATTTCATCATTGTATATATTCTTCTTTTGCATATTGTTTCATTGTCGTCATCCATATAAAAATTTCAAAAAAAAAATAGTAATAGTATTTATTCTTTCCATTCATAAATTAAAATCAAAATATAAAAACTTCAAAATCATCAAAATCTTCAAAAACATCTTTTATTTTTGTACCTGTCAATTCTTGAAGTATGGCAGTTATATTTTCAATTATTTTGGATAAATTAGCATTTATTTGGAATCCCGCACTTTCACACTCACATGAATAAATATCTTGATTTTATTTGGTATGATTATTAATCTCTCTTATATCAAAGTCCACAGTTGAATTAAATAAAGTCTTGAGCATAGAGAACCGATCTTGTTATTTACTTGAACCAAGTATATCTCTTCACATTAAAATGATTTCATTGCAAATTCGATATGATGCTACATAGTAGAAATGGTTTCTTGAGCGAAAAGTTTCCCCTGCTATCCTATCATGCACATGGTCTAGAATCTTTGAGAATTGACAAAAGGACAAGCTCACCCCTACCCAGAATAAAAATCCCTTGCTCTACAACCAATCCGAGCAAGTATCCCTAGTATAGGAAGAAAAAGAAAAGTCAAAGAAAATGAGAAAAAGAAAAATATCATTTTGTACCATCGCAACAATATTTCAGCATTATCTCGAGTTCCAAGCAAAAAATACAAAAAAAAAAAAAGAAAGAAAAGAAAAGAAAAAGCAAAAGCAAAAAGCAATAAAATCCCTTTCCCTACCCCTTGAAAAGAAAAGAAGGGTGAATGAGCTTGAATCCCTGGAATTCTCAATTATTCAAAAACTGTGAGGTAAGCCCCATAACAGGTGGTTTGTGCCCAACCCGCTTGGCCTTGGGTAATCCCTAGCATGGTGATATGTCTGTCACATTAGCGACCTTCTTTTGTATAGACCTATGTCGGCTTATGGATTAGCTAGCTCTTGATGACCTAACTTACATAGTAGTCTGGTATGGTTACTTGCATATAAATCATGGGCAATGAACACTCATTTGGTTCATTCAAATTACTTGTATCAAATTATCTTGCTCAAAATTGGTGAATGAACAATACAATTGCACACACATTTGTATTTGAGAGATTTTGTATCATTATGATAAATCAAGATCGGTAATGAACTCACATTTGCACATGAGGGTTCCTTATAAATCTACATTTTGTCTTTGAGATAATTTAAAATATCTCTGCAATTCTTTTCGAATCATTTCATCTTCTTATTTAAGAACATTTGCTTAGCATAAAAACAATTAAATATATGTCTTTCCAACAAACAAAAAATTTTCTTTCACATCTTCAAAAACCTAGCAAATAAAGTCATGTTTATATATTATTTTTTTCTGTTTATCTCAATACCAAAAAATCAATCATGCAATAAAACTAAAATATCAAATTCTTTTTTGGATTTCATGATGATGGTATAAGTATGTACCTATAATTCTATGCCTAGCGCAAACCATTGTTCTTATTTTATTTCCCATTCATTTTAAATTCATAAAAACATATGGCTTACATCATTATGTTACCCAATTGTGCTTTAAAAAGAACGCAAATTTTTCTATTTTATGTCATTATGTCAACATTTAATTTTGCAATGATGGTATAGTTCCTAGGGACTTATTCAAAAAATTTATCACACTTAGGAATTTATGCCTAGCAAAAATCATATTTCTTTAATATTTCAGGCATAATATTTTTATGAAAATCTGAAAACAAATCATCACCATTTCTCCTCATCACAACACAAAAGTCTTAAGACAGTCTCTTAAGCACTCTTTTACTTTTAACAATATTTCTATACTGGGATTAGCTTGACGACCTAGTGAGCGGCGACTCCATGAAATGGTCTATAACAACGACAATGTCCTTTGAAATTATTGTTAGAAGTCCCTTTTATTTTTCATCAAAACACACCACAACACAACCAATTTATCCACATCAGATTATTTCATTTACAATTTTATGGCATGACATAACATTACAATTTATTTCCAATGACATAATTACATAAATAATCAATCACAAAATTCAAATATTAAAGCATCATACAACATATACACAAGTCATATCATCAAAAAGATAATCTATATATATCAATCAATTATGTACATCATCTGGATTGGTACGCCACAATCAATACCCTGGCATACTCAATCCCATAAAAAAGTAATAATAATACAATCAATCTGCACTCTATAGCAGCTAGCCTCGAGAAGCCCTCGAGCTCTCCGCCTCATCTCCTCCCCCACCCTATGATGGAGGAGGTGGTCCCATAGAGGTCCGGGCTATGTCTCGGGTCCTCGTCGTCGATCGTGAGGATGTCCTCGATGATCCCATCATGACCGGCTCCACAATGGGGGCTGGCAATGGTATCCTCTGCCCCTCTGGGACCACGTGATAGTACAACCCCTGGTAGAATGTGGTCTGAGCAATAGCCCATGCCAGATCCCGAGTGCTCGCCCCTCCGCTTCGAGCCCTAAGACGTGTAGCCTCATCCTGAAGTGTCTGCACCTAAGCCCGGAGGTGGGCATTCTCCGCTCGGAGAGCCACCATCTCGCTGCTCTCCCCCACCTCGATACCCTTGCCCTTATCGGGCGATGGTGGCCTCTCCCCCTACTAAGAAGGGAATCCCTCCTCCCTCCTCCCTGTCCGCTGCGGTCTCTATGGAGCCTATGGCATCCTCTGGCATCTCTCCTATGGAGACCATCGCTGCTCTCTCCCGCCATGACCCCATGCTGCCTCAATAGCAGCCTGGCACCACCTCCCCATCCATCGCACAATGGCATGCACCGGACCCTATGCCCTCATCATCCGAGGAGGGCGGATGCCTACGTACCAGGCATCGTATCCATCGACAACCCCAGCGTCGTCACCATCCACTAGCTGGATGGGGGCATCATCTACATCCTGGCTCTAGAATCACTGCATGTCTGGAGCCCCGCTCAGTGTAGTACTATCTCGAATAGTCCGGGAGTACTCGTAATCCCTAAGAGAAGGGATCCCCTGCTGAAGACCGAACTACCACAAAACTCGGTCGTAGCGGTGGAGCTCTACCTCTCCCCGCTCCATCCTTAGCCAGCAGACTCACTTGATGCGAGCCAGCTCCTGCCCATCCTCTGCCCACCCTGGATGCTCCCTCCATGGCCTCCAGGTGATCTAGTCTAGGATGAGGTCATCTAGCAACCTCCGTGACATCGACAGATCTATCCACCACTGTGACCCCCTCTATAACCACCAATAGAAAACCCGGGGCCTCTCCCGGTCAACCCTTGTCAGTGGGAGCCCTATCGGCCTTCGCACCATGATGTGCTCCCAGCACCAAACCTATAGTAGTGATGTCACAACCAGACATCGGCCTCCCTTGTATACGACCCCATGCAGGATCCTATACAAGCGGCATAGTACAAAGCTACCCCATGAATATCTGTACCCATGGTCTCTCATGTCGTAGACCACATCTGATAGGAGCCAGGGTAATCTGCACCCACTCTGGTGGCACAACAGTAAGCCACCCACTATCCTAGCCAAAACTCGAGTCAACCTAGATGCCCCAGGCATCTACCTTAGAGACTCGATGTTCACTCCGCCCTTCTCCAGGGCGAAGCTCGGGTCTCCGCTCAGCCTCATCATCGCCTGGCCCTGATTGGCCATAGGAGTCATCAGCCATCCCTGTATGGGGATCCTCAAGATCCTCCATACGTCCTCTAGTGTGGGAGCCATCTCCCCTATCGATAACCAAAAGTAGGATGACCCCAGATACCACCTCTCTACTAGGGCTATCAATAGCCCCATGTCCATCGATACTTGTGGCATCTCTGCCACATGCTGCAAACCGACCTGTGCTAGTCAATCGCGCTCCACCTGGTCGAGCACGGCTATGTCATCTCTCAGCCCCTCATATTTCCACTCCTAACTCTTTAGTAATCCCCTCTACAAAACAAATAATAAAACAACAAAATTCATTAATAAACCAATCATTAAAATCAATTAAATGCAATTCAAACAAGCTTAATTTCATAACAATGATGATATCATCCACTATTGGATGATATCATCCTAAATTGGGCAAAATCATCCCTTGTAGGATGAAATCATCTCCGATTTCACAACTTGGGGATCACCCCTTGTTGGACGGGATCGCCCCTAGTTCATCGATTTCGCCCTCAGATGAAATCGACGATCTAGGGACGATTTCGATGAAATAGGGACGATTTCATCCTGACGTCATCGACGGCCTAAAAATGGCCGCGATGCCCCAAAACAGTCAAAAATTAAACCAAAAAATTGCACAAAACAAATTCAAACATCATTCACTAGGATTAGATCCTTACCCGTAGCCCGCACCGGACCTCTGTCGATCTGTGCACTGTCTCAACCATTTTGTCTGCAGAGCTCTAAAACAGTAAAAAATGAACAGTAAAAATGAATTAGGGTTTTCCCTATTTTCTTAATTTTATTTAAAATCAACAACATTTTTTTTTTAATTTTGCTTTTCCACGCTTTTACCTCAAACGTTCGATTTGGGTAAAAACACGGAGGGGGCACCATAGTCAGCAGTCGTACGATTCGACCTAGAATCATCGTCTAAAAATTGAGTAAATTTTTGCTTTCTCGTAAAATGGGAAGAACTCGTCTTTAACGCATTTTTCTTCAAAAAATTCGCTAAAGAGGGGGCAAAATGTAGCACCCTAAAATTGGCGCAGTTAAACCTTAGTAAAAAGATAAAAATTTGAATTTTAACCCAAAATCGCCCGTTACCCGCTCCCCTTGTTTTCCGCGCCATTTTTAGGATTTGTTTTGACCGTTGGACGATATCGTCGCCGATCAGATGAAATCATCCCAGATCTGACGAATTCGTCTGGAACAGAATGTCCAGACGATTTCGTCCCAAAACCAAATTTTCATAATTAGCTTCTGTTTCAATAGCTTCTCTAACTTGGGCAAAAAGCGTGTCTGTGCGGTTAGAGTCTCCCCCATTGGAGATCTCCCAAATTGGGATGATCTCCAACCTCCTAACCTCTCCCTAATCCTATATAAACTGGGATTTTCTTAGTTTACCCCCCTGAACCCCCTAGCTGACTGATTTCCCTACAAATTTAGTTCCTTGTGCATTAGAACATCCTCGCACCATCGTTTGCATTATGTATTTCAAGTTTTCTTGCAGGAATTCTATTGTTTTTCAGTCGAAGCAAGCTCGGATCGTCGAAGGTGATTCCAGACGATTTCGGATGATCCTGTCGAGGATCGGCGATGATCTCGTACGATTGGAGGTGATCCTAACTGTAGTCCAGATTGGGGGCAATCAGAGCCCGAAGTTTGCATTTTCTTATCTTTTCTCTTCATTTTCTTATGCATTAGCTTGGTTTATTTTATTTCCTGCATCCTGGAGTTCACCTCATTTAGTATAGATGCATGCTAAAGTTAAAATAAATTATTAAAGTAACACATTTTCCTTTAATCATTATCTGGATCTATCATTTAGGCAAATTTACTATCATTTCTATCATTTCCCCTTGCTTTTGTAGTTGTATTTTTGGTTTTTGGTATCTGTCTCTATGACTACAGGTTTCTGACGAATTCATCTGATGAATTCATCAGATCGACGATGATCTCGTCTGATCTCAGATGATCGACTGAGATCTGAGATGATTCTATGACATTTCAGATGATTACGTATGATTTGAGATGATTTGGACTTCTGCAAAACTCAGAATCTGCATCAGACATCCGGAATCAGGTATATTCTATCTTATTAGCATACTTTCTATGTTTAGCATTTATTCATGTTTTTTGTATTCATATAAATCAGCATTGGCATATAGAATAGCTTAGATTCATCTTGGCCAAACCTAGGATATGAATGATTAAAGCACAAAATGAACACATCAAAACCATTCTCAACCTAGGCGTGGAAATTGCCACTCAAAAGTTTCCTGGTGAACCCACCATCCATCAAAAATTCACCCTTATACCCCTCCCCCAAGAGGCGCGACCTTCAAAGGGCCTCTCAGTCTGAGGTATTGTCCCATCCTTCTCGCATCCCCCTTTCGGGCGTGGATCCTATAGCCTGAAGGTAAGGATGCAAAAAATTTGGAGCGATATAGGATGGTTACAATTTTTGATCATTTAGGGTCGAATAACTAGGCATTGGAGTCTAATACTACATCTACATCTATCGTTGTGTCTAGAACTACTTTCTTTAAACCTATATACCTACACACAAGTGAAATGCATCTAGTCAATAGTACCTATCAAGCCTCCTAAGGTGAGGCTTTATTTTCAAACCAAATTAAAAACCAGAGATACAAAAATAAAATGAAGATCTACAAAAGGATGATACTGAATACAGCACAAATAGATCTTACCCATATTTTACTTGCCATTGTTATTTTTGTTACTACATTATAGTACTTCAAGTTGCATCATATTATGTTGGATTATTTTGTGCTACGTTTGGAGATTTGTGCACAAGCTAGATGATAATAATTCAGGTCGAGATGATCATGAAATGATACCATCCAAGGTCATACGGTCATAGGTTATGGTGTCCTTTAATTGATGAAATCCAGATTTGGGATTGCAGGATGTTATAATTAGGGTCTAGCATAAGATGGGGATGGTTGTGCAAGATTTACTTTGGATTTTTGGATGCAAAGTGTGCTCAAGATTTCAATAGTGCTTCGATGCATATACCATCCTCCTCATAATGAGGGTAAAAGGGGTGCATTTATAGAATTCCCAAAGGAAAATGGATGAGGTGAAAACTCAATCAGTTAAGTGAGATTAACTAAGGTTTCACTCCTACATTGATTTTATCACTGAATATGCATGCTTAGAAAAAGAAGATAAGCTCACTTCATGACTATCACAAGATGAATTAGATGTGCATATTAAGTTAAGTGCTCCTATTGAATTGACTATGCATGTTGTGCATATTTGAGTTATCCTGTTGAACTAAGTGTGCATTTGAAATATACCATGTGTGCAATTAGAAGTTACTAGAGTTCAAATATGGAACAAGGATGATTCTTTCTTGTGCATAATTAAAATGAGGGTTGGAAGGTGGAACTAGAGTGAACTACGAATGATGTGGCCATAGGGGATGGAAGGATGAGTGGTCCCATTGATGAGGGGTGAGTGGTTGTGTAGCCTAGGTAATAATTAATTAGTTATTTAAAAAATTAATTAATACTTTAGGCCAATGCATATTAATTTAATATTAATTAATTCTAATTAATATTAAATATACTAATTAATTATGACTAATTAATTAGTGTTTATTATGCTTTATTTTGATGTCTACATATGCCTCTTTTTGTATCGTGTTGTGTGAAAATACAATGTGATACAAAAAAAATGACATCTATCATTGTGTAGATAAATAATGGATTTTGTGCTTGAGGGGTTGGCATTTGATTGCCCTAGATCAAGAACAATGTAAGATGCCCCAATGATGGAGGTAAAAAATATCTTTGAACCTTGTCATTGAAAAATTGATGAGCACATAAAGATGCTAACTAATAACTAAACTATTGAGACCTAGAGTCTCTGTGCTAAAAACTATGCTAATGTGACCTAGAGTCACTGTGCAAAAATTAAAATGATATTAT
Source organism: Wollemia nobilis (assembly GCA_028583015.1). Lineage (NCBI taxonomy): Eukaryota > Viridiplantae > Streptophyta > Pinopsida > Araucariales > Araucariaceae > Wollemia > Wollemia nobilis. The sequence continues at coordinate 25,338,827 of JAQPPZ010015824.1, read as the reverse complement.
GTGAATGATAGTCTCAAATAAGGTTCTTGGAAAAACATTAAGTCCAACATGGGTGTTTGGTTATTGAACTTGTTTCGAGTGATTTTGTTGGTATTGTCTACACCTTCAAGCAGCAAGTTGGTGGAGGATAGAATGAATGACAATGACAAGGCAATTGAACTTCGTGGGATTGGGCATGAGATAGATGGATATAATGTGGTTGGTGGTAGTTTTGGGATTTTTTTGGGTTAAAAAAAATATGACCATCCAATATGGTCAAAATACTAGACCATTTGGGATGGTTTCTAGGTGATCATCCCATATGGTCATGCGTATAAGGATATAAATTGATTTTTGGGGGTGCAATTATTCATTTTCACTGTTGTAGATGAGGAACGAGTGGAGAGTGAGGTGTGTGAGAGGAAATTTGACATGGAGGTCTTGCTAATTTTTTAGTGGAGTGGACCAGATGGCTTCGGGAGGTAGGGAAGCTAGAGTTGGTGGGAGTGCAATACTAGTAAGTAACATAAGTTACCCATTATCAATTTCATGTTGGATAAAAATGAACCCATGGTATGCTTATTTGTTTACAACTGCATGCGTTTATTTCTTGTGTGTGAATTTTTTTATTATTTTTTAGTAACCGTGTGTGGTGGCCATCTGGGGTCTAGACAGTTGGTGGTTGAGGTTGTCCATGTCACGAATAGTTTGTGTTTTTTTGAAAACAAATTAGGATGAATTGTTATTTTTATGACCAGATGGTGCCAAACAGTGATGGCTAAAGGTCGTTCACCTCTCGGATGATCAGTAGGTTTTTGGTTTTTATTTGTTTATTTTTTTTCATATTTTTGTGACTATCCACTACCCAAATGATGATGGTCAAATTTCATAAGTTCATCAGATGGTTATTTTGTTTGTGGTTTTTTTTTGTATAACTAGGTGTTGTGACTGTTTGTGAGACAAACGATTATAGACAGACGTCATCCGTTTGTCGGATGGTCAATGTGTTGTTGGTTTTTTTTATGTAAGTTTTTTATTTTATTGTGATCATTCATGGTCTGAATGGTGATGGTCAAAGGTCATTCATTTGTCAAATGGTCGGTTTGTTTTTTATTTTTTTTATGTAAGTATTTTTATTTTTTTGTGATCCTCCATGGTCTAGATGATGATGGTCGAAGGCCATCCGTTTGTTGGACGATCGAATTATTTTTTTTTTTTTACTTTTTTCGATGTAAGTCTTTTTATTTTGTTACGATCGTTTGTGGGCCTTACGATGATGGCCGAAGGCTGTCCATTTGTCGGATGGTCAATTTATTTTTTATTTTGATTTATTTTATGTAAGTATTTTTATTTTTTTGTGATTGTCCGTGGTCCATACAGTGATGGCTGAAGGTTGTTTGTTGGTTGGATGGTCGGTGTGTTTTTTATTTTTATATTTTTTTATGTATAGCAAGGTGTTGATGATTTGATATGAGTTTTTGTGTTATGTAGTAGAGATTATTGAGATCGAGGCATCAGTTCAAGGGTGTGTTTTACAAAGCTCGATGATGGATGTTGAAGGAGAACTAGAAGTGGCTTGATGTAATAGGGCTATAATATGTAGCTAGGTTATATAATGTGCATGCAGATCATGCATTATCTAACCATGTTGGTTGATCGATGGGATCTTGATACATGCACATTTCATATACCCATGGAAGAGATCACAATCACTCTAGAGGATGACCGAATTGAGATACCTTTGACATAACAAAGAGAGTCCTTGCTATAGTGGGTGTATAGGAACCATTGGGTAGTGGTTACTATGGATAATGGAGGTATGGACATCGATAGTCATTATCAAATATGATGGTTGATAATGAGGCACACGATCTTGATGATATTGATTCAAATGTCATCTTGCTAGATTAATTAGGTGCATGGTTCCCATGAAACTTGCTTAGGATGGTACAAAATTTGGTAGAGGATCCCAAGGTGATGGTATGGGCTCTAGTGCTACTAGTGCAAACTTACTAGGAGTTATATGAGATACAACACCGATGAAGATCAAGTTTGAGCTATAGTTTGCTACTACATATTTGGACATGGGAGCACTTTGTGATTGGGTGACCTAAGAGGTTACTCTTATTAGAGGTAAATTACATGGGTGTTGACACTCCATACACCATGTGATGGAATAAGGGTTAGGAGGAGGGTATGAACCACCCATTCATAAGGGTATGGATGTACTATGATGTTTTATTTTCATAGTTACATCTAGGGGATGTGGTGTGGAGGCCTTGGAGGGAGGGTCTGAGATGGTTGAAGGATGCATTACATTTTGGATGGGTTTAGTGGGGGAGATGGGTGGTGGATCACCACAATATTGAGTACAAGTTTTTCCAGTATGATCATATCTTGCAATATTTTAGGTTGCCCTTAGGTGTTCCTCTGGCCCTTGTACTATACAAATACTAGTGTACTAAGGTAGATATTGACCTACAGTATGAGCCCATAGGGGTAGATATGGATGATGTAGGTATGATGCTAGAGTATAACATGTGGGTTGGTATACAAGCAATCCAGCTAGAAGTAGGAGTTGGTGCTACAAGTGGTGGGAAGGCAAGACCTGAGGAGCCTATAGGATTATAAGTATAACAGTGGATGGATCCTAGAGAAAAATCACCACAAGTTTCTAGGAAGAGAGTCATAGAGGAGATCTCTAGCAGCGAGGGGTATAATGCTAGTAATTACTTTGTATCAAAGTACAATGTTATGTTAGATCGAGCGCAAGTTTTGGAGAGGCAAAAGGTAGAGTTAGAGACTACCATTACCTATGATTAAATTTAGTGGGGTGGGAGAACTAGAGATACACTACAAGCTTAGGTGTATAGCTTGTAGGAGGAGTGGGATAGGTTAGTAGTCGAGCATAATGCACTATAGATTGAGTAATATGCGATATGGGAAAAGCAAGACTTACTGTGGATGGAGAGGTCCTAGAGACCTACAACAAGTTAGGGATCAAGGGTCTTGATGGCATAGTTAGAGTAGTAGAGGGACTATGTGAGGTTACTAGAGAACATCCTACTACTTTATGATATAGTATTACCATAACTTTCATCCTCCCAATCCTCATAGAGTTGGAGTGGAACATTAGGTGCTCCTTTAGTAGCTTCATGGGTACCTCATTTTGTATAGGTATCAAATTTCTAAGCCTTAGGGGTAAGGACATCTCATGGAGAGAGTCAACAATATAGCAGTAGCAGTGGGAAGGCCTAAGGATATCAGGTTGAGTGTAGCAAAGAGAGTGGCAAGGGTAGGTAGTGACATGTAGATACTAAACTTTGTATGATGTTTTTGGATATGCCTTGTATCTCTATTGTTATGATTTTGATGAGTTTTGATAGCTCCAACATATGTAGCCTATGAGAAAGACTGTATATGTACCTTTTTAATGATATATATACATATGTGATGTGCATTTTAATAATGTTATGTGTTGTATATTTTGTGTGTAATGCTTATTTATTTATGATTTGATGTAATGTTTTATTTGAATGATTGAATGATTATGGATGTAAAGAATGTATGCACATATATTTGATTAACTTTCAAAAAATGTGTAAACTTGTATCATTTTTTATGAATTTAATCAATTAATTAAGGGCATCAACCCAAGGGTACTAATTTTCATGTGGAATGGATGTAGTGGAATGTTATGTTATGGTTTGAAAAAAATTTGCTACTGCAAAGGTAAATATGACATGATTTGCAATTTTATGTGTCCTAGGGAAAAATATTCTAAAAGTGCTTTCATGATGCTCAAACACCCTAGCGACATCAATAAAACTCATCTATTAATCAAATAGGTACTGAATGTGCTAATATCAGCTAGGTTATTTACCAATGTGTGTGTAGTGATTCTTTATTTTGGGTGAGAAACTAATCAATTGTGACTTATGCCAATAAGTTAGCTCATCCATGAGTGTACATAGATTTGTACAAAAGGTCGCTAATTTGATAGATATGTTGCCATACAAGGTGTACTCCAATGCTTGTCAAGAATCTATAGCCCCGATGGAGGTTAACCCCATGATATAAGAACCTAATAATTCCAAGGATTCAAGCTTTTATTTTCTCTGTTTTGAAGATAATTATCTTTTAGCTTTGTTCTTGTCCTTTTACCAATTCTTAGGGTTAGCTCATGTGCATGATAGGATGAGCAGGGAAAACCATTCGCTTTATGGCCATAGTGAATCATGTGTTTGTATTTCCTAGGAACCAAAATTTTATTAATGTATGATTTGTGCATGGTCTTAGAGAACACTTAAGGTCACTAGGGAGATCTATAGCATTTCAAGAACTAATGATGTTTAATGGAGGCTGAATGAGACACTAGGTATGGTTGAACGATCGAAAGAACCTAAAGAGTCTCCAAACGAGAGACTTGAAAAATTCAAGATGTCATTTGTCTTATAAGGGAGGTGTGTGGTGGATGTAGTACAAATGTGTATAATTATGGATGATGTAATAAAAATACCATAAATAAGATATCCATAATTAATGTGACAAAATCAATCCTAGGAAACATCTTAAAGCATGAATCGAATGATGACCAAACTATTATTGGTGATGGTGTAATAATGCAATGTGTATGAAACACACTTTGTAGCGATGTGAAATTTTATTGCTTATTGTTTTTGGTTGTTGGTGTTTTTTTTACCATATTATTGGCAGATAGTTTATGAGTATGGTCGTTCAAGGATTAGGACGATTGAATTTTGTGTTGTAGTTTTTTATGTTTTTTTGATGGTTTTGTATTTTGATTTTTTCTAATGTTTTCATACTTTTGACATGTTTCTAATATTTTTATATTTTTGATGTGTTTTTGAGGTTTTCATATTTTGATTTTTTCTAATTTTTTTATTTTTTTGGTATTTTTGTACAATGTTATCTATGATCTAAGCATAGAAGGTACACAAATAAAGGTTGTTAATGGGTTCCAGTTCCTCAATTCCCTCAAGAGTAACAAGTTTGTATGCTCTATTTCTGAATATTTGTGTGACACTGAATGGACCAAGCTAGTTGGCCATAAACTTGTCATGTAAGTATAGTGGAAGGCTTGAATTCTGCTAATTTTCCTTGAGAACCAAATCCCCTACTTGAAATTATTAAGGATGCACTTTGTTATTATAAGCACGTTTGACCCTGTCTTGATAAACACAAAGGTGCTATAGTTCATTCATTCATATTTCATCAAGCAGGTTCAATTGATCAATGTGTGCTGGTCATGTGGTATCATCATCAATAATGATAGGATTTCAAGATCAAGGGGTATGATGGCCTTGGCTCCATAGACTAGTGAGAACGGTGTTGTCTCGGTTGGTGTGTGTATACTTGTTTGATAAGCCCATAATGCCAATGGAAGATAAAGATGCCAATATTTATGATTTTATTTAACTATTTTCTTAAAAATGGCAATGATAGTCTTGTTGGTGGCCTCAACTTGTCCATTAATCTAAAGATAGTAAGGAGTCGATAAGTTGTGTTGAATGTTATATTTATTACAAAATGCTTGAATATCCTTATTTTTGAATGAAGTTTCATTGTCAAAAATAACTTTGGATATTATACTAAAATGATAAATGTTGTGATGGAGTATGAACTGCATGATTCAAGGTTCGATCATACTAGTAAGAGGAAGCTCCTCAACCCATTTGGTGAAGTACTTAGTAGCTATGATGATGAACATATGGTGTCTCGAGGAAGGAAAATATATCTTTCCTACAAGATCAATATACCATTGTGAGAAAAGCAAAAGAGATTGAATTGGTTGCAATGCCTGTGATGTATGATGTTGGTATTTTGGACACTTCATGACATATGTGCAACAATCATGTTCTATGGTGGGTCAATAGTAACCCATGCATAAAATACACTTTACGATGGCCATTACACTAAAATGATCATCATGGAGTAAGATAACATAAGAGGATACCATCAAGGATACGATGATAAAGGATATTGCCCAAGAGAATGTAACAAACTGCTTTTCGTTTGAACATGCACTTAGTGATTGAAGACAAATATGCAGGTTGAGTACCCATTTTTATAAATTTCTTTATTTGTGAGAAGTCATCATTGTAGCTTTGATGGTATCCTCTTGCTTTGTCTTATTCCATCATGGGTTTGTGAAATAACCCAATTTACCTCTTGTGATTCAAGATAACTTAAGAGGATACTATCAAAGGTATGATGACAAAGGATATAATCCAAGAGAGTGTAACGAATCATTTTTGTGTGAACGTGCACTTATTAATTGAGGAAAAATCTATAGGTAGATTACCCAATTTTATAAAGTCCTTTATTTGTGAGAATCCATCATTATATGGCTCAGTTTAAACGAAGTTCAAATTCTTTTCAATCTAAGAAGACTCACATTCAATAGCTGATTGAGATAGTGTTTTTATCTTGATGCATATAGTGTTATCAACGAGATTCTATGGTATGAGTGACCCAATATAGGTCATAGTATTTGTGAATAAATTTTCAACCTAGGTGTGTTATCAATTTCATATCAATCAAATTGCTTAAGAAACTTATCAACAATATACTTTTATTGTATAAAAACTAGACATGTGCACTAGTATATCTCCTTAATTTGATAGAAAATGAGTTGGGAGTCACCAAAAATTCTTATCCATTTGATGCCTAAGGTAATAGTATTCTAGAGGCCTAGGATTAGGGCTTCGTATTCTACATTGTTATTGGTGCAAGGGAAGTTGAGTTTGAATGACAAGGGCATAGGAGCTCCTTGAGGTGTGAAGAAGACAACTCTAGCACTCCCTCTCATTTGCATTTGAAACCCTTAAAGAAAAGGATAATATTAGTATCCTCATTTGATTCAATATTCTCCTCTTACTCTATGATATTGAATACATTTTTGTTAGGCAATTCGATAATAAATGGGTTCTCATCTGGTAATGGATATTCAACAAGTTGATATGCAATTACATAGCCTTTGATGAATTTTTTACTAATGAATTCAAGTTTGAATTCCATTAAAATAATTGTCCATTTGGAAGTTCTACTATTTGTGTATGTGTGGCTCATAATATAGTGTAGAGGGTTCTCTTTGGCTATGACATACATGGTATGGTTGATCATGTAATATCAAAGTTTTTTAGTTGTAAATATAACTGCTAGGCATAGCTTTTTGACATATGTGTACTTGGTCTCATAACTCAAAAAATTTTGATTTATTTAATAAATGGCTTACTCTCTATTTGTTTTTTTTCTTTTGTGCTATAATTGTGCCAAGGGTAAAGTCAGTTATAGATATATACAAATAAAATGTGACACCTGATTGAGGTGGTTTCAACACAAGTGGGGATGCCAGATATTTTTTGATGGTATCAAAAGCATATTGACACTCTTGACTCCATGTAAAGGTAACCCCATTTTTCAATAAATGGTTGAAAGGCATACATTTATCTGATAACTAAGCAATAAAGCAATGGATCACTTGGATTTTGCCTTGTAAACTATGTAGCTCTTTAATATTTATTGGGGGTGATATCTCAGTGATTTTTTTGACTCTATTTAGGTCAACTTTGATGCCTTGTTTAGAGACTATAAACCCGAAGATTTTTTTGGATGTGACACTAAAAACACACTTCTTGGGGTTAAGTCTCATCTTGTGTTCAAGTAAATGGTCAAATATTTTACACAAAATGCTTATATGCTCGTAATGTATTTTTGATTTGACCAATAGATCATCTACATAATCTTCCACTATCTTATGCATGTAATCATGAAAGATATACGTCATGGCATGTTTATATGTTGCACCTACATATTTTAGGCTGAATGGCATGACTTTGTAGTAAAATATCCCCTAGGTTGTTGTGAAAGTGGTTTTATGTTGGTAATTAGGATAAACATGGATTTGGTTATATCCCAAAAAATCATCCATTAGGGAGAGAATTTCATGGCTAGTGGTAGAATCCATGAGTGTATCCATGTTCAAAAGTGGAAATTTATCCTTAGGGTACACTTTTTTGAGGTATCAAAAACCTGTGCAAATGTGTATCCCCCCGTTAGATTTTCTAATGGGTACCATATTAGAAATGCATTCCAAGTAGTCAATGGGTTTAATGAAACCCACATATAGAAATTTTTGTAACTCTTATTTAACCATTAGGGCTATGGTAGGATGAACACTTCTCACTCTTCAAGAAAGAGGCTAATTTTAAGTTTTATAATTTATGGGTGTTTTGGATCGATGTTGAGGTCTATGTCGATGGTGTCCTCGATGAGCATGTTGGAACCTTCCTCTAATTGGTGAGGAGTGGGAATTAGGTGGATTTCATCCACTATATTTTTAAAAATAGGTGACTCAAAATCACTAATGTCGATGTGATGAATGATATATAGAGAAGGTAATAAGGCAAGCAATACGTAGACATTGGCTTGATAGAGCATTTGGCTAGATGGAAGGAAATCAATGGAGGATGGTAAGGTAGAAATGTTCATTAAGTCAATAAGACTTGGATCGATGTGGATGGGATTTAATGGATTGATTTTATTGTAAATGTATGAGAACAGGTCAATGGATACCATGTTGACTTATGGGGTGATGGTATTTTGTAGATTAGAGGGATGATTCCCAAGGGCATGCTCATGGGACAGGAATTGGTCCAACATGGGAAGATGTAGGTTTGGTTGGATTGGTGGTGGAGATGGTAGATGCATGTGTGCATTTAGATACTCCCAATGAAGAAGCATGAGAAAAATGGGGAGTGGAATGGGGAACATTCATTGATAAATATCATCACCATCTAGGAACTTTATGAGGGGACTATTGAGGAAGAGTATTCTTCAAAGCTATCAGAAGCAATTAAAAGTACCTCCAGTAGTTTATCTAATTTATCTTTCAAGGTATCTGATGGGAAGGTGTGAATTATAGTAACTTGGAAAAATCCTTTCGATGGACAATAAATACACTCAATATCAGTGTACTTATCATCTCTATTCTCTTTGATATCAAGGGTAATATGTTGAAAATGTTCCTCGAGAGGGTCATCTAGCGAATGGTTGTCATACCCTAATTCAATTTTTTGTTTAAGGAGTCGGTAATGTGGTTTTATTCTATGGAATTATCCCTACTTATAGTGACCAATGCCAAATCCTCTTCAATGGGAGTGTTGGAAATATTTTATAGCAAAGGAGGGATTTGATAGGAAGCTAAAATCACCAAAAAATGGTGATTCTGGTCTTTCATTAAGAGGGACATCGAAGGAGGTATCACAACTGGTGTACATAAAATTTATTGAATTGGATGTAGGACCCATGATAATAATGATTCCTATGCATAGGCATCCAAAATACCTGATCAATTTGAATATGTGAGGCATAAATGTGATGTTGCATACTAGATACTTGTATATTCCTAAACCTGTTTGTGGACTATGACCTGCATAGTTTAGGAAGGGGATGCAGAAGCCGATCCAACATCCTCTTCTAGATGGGGCAATGCTATAGATTAACCTAGGGTAATTTCTGGAATGGATGGATCTGTAGTGGATGAATTTTGTGGTGGTGGTTCTGTCTACATAGAAAAGGAAGTGGCTTGAGGTGGTGTGATTTATTGGGGACTAATGAATGTGGAGTGGAATATGTGGTAACCAGTGGTGGATTGAGGTGGTAGCTCAGGTTATGTGGTGGGAGGCATGTTTTGGGCTTTAGTGGATGAACATGATGGGTAACTATTTTTTTTTGGTTGGGATTGGTCGACAAATGGATCAATGAATGAGCAAAGTTGTGGATACGATTATGTAGGTGCAAGTGTGTTATTTCAAAGTGGTTGAGCATTTGTTGAAGGTGTGGGATGGATGTGTGGGTAAAAAGGGTTCTTTGTGAAGAAAAATATTGGATGGGATGAATTTGTATTTACCCAATAGTTTGGGATTAGGTAGAAGTGGAGGAATATGGATGATAATATGGTGGTGGAGGTTGTGGATTGTACAAAGTAATTGAGGTGATGTAGTGAGCCAGGTGCGATGGAATTGGGGGTAGGTGTGAATTATATTATGTAGGCTAGGTAGGTGGATAGGTAATTAGTGGTGGAAAATATAGCCCAATGTGTGATGATATTTTTCAAGGGGCTGGTTCAGGCAAGGTTAGGGTAAGGTACATGTGTGTGGATGGTAGGGGAGGCTTGTACAAATTGGATATCAAGTTACAGTACTTGAAAGGTTCCTCCTAAATGGGGATGCAATGTATGTGGTCCTCATTAACATATTTGAGAATATGATGTAATATTGAGGGGACACATCGTATATCCTAAATATATGGCCTTTCAAGTAGGATATTGTATTGCATTTCTCCTTCAAGGATGTGATACAAAGTATGAATGGTATTTCCACCTACTTGAATAAGTAAAAACACCATCCCAAGTGTTGAGCACAACACATCATTGAAGGCATCTATAGTTAAGGTGGATGAGGCTATGTGTGAAGGTGTTAGGTGGAGGTGTTGGAGCACCATGGATGTTATGATGTTAATTGAGGAGCCAGTGTTGACCAAAACTTGTTTAAATGTCTTGTGGTCTATATGAGCTACAATATGCAGTGGAGGATCTAGTGCTTCTATTGGTAAATTTTTGATCTCATAATTATATAAGGCTATTACAATATTTATGCAAGTCTTGATGTTATCCACAAAATTTGTGAAGGTTTTTGGATCTTGAGTGTGAAGGTTAATGGATTTCAAAATTTCCATTAATGCCTCATGATGTAGGGGTGATTGTTGTATGAGCTCATAAATATGAGATTTTGGTTGATAATATCCTAAAGCACTATGTGAGATTGTTTGTAAGAGATATGACTAGTCATAGGGGATATGGTATGACCTGTATTGGTGGGGGTGGCACAATAGAGGATGACAACATATTGGAATAAATACTTGATTGAATATTTCGATTAAGATACCATTGATTTTGAGTAACGATATGGATCATCCCTACAAATTTGTGATGTTATGTGATAGTGTTAAGGTGTTTGACCTAATTTGGTGGGTGTTGGTGATTGGTGGTGCATGAAATTATTGGTTTGGCTTATATTGTGGTAAGATATCCTAATAACTACCAAGGTTTTTATTGGGTGGTGCAAGTAGATTTTCTATGGTAATTACCCTCTTCTCGATAAGGTCTTGGATCATATGTTTGAAGGAAACACAATCATTGATATCATTATTGGAATATATTACATTATTTGGTACATGCCAATGTACCACCTTGGGTACATATTTAGATTAGGAGTTTGTCTTAGATTAAGGTTTGAGTAGTTACTTCATGCAATGTAATAAATGCACAAGTGTTAGAATGTGCAATGATGTAAATGTGCATGTAGTCCACATGTACATGAGTCATAGGTTAGGTAGATGAAGAGTCATAGGTAGATGAAAGGCCAAGGTTCATATCTCTCTATATATATGCCTAAGATATAGAATACAAGAGAGAAGCATATAGAATAGTAGAGCATAGTGATGAGAAGAGAAGGTAGATACAATGTAGATCATGCAAGAATTTTTGGAGTGTTTAAGACCTCCATTATATTACATTGTACTATTTTTGTGAGCTTTCATTAATGGCTATTTTTAAGTTATTGTAGAAGTTTCTCATATAGTTTTTCTACATATTATATTGCCATTATCATATAGTTAATATTTCTTGCTCATTTTAGATCTTGTGGTTGCATTTCCTTTAATATATATCATCAAAAGCTAACAATGGTATCATAGCACAAGGTAGATTGATAGGAAATAGAGAGAGCCACAAGAGAGATTGAGAGGAGATAGGAAATCTCATTTTTAGAATTTTTGAAATTGCATTTGGCTAGAGTCTTTCCACAGAGTTGCAGAAAAACTTGTGAAGACTAGGACTCAACATTGATTCCACTAGATTGACAAATCAACTAGTGAAGTTTATTTTCTTTAGATTTAAAGAAATTACTATTATCATTTTCTAATACTTTGTTGCATAAAAGAGGAGATTCAAAGAAATTTGGGAAGCTTCCTACAAGATCTAGGAAGAATATCTTCTTTAGAATCAATCCAACACTTGAAGCAACAAGTTGAAGATTGAATATTTTGGAGGCCTAAGAAAAAGGTCCCATTGCAAGATTTGTAGATTAAATATTCCAAGTAAAATATTGAGAAGAGAGGAAGAGGCCAAAGAAGCCACATTGAAGACTACAAATCAAGGAGGAGGTCTAAGAAGAATATCCCATTGCAGATTGAAGGATGAGGAGAACCAAGAAGGAGGTCTTTATAGAAATCTGAAGATTGAAGACTTCAAAGTGAAGAAATAAGAAAGCAACTCTAGAAGGAGGAGACCCAAGAAAGAGGTATCATTGAAGAACTTCCATATTTGGAATATTGAAGCTTGAATATAGAGGACTAGAAAAGTCCTATTGAATATTTTAGAAGCTACAGAAATTAAAATACCCAAGAGAAGAGGTCTCAAGAAAGGTTGAAAGGAGAAAGAAGGAGAAGGCTAGGAAAGCCTCATTGGAGAATTTGAAGAAGGCCATTGGAGGAGATTTGAGGAGAACTCAAGTGAGAAGATTGCTAGCAAGGAGAAGTTCTTGATAGAGAAGAATTTGGGATAATTATCACCATCTGAACAAAAAGCCCAAAAGAAAGAAATATTTGGCAAGAAGTTTACCAAATTCTGGAAAGGATTTCCAAAGACCTCAAGAATTTCAAATTTTTGAGAAGAAGGCCAAAAAATAGGCCAATATTGAAGTCAGAATTTAACAAGGAGATTGGAGGAGAAAGGAGCTAGAAGAGGCCACCAAATCTAAGATATTTGAAGATTACCATTGAAGGATTTGAAGGCTGATCTATGGAAGAAGAGATTGTTATTTTTATAGCATAAGTCCAAGAGATTAGTGGACAACATATAGGAGATATTAGCAGCGTTAGAATATAAAAATTTAAGATTTCAAGGATAGTTAGAAGGCAAAATTTGGGCAGAATTAATACATGCTAATTTTTAGAATTCAAGAAGGCTACTTGGAGGAGAGTTGAAGCCACAAAATCATAGATTCGAATAGCAAGTTAAAGGAGTTACAAAGCTAAAAATTGGGAGAGTTAAGGATCTGATCTGAACAACAAGAAGAGCTGCAAAATATACTAGTTTAAAGCAACAAAGTAATAATAATTGAAGCTACAAATTTATCAAACTCATGGCAGCAAACAAGTGAACCAAATCACCAAGCAATATTGCTACAAGGAGGTCAAAATAAGGTTTGATAGTTGGTGTTATTAAAGTTTCTTATTCAGTATTATTTAAGTTCCTTTAAAACACCATTTTAAGAGTTATTAAAAGTAGCAATAAGGAGGTTGAGTTTAAAGGTTTTCAAGTTGAGTAAGGAGGTAGCATTATTATCTTGAAACCTACAAAATATATTAACACAAGTTAGTGTTAGAAAGTTGATTAAAAGGAGTAATAAGGAGGAATTGATAGTGCATAATACAAGTTATTTCTAAGAGCTATTAAAAGTGCATTAAGTATTAAGAAAGAAAGAAATATTAGTGCACAAAACAAAGTTGAGTTGGAGTGTCAAAAGACACCATTGAGCACAAGTAAAACTATAGCAAGTCTTGGTGAAGAGAAGCCACCAAAGGAGCACTACAACCACCAAGGAATAGAGAAGGTGCTACCTTACTAAAGACAAGGAAGAAATCTACATAAAGAGACTAAGAAAGTCTTAAAATCTAGGTGCAACTAAGGTATTATATCTTAGTTTATAGCATATTTATTTACAGTCCATAATAGCACCATATTTATCTTTTCCAAAGCAGCAAAAGGAAGACAAAATTTGAAGTGTCTTAAGACACCAAAGTAGCATAAAGTTGCAGTCATCAAGTGGTAGTATTATCTAGTCTAAGGAAGAAGCTATGAAGCAAAGGAAAAAGGGCCAACTAAGGGCTCAAAATCATCTTATTCAAGGTGTCTAAAGACACCAAATACGATGCCATAGTCCCATGAAGGCAGTGCTCATAGTGCAAAAGGAACCTACAACAAGAAAGGAGACTAAGTAAGGACAACATAGTACCAATAGCAAGGACAACATAATGCAACTAAGGTGCAAGTTGCAAGGAGAATAACGTAACAAAGATACAAGTAGAAAGGAGTGTTACCCAAGTGGAAGAGGAGAGAATATTGGATGAAAAACCACCTGGAAGAGAGCATTGAAACACCATAGGAGGAGCCACATTCATTGGAGAGGAGCTATATTTGTTGGAGAGGAGCCACCATACATTGGAGAAAGCATGCTGCTATTGTAAGAGAAGCCAAACAACTTGCAAGGAGTTGGCAAGAGCGTTAAGGAGATAAGGGACATTGAGTGCTTGGTTACATGCAAGGGAAGAAGCCTCCACTTGCCACACCAAATAAAGGAATCTTGTGCCATTTGGCACAAAGGAGAAGAGTACCTATGAATTCTTAGTAACGCCTTAGAAATATAATGTCTTCACAAGGAGAAGAGCTTCCAAGTCTGAAGTAATGCTCCATTCAAGAAAGAAAAGAATAAAACATCATTACTTCAACATCCATAAGGAGAGATAACACCTGCACCACCTAAATCAACATATTCTAAATATTGTAATGTCCCTACACCACCTAACAAGGAGATCTACATTCAAGGGCAATGTAAATGCCATGTGGCATGCATTCCAAAGGGAGATAGAGAAGTATTAATAGCCCTGCCTAAGAAGAGTGCGCATATCAAGATTCCACAGGTCAAAGAGCATTGAAGGGAGAAGAGGACAATCTAGAGTGCACCATAGAACATAGTGCAATTAATGCATAGTGTCATACCTTGAAGACTAAGGAGAATATAGCATTCAAAAGCTTTGAAAGTGCAGTCAAGGAAGAAACCAATCAGCATGTAGCACATCACATCAAAGAGAGGTATATTTACATTGAATTAATATTTGCTTTCCATCAAGTGCAAGGAGATATAAGGTACATTATTTCTAAGGTTAAGTTTAGCTAATTATTACATGGAGATATAAGGAAATTACAACCTTAGATTAATCATTGATGGTTTAGAAAGCAATTAAAGCAAGGGGATTATATCTTTAAGAGCTATTTCAAATTGCATTATTTGAGATTCAATTATCAAAATATTTGCAAATAATTAAACTAGGAGATATAAGGTTTTCTACCTTGAAATTGAAGCATTATTTTTGCAAATATTATCATTTTCTAAATTTCTAAATTAGGGAGATATAAGGAGTTCAACACCAAATTAAAAATATTGAAATTTAGAAACCATATCA
This sequence comes from Wollemia nobilis, assembly GCA_028583015.1. NCBI lineage: Eukaryota > Viridiplantae > Streptophyta > Pinopsida > Araucariales > Araucariaceae > Wollemia > Wollemia nobilis. The sequence continues at coordinate 25,323,518 of JAQPPZ010015824.1, read as the reverse complement.
TTGAGAATTGAAGGATATAGGAAGCAAAACATAGAATTGCTTGAAAGTTGGAAAATTATTGTTGATACTAGTCTCTTATACAAATTGAAGGGACAAAAGGAATCCAACTATAGGGTCTTGGAAAATAGAGAACATTATCAAATTGAAAGTGCATTAAAATTATTTCTAGCTTTCACAAATAGGGAGAAATAAGGTGAAAAATAGAATTTGAACATTAGGGATTCAACTCAAAAGGAAATCTAAAGGAAGCTAAGCACTTTATCAAAACTATAGTACACTCAAAACACTAGGGAGATATAAGGGGTTCTACAAAACTTGAGATTAGAAAATATTTTATCAAGTTTGATCACATACTCAAAACTAGGGAGATATAAGGTAGTCTACAAGTATTATTATGGCTACAAACAAATTCATACTTTCAGAATCCCAACTACTTAAAGGACCTAATTACACTTCATGGAAAAACAAAGTGAGGTCAATATTGATAGTTGAAAATCTTTGGGATATTGTTAAAGGAGCAAAAACTAAACCTACTACAGGAGATAGTGAGATTCAAAAGTTTGAATAAAATGAAGCAAAAGCACTCATGATAATAACTTTTGCAATTACAGATGAAATACAACCATACATTAGTTTCGCAGAAACTTCTACAGAAGCTTGGAAAACTTTAGCCAAGATATTTGAAGGAAGGAACAAAGCCACTATCCTAAATCTTCAAACTCAATTACATTCTCTAAAAGTTAATAGTGGTGAAAGTATAGAACTATTCCTAAGGAAAGTAGTAGATATAAAAGGAAAATTATTAACCTTAGGAGAAACTATTGAAGATAAGTTTCTTGTTCAAGTAATCCTAAGAGCACTTCCAGATAGCTACAAGCATCTAGTCACATATTTACAAATTCTAGGTAAAGATACATCATTTGATGAGTTAGTCAATATCCTACAAGAATATGAGGTGGAAAATTTAGTAAAATATGAAATGACTAACAATGCCTTAGTCTCAAAAGATAACCCACAAGTAAATGTTACCTCATTCTCAAAAGGAAGATCTAAATGGAATAGTAGATATTGTCAAGTATGCAGAAAGAAAGGACATAGTACAAATTATTGTAGATTCAATCCAAGAAATCAGTTTCAATAAAATCAAACAAATGTTGGAAGCCAATCAAGTAGGCCATTCCAACCAAGATAATATCAGAATCAATATAATCCACATCAACAAAATATTTTAGCATCCATATACCTCTCAAAATCAATACAATTTTCCTCAACTACAATATAGAGAAGGAAAATAAAAAGGACACCTAGTTCAAGAAATTCAAGAACTGGAAGAACCTACAGATGAACATGAATTCAAAGCTCTTTTTGCTAAAATAGTATTTCATGAAGATACTAATTATTTACTTGATTAGGATATAGACAGGGAGCAAAATGAAGAAAGCAGAAAAGAAGAGTTCCAATTCTAGAACCAAGATGAAGACCATATTGAAGACTAAAGTCTTCAATACCCAAATAATGTAATATAGGGGGTGTTGGAATATATTACATTATTTGGTACATGCCAATGTACCACCTTGGGTACATCTTTAGATTAGGAGTTTGTCTTAGATTAAGGTTTGAGTAGTTACTTCATGCAATGTAATAAATGCACAAGTGTTAGAATGTGCAATGATGTAAATGTGCATGTAGTCCACATGTACATGAGTCATAGGCTAGGTAGATGAAGAGTCATAGGTAGATGAAAGGACAAGGGACATATCTCCCTATATATAGGCCTTTGATAGAATGCAAGAGAGGAGCATATAGAATAGTAGAGCATAGTGATGATAAGAGAAGGTAGATACAATGTAGATCATGCAAGAATTTTTGGAGTGTTTAAGACCTCCATTATATTACATTGTACTATTTTTATGAGCTTTCATTAATGGCTATTTTCTAAGTTATTGCAAAATTTTCTCATATAGTTTTCCTGCATATTATATTGTCATTATCATATAGTTAACATTGCTTGCTCATTTTAGATCTTGTGGTTGCATTTCCTTTAATATATCATCAAAATATAACAATCATGACCTTATCACCTATGGTAAACATAGTGGTGATATTCTTTGTACAATGTAGTTTTAGGCTTATTGGGGTCTTGTAGTCTTACTTTTGGGAAAGATATTGCATGTGATTCATAAATTCATTGAAATATGATCAAGTACAGCTCAAAAAGTAAAGTGATATTATAGGAGGGCCTAGCAAGACTCTTGGAGTAGTTGTCTATTTGAGGGTTTTGTAATTGGGTGGGAGGTGGCATGGTGTGGTATGTTGGTCATTGTGATGGATGTTGGAATTGCTATAGTTACACTTGCTATGATTTATGTGGTTGTTGATTAGGTATGCTTGGGTTGCTCAATGCCACCTAATTAACTTGAATGGGTTTTTATTGGTTGTTGGAATTACCCTTGGAATTATTATTTGGCCATTATTTATTTCTAATTTTTATTTTGCCCTCTTAAATTTTAATGTCCTCAGTGGTCTTAGATTGTGCTAAAGCTTCCTCAAGTGTATGATATTTTTGGAGTTGTAGGAGTAATGATATTAGTTTCAACCAACTCCTCATGAATAATCTAGTCAACTCTATGATGGGGAGAGAAAAGGGGAATTCTATTATTACAGCTCTCCATCATGCACCATAATATAAGATAAACTCATCATAAAATTGATAGATATTGTACAAATCAATGAGTGTCATTTTTATTTTAACATTGATGGTGAAATGCTCTAGAAACATGTTGGTCAATTATTCAAAAATATATAGGTTATGCCTAGGCAAGTGGTTGAACCAATCTAAGGCTCCCCCCAAGAGATAGTGGTAATGTGCAAAGCATGAGGGGATCAATTTCATTGCTAAGGTAACATGCATTGATAAATGAGCTTACGTGATCTTGGGGGTCTTCCTTCCCCTTGAATTTCTCAAATTTTGGCATTACAAATAGGGGAGGATATGGTGGTGATGCTACCAAAGGGTGAATGGGGTAGTTCTACAATTGATTGAGCATCAATTTTTGATATCTAGTACCCATAACTTGTAATGCCAAACTATCAACCTTATTGGACAGCATTTGAAATTTATTTGGAGGAATTGGGAGGGTTGTATGAGATGTGGTAGCTTAAAAATCCAAATATTGATATTGGTGATATTGAATATATTGATGATGAGCATATGTGGGGTGGGTCAATGATTGTTGGTTGAAATGTTGGTAATGTGTGTGGGGGGTGGTTGGTGTTGTTATTGATGTTGAACTGATGGTTTTTGGTATTGATGTTGGATTAATTGTTGATGTTGAATAGGTTGTTGATGATGATGCAATGAGATTAGAGTTTGATGTTGTAGTGGTGGTTGTTGGTGTTGGACGATTAGTTGCTATTATTGTTGTGATGTGGGTGGAGGTTGTTGTTTTTGGTACTATATGGGTGGTTGTTGATGTTGTGGCATGGTTAGAGGTTGAAGAACACAAGCTTATACTGAGAGGGGGGTGAACAGTATAAGACCACTTTTTACTTTTCTTTTCAATTCAATATTATGCAGTGTATAGATAGCAGTATCAATAGCAATAATCAAATCAATACACAAAACACCATCCACAAAAGTGACACAACAATTTACGTGGTTCACCCAATGCGGGCTACTCCACGGAGAAAATATTTTGCTAAAACTTTCTCAATCAATCTCTTGGGAATCCTTCCCAATTACAATGTTTATGGACCTCTATCCAAAGGATATGTTGATCCCCTAAATCTCAAGTTCATGGATCTCTTCCATAGGAGAACTCTTTCCCCTTCTGCTCTGGCTAGTGATCTTCTAGAAGACTCTGTCTCTCTACTGCACTGACTTGTGGATCTCTCTCCACTTGAAGACTCCTCACTCAGATCTATCTTCAATTGTCTTGGTTTTTGGATCTCTATCCACTGAGACTCTATCCTCTATACTCTATCACCTCCAAAGCTCTATCAATAGGCTCACTAAAACCTTCTCAAATATATAGGTCCACTCAGAACCTCTCAAATCTGCTCAATAGGCTCACTCAGAACCTGCTCAAATCTGCTCAATAGGCTCACTCAAAACCTGCTCAAATCTGCTCAATAGGCTCACTCAGAACCTGCTCAAATCTTCTCAACAAGCTCACTCAAAACTTGTCCAAATATGCTCAACAAGCTCACTCAAAACTTGTCCAAATCTTCTCAATAAGCTCACTTAGAACTTGTCCAAATCTGCTCAATAGGTTAAAAAAAATAAAAAGCTCACTAGAACTTGTCCAAATCTTCAACAAGCTCATAACTTGTCCAAATATGTCAATAAGTCCTCTCTAGGACTTGCTCAAATCTGCATAGCAAGCTTTCACAAAAGCTTACTCAAAATCAGTCCACAAGCCTTCTCAAAGACTTACCTCAAATCAGCTCAACAAAATCTCAACTCAATCTCATAGAAGCATAAAGAGAATTGTTAGAGACTCAATATGTTCTATACTAAAATCCCAATTTTAACTCAATCTCAAACTTATAGAAGCATAAAGAGAATTGTTAGAGACTCAATATGTTCTATACTCAAATCCCAATCTCAACTCAAATCAATCTCAACTCAACAATCTCATAGAAGCATAAAGAGAATTGTTAGAGACTCAATATGTTCTATACTCAAATCCCAATCTCAACTCAACTCAAATCAGAATATAGAATAGTTTGTTTTATGGAACTTGAACAACCACTTCACACAATCACTTGACTAGGCTCAAACAACTCTACTCAACCAATCACCACAAGGAGCAACTCTTTCTCACAAACCCTAGTCCAAACATGAATCAACCAACTCAAAATGTTTCCAACAATGCTCAATCACAAGTCTCACATAACAATGATACTCATGTTCTTCTCTAACTCAAGTTCAAGTTCATTTCACAATCAATGGGCTTCAACAACAATGCTTATAAAACAAGGTTTAATCACAACTCTCAAACCAGAAAACCTTGAAGCATTCAACCAACCACTTTCGAAAAGGAAACCACAATCAATCCTTTTCTCTCCAATGATATTTCAGAAATCAACCACCATAAACAATCAATAGGAGAATGTGCCCATACCTTTTATGAAGATGAAAAAACCTCTTTGGAAATCTGCCACAATCACAATATTCTTTTGCCAATCTTCATGAGGGTTAGGAGAAATTACAAAACAATTATCATAACCTTTTACACCTTATTTCTCCTAGTCAAAAATCACATCCACCACTAGAAAATAATTAAAGATAATTATTTCCTTATCTAATTAAGCATAGCATGAATATCACCACAACCATTTACCATTCCCTTATTTCTCCTAAAAACACTTTGCACTAATGCACAACTCACTAAGCTCCTTAATGCAAAAATCCCACATCAACTAGTGCAAAATATAAGCCACAACTCATAAACTATACCACCATGGCAAACCCTCAATAATGATGCATTAACCTTAGCTTAGGAAAATTAAAACATTTATATCTCAATCTCCAAAAATTGCGGCGATGACATACCTTGGAAAAAATTGTTTTCTGCTCCAAAAATTGCGGCGACAACACACAAGCGAAAAATGAATTTCGGGTGACTCGAACCCGAGACCTGCAGTAACGAGTGCGCCTTTGCACTCCTTCCACCCACCAAGTGGGCTAAGCTTCCCACGTGGAAGCTATTCCACTTCATGCTTGAAGTACTTCCTCTTGGCACCCATGAACTTACAAACTGTGCTTCTCCCAAACCTTCATCGTCAATAGTGCACGATTTTGGAGGAGGATAACTTTTGCAAAAGAGGATTTATCATTCGAATTTTGGAGGACATAAACCATTGCTTAACAAGGCACATTTTATACATGATGCGTATGGGGAAGAATAAAAGTCGACGTCGACGAAAAATGGAGGGAAAATTTTTGATTAATTTTAAAATTTAAATTTAAATTTTAAATAATTAAAATTTAAACTAAATATTTAAAATTAAATATCTCCATCACCAGGGCACCTTTTTCGATGAAACAAAAAGCCAACTTGGGTTTTAAGAAAAACCCATTTCAAATCTGCCATCCATGGTTTTAAATAAAACCTTTTATTTTCCTACCTTGGTTTTCACAAAAACCCTTCCTTGCACTTTCACAAAACATAGTGCATGCCATCATAGATCCTTTTGACATCAAATAACCTTTTGACATCAATGACAACATTTTAGCTTAGGGACTCAAAATGTCCAACAATCTCCCCCTTTGTCATTGATGGCAACCCATATCCTTTTACTAAAATCTGACCTTCTTTTTGCTCCCCTGGGACTTTGCTCCCCCTGGCTCAATGCTCTCTCAATTATCAAATCTCTCCCCATATCAAAAACTCTCCCCAATATACAAATCTCTCCCCCTTTGTCATCAATGGCAAAGGGTCACCTTTGGGGCTCGGGGCTAAGAATGAGCCTCTTAGCTTAGCCCCTCCCCCACCTCCACATGAGGTGGTTAATTCTGGGGTGGGAGTATTTCTACTCCTCGAAAGCATAGATCTATGCTTTTATCTTTCTCTCTTCTTTTGTTAGTTTTTTGAATCCTCTCACTATTTCTTTCCAAGATATCATCCATGTTCCTGTCATCATTTATGTTCCTGTTTGTGCTCTTGTTTTCATCCATGTTCCTATTCTTGTTCTTTTCTGAGTCTCTATTCTTTTTGAGTCTCTATTCCTGTTCATGTTCCTATTCCTGTTCATGTTCATGTACCTATTCCTGTTCCTATTCATGTCCATGTTCCTATTCCTATTCCTGTTCTCATCCATGTTCCTGTTCCTGTTCATACCTACTTCTGGAATATTTTCTCTACACCATCTTGTTGTGTGTCCATCATTATTGCACTTATAACACTTAATGTTATTATTCCTTGGAGGTGCAAATGTCTTAGGATACCTTCTAGTGAAGCCATATCCTCTTCTGCCATGAACCCTGCAATTCATTGCTTTGTGACCATACTCATTGCATGAGTAGCAATACCCATGGAAAGGTTGTCCTTTCCCATATTCCTATCTTTCATATGACCTGCATTGTGAAGCCATGTGCCCAAACCTGTGACATGAGAAGCATCTCCCATTGAAGCTTCCTTGCCTAGACCTCATTGGTCTCCTATTCTGATTGTTGTTCCATCTGTATCTTCTTTGTGCATTGTTCCTCTCTTTGTTGAACTCTTTGTTGTCCAACTCAGCCTCTGATGTCCCACTTTTACTTAAACTGTCTTCTTCTGATGTATCTTCTTCTGAAGTTTCTTCTTCATCAAGACTTGAAGTAGATTCTTTTTCCTATTTCTTTTGAACCTTTCCAAAGCCAAGACCTATTGAACATGATGTTCATTGTTGTCCACAGATGAACTTATCCAAGTTCTTAGAGCTATTTGTGAAACTCTTCATCTTGATCTTGGAGTCCTTTAAGTCTTCTTTTAGAGTAGCCACTTCTTGTGCTAACTTCTCACATTCCAAAATATTTGCTTCTAACTTATCCTTGAACTTGCTTGCCTTAGCCTTTGACTTCTCTAAATCCTCTATGAGCAATAACCTTTCTTCATCACATTCTTGAAACTGACTTTCAAGCTTAGAGTGTTGCTTTCTTACCTTCTTTACTGTGTCAAGGGCATAGATAAGTTCTCCCTTGAGATCATAACCATTCTCTATTGAGTAATCCTCTATTTGTTTGCCTTTGTCCTTATCATTACTTCCTTTTGGCTTGTCTTCTATGGGATCACTTACTTCATCTTCTAGAGCCATTAGAAGATTCTCATCTGGTCTTTCAAGTGCATCTTCAAAACCATCATCACTGAAACTATAGCCATCCCTAGTGCAATCATCTTCAAGATGTCCAAATTTACCACATCTAAAACATTTGAGAATAACTGGAGTCCTTTTCTCTCTAACCATAAATAGGACTTCATCTCTATCATTGTCTGAAAAACTAGCATCACTATCAATTGAGTACTTACTTGCATTATCTGCATAGTAGCTTTTCTTTTGCCTTTGGAAGAACTTCTTTCCTTGTCTATTTTGTCCATCCTTGCCTTTCTTCCGGTACCTGTGTCTTTCTGATTCCCTGTACCTGTGATCCTATTTTTCTTCATCACTATTGTACTTTGGCTCTTTGCACTCTATTGCATAGTGTCCATACTTTCCACAATTGAAACACTTAATAGATCTTATATCTATGGATATTTTGGAACCTTTATCTCTTCTACCATAGTTAGCTTCTTCATCACTAGATGACTCACTGCTTGATTCTATCTTTTTACCCTTTTTCTTTTTGTCCACTTTGAATGCAACTTCTTTCGGAGGAATAGGATCTTTTGTTCTTATCTCAAAAGTAGTAAGCATGCCAAGCAAAGAATTCCTTGTCAAATAATCACTATCAATTGATGTTTCTATAGCAGAAACCTTTTCACTATACCTTTTTGGAAGAGTTCTCAAGATCTTATCACAAGCATCAGATTCATCAACCTTCATTCCAAGACCTCTCATCTCATGTACAAGCTCATCAATCTTACTGAGATAATCATGAATATTTTCATCATCTCTCATTCTTAAGTTCTCAAATTCTCCTTTGAGATTTTTGATCTTAGCTTTCCTGACACCTTTATCACCCTCATATATGTCATGCAGTAGATCCCACATATCTTTTGTTATTTTACAATCCATAACCTTCATAGATTCTGATCTACCCAATCCTTTTATAATTGCATTCATAGCTCTTGAATTTGCATGCATTAGAAGCTTACCTTCCTTATCTGTAGGAGGATTGACTGTTGAATCATATCCAAGTTCCACTGCATCCCAAACTTCATTTCCAAGTGCCATCAGGTAAAATCTCATCAGCATACACCAATACAAGAAGTCACTTCCATCAAATACTGGTATTGCATTATTGAATGACCCATCCTTTTGATCCTTGTGATCCATTGTGTTCTTAGACCACTTTTCCTTCAAGCTATCAAACTCTTCTGAAGGAACCCGCTCTGATACCAATTGAAGAACACAAGCTTATACTGAGAGGGGGTGAACAGTATAAGACCACTTTTTACTTTTCTTTTCAATTCAATATTATGTAGTGTATAGATAGCAGTATCAATAGCAATAATCAAAGCAATACACAAAACACCATCCACAAAAGTGACACAACAATTTACGTGGTTCACCCAATGCGGGCTACTCCACGGAGAAAATATTTTGCTAAAACTTTCTCAATCAATCTCTTGGGAATCCTTCCCAATTACAATGTTTATGGACCTCTGTCCAAAGGAGATGTTGATCCCCTAAATCTCAAGTTCATGGATCTCTTCCATAGGAGAACTCTTTCCCCTTCTGCTCTGGCTAGTGATCTTCTAGAAGACTCTGTCTCTCTATTGCATTGACTTGTGGATCTCTCTCCACTTGAAGACTCCTCACTCAGATCTATCTTCAATTGTCCTGGCTATTGGATCTCTATCCACTGAGACTCTATCCTCTATACTCTATCACCTCCAAAGCTCTATCAATAGGCTCACTCAGAACCTTCTCAAATATGCTCAATAGGTCCACTCAGAACCTGCTCAAATATGCTCAATAGGCTCACTCAGAACCTACTCAAATCTGCTCAATAGGCTCACTCAGAACCTGCTCAAATCTGCTCAACAAGCTCACTCAGAACTTGTCCAAATCTGCTCAATAAGCTCACTTAGAACTTGTCAAATCTCTCAAAAGTTCACTAAAAAGTCCGACTTGTCAAATTTTCAGACAAGCTCACTCAGAACTTGTCCAAATCTGCTCAACAAGCTCACTCGAAACTTGTCCAAATCTGCTCAATAAGTCCTCTCTAGGACTTGCTCAAATCTGCATAGCAAGCTTTCACAAAAGCTTACTCAAAATCAGTCCACAAGCCTTCTCAAAGACTTACCTCAAATCAGCTCAACAAAATCTCAACTCAATCTCATAGAAGCATAAAGAGAATTGTTAGAGACTCAATATGTTCTATACTCAAATCCCAATCTCAACTCAAATCAATCTCATAGAATAGAGAGACTCAATATGTTTTAACTCAAATCCAATCTCATCTCAAAAATCAATATTTTAATTAAATATCATATAGAAGCATAAAGAGAATTGTTAGAGACTCAATATGTTCTATACTCAAATCCCAATCTCAACTCAACTCAAATCAGAATATAGAATAGTTTGTTTTATGGAACTTGAACAACCACTTCACACAATCACTTGACTAGGCTCAAACAACTCTACTCAACCAATCACCACAAGGAGCAACTCTTTCTCACAAACCCTAGTCCAAACATGAATCAACCAACTCAAAATGTTTCCAACAATGCTCAATCACAAGTCTCACATAACAATGATACTCATGTTCTTCTCTAACTCAAGTTCAAGTTCATTTCACAATCAATGGGCTTCAACAACAATGCTTATAAAACAAGGTTTAATCACAACTCTCAAACCAGAAAACCTTGAAGCATTCAACCAACCACTTTCGAAAAGGAAACCACAATCAATCCTTTTCTCTCCAATGATATTTTAGAAATCAACCACCATAAACAATCAATAGGAGAATGTGCCCATACCTTTTATGAAGATGAAAAAACCTCTTTGGAAATCTGCCACAATCACAATATTCTTTTGCCAATCTTCATGAGGGTTAGGAGAAATTACAAAACAATTATCATAACCTTTTACACCTTATTTCTCCTAGTCAAAAATCACATCCACCACTAGAAAATAATTAAAGATAATTATTTCCTTATCTAATTAAGCATAGCATGAATATCACCACAACCATTTACCATTCCCTTATTTCTCCTAAAAACACTTTGCACTAATGCACAACTCACTAAGCTCCTTAATGCAAAAATCCCACATCAACTAGTGCAAAATATAAGCCACAACTCATAAACTATACCACCATGGCAAACCCTCAATAATGATGCATTAACCTTAGCTTAGGCAAATTAAAACATTTATATCTCAATCTCCAAAAATTGTGGTGATGACATACCTTGGAAAAAATTATTTTCTGCTCCAAAAATTGTGGCGACAACACACAAGCGAAAAATGAATTTCGGGTGACTCGAACCCGAGACCTGCAGCAGCGAGTGCACCTTTGCACTCCTTCCACCCACCAAGTGGGCTAAGCTTCCCACATGGAAGCTATTCCACTTCGTGCTTGAAGTACTTCCTCTTGGCACCCACGAACTTACAAACTGCGCTTCTCCCAAACCTTCACCGTCAATAGTGCATGATTTCGGAGGAGGATAACTTTTGCAAAAGAGGATTTATCATTCGAATTTCGGAGGACATAAACCATTGCTTAACAAGGTGCCTTTTATACATGATGCGGATGGGGAAGAATAAAAGTCGACGTCGACAAGAAAATGGAGGGAAAACTTTTGATTAATTTTAAAATTTAAATTTAAATTTTAAATAATTAAAATTTAAACTAAATCTTTAAAATTAAATATCTCCATCACCAGGGCACCTTTTTCGATGAAACGAAAAGCCAACTTGGGTTTTAAGAAAAACCCATTTCAAATCTGCCATCCATGGTTTTAAATAAAACCTTTTATTTTGCCTACCTTGGTTTTCACAAAAACCCTTCCTTGCACTTTCACAAAACATAGTGCATGCCATCATAGATCCTTTTGACATCAAATAACCTTTTGACATCAATGACAACATTTTAGCTTAGGGACTCAAAATGTCCAACGAGGTTGTTGTTATAGTGGTTGTTTTTGGTATTGGATGGGTTTTTTTGCATGGTAGAAGGTTGTTGTTGTAGCAATTGTTGTTGGCATTGGATGGGTGGTTATTGTTGATGTTGTGGCATGGGTGGAGGTTGTTGTTGTAACTATTGTTGTTGGTATTGTATGGATGGTTATTATTGATGTTGTGGCATGGGCAGAGGTTATTTCTACAACTATTTTTGTTGGTATTGGATGGATGGTTGTTGTTGATGTTGTGGCATGGGTGGAGGTTGTTGTTGGTATTATTGTTATGATAGAAGCTACTGGTACTATTACATGGGTGGAGGTTGTTGTTGGTAGTACTATTTTTGTGGAATTTATTGGTACTGTTGCATGGGTGAAGGTTGTTGTCAGTAGTATTTTTGTAGTGGAAGCTATTGGTATTGTTGGGGTGGAAGCTACTCATATTGTGAAGTGAATGGAGGTTGGTCGTAAGCCTTGGAATCTAGTGGTTGGGTGGACAATTACTGGTTCTACTGTAAATATGTTCAAGCCTATATGACCAATTTTCAATTTTCCTATGATGATTATTGTGCAAATAATAATTCTTGTGTGGCTATGGAAGTTTTTGTAGGTTCAAAAAGGCTACATAAGGAAAATTAAAAAAAAAATTAAAATTTTGCTGAAGTCTTGAAAGTGTCATTGATTTACACCAAGATCAGTGTTGCTAGGCTGCATTCACCTCTAGACTATAGTCAACAATGGCCAAAATGCATAACACATAATAAAATATGTGATCTAGTGCATAGCATCCCCAAGCTATACTCAGAGTCGCATGTTGCTAAACTACAGTCAATCCAATTTGAATTGAAAATACTTCAATATAAAAATGTGACCTAACTCCTTGTCCTATATTGCATGTAAATTTTATCAACATGTGGCATAAAATATTAAACTGCGGCCCAAATTTGAGTAATCTCCAGGCCACAGTCAACAAAGTCAAATCGGCCAACATTGTAATTAGAAATGTTGCCTAGAGCACTATTATGCTGCCAAAGCTGAAATGTGCTTTGAGCCAAGTGTGAAGGAGAAATTGTAGTTATGTGCTATACAACTAAGCACATTACAGCCAACATGGTCAATGATTATGCAATCACAATTTAAAATGTAGTCTAGTGAAGCACCTCTATTTTGCACTCATATTTCACATTGGAACCATAAATAATAAGGTAAATGCAACTGTATGTGATGCCAGACATTCCAAATCATAGTTAATATAGTCAACATTAGCTAAAATAGTGAACAATATGTGATTATGTGACTCTAAAGTAGAGGAAGGCTAAAAACCAGGTCATAAACATCTCAAGTTTCTTTTGAATATTAGATCTCAGTCATCTAAAGATAGATTGATGCTCAATATTAAATCCATAGGTTGAAGTGTAGATAATAAAGATCTAAGTGTAGCACAAAGACCACAAAATCTAAACCAGGTATTGTTGAGCTGAGAAGCTAAAACATCCAAGATTATCAGCTAATTCAATTGTATATCAACTACTGAGGAGGAACTAAAATAATAGATGACAACTCAAATGTATTCTTGATAAGATTGTATAGCTGGAATCCATGAAGGCCAAGCAAGTTGTAGAAGTAGTTTTAGAGGATAAATGGACCAATATTATCCCTCTCTTCTTGAATTAAATATGAGATAGCCACATCAGCATCTCGTTGGTTGAGCATTCATTTTTCCTTTTAATGATTTATTTGATCATAAATTCATTGTAAAACTATAAATAGAGGTTATTACCTACTTCCAAAAGGTCAAATTCAAAGTGTTTTCTTGCGCTACTATTGTATATTTCCCATAATTAATGAAAGGAACATTACTTGGAATGTTTACCTCAGACTTGCATATTTTATCAATTGATTACAAGCTTCGTGAAGTCATTTCTTCTATTGTTGCTATGGTTAGTTTATTTTGTTAAATCAGATTGCTAATTTAGATAAAATTGGAATGATCAATGTTTAAATGTATGCTTGGATGGAATTCTATTTTTGTTATTCAAAGTATCAATATTATTCTGCTATTTGGATTATTGATACCCTTGATTTTTGGAATAATTCTTGAAGTATGCAATTGGTTTTAATGTTGAATATGGCAATGTTTTGAATGGTGTTATACTTCTCTGTAAGTTGAGTTGTCAGGGGGTTCTTTTTATATGCCTATGTTGTTAGCTTTATCCATACACTTTTAATTTTTTCTTCCTTAACCCTTCCATTTCTATCCCTACTCTTTATTTCATTTTACTGAGCTTAAAAGAGTCAACATTCAATAAGTTGACAAGGAACCAACCTACTTTGGAGGTTGAATTGAAGTAATTTAGTTCATCCAATGTGTGGTTTGGGCTATGATTAGCAAGTGCTCACCTATAAATCTTTACAAATAATACTCACGGTTCAAGTTCATTATATGTGATAAATTGAACCACAACAGTTTTTGGCATGCCCGATGGTACACTGATGGTCCCACTATTTGTATAAATTAGAATTTATGGTGATGATTTGTTATAAAAATTCTTATTGATCACTTGGTGATTCTACTGCAAGTTTAACTCAAATATATGATATGTTGCCTTTTCAATTTTATTATCATATTTTACTCATTTTACCTATAGGAATCAAGATTTAGTGAACTATATTGACCTCATTATCAATATCCTAGAAGCACTTTTTGTATTCCCTAGCCTATCTTAGAGAGTTGTTTAATTAACCAGATTCAAATAACCATGTGTAGTTCCCTTGCTTTTGTATATCCTACCAAGATTCCCAAGGTCCCCAAGGCTATATGATACTTAAAACTCATTCAGGCCTAGCCTCATGGCTCACCAATACTATCCTTCATGGTATGATACTAGACCTCTTAATATTCCTTTCTTTCATGAAATACCTAGGGTTGCTCTAAAAACTTTACCTAGTTATGAGAAAATAAAAAACCACATTTGAACATTATCAATATGTTGTGTCCCTATCTTTCATGCTTAGATTATTTGTTCTATAATTCAAAGGCAAGGTGCTTATGTGGTATAAATCCTTAGAAAGTAAGAGTATCTATACTTGGGTGGACCTAGCAGAATCTCTTATTAATGAATTTGATGGTCCTGAAGATACCTTATTACTAATCACTTAATTTTCATCAATAAAGAAAAAATACCAACCCTTCCCCCCACAAGCATACCTTTATTATATCCATGCATTGCATCCAGACTTGATATCCTCATTCAGCATACCAAAGAAAAATATTCTCTCAAATTTTTCAAGAGGTTATTTGAGCCAAAAATATGTTGATCATAGCTGGTAAATTGCCTCCCTGAGTAATAAATCTCACCTTTAATTCTCCTCATAGCCAACTCCATTGTGAATTCTCAAACAAGGTTAGGTCATGGTCATTTCAAGAAATAAGTGATGGTGTTCCTAATTATCAAACTACTCAATTTTGGAGAGCACGAGTTGATAATGGTGATAAAATACATGGAGAAATATGTAAAAGGAGAAAAACAGTTCAGGTAGGTAAAATAAAGGTAGTTCAACAAATCCATGCTTCAATAATAGTTGCCTCATCAAAGTTATTGGATGCTTCTCATAAAGGGTAGTTTTAATTAGAATGGAAAATCAAATAGGGAATGAAGTATTGTAGAAAT
Source organism: Wollemia nobilis (assembly GCA_028583015.1). NCBI lineage: Eukaryota > Viridiplantae > Streptophyta > Pinopsida > Araucariales > Araucariaceae > Wollemia > Wollemia nobilis. The sequence goes on along the minus strand of JAQPPZ010015824.1, from coordinate 25,308,079 downwards.
AAATATTGTAATAAGCTTGTTTTTCCTCCATTCTCATTGATTGGTTCATAGGCAATGGATCTAAGCCTAAGAATATTTGACGACGCAATAGTATCCAATACAGTAGCTTCCCAACTAGGAGGTAAAGTAACCATCGACATCCGACCTCTAATCATCAAGAAGACGAAAAAATATCAATAAGATATGCAAGGACAAATACTATAAGTATCATCTTTAAATTAAGAAATATTGAAGTTCTATAAAGAGTTGTATTTTACAACATTTACCTTAGAAGAAAGGAAGGAGAAGGTTACCCAATTTAGAATCTTATTCAAAACTTTTCTCTCTTCAAATCAAGATTTAAGGGAAGACTTGGTATCACTAGAAGTGAATTTGGTTGACCTCTCATTGAAAGATCCAACTAAAAAGGGTGGTGCAGCCTTGGGCAATGGGTTTTTTAGTATTCAAAGGGAGCATTCTAGCCCATTTTATCTATCTCTATTTTTAGATAAATGCATATTACACAATTACATAATTGATTCAAGAGCTAGGATATCAATAATACCACTTGGGATCTATCAAATTTTAGTATTTCCCATGGATGCCATGAACCCATAATGGCTACAATTCAAAGGGAAGCTTGTTAAAAGGGTTTCCATATTAAAATAGTTTGTGATGATTCTATGGGGCCATCCTGAGTTAGTCATAGTGTAGGATATAATGGTTGTTGATATTCCATTATTTTTTGGCATGTGTCTATCAAAATATCTCCTTAGGAAGTATGATATCTATCTCTATCAAGAGTTAAATCAAATGAATATCTTTAGAACAAATGATGCAATCGATATGTCTAGTCAAAAAATTAACCCTTTCTTTCTAGAAAAATGTGAGCAATGCCAAGATAGTTTGCAGTAACAAACTAATCAGATAATTGAGAAAGATATGAATTTATTTTTATAGAAAGTTTAATCATAACATAATCAAGGACTAGGTTAGAAGTTATGTATCAAATTTACAATTAGTTTTTCCCTAAGATATGGAGGTTTCATTTCCTTGAGTCTTGTGGAAGTGATCGAGAAGAAGTTTCAAAGGCTAACCATAAGTTTAGGAAATTATATAAACAAATATGTGGACATGAATGGGTGTTCACGGGAAGTTTCTGAGCCTGAAGAGCTTATCCAAAAAATATGAGCTATTGATCTAAAAGTTGTAGGATGGACAGTTTGTCAAAATGAAGATATTCTAGAAAAGACAAAAGGGCAAAATGGATTCAAAACTTGCTTGAGGATGGTTGTCAATTGTTAAGAATCAAAAGGAAGATCAGGTTTTGTGCTATCTAGTCTAGACATTGTAGATTTAGGGGATAAATTCATAACACATTTTAAAGCTAGGCATAGACATTCATGCCATATTTTTGTCTAAATAGTCAGCAAGTAAATAAAACGGATGACTATAGTCATGATGAATAAAGTAAGGTAAGCTCAGATCCCTTACAATATGTTGTGCATTACTTAAGGTGAATAAAAGGAGAGATGAAGGTTAATATGAGCTAATTATGAGATGCTTTGGAAGGTGGGTAAGCATTAATATTTCAAGAGTATTACTAGCTAAAATCATCAAAATATCTCACATGACTCTAAAGCCCAATGTATAGAAACAAGCAAACATCATAATGACATAAATTATGCTCAAAAAATTTGTTGCAACAAGAGGTATAATCATCGAATCTTGTGCAAGGCATGAGAAAAATATCATAAGATAGAAAGTATCATGATTGAAGGATACGATTGACACATGGGTGAAGGGTTTAAGTGAGCCTAACATTCTCAAAAATCTAGGATGGTGATTCTACAATCGTCAACTAATAAAAACTCATCTTTCATCCCTATATAAGCAATGATTATCAAACGATGAAGTTTCAAATGTAAATAGGGGTAGATAAATCAAATGGAAAGGCAAGAAAGATAGTACAATCAACTAATGAGGTTCCTACTAGCATGCTTGAGAAGATGCAAGAGGTATAGGAGAGATAGACGATTGACCCAAAAGGGTGTTATCTCATGGTAATTTGTTTGCCCTTGAAGTGACTCTGAGCCCTAACGAGGCATATAAATGAAGGTATATTTTTTTTTGAGGATACCTTAGTTTATGTACCTCCAATTCTCATGTTTAGTCTTCTTCTTTTCCCTGTCTCTAGCACTTCAAAACTACTTCTCGCTCACATGTAAAAATATCACATACCCTATCTTCTTTGGTATCCCCCTTTATTTCCAATAGATTTTTATACTATGTTTTATTCCCATCCATTTCCACTCACCACCATTTCATGTGCAATATTAGGTTTATTTTACCTCATTATGTTACATATTGTTATAATATTGCACCCACCTCCATTTTTTTGTCTTTATTTTCGCTTCATTCTATACCTATTAGTGTTTCCATGCTCTATTGTTTAGTCTCCTCTTCCTCCCTCGGTGTGTCTCCTTGAATTCTTCTATGATTTAGAAAGTGTTGGTCAGATGGATAATACCATATGATTTTGTATGTAAGCCAAAGTCCCTTGAGAGATGCCATAATGTAGGATCAAAAAATCTACATAAGAGAAATTCTATAAAAATTTTGAAATTTTGTTGAGTGTTGAAAGTGTCACTAAGACACACCAAGCTCAATGTTTCTAGGTCACATTCACCTCTAGACCATAGTCAACAATGGTAAAAATTCACAACACATAATAACCCAGTGCATAGCATCCCCAAGCCATACTTAGAGCTGCATTTTTCCAGGTCGTAGTCAGCCTAGTTTGACTTGACAATGCTTTGGGATAGAAATGCAACCCATTACCTTGTCCTATGTTGCATGCAAATTTTATCAACATGTGGTTTAAAATATTAAAGTGCAACCTAGCTTTGAGCAATATTCAAGCTATAATCAACAAAGTCAAATTGGCCAACATTATAACTAAAAATTTAGTCCAAAGTGTTATTGTATCACCAGAGATGAAATGTGCTTTGATCCAAGTGCAAAGGAGAAACTATGGTCATACACTATACAACTAAACACATTGTAGTCAACATAGTCAATGATTATGCAGTCACAATTTTAAATGCATTCTAGTGAAGGACCTCTACATCACACTCCTATTTAGCCTTGGAACCATAAAGAAGAAGGCAAGTGCGGTCATGTGTGGTGCAATACGTTCTAAGCCATAGTTAACACAATCAAAATTGGATAAAAGAGAAAACAATATGTGGTCATGTGACTCTAAAGTAGAGGAAGGCTAAAACCCAAACCACAAACATCTCATGTTTCTTCTGAAGATTGGATCTTAGTCATCTAAAGATAGAGTGATGTTCAACATTTAATCCATAGGTTGAAGTGTAGATAATGAAGATCTAAGTGTGGTACAAATACCACAAAGTCTAAACCAAGTATTGTTGGGTTGAGAAACTAAAACATCTAATATTCCAAGCTAATTCAATTGTAGAATAACTACTAAGAAGAAATTGAAATAATAGAGTATAACTTGGATGCGTTCTTGACAAGATTGCATAGTTAGAACCCATGAAGGTCAATCAAGTTGCAAAATCATTTGCAGAGGATCAATGAACCAAGATTATCCTTTTTCTTAAATTAAACATGACTCCACCATGTCAGCATCCCATTGGTTGAGCATTCATTTTTCCTTGTAATAAAATTCATTGTAAAACTATAAATAGAGGTTATGACCTCCTTCCAAAAGGTTAGCTCTGAAGTGTTTACTTATGCTACTATTGTATATTTCTCATAATTAATGAAAGGAGCATTACTTGGAATGTTTGCCTCAAAATTGCATCTTTTATCATTTAATTACAAGCTTTGTGAAGTTATTTATGCTACTACTGCTATGGTTAGTCTATTTTTCTAAATTGGATTGCTAACTTAGAGTAAATTGGAATGATTCATGTTTAAATGTATGCTTGGATGGAATTCTATTTATATTAGTTAGAGTGTCAATCTTATTATGCTATTTGGATTATTGATACCCTTGATGTTTGGAATAATTCTTGAAGTATGTAATTGGTTTTAATGCTAAATATGGCAATGTTTTGAATGTTATTAGTTTCAAGTACTTCTCTATAAGTTGAGTTGTTAGGGGATTCTCTGTAGATGCATATGTTGTTAGATTTATCCATCCACTATTAATTCTTTCTTCCTTAACCCTTCCATCTCTATCCCTACTCTTTATTTTATTTTACTGAGCTTAAAAGGGTCAACATTTAATAAGTTGACAGGAAACTAACCTACTTTGGAGGTTGAATTGAAGCAATTTAGTTCATTCAATGTGTGGTTTAGGTTGTGATTAGTGGGTTCTCACCTATAAATATTTACAAATAATATTCATGGTTTAAGTTAATTATATGTGACAAATTGAACCACAATAGTTGTGTTGTTTGGTACTTGGGGTGGCGGTTGTGGTGGATGGGATGAGATAGGTGGAATAAATTCAAGTAAGTAAGATGTCATGTTAATGTAGGCTTAGTGGTATTGGTTTAGATTTGTAGATGTGGATATATGGCTTTGTAGGTTGAAATGACTACTCTAAGTGGAATGAGGAGGTTTTTCAAAACTTTTAAGTACAAATAATAGTTGCGGTGTCGTGATTGATCTTGTTCTTACGGGTCGATAGGCAAATAAAACTGGAGGGTGAAGAATAGTCATGATTTTGTGACCAGTCCTATTCTCACGAGTTGAGAGCCAGATGAATCTAGAATGTGAAGAATAGTTATGATTTCATGATCATCTTGCTCTCATGGGACGATAGCCATATGAAGTTGGAGGGTGAAGAATAGTCACGATTTCATGATTGGTCATGTTCTCAAGGGTCGATAGCTAGATGAAGCTAGAGGATGAAGAATAGTTATGATTTTATAATAGATATTATTATCATGGGTCAATATCTAGATGAATCTAGAGGGCAAAGGATAGTCATGATTTCATGATCAATCTTATTCTCATGGACTGATAGCCAGATGAAGCTAGAGGGTGAAGAATAGTCATGATTTTTTGGTTGGTCCTATTATTATGGGTTGATAGCTAGACAAAGCTGGAGGGTGAAGAATAGTCATAATTTTGTGATCTATTCTATTCTCATGGGCCGATAGCCAGAACAATATGGAGGGTGAAGAATAGTCATGATATTATGATCGATATTTTTCTCACGAGTTGATACCACACGAAGCTAGAGGGTGAAGAATAGTCACGATTTTGCAACTGGTCCTATTCTCACAAGATGATAGCTAGACAAATATGGAGGGCAAAGAATATTTATGATTTTGTGATCATTCATATTCTCATGGGACCAAGACTCAAGGAATAGAAGAGTGGAATACATTTGGGTGACCACATATTTGGAAGATTGATGCAATCAGGTTGTGACTGAAGAACCATATCTTAACCACTTGCTATTGGAAACTCCACTATGTCGTTTCCTCTTAGGCCAATAGGTGTAGTTCAGCATCTCACCATAATTAGCTAGCTGCATATTGTTATAACAAATTTTGATATTTCTATATATAGGGAGTGTATAAATATAGGATGAGCATACCCTAAAAAAGGGTCGGCTCTTAAGTGTTTACAAGATCAAATGTATGCAGAATTCTAAAAATAATAAAGATAAACTCCCTATTTGGCTTCTAGTTCAAAGTGTGCAATCATGTATGTATGAATGAATTAATACTTCTATTCAAGCTATATGGAATATAAGTTGCATTAATTCTATCTTTAGATTTTTTGCATTTTACGTTTGATAGTTCTAGATTTAATGATTTTTGTGATTGATTTAATCTATACCAGAGGGTTGGTTGTTTTTTGCTTAGATATTTAAAAGAATGCTTATTTTTTAAATATGTATACATTTCCTTGTTGTTTTCTAATCATTACCCATTCAATATTCTAGCAATAGCTATATTTCCCTCTCTTTGAGTGTAGGAAATATTAAGTATTTTGAGTTGTCATTGATGTCAAAGGATTGATGTCAATAGGTTGATGTCAAAGAGAGATTGATATGGAAGAAATATTCTTCAAGGTTGAAATATTAAAGTGTAAGGTAAAATCTTCAAAGGATGCATGAGGTAGTGAAAAAGGTGTAAAAGTTGTCAAGGCTTCAATATTGCAAGAAAAGAACAAGACCCTAACTTCCTTCAAAAGATTTAAATTTCAGAATTGGAGGCAAAAGTTCAAACATTTAAAATTTATTATTATAATATTTTTTAAATATTATAATATAACTTAGGTTAAGGTTTTACTAAAAATGGCATCATTCAAAATTAATTTATCTCCACCATTGACGTTTGAGAAATTATAAAATTGCATATTTATTGAGGACTAACTCATTGGAGCTAAGGTTGTAGTGCATAAAATCATCAAGTGCATCGATTACGTCTAAAATTTGCAAGGGAGAGGAAGAAGACAACACGTGCATCCTTTTTGAGGTAGAATCAAAGGGTCAAATAGAAGGGTGCTCCTTCATTATTCCAAGCTGGCAGGCTAGCATAGTTGGTCGGTTGAGAAGCTCTAAGGCACTAGTAGAGAGGAGGTCAGGTGGTTGATTTGCAATGGCTCCAAATTTTGTTTACATTTTGTTAAAGGAGAAAGAGTGTAGAAGTAATAAATTAGATATCACAAACTTACATTTTGTGTGGACAGCTAGCTCACGTGGTGGCTTAGTCGAAGCTAAGGTGTTGGTAGAGAGGAGGTCAGGGGGTCGATTCACAATGGCTTCATTTTTGGTAAGGGTACATTTTTTAATTAATATCCTATGGTATGCGCTGCTTAGAGAGTCATAATTTTGGTTTAATTAAAATTTATTTTGCCTTAGGGATTCATAAGGATATGCTAAGAAATTGAATATCTTGGATTTTGAGATTTTCAAGGGTGTGTTATTTTTCCAACTAGGAGTTATAAGGGTATGTTTTAAAGTCTTTTTGCTTGGAAAATATAAGCAATAAGGGTGCTTTTAAAAGAGTATTTTCTTGAAAAAAAATTAAAAGGAAATATAAAGGAATTTACATGTGAGAACTAGGAGTTATAAGGTGTTTTGTGGTCTAAATATTATGTGTATTTCTGCATGGTGAAAGAAATTTTGAAGAGCTTTGTTCATTGCTTAGAAAAGCCCTATTTTGGGAAATTAAAAGGAGTTGTAAAGCAATATCTTTGTGCACATATTTTTGATAAGAAATTTCATGTGGATGATTTGAAAAAAGTGTTTTGCAATCTAACCCTTGAAGTGGCACTAGAAAGATAAGTTGTTTGTGAGACAAGTATTTGAGGGCACATATTCATCAAGCTTTTTGAGGTATAGTGGCTTAACTCTTTCTCTAGGAGGTTATGCTTTGAGGAAGTAATTTTAAAGTGGAGATAAAAGGGTTTATTAGTGTACATTGTTGGAAATATTTGAGTTAAGATTTGAAACCTACATGTGCTTCATTGTTGAATGAAATTGGAAACATTTGAACTAGGTTTTGTGAAAAAGTTATACATCTTTTATTAGTGAAATTGGAATCACTTGTGCTAAGGTTGAAGAAGAAGTTTGTGCATATTTTTGAAGCATTTTGGGCATTTGTTTGAGTGACATTGAATGTGAGTGGGCAATTATTAGAGACTAGTTTTGTGAAGTAAATTTATGCACTAGCCTTAATTGATTTAAAAATAAATTTGCAATAATTAGAGATCTGATTTGCTGAATGTGAGACGTGAAAGGGATAGACTTAATGAATGTGAAAAGAACATATTGAGCATTTGCATTGCATATTATTCCTTATATGTTATTGAAATAATTATGGGTAGAATATTTCTGAATTACCTAGTTGAAGAAAGTATTTCTAAAATAGATCCAAGCATTGTGTTGAACATCATTTGTGTGCAAGATTTAAATTTGGTTGAGCATATTCTATGATCTATTTTGAGCATGTGTTAGAAAATATTTGAGCATGTACTTTGAGCATGTGTTAGAGCAGATTTGAGCATGTATTAGAGAATATTTGTGCATGTGTTTGAGCAGTCTTGAGCAGAGTTGAGAACAAAGTGGTTAGTTGTTTTGAGTAAGCCTTGTGAGAAGGCTTAAGGTAGTTTTGGGTAGATTGTATGAGCAGGTTTGATTGCTGATGTGAGTAAGCCTTATGAGAAGGCTTAAGGTAGTTTTTGGCAGATTGTATGAGTAGGTTTGAGATAGATTTGTGCATGTAATGTGTGTATGTTTGGGATAGAGTTGACAACAGGTTTGTGCATGTAATGTGTGCAAATTTAGAACAAATTTGAGATATATTTGTGCATGTAATATGTGCAAATTTGGGATAGAGTTGAGAGTATATTTGTGAGAATACTTGGAGTAAGTTTTGTATAGATTTATGAGAAGTCTTGAAATAGATTTGGATAGATTGTGTTAGCGGGTTTTGAGATAGATTTGTACATGTAATATGTGTAGATTTGGGGTAGTGTTGAGTAAGTGATTTGAGCAGATCTTGGTACAAATTTGAGGAAGTCTTTTGTGAATGCTTGGAGTAGTTTTTGAGCAAAGTGTTGAGCTAGATTTGGAGCAGACCAGAGCAAATGGAATATATTTATCCTATGTAGATATATCCATAAACTAGATTAGAAGGGATAGAGTTCTCCTATGGAGAGATATCCATAAACTAGAGTAGAGGGGATAGAGTTATCCTATGGAGATATATCCATGAACCAAAGCAGAGGAGATAGAGTTTTCCTATGGATAGAGATCCATGAACTAGAGCAAAGGAGACAGATTTCTCTTGTGGATTGAGATCCATGAACTAGATAAAAGGGGATATAGTTCCCCTATGGATAGAGATACATGAACTTGAGCATAGGTTATTGAGTTCTCCTTTGGGCAGAGGTCCATAAACATTATAATAAGGATTTGGTTCAAAGATATTTGTTGAGAAAATTTAGAAGAAATAGTTTCTCCATGTACATAGCCCACATTGGGTGAACCGTGTTAAATCTGTGTCTCTCATGTGTGTGATGATTTTTGCATTATTTATTTTACTACATTGATATTATTGTTGTTATCATTTGGAAAGAAAAGTAAAAGTTGGTCTTAAACTGTTCATCCCTCCTCTTAGTATAAGCTTGTGTTCTTAATTAAGTACTTTACTCTTTCCCTTTTTCCACAACTAAGAAAGGAACCATCCTTCTCTGGATATTGAACTAGGTTAAACCCAATAATTCAATATTGGCAAATTCTTGGGCTCAAACATAACCATAGGCAAATTTTGCACCAATAATTTTTGGCAAGCCTAGTGGGATCTAATCCCACTATATTTATAGTTCAAATTTACGATGTTTATCTTTGCCTTGTTCAAATTTTAAAAAATAAAAATCACTTGGTCACTCTGTTTGAAATATAAAACCCAATAAAATCCTTATCTATTTGTTGGTTGAATACCAAGATATATGAAAACCATATCTAAAGTAAAAAATTATGAAGAACCCATTGAGTTCTTTGAATTACATCTTAGTAGTCTTAGAGATAATCTTATACTTGTTTCTCGATCAACTTCTTCTTCTACCATTACCATAGGACCGATAAATTCTTTCCATGTAGCTCTCCCTACTACCCTAATACTGCTACTAGTGGATATTCAAGCACAACTTTCCATATTGCTATAATACCAGTTGGTACAATAGCTATAATAGTTGTAAATCAACCCAATATACCCTACCCTATATGGAATCATTTAGATCCCTTGGATTTGGTGGTCTAGCATCATATCCCTATAGTAGCTTTGAAAGTGTTGCCTGAATATGATAGTACAGGAAAAACAACTTATAAACAATGCCAATATGTAGCCTCATGAGTAGGAATACACAATATTATAGAAGATGTAATGATAAGGTTGTTACTCATCTCTCTAAATGGAAATATGCTCTACTGGTATAGGGCTCTTCCTAATTAGACTATAGCCACCTAGACCCAACTTTCTAGTAAGTTGGTAGAATATTTCAATCAACAAGCAGATCCTTTTTCTCTACTCAATTTGTTTACTATAATTCAAAAACATCCTCAAAAAAATAGTGGATTTCAACATTAGATTCAGTCATACTTGGTAGAGGGTACCTGATGGGCTGAGGCCAATGAATGAACAAGCAATGTATTATTACTTGATATCTTTCAGTTCAGATATAAGCATTTTTATAGGAAAGTCTCAAGTGTTCACCTTCCCAAAAAATTTCCAAGAATCTTAGAAAGTAGAAAAGGATCTCATTGTTATCAGAAGGATACCCCTAAATATGATAATGCCTATCTTCCCAGACCTTCTACAAGCATCTAATAAAAAATTTCCAAGCTCTACCTCTATCTCTAACATAGATATCCTAAATGGAATGGACAACCTTCTATCCAAGTAATACAAATACCCTTTACTCCTCCAACTTTGCCCACTATTCCTATAATACCTGTATCATCTATTGCACTAAATTGTTATTCTCAACTAGTAGTCTTATTAGACATACAACCAACCCTGAAGAATTTGACTAATAAGATGACCTTAATGTAAATAAAAGAAGATGATAGAAGTTTCCAGTCGAGGAGGTTTCCACAGGTGACTAGTGATCAAGCTTCCACAAGTGTCAAAAATTAGGATAGATCAAACATGGTTTATGTTAATTATGATCATGAACCTGCCAAATCTTCAATAGAATCTAATTTTTGGTGCTCTACATGCAATTATCCCCATGGTGAAAGTTCTTGTATGATCCATAAATACTATGCCTAGAAGATAGTTGTTGAGAGGGCAAAAAAGGCTCATAAAGTACAAATAAATATGATTAGATAAGAGTGTCACAATCTTATGATACCTTTGGTAAAGCTAGTTTCCATATTGATGAGATCAAGAAAGAAACCCATACAAGTGGACCCTCGAGAGCTCAACCCCCTGAAAGTACCTTCAAATGTATGAAATCAGGTTGATAAATGGGATCCCTAGGAAAATATTCCCCAAAGCCCAGTTTGAAGGATAGAAGTAGAGTTACGTAAAGAAGCCATCCCACAGAAAGAAGTTAAAACCCAAGAACAAGCAAGAGATCAGTTAATATATCCTTATTTGACCAAGTGCCAAGAAATAGATGCAACTCAAGGGTATAGAAACAAGTATGATACTTTCACAAAATAAAAGGAGAAGAACATTAATCCACCTTCTTTCAATTTAGTGGAAGAAATGAAAAATGCCCCTTCTAATACAAGTATGTATGACGCTTTAAAATTCCTAAGATAAATTGATTTATTGCAAGAATCATTGAGGTCAATAAAAAACAATAGTAAATCCCCATATCAGTTTAATTTAGCTCAAGCCAACTTAACATCAACTACTGGAAAGAATATACCTCCTCCTTTTAATTTATCCCTTAAGATGGAAGGATGGGTTGTACACAATTGTATGATAGACTCAGGAGCTCCAACTACTATAATACCAAAATTTGTGTGTGATATTATGGGGATGGAATACACCAAAATTAACCCAAGTGTCTTGCAATTGGATGGTACTACAGTTAATAATGTGGGAGTGATCAAATATATCCCTATAGTGTTGCGTAGGATACCTCAAATTACAGTCATACAAGAAGTTGTTGTGGTATATTTGGAACCTTATTTTGGTATGTGCCTATCCAGAGAATTCACAACCAAAATTAGAGGATATCTATCCTTAGATTACTCACACTTGGAAATTCCATTCAAAGGTAAAAGAGTCAAGATATTTAACAAAAAAACCATCTACCTTCCACATTGAAAAGGTTGAAGAGGAAGGAAAACAAGCTAATACTGTGAGTATAAAGACTGAAGAAATGGAAGAGTTAAACTTGATGGAAGAAGCCTTGGATGGATTACAAATAGAAGATCAATTTTTCCTCAAGAACTTCGATTCTATGATTGAGACATAAATTGGAAGTTATTCTATCGTGAAGCCTAAGAAAAGCATTTCTACTCCTTTACATGATATGGACCCTTCTACCGATCAAATGTGGAAATTTTTCTTTGATGGTGCCAAATGCAAGAATGGATCTAGAGTAGGTATAGTCCTAATCTCTCCAATGGGTAATAAAAAAGTATTCTCCTATAGGTTAACCTAGAGTTGTACCAAAAATACAGTTGAGTACATGGTACTTTGTTTAGGCCTAAAGAAAGCTAAGAAATTAGGAGTTAAATAGTTATAAATTTTTGGGGATTCAAAATTAATATTAAATCAGGTCACAAAAATATGCATTAGTAAGCAACATTATCTTAAAGCCTACAAAAATAAAGTATGGGATCTATTTGAAGATTTTGAAGCTCTAAACATTAAAGCAATCCCTAGAGAGAAGAATACCCATGCTAATTTGTTAGCATCAATAGGTGCTAATTTCTATCCTATAAGTAATGTTATCCAAAAATCCAAGATAGTTAGGCTAATATATAGGCCTTCCATACCAGATAAAGATACCTTTTGTTAGGTATTCGAAAGTGATAATCATTCCTGATTCATGATATGAATTTTTGGGTGAAAAAGTGTTAAAAGATGAGGAAGATGAAGGTCTGATTCAACTGAAAAACAATCATATCCCAAAAGGGTTGATCACCCTTGAAATATTGTTCAACAACAACAACTAATCAATAGGTCATAAGATGAAAGTTTATAAACATAGATATAAAGAAGTCCAACTAGAACCTAAAAAGTTCATTCAAGTTGGAGTAAATTGTACAAAAAATGATTTGAATCAAATCTAAGAATTATGCAAGGAATTACCTGATATTATAGCCTAGGCTTATAGTGATCTCAAATTATATATGAAATAAACTATCTAGTTTATGATTGAGCTTGAAAAGGATGCTAATTTCTTCAAGAAAAAATAGAGGTCAGTAAACCCAAAAATTGAGACTTTGATGAAACAAGAATTTTTGGAGCTACTTGAAGCTAAAATTGTCTACCCTATCAAATAGTCTACTTGGGTGGCTAACCTAGTACTAATCAGGAAGAAAAATAGAGACATCAAACTATGTGTAGACTTCAAAAATCTGAATAAATCCTTATTGAATTATCACTACCCTCTCCCACAAATAGACCAAAATCTACATATTGTGGTAGAGGTAAAAATATTCTCATTATTGGATGCGTTTTATGGATACAATCAGGTATGGATCAAATATGAAGACCAATACAAGACTACATTCACTACCAAATGGGGAACATTAGTTTACCAAAGGATACCTTTTGGATTATCCAATGTTGGAGAAAAATTTTAGAGTGCAATGGATGTGGCTTTTGGAGAACTTGTCAATAATATCATAGTGATTTACTTAGATGATATGACAGTGTTATCTCACCATAAAGAGGATCATGTTGAACATCTTAGGAATTTTTTTGGGAAATACAGAGAGTTCGATATCTCTTTGAATCCAAAGAAGTTCATACTTGTTGTGCAAGAGGGAGTCTCGCTAGGTCATGTTATTTCTAAAGTTGGGTTAGTTATAGATCCTAACAGAGTAAAAGCACTATTAGAACTTTCCTTACCTCCAAATAAGAAATACTTGCAACCCTTCTTTGGGCAGATCAATTTCATGCACAAATTTATAGTATATTTTGCATAAATTATCAAGCTTATAACCGAGTTATTAAATAAATATGTTTATTTTAAATGGATAGACTTGTGAAAGAAATCTTTTAAAAGAATAAAAAGACTAGATAGCTCAAGCGCCTATCCTGGTTAATCCAAATTATTCTAGGGGTTTCATTCTATACGGTGTAGGTGAATAGGAGAGTTATGTTAGTCTCACAATGTCACTAAGAGGGGGGGTGAATCAGTGTAGCTCTTTAAAACTTAAATCTTCAACTCTTAAAGCCGAAATAATGAAAACTTAAAACCAAATGAAGCAAACATAACAAGAGAGCATCACACAACACAAGATGTAACGAGGTTCACCAATTTTGGCTACTCCTCAAAAATGACTGCTTGGACTCCCATCCAAATCCAGCCTTTGCAAAATACCAATTTTACAATCAATTTACTAGCACCCACTGGAAGGAGCACCAACCCCTGATTTATCTACACCAAAAAAAGGAGCACCAACCCCTAATTTATCTACACCAACAGAAAGGAGCACCAACCCCTAATTTATCTGCACCAATAGAAAGGAGCACCAACCCCTAATTTATCTACACCAACAGAAAGGAGCACCAACCCCTAATTCCAAGCACCAACTTGGACTGCAATTTTGAAACTATAAGTTTGACATAAAAATGCCTTCGCTTGTACAAGACCCTGACTGGTCAATTGCTAACCCAACCTCTCTCGCTATTCAGCCAAACACCACACACTCTTATGGCTCTGCTTACTACACTTTTACGCTTACTGCACTTTTACGACCCTCTTACAGCCCTCTTGCTGCTCTTCTTACTGCATTCTTACGGATCTCATGGCTCTGCTTAACGCTCTCTTATGGCACTCTTGCTACACTTCTTACTACATTCTTATGGATCTCATGGCTCTGCTTAATGCTCTCTTACGGCACTCTTCCAACCCTCCTTTTTGTAGCACTTTCACTCTTTTCAGCATCGCTTTAATTCTCTACATAGACCTCCTTTTATAACAAAGTTTTGACTCTATTTTTAACTTCCATATTTTTGCATGCAAATTATTAATAGAAACTTCTATATGTAACTCCTTTATCACACAATATTCTCTCATGCATCCTATTAATAGTTATGGCTCTTTGTTTGGTCTTCGACTGATGACTTTCAGTTTAACCGCCGCTCGATGCTTTCACTCCGTAACTAGCCCTATAACTGTTGTTCTGACTTCAGTTCACTATTCTTATTTTAGCTACATGATTTTTCTCTATAACTGCACCTATAACTGTCGTACTGACTTTAGTTAAATCTTCTTATTTTAACTACATGATTTTCTTCTGTAACGACCCCTGTAACTACTGTATAACTTCAGTTAACTATCACATATCTTATTTTGGCTGGGTTCTCTTCTTAGCTCATGCCAAAGTGACCTGTCACGAAATTGTGACACCTCTGCCTCTTTGTCCTCTTCTTAGACTTGTACCCACGAAAACACAACATGTCGTGATATCGTGACACTTTCACCTCCTTGCTACTTTTCTTGGCTTGAACCCGTGAAAACACAACATGTCATGATATCATGACACTTTTGCCTCCTTGCTACTCTTCTTGGCTTGAACCCATGAAAACACATGTCACGATATCACGACACTTTCGCCTCCTTGCTCTTCCTCTTTACTTTTGTCGTGATATCGTGACACTTCTACCTTCTTACTTTCTCTCTCCTCCTTTAGTCACGAAAATGTGACATGTCACGAAATCATGACACTTTCTCTCCTTTGCTCTTCCTCTTGCCTTCGGTTCACGAAAACCCGACATGTCGCGATATCATGACACTTTTTCTCCTAGACTCTCTCTCTTGCCTTCGGGTCACAAAAACCCAACATGTCACGATATCACGACGCTTTTTCTCTTGGACTCTCTCTTGCATTTGGGTCGCAAAAACCCAACATGTCGCGATATCGTGACACTTTTTCTCCTTTGCTATTTCTCTTGCCTTCGGGTCGCAAAACCCGACATGTCGCGATATCGTGACACTTTTTCTTTCGGACTCTCTCTCCTGCAATATGTCGCGAAATCGTGACACTTTTTCTTCCATACAATCTCTCCTACAATATGTCACGAAATCGTGACACTCTTTCTTTTGGACTCTCTCTCCTGCAATATCTCGTGAAATCGTGACACTTTTTCTTTCGTACAATCTCTCTTGCAATATGTCACAAAATCGTGACACTTTTTCTACTTGCCTCTCTCTCTTGCAATATGTCATGAAATCGTGACACTTTTTCTACTTGCCTTTCTCTCTTCCAACATGTCACGAAATCGTGACAGTTTTGCTTGCTTGCACTTTCTCTCCGAACATGTCGTGAAATCGCGACAGTTTTGCTTGCTTGCGCTTTCTCTCCAAACATGTCGTGAAATCGTGACAATTTTGCTTGCTTGCACTTTCTCTCCGAACATGTCGTGAAATCATGATAGTTTTGCTTGCTTGCGCTTTCTCTCCGAACATGTCATGAAATCATGATAGTTTTTCTTTCTTCTCAACATGTCGCGATATCGCGATAGTTTTTCTTTCTTCTCAACATGTCGCGATATCGCGATAGTTTTTCTTTCTTCTCAACATGTCGCGATATCGCAATAGTTTTTCTTTCTTTCTCAACATGTCGCAATAGCGCGACAGTTTTTATTTCTTCTCAAAATGTCGCGATATCACGATAGTTTTTCTTTCTTCTCAACATGTCGCGATATCATGACAGTTTTTCTTTCTTGCTCAACATGTCACGATATCGCGACAGTTTTTCTTTCTTGCTCAACATGTCGCGATATCGCGATAGTTTTCTTCCTTGTGATTTTCTTTTGATTTTTAGCATATGGGCCACTTCGATCTTTTGGAGAATCATTGTACATACTCTGAAGAACCTCTTAACTCCTGTCCACTGCATCAACCGATCTGTCTGATTGTGTTGACAACAATGACAATACTGTTCCTGCACCTTGCTCAACAATCTCCCCCTTTGGAATTGTTGGCAACACACGTGCAATTTCTTGTGATTCTTCTCCCCCTTTGACAATAATACCAAAGAGCTACTGTAGACTCCCCTTGAGTCCATGCACAACATTCTCAGGCACAAATTAATACAGTTAGCAAAAATTACAAACATGAGCAAAAAGATAATCAAATATATAAATGCTCCCCCTGAGAATGTGGTCTCGATAGCTAGTTAGTTCTTGGGAAGCATGACCACTCCCAATTTATTGTGAAGGTATCCACTACTGACTGGTGGACCTCTCTCCAATTGTTATATTATAGAAGACTCTGTCTCTCTACTACACTAACTGGTGGACCTCTCTCCACTTGAAGAATCCTCACTCAAATCTATCTTCAATTGTGTTGGCTACTGGATCTCTATCCATTGAGACTTTGTCCTCTGTACTATGTCAATAGGCTCACATAGAACCTGCTTAAAAAGCTCACATAGAACTTGTCCAATTCTGAATAACAATTTCACACAGAACTTGTCTGAATCTACTCTAGTAATCTCACCAATAACTTGCCCAAATATGCTCTAGAAATTTGTCCCAACACTGTCCTCAAATATTTCCCAAAGGCCTTCTCAAAGGCTCAATCAATCATGCTCAAGTAGTACTCAAAATGAACTCAACAATGAATGGCAATCTCAAATCAAATCCACTTCATCAACTTTAACATCGGCAATCTCCACAATTTTCTTTAGCCTCTTGACTACCACCTCCTCCATGACTAATGACTTTGCCTCGCATCTTTTGTGTAGCTCAATGTCTCTGGTTTCTAATGGATGCCATGAATGTTTTCATCGTCTGTGTAGGTATTGACAATGGACCATTATATCTAGCGTTGGAACCTCAATCTGCGCATAGTCATCAACTCTTGATATTTTGCTTCTTGCTAGGGCATATGTCAGGGCTACTCAATGTCTAAGATAAACGTTCTTCAGAGCATTTCTCCTTGCTACGATCAAGGGATTCCTTAGGAAATATCTTGCATTTCTCAAATAATGCAAGAATTTCTTAGTTGCATAGGCATCTTGTCCTCCTTGACGCTTCACCACCTGGGTGCTATTTTCTCAA
The DNA here is from genome assembly GCA_028583015.1 of Wollemia nobilis. NCBI lineage: Eukaryota > Viridiplantae > Streptophyta > Pinopsida > Araucariales > Araucariaceae > Wollemia > Wollemia nobilis. The sequence goes on along the minus strand of JAQPPZ010015824.1, from coordinate 25,290,395 downwards.
CGTCTCTGCCTTGCATGTTCCACTTGGCACTCTTGACAAGCTAGGTGCTAGTGCCACTGTTTTCTTTGACTCTGGCATCTCTTTGATAACAGCTAATTCTTTAGAGAAAATTGATGTTCTTTTATACCAAACGATGTGTTGCATTTTTTGTTAAGAATCTCACGCCTTCCACCTACACGTTGGCAGTAATTTTCATAACTATCATGAAGAGCTTTACCATAGTCCTCCATCGATATTGGTAGATGAATTAAGACATACTCACAACATGAATTCTATTTTATCTATAGATTGGGAATGTTATAGGCTTCAAAACCAGCACCTGCCAGCTTATGCTTCCATGACACGTCGACCTGTGCTGCATGTTCTATCTCAGATAACACCTATCAGTTGTTGCATCAAAAACCTAGTTGTTCACCATGTTGTTCTAAAACACATCAGTTTGACACTATCTCCACAAACATCTACATGAACTAAAAACACACTTTGAAAACTATATGACACCTTCCCCTGACTACTTGCCTTTCATCCTCAGATAACCAAACAACATAGGAGCATTAAAATAAAACTTTAAGATTTCTCCCCCTAAGGATGTGCTACCTGGAACTACTTAGTGCAATAAAGGAGTAGTCTCCTTTAGTCCAAGGAGACACGATTTCCTTTCCTCTTTCTTTCTCCACTTTGGTTTGATTATAGTTTTGGGCTCTTGTTTTGACTTTTCTTTTTCAGTAGCTTGTGCATGTTTTCCAGGAAATCTTCTATTTTGTCTCATTCCATTTGGTTGAAATTTTCTTCCCTGAAATTGATTTGATGCAAATGTACTTCGACAATTTCTTGCAGTGTGCCCAAAATTATGATAGTTATAACATTCTACTGCATAATCCATCAAATGTGAAAAACCATTTCTACTGGGTGGTTGTATCTTGTGCATCCTTGATGGATGATTATTTTCCTTTCTTTGATGCACATGATTTCTTCCCTGTCTATGTTGCATTCTTTGTGTCTGATGAAATCTACTATCTTGCCTTAGATTAGATACAAAAGTTCTTGGACAAAACCTTGCTATGTGCCCATGACCATTACATTTAAAACATTGCACATGGTGTTCAACCGTAAAAAAGATGTATTTCTACCAAGCATAACTCTTTGATCTATTATTCAATCCATAATAAATTGCCTTGTGACCATAATGGTTGCATCTAAAACAATAGCCTTTAAAAGCATTATTATGAATAGAGTGAGAGTGATAGAACCTCTTTTGTTGTGGTTGATTTGTTGTAGATCTCCTTTGAGATTTTCTTCCTTTTGAATATTTAGCTTCAATCTTTTCTTGCTTTGATCCTTCAGTAGTGGACTTCTTCTTGTCTGCAAATTTAGAAGATGAAGGTTGTTCAGCTTCACATCCAAGACCAAGCTTAACCATTGGGCTTCTTTGTTGCCTTATCATTTTATCTATCAACTCTGTGCTCTTCTCAAATTTGAGATTTGTATTGGCCTCTTCTAGTTGTTTCCTCAATGAAACAATCTCCTCTTCTTGTTTGCAGCAAACAATCTCTTTCTCATTGATCTGTGACTTCTTTTATAAAAATTTCTTAAACCCTTTTTCCGGTGTGATTCAAGGCTTCTTCTAGTTTCTTGGCTTTATGAATTTGTAAGAAGAGATCTTCAATATTATCCTCATATTCTTCCAACTTCTTGGACAGTATTTTGTTCTTTTTCCTTTCTATACCCAATTCTTCAAGTGCAGCGATCAACTCACCTTCTAGATCTACTTCAGCCTCAAGGTTTTCATCACATACTTTAGAATTCACTTCTTCTATCTTTTTTGGTTCAATTTTCTCTTCCATAGGAACTAAAACTAACTGAGATGCCTTATTGGAGGAGGATCTATTCTTCTTACCCATTGCATACTAATCCAAGATCAACCCTAGTTGATTTAGCCTAAAAATGGAAACTGTCTCTGATACCAATTGTTAGTCTCATAATGTCACTGAGAGGGGGGGTGAATCAATATAGCTCTTTAAAACTTAAATATTCAACTCTTAAAGCCAAAACAATGAAAACTTAAAACCAAATGAAGCAAACATAACAAGAGATCATCACACAACACAAGATGTAACGAGGTTCACCAATTTTGGCTACTCCTAAAAAATTGACTACTTGGACTCTCATCCAAATCTAGCCTTTGCAAAATATCAATTTTACAATCAATTTACTAGCACCCACTGGAAGGAGCACCAACCCCTGATTTATCTGCACCAATAGAAAGGAGCACCAACCCCTAATTTATCTACACCAATAGAAAGGAGCACCAACCCCTAATTTATTTGCACCAATAGAAAGGAGCACCAACCCCTAATTTATCTGCACCAACAGAAAGGAGCACCAACCCCTAATTTATCTGCACCAACCCCTAATTCCAAGCACCAACTTGGACTGCAATTTTGAAACTATAAGTTTGACATAAAAATGCCTTCACTTATACAAGACCCTGACTGGTCTATTGCTAACCCACCCTCTCTCACTATTCACCAAAACACCACACACTCTTACAGCTTTGCTTACTGCACTTTTATGGCCCTCTTACAGACCTCTTTCTACGCTTCTTATTGCATTCTTATGGCTCTCATGGCTCTGCTTAACGCTCTCTTATGGCACTCTTTTTGTGCTTCTTACTGCATTCTTATGACTCTCATGGCTCTGCTTAACGCTCTCTTATGGCACTCTTCCAACCCTCATTTTTGCAACACTTTCACTCTTTTTAGTAGCGCTTTAATTCTCTACACAAACCTCCTTTTATAACAAATTTTTGAATCTATTTTTACTTTCCCCTCACACATGTCGCGATATCGTGACACTTTCACCTCCTTGCTACTTTACTTGGTTTGAACCCACAAAAACACATGTCATGATATTGCGACACTTTCGCCTCCTTGCTCTTCCTCTTTACTTTTGTCACGATATCACGACACTTTCGCCTTCTTACTTTCTCTCTCCTCCTTTAGTCATGAAAATGTGACATGTCGCAAAATTGTGACACTTTCTCTCCTTTGCTCTTTCTCTTGCCTTTGGTTCGGAAAAACCCGACATGTCACAATATCGTGACACTTTTTCTGTTGGACTCTCTCTCTTGCCTTTGGGTCATGAAAACCCGACATGTCACGATATCATGACACTTTTTCTCCTAGACTCTCTCTTGCCTTCGGGTCACGAAAACTTGACATGTCGCGATATCGCGACACTTTTTCTCCTTTGCTCTTTCTCTTGCCTTCGGGTCACGAAAACCCGACATGTCGCGATATCGCGACACTTTTTCTTTCGGACTCTCTCTCCTGCAATATGTCATGAAATCACGACACTTTTTCTTTCGTACAATCTCTCTTGCAATATGTCGTGAAATCGTGACACTTTTTCTTTTGGACTCTCTCTCCTGCAATATGTCACGAAATCACGAAACTTTTTCTTCCGTACAATCTCTCTTGCAATATGTCGTGAAATCGCGACACTTTTTCTACTTGCCTCTCTCTCCTACAATATGTCACAAAATCATGACACTTTTTCTACTTGCCTTTCTCTCTTCCAACATGTCACGAAATCATGATAGTTTTGCTTGCTTGTGCTTTCTCTTCGAACATGTCACAAAATCATGATAGTTTTGCTTGCTTGCACTTTCTCTCCGAACATGTCATGAAATCGCGATAGTTTTGCTTGCTTGCGCTTTCTCTCCGAACATGTCGCAAAATCGCAATAGTTTTTCTTTCTTCTCGAACATGTCACGAAATCATGACAGTTTTTCTTTCTTCTCAACATGTCATGATATCGTGACATTTTTTCTTTCTTGCTCAACATGTCGCGATATCACGACAATTTTTCTTTCTTGCTCAACATGTCACGATATAGCGACAGTTTTTCTTTCTTGCTCAACATGTTGCGATATCGTGACAGTTTTCTTCCTTGTGATTTTATTTTGATTTTTAGCATATGGGCCACTTTGATCTTTTGGAAAATCACTGTACATACTCAGAAGAACCTCTTAACTCCTGTCCACTTGCATCAACCAATCTGTCTAACTGTGTTGGCAACAATGACAATACTATTCCTGCATCTTGCTCAACAAGTTATACAACAGTCCGTACTCAAAAGTGTAGAGATAATGAAGAAAGACCTATCGCTTTCCTTAGTCAAACCATGCAAGAACATGAAGAAAAATACAACTTTATTGAAAAGCAAGTATATGCTATTATGAAGTCATTGAAAAAGTTTAGGCATTTCCTTTCACAAAGAAAAACCATTGTGTATGTAATTCATCCCGATGTCAAGAATTTCATCATACAAGGGGAGCTTGGTGATAAAAGGGCTGGTTGGGTGTCAAAAATACAAGAATATTATGTGCAATTTTTCCCAACCAAGTTGGTGAGAGGCAAAGCCTTATGTCAAGAACTGTCCAAGCAAGCCTCGATAGAATATATAGCCTGCTAGGTGCAAGAATCAACTCGAGGGGATGATCAACCCTTGGAAAACATTGATCCTATTTAATTGGAAGATATTTTTAGACTGGAAAGTGTTCAACAAGTTTAAATGCTTCACAAATGAGAAGATACAAAATCCAAGCTTTGAAGTATACCTTATTACTAGAGGGACTGTACAAAAAATTAGGATTGCGTATTGCTAAGGTGTATAAAAGATGACCAAAAATATAATGTTTCGGAGGAATTCCATGGAGGTCTATCAGGTGGAAACTATTCAAGATGAGCTATAGCTTTGAATATAATAAATACTAATTTCTATTGGCCATATATCTTCTTAGGTGCATTCAAGATAACCATAAATTGTGAAGAATATCAAAGATATGTTGGGAGCAATAGGAATGCTTCTATGCCTTTAAGACCTATTTAGGTTGAAGAACCATTCCAACAATGGGGCTTGGACTTCATTAGGATAGTAGAACCTAATTAATCTAAAAAACACAAATATATTCTAACTACTACAAACTATTTCACAAAATGGGCTAAAGCAGTACCCACCAAGAAAGTTGATCAAAAAGTTGTGATGGAATTCATGGAAAGTTTGATAACAAGATTCGATATACCTAATGCATTGGTGACTAAAAATGGTTCATCCTTCATAGGTGCTAAAATGATTTATTTTTCTAGTAAATATAGGATATATTTAAAAACTTCTTCAAGTTATTATCCATAAGGATAAATAAGAACCTGCTTAGGATTCTAAAGTGAACTCTAAGAGATAATAAGAGAATCTAGTACTCACTTATAAATCAATAATTATGGGCTGATATGATTACAATAAAAAAATCCATCAACACATCACCTTACTCATTTTTTTATGGTAAGAAAGCCATCCTCCTTGTACACAAGAAATACCTGCTTTGAAATTGCTCAATCAAACCGGTATTGAAGAGGTAGAGCCAATGTAAAACAGGTTAATACAACTCTTGCAGCTAAAAGAACAAAAGTAACAATCCTACAATAATTATCAAAAACATATGGGAGAAACTAAAAAATGGTTTGACAAAGGGGCTATTCTTATAAATTTCAAAGTTGAAGATTTAATTCTAAGGTGGAATGAGAAAAAGGCAAAACCTAGAAACCATCAAAAGTTTGATGCGTTTTGCAAAGGTCCTTTCAAAATAATCACTGGAAAACAATATAAATATTTCTATCTTAAATATGAATAGGACCAGACGCAACCTATCCCTATCAATGGTTTCCATCTAAAGCTCTATTTCAAGTAAGTCAAGAAATATTTCTTTCTCCTTGTATTTTATGTACATTATGTTTTCCTAAAAGTCACGTTTTGTAAAGCAATTGTGAGTTCATGACCAATCATGTTCTCATGGGCCACAAGCTAAAAATGAGTAGAAAAGCCAAGAGTCACAATTTTATGATATAATTGCATTCCCAAGACACTTCTTGCAAAAAAGGATCATGATTTTGTGATCAATCTTGTTTTCAAAAACCAAAAGCTTGAAGTGAGTTTGAACATGAAAAGAGTCACGATCTCGTGACATAAAGGTATACCTTAGTTAAAGTCAAAAGGCAACATAATTTCATGATTGGTGGGAAACTCATTTTTTAAATTTAAATTCACTTTGTTTGAAATTATTGGTCCAAAAAAGGGTGATGCACATTTATTGGTCTGAAAAAAGAGGTGATGAGCAGTAATTGGATCAAAGAATGTGGCACATAGAATAAGACATAAACAACATTTGAAGTTATTCTAGGAACGTGCGACACCTACTGCAATTACTACATGAAGCCCTAATTCATGCATGTAATCCTTTTTTATGTTGTGGAAGCCTTCATTTCTCACACTCTACTCTTTTGAAGTGTTTTCTGGTACATTATCCTCTAACTCTACTTAGAGCTCTAACTTCATGCAGATAGTTCCAAAGAATTTTTCTCCTCAAATTCATGACAAGCAACCACTACCATGGATGGGTCATCTTCAACTGCTACAGTAGCTCATCAGGTAGAAGAAAAGAATGCTAAGTTTATGAATGGAGATATGAATATTATAGATACATTCATCACATGGAAAAATCTAGAGAAAAAATAGAAAGACATGGAGGCAAGAGTACCTAAAGGTTGACTCCATCATCCCCAAGCACTTTCTCTTTCCATTCCTTATTTTATTGGTATGTTTGCACTCCCATCCACCCTTTCCCTAAGCTTATCAGAGCCATAGTGAAGTTTTATGACCCCAAGAAAAGGATTTTCAGGGATTCCAAGGGCAAGGTCCTATTAAAGCTAGATCTTGATGCTTTTATCATTGCTTTCACGACTATCCAAAAACCCATATTGAAACCTAAGGCCTTCGACCCAGTCAAATAGGTAAAATTTTATATCTCCATTAACAACATAAAGAATTTCCTATAATTGTAATTAGTGAAACCACCTACTAGAGGAGTTCTGCCAGAATCCTCCATTCCCCTATAAAATTTCAAGAATAAGGACTTTTTTTCTATGTTAGCTATGGTGGTGGGACTCAAATTAGATGCAAAAGTATACAGGTGGTAGATTGCAGTAGCTCAGTGCATCTTTAACCCTAAGTTCTATGATATCTATGTCATGGATGAGAGCACCATACCAATTTTCTTCAACTAGCCATATTTCTTGTTCCAAAAAATTCATGAAAGCTTATAAAAAATGCAAGAAGTGTCCCATGTATCTTTCAGACTTTTGTCACATCTGGTATGGGTATTCTTCTTTTTTATATCAAAGTGGCTTTCATTCATATCTACAATTAACAAAGATGAAAATGGGAGAGGTTTACCAATGTACAAATGGACAATGGTACTTTCAAATGCTGAGTCATATTATCACTTTAATAGAGAATTTCTAGGACCATCCCTACAAATCATGTATGGAGATATAAACAGGTTATCTCCAAAATTGTAGAACTTTTTGTAGCACCCACATGTTGAAGAATGTGACTAGTTTATCTTGACTCAAGGAGTAGTCATTAGACTCAATGATTTCATAGGAAATACCTTCTTGCTCCCACACTACATCACTGATCGGCTATTTACCTTAGAGTATGTGAGGTAGATAGAGTACGTTAATTCTAAGTTTGATACAAGGATAGGCAAAACTAGTACATGTACCATGCCTTTCCAATTTGAATGTATAGTTGTGTCCAAGAAAGGTATAATGAGAAAATAACTCGAGTCGTGAAAGACCTAAAGTTGGTAGAATTACCACAAAGGTGGAAATATGATCCCCTTTATAGATTTGCAAAAAGGCAATCTACTTTGAACAATAATTATTTCAAGAAACAACATATGTCTAATAGGTAAGCTGCTGAGAAATACAGAAATAACATAGAAAATGAATTGTTAGAATAGCATGTAGATCAGATGTAGCCTTTGCCCCGATGGCATAATTTCTATGAACATGTGGTCGATTATGACCCTGAGAATAGTCCAAGCCATGTTTTGAAATACAAGGATATATAGAGGATGCAACAAAGAGGACCAAAGTGAAAAATAGCAAATATTTTGGCTTGGTGGATGATGAGAGTACAAATTAATATGACCCATTTCAAGTGGGGATTGAATATGGATCATGAATTTTCCCTAAGTTATAACCAATACCAAGCTACATGGTCAAAAACTCTTGTATACAAGGTTCCACAAATTTTTCATGGCACTCAAGAAGAGAATCCCCCTGCTACTCAAAAGAAGAAAATAGATCGAAGTACAGGGAAAAAATTGTCACTAAACAACAAGATGTCCTTGTGAAGGAAAGTATTAATTTTTTTCTCCCTTTGACCTCTAATACAGAGTCTAATGACCAACCTCTTATATTTAGAAAAAGGAAATCAAAATATGTTATAATGGATAAGCAAAATAAAAGCAGACATGAAGAGATCAATGAAGACTCTAAAATAGAGGATGTGGCAAAGTATGCAGAGTAACCCCCTCAACATCATGAATTCAATGCTTTTTAACTTGATAAGTTAGCTAAAGAACTAGTTCTTATCAAATAACCATATCTTACCAAATACACGAATCAATAAAATCCATTAGTGGTACTAGGTATGATCTCTATCTCTTCTACTTCATATTCTTCTCAATCCCAAAGAGAATCCCCTTATCATTCTACTCCCAAGGATGAAACCTCATCTCCTATAACTATCAACTTCCACTTTCACCATCATCACCTACATCACAAACCCAATCTAAGCCCATATCATCTTCAACCTTCCCCACAACTTCCATATCACCATAATTGAATGTAGATGCCACATTGGTCACTGTTCCTTCCCCCCTGCTATCAATTTCCCTAATTTGCAATCCATTCCTACTTCTATCGAATATCACCCTACCATTTCTAAAATCAAGAAGTTAAAAAAGACAAATAAGAATACCTCAAACTAGTGGAAGCCTTATTATGCTTAGGCCTCCAATAAAATAGCTTGTACTTAGGAAGTAATGGCTTTAGATCCCCTCAGCATGCAGTGCTCGAGGATGAAGATGACACCATTGGTGGAGAAGTCTGAAGGGGAAATGACACTTTACTATTATCAGGATGAAATAGTAATGAAATATATTACTCATCTTTAGATGCAAGATGAATGGGCAATGGCCCAGGCCCACATGGGGACCATATATTTGAATGTAGAGTATTTTAAAGAAAAATACATCAGAGTTGAAGAAGCCAAGAAATAATTGGAATTAGCTCTAAATGAGATGAAGACTATTGAAAAGGCTTTAAATTTTGATACAAAGAAGTGGGAAGAGATATTTAACGAAGTTGATAAGTATAAAGAAGCAATAAAAGTTGCAAATCATATCCAAGTTTTAAATGACAAAGTGAAATATCTTCAAAAGTAGGTTTAGGAGAAGAAGGGCAAAACCATCAGTTTGTCAAAAGAAAAGGCTAAATCACTCAAAAAAAATGTGTTTGAATATATACTAAAAATGGGCCTAAATGCATGGCCTATATTGTTATACTTAGCTAAAATAAATGAGACATTAAGCTAAGTCAAAGATGAGTTCACAACATCTATAACTTTCCTTCAGGCAAGGTTAACTGCCATGACTAAGATACAAGTTTTAGTTGAAATTACACTAGAAATGGTTTCAAATAGAGCCCAAAATGAAGCATGGTCCCAAGCCAAAATAGAAACCCAAAGTTTATTTAGAATACAAAAGATTGTGACTCAAAGTGTTAAAATAGTTCAAGAACTTAAGGCTAAGGCTAAAGGTATATTAAAGCATTTAAGTCTGGTAGAGAATTGTGGACTTCTAGGTTTTTGGGATGAAGATTCAAACATCTTAGAAGAATATGAACTTAAAGCTTTCTGGAAGGATTTTATTGAAGATGATTCTGACATGGATAGTTGGGAAGAACCTATACAAGAAGATCAAGTATTTAGAATGGCTCGAGATCTTATGCAGATCAACTTTTGCTTACATGAATTATTTTTAGGGTAATTTTTTATCTTATGATAAGTTTGAATAACTATAATACCTAAAACTAATGTTCATGGATACATCTGATCCAGATGATGAAGCTTGGAAGTAGGTTTGTATCACCTATAATGATGTTATCAAAAATATAGAGAAATAAAAGGAGACTAGAAAAGCTAAAAAATGATCAGTCATAAGCAAATACAAGCAACCAAGCAAAGGGAGAGTTGGGGAACTCAAATTAAAAGGAATCCCCTTAATAATAGCCAGTATTTACTTCTATGATAACAAATTTTTCCCTATATCTCCCTCCTTCCCCTTCTTTTTTTTCTTTTTACTCTGATGTCCAATGGAGAAAGGCTTTGTATTATGACATTCTGCTAGCAGAATTTCCTTGAAGGCACCAATAATGTAGGTCAAAATGACTACAATAAGGGGAATAAGGAGACTTAAGAAATAGGAGAGTGGGACACAGTTGGGTGACCAAATCTCTCAAATATTGACGCAATAAGGTTGTAACTAAAGAACCATACCTTAACCGCTTGCTATTGGAAACTCCACTATGTCGTTTCATATTGGGACAATAGGTGATGTTCAACATCTCACCATAATTATCCAGCTAGCATATTTTTGTAGAAATTTTTTATATTTTTGTATGTAGGGAGTGTATAAATATAGGATGAGTGCACACTAAAAAAGGGTCAGTTCTTAGGCACTTACAAGATCGGATGTATACAAAATTTTTAAGGCAATAAAGATAAACTCCCTATTTGGCTTCTAGTTCAAAGTGTGTGATCATGTATGTATGAATGAATTAATACTTCTATTCAAGCTATATGGAATATAAGTTGCATTGATTCTATCTCTAGATGTTTGCATTTTATGTTTGATAGTTTGGAGTTAATAATTTCTGTAATTGATTTAATTTACACCAAAGGATTGGTTATTTTTTTCTTAGAGATTTAAAAGAATACTTATTTGTTAAATATGTATACATTCCTTGTTATCCAATCTATACCCATTCAACATTCTATAAATAGCTATGTTTCCATCTCTTTAAGTACTTTACTCTTTCCCTTTTTCCACAACTAAGAAAGGAACCAACCTTCTCTAGAGATTGAACATGGTACCCTCTATTTTGAACCTGGTCATTCAATTTTGGTAAATTCTTGGGCGCAAATGTAACCATAGGAAGATTTTACACCAATAGGCTTACATTGAATTGGGGGTTAGAACACCAAAGTGGGAAGTATTCAGTGGGTATGCCATATTCAATATGTGGCTCGACAGGGCGAGTTGCATGAGTATAAACTTGCTCTTGGAGCATGGGTAAATTGACCAGGGTGGAATGTTCAATAACAACAAGGATAGGTGTGGAAAATTTAGTAAATGAATAGAGCCACCTTGATGAGGATGATGTGGCCTAGGGACAAGTATCCCTAAACTAGTGGATTCAATGATGCTCATAGGGATGTGGTGGTAAGTGGTTCCCAAGATATGTGTATGAGGTAGGTTGGTGGTGGTTTTATGGGTGTGGTTGGACAAGCTACCTAGTGGTGGTTATAAGACTACCTCTTATTGAGTTGGATGAGTGGTGTATAGATGTTAGGTCTAATTAGATTGGTCCATTATGAATTGGGAAGTGTCTTGGACTTGAGCTTGAACTTGGACTTGACTTCGATTTAAGACCATAAGTTGAATAGGTAATGGATGAAATACGGGTTTGGTGGTGTGGTGGTGATGGTGGATTTCTCTATCTACACAAAAAAGCAATTAAACAAACAATATTTTTAATTTTATTTATTTTAGTATGTTAATGTTTGGGTTGATGTGTTTGTGATATGTGTTTGGAGATATTTTTTCTTTTTGTATTTTTTAATTTTTTTTAGAGTTTTGTTTTGTTTTGCTTTGCTTTGATTTTATTGATTTTTTATGTGTTTAATGACTCCTAAACCTAAAAACTATGAATGGAAGTGGTGGAATGAAATCTAATCGGGTGTGTTGATGACTACTCCCTTGATGAGAAGTGATACAACAATGGCTAAAATTGCTTCCTAGTATGGTTATGGCTTATGATAACTTAAGGGTATAAAATAACCCTCCCAAAAGAGGTCATGATATCTAGGTCCTACTTGCCCATCCAAGCTTTTGCTTCATCCTTGGGCAGACTTGGACGATAAGGTCCATTGATTATTAAACATCATGAACAAAGGGGTATCTAACCTAACCCACCCTAATATATCCTCAAGAATGGAGGATTTCTTGATGATGAATTCTATAAAATTTCTTGTGGGGGCTACTATGGTATCTATGGGGTGAGCCAATGAAAGGAGGTGAATTCCAACATCATTGATCTCGATTGACGGTTGGTGATGAAATCCAACTCATCGATGTTTATGCAAAATGTGTAGTGTGTGATGTAAATTTAAACCTTGCATGAAAGGAAAAATCATTAACTATTCTATCCTAAGAAAAAATAACACTTTAGTACTTACCACACAAAATAAAACATAGATAAAATAACTCTAAATTTGTTTATCTAAGACTACTGCTAACTAAAAACTTATAACAAAATAAAATAATATCCTCTTACTTGTGATCCTCATTGTGTTGAAAACCAGAGGTTAGTGGTTCCTGTGTTCTATGACTATCCAAGATTGGATGGTTTTTGTTTGAGATCATCCTTGGTCAGATAGTTGTAGGCTGAAGACGTCCTAGGTTGAATAGATTCATCTACGCATGCTATCTGCAACCTATGAAAAACTCAAAATACAAAAATGTTAGAAACCTTTAGAATGCAAAAATAAAATATGTATTCATCATAAAAACAATAAACAATTTAAATTTTTATGTAAACAACAAATTTAGGGGAATTGTCCCACCATGATCGCCATCTTGTAGGCGATAAAGTGATTCACCATGTAAAAGTAATATAAATAAAATTAGTAAAAGATGTGTGTATTATATTGTGTATGCTTTTGTTTTGTTCGATTACAATATTGATCCTCATAGGGATTATACAAGAGTTTTAGGGGTTTGATTCCATTTTATAAATAATTACGGTTTCTTGATCCTTTCATTGATACAACACCAGAAGGAGGATTTATCATGGCCATCACTTTTGCTAGAACTGGGTATTAGTTTTTGGGACTGCATTTGCATCTACATTAGTTAGGTCTATCTTTAGATGTTGACAATTAGGGGAACTGACGGTCATGTGTTCTAATTATTTATGTTTTGAACGGTTGTGATTTTCAACCATCTAGGATCATACAACCAGGAACTAGAGTCTACTACTGTGTCTAGGTCTCCTATTGCATCTAGATTTACTCACTCCAAACCTATATACCTGCACACAAGTGAAATGCAACTGGTCAATAATACCTATCGGGCCTCCCGAGGTAAGGCCTAGTTTTCAAACTAGATTAAAAACCAAATATATTAAAAGAAATTGAATATCTACAAAAATATGATACTAAATAGAGCATGAATGGATCTTACCCTTATTTTGCTATCATTATTATTTTTGTTGTTGCATTACATTATGTAAGGTTGCATCTTGATGTGTTGGGTTTCACCGTGCTGCATCTGGAGGTCTATGTACAGGTTGGATTATGATAATTAGGGTCTATATGAACATGAACCAAGACCATATAGGGTTGGATGATCATGGGTTGTACTATCTTTTAATTGATGAAAGTCGAATCCAGGACTATGGGGTATTATGATCGAGGTCTATCATAGTATGGGGATGGTTGCATGAGATTTACTTTGGGTTTTTAGATGTGAAGTGTGCTCATGATTTTAGCAGTGCTTAAATGCATATACAATCCTCCTTGTAATAAGGGAAAAGAGGGTGCAATTATAAAATTCCCAAGGAAAAATGGATGAGGTGGGAGTTCAATCGGTTAAGTGATATTAACTAATGTTTCACTCTTGCATTGATTTTATAACTAAAAATGCATGCTTGAAAAAAGAATATAATTTCACCTCTTTTTTATCACTAGATTTGTGTGCACATTAACCTAGTTGTGCATGATGAATTAGATGTGCATATTGAGTTTGTATCGCTCCAAATTTTTCGCATCCCTACCTTCAGGCTATTGGATCCACGCCCGGAAGGAGGATGGGAAAAGGATGATGCGGTACCTCGGACGAGAGGACTTCACGAAGGTCCCGCCTCTCAAGGGAGGTGTATTTTGGTGATTTTTCGATGGATGGTGGGTTCACCAGGGAAACATTTGGCGGCGGTTTCCACGCCTAGGTTTTGGGAATGAGTTTTGATGAGTTCGTTTTATTTTTAAACATTCATCCTAGGTTTGGCCGAATGATTCTAACTTAAACTACATGAAAATGCAATTTAAATGAATACAACAAACAGAAAAGAAAGCAGAAATAGAGAATTTGCAGGAGGCCAATGAAGATTACCTGATCCGAAAGTCTGATGAAGTTTCTGATTACTTGTAGCAGTCTGGATCGTCTGCAATTCAACAGAATCGCCTTCAATTTGATAAAATCGTCTAAACTGACAGGATCGTCTGCAATCTGACGAATTCGTCAGACGAATTCATCAGAGACCTACAAAACAGCAAACAGATGCGAAATACAAGAAATTCTATTTTGTAAACAGGGGCAAACTATATGAAAAAGTAATATGAGTATTGAACAATATACAAGAACAAAAGTAAATGCAAATCACTGTGTTTAGATAGCAGAATATGATCTTAATATGCAAACTAGACAAAATGGGTGAACTCCAGATGCAATATAGTATAAAAACTGAATAGACAATCTAATTTATAGCATAAAATGATGGATAAAATAGAAAGAAGAGCAAACTCCAGGCACTGATTGCCTCGATGTGTGCTGCAATCGAAATCGTCTCGCATCAAAACGAGATCGTCCCGAATTTGATGAGATCGCCTCCGATCTTGACAGGTTCGTCGGCTACGATAGGTGCTGGCTCCGGCTGAAAACCAGTGGTGTACCTACAATAAAATTAATATAGGACTAGTGCAAGAGCAAATTTGAAGTGTTTTAGCGCATAGGGAGTTGATTTACATAAAAATTCAGCCAGGGGTTGGGGAAGGAAAAGTTTTAGAGTTAAATAGGCATAGGATAGTTGTTGGGAGGTTGGAGATCATCCCAATTTGGGAGATCTCCAATGGGGGAAGGGTCCCAACGGCGCAGACACGCTTCTGCCCGGATTGGAGACCCGTTGGAATGGATTCCAACTATGCAAATTCAGTTTTGCGACAAAATCGTCTGGACGTTCTAGTCCAGACGAAATCGTCAAATCTGGGGCGATATCGTCTGATCGGAGACGATATCGTCAAACGGTCAAAACAACTGCTAAAAATGGCACGAAAAAAGAGGAAACGGGTTTCTCGACGGTTAACGGGCGGTTTGGGAGGTTAAATTTGAATTTAAATTTATTTACTAAGGTGAATGTAATTATTCCAATTTCTATCGCGCCAATTTTAGGGTGCTACATTTTGCCCCCTCTTTAGCGAATTTTTCGAAGAAAATGCGTTAAAGATGAGTTCTTCTCGATCTACGAGAAAGCAAAAAATTATTCCCATTTTTAGGCGACGATTCTTGGTCGAATCGTACGACAGCTTACTATGGTGCCCCCTCCGTGTTTTTACCCAAATCGAATGTTTGAGGTAAAAACATGGAAAAGCAAAAATTATTTGTGAATTATTTTGAATAAAATTAGGCGAGACCCCCATCTCCACAGAGGCCACCATCGCCTGATAAGGGCAAGGGCGTGGACATAGGCGAGAGTAGCGAGATGGCTACTCTCCGGGCAGAGAGAGATCGTCTGCGAGCTCAGGTGCAGACGTTACAGGATGTAGTTGCACAGCACCAGGCTGAGGTGTCGCAGCTACGAGACGAGAATGCTCGTCTCAGGGCACGAGGCGGAGGGGTGAGCACTCAAGAGCTGATGCGGTCGGTTTCTCAGACCGCATTCTATCAGGCCCTATACTACCAGGCGGTGCCAGAGGGCCAGAGGATACAGGTGCCACCTGCCATAGTAGATCCTATCAGGACAGGGTCGACGAGGAGCTCATCCCGGTCGACGACGAGGACTCGCAGTACCACACATACTACGATGGGACCACCTCGTCCTCCGTAGGGCGGGGGAGGAGATGAGGCCGAGAGCTCTAGAGGCTCTCGAGGCTAGAGGGCGGGATACTGCCACTGATATTGTATTATACTTGTATTGATAGAGGATTGAGTATGCCGAGGTACAGATTGTGGCATACCAATCCAGTTTTGATGATGTATATATTCTGTTGATATATATAGATGAGATATTTTTTGATCATATGACTTGTCTTATGTGATGCTTATGATGCTTTTTATGTTTGATTGATTGATTGAGTTGATTGATGTAATGATTTTATTGATGATTCATGTAATTATGTCGTTTTGGAAAATATTATAACTTGGATGTCATGCTTTAAATATTTTAAATGAAATAATCTGATGTAACAAATTGATTGGTTGTAATGAAATGTGATAAAAATAAAAAGAGATTTCTAACAATAATTTCAAAGGACATTGTCGCTATTATAGACCATTTCATGGAGTCGTTGCTCACTCGGTCGTCAAGCTAGTCCCAGGATAGAAATATTGTTAAAAGAAAAAAGTGCTTAAGAGACTTGTCTTAAGACTTTGTTGTGATGATGCAAATGATGATGATGATGGTTTGCTTTCAGATTTCCATGAAAATATTATGCATGAAATATTGTGAAATGATTTTTGCTAGGCATAAATTCTTAAGTGTGATAAAATTTGTTGAATAATTCCTTAAGAATTATACCATCATTGCAAAATGCAAAGGTTGACATAATGATATGAAATAATAAAAATGTGTTTGCTTTTGAAAAAGCATAATTTGTAAAAAAATGAAGTCATATGTTTTGTATGATCTTTGATAAATTGGGAAATAAAATTGTTACAATGGTTTGCGCTAGGCATAGAATATGTAGGTATAGACTTATACCATCATCGCGAAGATCAAAGAAAGGATAGTTTTATTGCATGATTAATTTTTGATGAACGAGAAAATATGATAATGAGGACTTGCGCTAAGCATAAAATTCCAATTTTGGTTTTGAAACTATACCATCGTTGCGAAAGTCGATAAGATATATATGATATGTTTTGATTGAAATTTTTGATTTTTTCTATTATATAGTTGTCTTTGTGGTAAATAATTGTACTTGGTTTATTCCAAACAAGTTTGCAAAAATAATATTTCAAAGTATTTTGAAGACAAAAAGTTAGATTTATAAGGAATCCCATGTGCATAAGTGAATTCATTGCCAATCTTGATTTATCATAATGATAGACAAAATCTCTCAAATACAAATGTGTGTGCAATTGCATTGTTCATTTACCAGTTTTGAGCAAGATACTATGATACAAGTGATTTGAAGAAACCAAATAAGTGTTCATTAACCATGATGTAGATGCATATAACCATACTAGGCTACTATGTAGATCGGATTATCAAGAGCTAGCTAATCCATAAGCGAGACATAGGTCCGTACAAAAGAAGGTCGCTAATGTGACAGACATATCGCCACGCTAGGAGTTACCCAAGGCCAAGCAGGTTGGGCACAAACCACCTGTTATGGGGCTTACCTCACAGTTTTTGAATAATTGAGAATTCCAGGGATTCAAGCTCATTCACCCTTCTTTTCTTTTCAAAGGGTAGGGAAAGGGATTTTATTGCTTTTCTTGCTTTCTTTTGAACTTTGCTTATTTTTCTTTTTGTATTTCTTTTGCTTGATAATGCTTGGAACATTGCTTGACATAACATTTTTCTTTTCTCTTTTTCTTGAATTTTTCTTTTCTTTTTCTTTTTCTAGGGATACTTGCTCGGATTAGTTTGTAGAGCAAGGGATTTTTATTGCGGGTAGGGGTGAGCTTGTCCTTTTGCCAATTCTCAAAGATTCTAGACCATGTGCATGATAGGATAGCAAGGGAAACTTTTCACTCAAGAAATCAGTTCTACTATGTAGCAAAACATGGAAATTACAAATATAATCATTTTATTGTGAAAAGATGTGCTTGGTTTAAGTAAATAACAAGATCAATTCTCTATGCTCAAACTTTATTTAATTGAATTTTGTGAACTTTGATATAAGAGAGATTAGTAATCATGCCAGATAAAATCAAGATATTTATTGTTGTGAGTGTGCAAGTGAGGGATGCCAAATAAATGCTAGTTTTATCCAAAATAAGTTGAAACATATAATTGCAATAATTGTAAGAAAATAATGATTTTGAGAAAGTTTTGAGAATGTTGACTCTCTCTTTATTCTGTATATTGTTTTGGTTTCGAAAGAGTCAAGCATATAGCTGTTTTTGGATTTTTATGTTGATTTTTGTTTTGGAGCAAAAGGAACTTTACAAGTGCTTTAAAGAAATGCAATAAATATTTTTGAAGATTTTTGAAGATTTTATGAATGTTTTTGAGGTTTTTGAATAAATTGAAAGAAATACACGATAATGATTTTGAACAAATATATACATGGATGAAATGACCAAATTTATGCATAATAACGTTTGAGATGTAAAATATTCATGGGTTCTTTAAGTTCTTTACCATCTAAGGTAGATAATTTATATGCTCCTGATTCAAATTTTGCAGTAATGATGTATGGTCCGAGCCAGTTGGGCTCAAATTTACCTTTAAGTTCTTTGGTTGCATTTGTATTTTTTTTTTTGATTTTGAGGATTTTGATTTTTTTTGTATTTTGATTTTAATTTATGAATTGAAATTGGGGGTATATACAAGATGATCTATATACACTATACAAGGTTATTTGAGTATAGCATGTCTAAGGTTGCTTCAAAATCAAAGGAGGTTTTGAAGGATAATCTGGTTGAGGTGAAGGTAAGAATAGAAGGTGATGAATAAAAGGTAGTGATAACAAAAGCTTTGTTATAATGTAGAATAATGTAGAAAAATATTTGGCTTTTATATGTGTAAAATTGATTATATTACAAAATAAAATGTAAGAAGGATAAGAAAGTTCTTCATTCTTATCACTATATTCCAAATATTGATAAGATAGAGAAAGTATATGTGAAAGATATGCATGGATGTTATTTGGTAAACAAAGATGATCATATATGGATAAAAAAAAGTGATGGATAGAAGAGAATTGTGATAATAAATAATATATAGAACTTGATGTTTCAACCATTAAATATTCTTCAAATGGTGTTGGGTCACCATGTATGGTAACAATTTTATTTACAATTTCAAACTTCAAACATTGGTGAAGAGTGGAAGGGACAACTCTCATCGTATGAATCCAAGGACTCCGGAGAAATAGGTTGTAAGGTGAAGGGCAATATGCCACATAGAATAAAGTATCCAGGATCTTGGATCCAATATTAAGGGGAAGAATTATAGTACCTTGAGCTTCTTGAATTTCATTGTTAAAAGATTTTATAATAACATTTGATTTATAAATATCTTCTTCCTTTATTTTGAGTTTTTGGAATAATTGATAAGTGCATAAATTAAGAGAGGAGTCATTATCTACCATGATAGTTTTAACAAGTGTTTCTTTACTAGATCCGGTAATGTAAAGATAGTAGTCTTCTTGTGGAGTAGAGGAAGGAATCTCCTCATCATAGAATGAAATATGGTTAACCTCAAGAGGGTTTACACCATTAATTATGTTCTTAGAGAAGATATGATGAGGAACAAATTGTTGGCTAGGTATTTTGAACAAAATTTCCTTGTGATAAATTTGTAATACTTCTAAAAGGGATATCTTTGCTTGAGGATTAATCACTTGTTTTTGGTTATCAAAGTGGATTTCAAATTGAGATTTTGATTCTAAATATGATCTTTCTATGCTTACATTCCATTTTGGATCATTATATAGATTCAAAGATAGTTTTGAAGGTTGGTCAAATGAGGAATCCATATCTTGAATATCAGATTGGGTTGATTGAATTTGAGGTTGCTTATTTGTAGTTTTTGTTACAATATTAATAATATCATCATGATGGGACACATTAACATGAAATATTTGATTGGTTTCCTGTTGTTGATAATTGAGTAGGGGTTCTTGGGAGATCCCCATGTCTTGATTGATTATTGGTATTTGTTGTGTAGGAGTTTGATAGTTTACTGGAGATTTATAATCAGTTGTAGATTGTAATTCCTTTATATTAAAAAGATCCTTATCAATCAAATCTTGAATTGCACATCTTAAATCTTTACAATTTTGTGTCATATGTCCATCTACTCTATGATATTCACAATGTAGCTGAGGTTTAAACCAATCTGATGTGGTATCAGGTTGTCTTATGGAAGGAAGTTCAATAATATTTGTGTCAAGTAAATACTTGAGAATTATATCCATTGGTTGATTAAGCCTAGTAAATTTACGTGATGAAGGTTTTTGAGAGGTTTTTGATAAATGCCTTAGGAATTTCGTCATAAAAGGACCTAATGGTTTCTCACCTCTACTTTCTTCATTTTGGGTAGAATTATGATAGGAAGATTGCGATGTAGGAGGTGAGTGAATGGTAGAATTGGAAGAATAAGTATTTTCTTGTTGAAATGGATGTGTTGTATTGAAAGAAGAGTATTGAAAATGTGGTGGAGGATTATATGTGGGTTGATAGACATAATATGGATATATGGGAGAATAGATAATATCATTATGAAGAGGATTGGCAAAGGGATTGTTTTGTTGGGTTATGGATGAAAAATAAGAAGAGTGTGATAGAGGTGGTGTTGAATAGGGATGAGGTTGGTCATAATCAACAAATGTATTTGGATGAATTCTTCCAACATTACTAATGGGCTCATATTGATTTGAGTAAAAACTCATGGTTTCTTTAGTACTTCTAAAAGTAATATTTAGCATCTACTATTTAGAATTGAATCTAAAAACATACAAACTTGAAATGATGATTTTGTTATATTTTTTTTTTTGCACACATATATATTTTTTTGTTTTTGTTTTCAAAAGGTTATGATGCATTCACGTCGGGTTCACCAAAATGTATCGCTCCAAATTTTTCGCATCCCTACCTTCGAGGCTATTGGATCCACGCCCGGAAGGAGGATGGGAAAAGGATGGTGCGGTACCTCGGACGAGAGGACTTCACGAAGGTCCCGCCTCTCAAGGGAGGTGTATTTTGGTGATTTTTCGACGGATGGTGGGTTCACCAGGAAACATTTGGTGGCAGTTTCCACGCCTAGGTTTTGGGAATGAGTTTTGATGAGTTCGTTTTATTTTTAAACATTCATCCTAGGTTTGGCCGAATGATTCTAACTTAAACTACATGAAAATGCAATTTAAATGAATACAACAAACAGAAAAGAAAGCAAAAATAGAGAATTTGCAGGAGGCCAATGAAGATTACCTGATCCGGAAGTCTGATGAAGTTTTTGATTACTTGTAGCAGTCTGGATCGTCTGCAATTCAACAGGATCGCCTTCAATTTGATAAAATCGTCTAAACTGACAGGATCGTCTGCAATCTGACGAATTCGTCAGACGAATTCATCCGAGACCTGCAAAACAGCAAACAGATGCGAAATACAAGAAATTCTATTTTGTAAACAGGGGGCAAACTATATGAAAAAGTAATATGAGTATTGAACAATATACAAGAACAAAAGTAAATGCAAATAACTTGTGTTTAGATAGCCAGAATATGATCTTAATATGCAAACTAGACAAAATGGGTGAACTCCAGATGCAATATAGTATAAAAACTGAATAGACAATCTAATTTATAGCATAAAATGATAGATAAAAGAGAAAGAAGAGCAAACTCCAGGCACTGATTGCCTCGATGTGTGCTGCAGTCGAAATCGTCTCGCATCAGTACGAGATCGTCCCGAATTTGACTAGATCGCCTCCGATCTTGACAGGTTCATCGGCTACGATAGGTGCTGGCTCCGGCTGAAAACCAGTGGTGTACCTACAATAAAATTAATATAGGACTAGTGCAAGAGCAAATTTGAAGTGTTTTAGCGCATAGGGAGTTGATTTACATAAAAATTCAGCCAGGGGTTGGGGAAGGAAAAGTTTTAGAGTTAAATAGGCATAGGATAGTTGTTGGGAGGTTGGAGATCATCCCAATTTGGGAGATCTCCAACGGGGAAAGGGTCCCAACGGCGCGGACACGCTTTCGCCGGATTGGAGACCCGTTGGAACGGATTCCAACTATGCAAATTCAGTTTTGCGACAAAATCGTCTGGACGTTCTAGTCCAGACGAAATCGTCAAATATGGGGCGATATCGTCTGATCGGAGACGATATCGTCAAACGGTCAAAACAACTGCTAAAAATGGCACGAAAAAAGAGGAAACGGGTTTCTCGACGGTTAACGGGCGGTTTGGGAGGTTAAATTTGAATTTAAATTTATTTACTAAGGTGAATGTAATTATTCCAATTTTACTGTGCCAATTTTAGGGTGCTACAGAGTTAAGTGCTCCTATTGAACTGATTGTGCATGTTGTGTACATTTGAGTTATCCTGTTGAATTGAGTGTGCATTTGAAATATCCTGTGTGCAACTATGAGTTACTAGAGTTTAATTATGGATAAATGGTGATTATTTCTTATGCGTAACTAAAACAGAGGCTACGAGGTGGAACTGGAGTGAACTATAGATGATATGGCCATTCAGTATGGAAGGGTGAGTGGTCTTATTGAGGAGGGGTGAGTGGTTGTGTAGCTTAGGTAATAATTAATCAATTATTTAATAAATTAATTAATTAATACTTTAGGCAAATGCATATTAATTAATTTAATTAATATTAAATATACTAATTAATTAGTATTTATTATGCTTGATTTTTGGTGTCTACAACATGTATCCATCAAGTGACTACATAAACATCTATGAGTCTATACCATATACATAAATAAATGCATCATAATTCCTCATATTAGCATATCACATCCATTTTATTTAGTATATTTTGTCTATCTACTCACATACATTCATCCATTAACAAAAACAAATCCATCACAAATCAATAATCAAGCAATCAATCCAAAATTTTAAAAAAATCAAAAACATCAAAATCTCAAAAAAAACTAAAAAATTGCAAAACATCCTATCAAACTTGCACCTCATCACATCATACATCCATCACATCCTAGCATGGCACCCATTACATGATCATCATGTCAACCATTGTTGCATAGTGACCTTTAGTCAAGCACTTTTTTGATATGTTCTACTTCGTCACTCATCAACTCACTACTTGAGGGGGTAGATATTACCCATAAATGTCACCTTGAATAGATTTGATACCCATGCACTCAATCCTTGAATCACATTTATCTAAAATATTTGCCTAAGACTATCACTAACCCTCCTCTATTGGGAAAAAAAGCAAAATTTCTCTTCTCAATCAAACACAAATTCAATCCCAATTTAGTAGGCTCCATAACAATGTTTGTATGGTTACTCACATGCTCGTTGCATCAAGGTGGTAAATTAAATCCACTTATCTAATCAATTCTCACATCATGAGGATACATACCCTGGACTAGTTAGCTTGCTAAATCAAATGAGCTAATAAATTTATCAAAAGTAAATTTTCCAGGATATTTATCCCTTCCATAATTGGGGCATCCAACATTTTTTGTGATTTAAGACAACCTTACATCTACCCCTTCAATTTTTTTTGTGTTTCCCCAAATTAATGGTCATATATCATCATCCATTATCAATCCATCTTCATAATAGTCAATCACCCATCTCATATCATGTGTTTTTCCACTACATCATGCCTACACACAATGCAGTATAAAAAGAGGTAAATATAGACACATAAAAAGTGTCATATTAACATTGGTTCAATGTTAATATTTAATAAATTTACAATTATTTTAAGTAATACATTACAACCTTATAAATTTTAATATTGGAAATCCTAGCCCCTTTGACCATCCTAAACACCTTTCTATGCCTAATCCATGGTCATCATGAGACCATCTCCCTATTTTAACCCTGGTCCACCTCACCCTAGTTAGCATTAACTCCCTTCTCTCCTCCATATTTTATGCTCATTAATGCACATGGATCAAGATTCTCTCCACCTAAGCACATTGATGAAGCATGAAATTTTGGTGGGTGAATAATCTCTCCATCCAAAGATATTAATGAAGCATGTCATAGCATGTCATAGTGTGTCATAGCCTAAATAAATAATATTGCACATTTAGCCATTTTTTCATCCAACTAGAGATGCCATTTTGGTTGGTGAGGAACCTCTCCACCCAAGGATATTAATGGACCATGTCATAGCATGTCATAGCCTAAATATAGAATAGTGCACACTTGTCCATCCAAGCATCCAAGTGGGAAAACTCAAGATTCCCCATTTTCTCTCACCCATGCCACTAGTCCATCATGCTCCCTCATCATTGGGAAATATTGTAACTATGCTCCCATTTATTTTGTTTTGGGAGAGGCATGTAATATATCATAGGAAAAATCTACCAAAATTTATCTAGGATCCATTTGCATGTACTTTTATGTTTATCATAGATAGCATGGTAGGCCTCTCCTTGTGTGTTTTTTGTTTTATAAACCATTTGTAGGTCTAGATTCCAATATCTACCAATTTTGGAAGTTAGCTTTCTAAAAACATATAGAAGGTTCTATCAAAATTTCATCATATTCTAAGTAACACAAGCTCAATGACACTTTGAGATGTGGTTCATAGTCTCCTAACTTATTTTGTGTGCAGATCATAGGTTCAAAATCTAATAGCTACCAAATTTGGATGTATCTTCTTGATAATATACAAAAATTTCCCTCAAAATTTCTTTATATTCTAAGCAACATAGACTCAAGTGCACCTAACATATTAAGAAATACAACAATAGATAGTATGCAAAGGTGAGCAAGGTAAATTTTATATGCTTTTAGCTTGTTTTAGTCTTATTTTTATGCATTATATTGATGTTATTTATTTGCACTTTTACCTGCATGTGCTAATGATTAGTTTTTTGGGTGTGTATAGATGATGGAGGCTTACTCAACTCGATATGGTATGTGTGAATAATGTTAGAAATAGATTATATTCCATCATTTGGGTCATGTAAATGTATCTTCCAAGGTACATACTTAGGACATTAGATTACTTTAGGGGGAAGTTATCTAGTTACTTCATGCAATGTAATAAATGCACAAGTGTCAATGTGTAAGATGTAAGATATATATGTGCAAGTTGTCCCTTGCATAGCTAGGTAGAGTGTTGGCCAAGGAACCTATTTTACTATATAAGAAGGGCCTCATTGTAATACATATATAGAGTTGAGGGACATAGTCAAATAGAGTAGCTTAGAGCATACTTGTAGGTAGTAGCACAGTTCTATGTAGATCACCATCTATTGGTGATGGGTGTAATGTAGTTCAATAGCTTTATTAATGGAGTGTTCATTTCCTCCATAGCTACATTGTATTATTTTATGTCATTTCTATTTACAACATATTTTAGTCATCTAGTAGATTTACTTTCTTTCATATTATTCTTCATCTTGTGATTTCTATCTTCCATTGCACATTACATCAAAAGCTAACAGTGGTATCAAAGCCACGGTAGATCTAGCCACAATAGATCAATAGAGAAACCACCATTATCATTGAGCCGAGTTTTTTTCAACCTGACATGCTGGACAGCCACTATCAAAAAAATCTTAGAAGAGTCTAGGTGGTAGAATTAGGGAGAGCCCAAGTGAGGACTAAAAGAAATATTAGTTCTATAAATACTGAGATTACATTTGACTAGAGTCTTTCCACAGAGTTGCAAGAAAAACTTGTGAAGACTAGGACTCAACATTCAATCCACTAGATTGATAGATCATATAGTGAAGATCATTTAGGATATTTGGATTTTATTAACTATTGCCTAAATTTTCTTTTGTTGCAAAAAATTAATTCTTAGAGGATTGGGACTCCTACAATAAAAATCTAGGAGACTCCAACTTTGTTGCTCGAAGGTCGATGTGCCTTCATAGTGTAGAGATTAGTTCCTTGTGCAAGAGAAGAATACTGTATAAGAAGACTTCTGGTGAAGAGTCATGGTGAATTCAAGATATTGAAGATCTCCATTGCTATATTGAAGAACTTCATAGTTGAAGAATAGGCCATAGAAGCCTTGATACAAAAAAAGGCCATAGAAGCCTTGAAGAAGAAGACCATATAAGCCTTGAATAAAAATCCATAGAAGTCTTGATACTAAAAAGGCCACAAAATCCTTGATACTAAAAATGCCACATAATCCTTGATACTAAAAATGTCATAGAAGCCTTGATACTAAAAAGGCCATAGAAGCCTTGATATTGAAAAAGGCTACAAAGGCCTTGATACTAAAAAGGCCATAGAAGCCTTGATAATGAAAAAGGCCACAAAAGCCTTGATAATAAAAAATGACATAGAAGCCTTGATCCTGAAGAAGAATTTGAAGAGAATATCTGATTTAGAAGAAAATTAAGATTTTAGTTCTAATATTTTTGTTGTAAGGAAAGAAGATTCAGTGAGTTGGAAAACTTCCTACAAGAAAGTTAGGAAGAGTATCTTCTTCATAATCAATTCAACACCTAAAGAAAAATTGAAGAGATTAGGAGAATATCTCATTGAAGAACTTCCAGTATTGGAATAAGAAGAAGAAGGACTAGGAGAGTCCTTCTCGCATCCAAAAGCAGCAGAATTAGAGATCCTGAAGAAGATATCACCACCAACACTTCCAAGTTCAAAAGGTTGAAGAGAAGGTCTCAAGGAAGACCAGTAGAAGTTGCAAGATCAAATACCTTGGGAAGGTCTCAATGAGCATCTAGTAAAATGCTAGGAGAGCCTTACTAAAGAAATCATCAAAGGAGAACTCATCGGAGAAATCCACTACCAAGGAGAAGCCCTTGATAGTGAAGGACTTGGGACAATTATCGCCATCCAATAACAAGCCCAAGAGAAGGAGAATTTTGAAAGGAGTGCAAAATTTGAGAAGAATAATTTGGTAAGGAGTGCCAAATCCTAAAATAATAATCCAATGAAGACCTCAAGACATTCAGAATATTGAGAAGAAGATCCTGCTTGAAGTTATAATTTGACAAGAAGACTTGAAGATAGAAGAAGCTCACCAAATCTAGAAGATTTGAATATTACCTCTCATAGCAAGAGGGCACCACTTTAGAGACAAAGAATTATCCAAATATATAATAGAAGGAGGAGACCACAAGAGGAGAACAAGCCATCAAATATTAGGCTCGTGAAAGAAAGTTCGAGATCATATTTTGGTGAAGAAGGAGTTATTCATGATAGTCTAAAAAAGCTGCAAGATCCTACTCGAAGCAACAACTTGGTGATCTTAGACACCAAGATTCACATCCTCTACAGAAGTGGCAAAAGAGCTATAGAATATTTTAAAAAGGTAAGCAACTTTTGGTGCAAATAGATTCATTAATTGGATTACTTATCAGATTTGTTAAAGCACCTTAATTTGGATTAAAGTTGCAAGAAGAAAATTTGGATTATAGTCTTCAAAAGTGCAAAAAGAGAAAATTTATTTTTAAGGTTCATTTGCACATTAATTAGGAGTTGATTAGATTTCAGAATTACATCTATCAACTACCTATTATCTACTTTGGAAAAATAAAAAGAAGACTAAGCCCTACAATATTAATTGTAGTGAAATTGCAAAATAACTCTTGAAGATTCATTTCATATTATTCTTGATTAGTTGCAGTAAATTGATTAAGTGCATTAATTTGAGAGTTGATTGGAGTGATAATGTGAAATTTTTAGTGCATTAAAAGAAATTTTATTAGATTCATTTGCACTATTCTATTACTCTCAAAATAATTATTGTTTGTGTTCTTGAGAAGGGCACAAAATTAGAAATTGTCAAAGTGTCTAAAGACACTATTAATGCACAAAAATATGCAATACTTAGTGGCCAAGTGAAGCCATAAAAATAGGTTAGAATCCTCCAAAACTTGGAGAAGAAGATGACTAACCAAAATCAGAAATAGAAGCTTCAAATATTGAGACTTGGTGAGTCTCAAATTCAAAGCATTACAGGGTTAGTTGCAAGGAGAAAAGTGTAGAAAATTGCATCTTATAAGGAGCTTCTATCTACTTCTATCTAAGCTTGGATTTGTCATTATAATATCCAAGAAAAAATGGGAAGGTGTCTAAGCAAAAAGACAACCTCAAAACCCCTACACTACATTCAAAATTTTTCCATACAAATTAGAATATTAGACCTGCAAAAAGAAGTGCAAGAAAGGGTGCAAAAGGCATCTTATTTACAAATATTGTTACATTGGATAGCACTTATCTAACTCATTCTATGCAGGATAAAGGGTAGATTGAAAGGTGCCTCAAAGGCACAATATAAGCAGGGTGAAATAGTCAACGATGGTTGAATGCTAGCATCCTCCCAAGCATAGCAAAGATCCATTCATATAGGCTCATCTTCTACATATCTTGGATGATCAAACCTGCAAAATACAAGGCACAAAGCTAGGGAGAAATAAAGTAGTGTATGAGCAAAAGGAAATCAATGCAAGCATATTGGAACCATACATCCGATCAAGGAGCATTCACTACCTCAAGTGGAGCATCACGGAGTCTTCATCAAAGCATTGCCATATCTCCACCAAAGCTCCTCCAAATCTCCTCCATATCTCCACCATAGCTCCACCATGAGCATTGCTTGACTGGAAACATCTCAGCTCCAAT
The DNA here is from genome assembly GCA_028583015.1 of Wollemia nobilis. NCBI lineage: Eukaryota > Viridiplantae > Streptophyta > Pinopsida > Araucariales > Araucariaceae > Wollemia > Wollemia nobilis. Next base: position 25,261,704 of record JAQPPZ010015824.1, on the reverse strand, counting down.
GAAGTACAACAAAGAACAAGGTGGAAGAATACATTTGAAAGGCTTGCAAGAAGGTATTGATAAGACAAGGGCATGCAAAGGGAAGAAGGCACCACTTGTCATTCTCCAAAAGAACCCTAAAAAATACCCATGAAGGAGATGTTACAACTTTGTCTTGGTGTCCATACTCCATGCGGTAGAGGAGTTATCTATAGTTAAAAGCATTACAGCAAGAAGCTCATACACGTTGAGGTAGAAATATCCCTTGGACAATGCACAAAGAGGGGATAAAAAGATATTTTTCAAGTGGAGGTGACACTTGTCACAAGCATTAGAACAAGACCATCATCTCCATGAAACACAATGAAACATTCTTGGAACATATTAAATATGTTGTGACACTTGTCACTTTATGGGACCAAGCAATCTAGTAAAATATTGGAGAAACTAGGTAGCAACTCGGCTGCAACTCAACAAAAATTTGGCAGTAATCAGGTAGCTATTTATAGCAATTCGGGAGTATTCATAAGCACTCTCAATCAAACAGGTCAAGGAAGCATTAAAGGGAAGCATTGAAACCAAGAGCACGTTGAAGGATTTATGCTCAAGAAGGATAGACCACCACCAATTGCATCTGATTTCATAAAGGTACAAAGCCTTACTAAGGTAGAATTTCCTCATCTAATTTGCTTTCATTAAAAAGGGAGTTATAAGGTTTTATTCTAAGGTTGAAATATTAAAATAATTCAATATTTATTTGAAAGCAAAAATTAGGGAAATTAATCTAATATTTGCAAAACACAACTTAGGAGAAATAAGGGATACTACTTAGAATTAATCCATTTAATGTTTGCAAATATTAATGTGTTCTAAATTTTCCAAATTAGGGAGTGATAAGGGTTACAACACCAAACTAGGTTATTGGAAATTAGAAACACTTAAATAAAATCCTAAGGGATATAAAAAGAGGTTATTGAAGATTTTGCTAAGGTTGGAAATTTATAATATTCTTGTCTCAAAAATTTCTCAAAAAGGATAAAAGGAATCCAACATTAAAACCTCTTCAAAAATTGAAAAAGTGCTTAGTTCAATAGGAGTAATAAGGTGTTTAAAAAGTTGATTTTTGATCTTTCCAAAACTGTACAAAATCAACCATAAATTGAACTATATTTTACAAAAGCACTATATCATATTCCAAAATCATTAGGGAGTCATAAGGTATTCTACAAAACTTGATAATAATAATATCTATCAAATATTATCAAGTTGGAAAGATATAAGCTTTCTTCAAAATCTAAAATTAGGTGTTCATACTCTCATTACTAGGGAGACATAAGGAAGCCTACAAACCTAAGGATTAATAAATGTTTTATCAAATCAAGCTTATATACTTCAATAAGGGATCATATATCCTAAATATAGGGAGCTATAAGGATGTCTGCTTTCCAAAATACCTATAAGAATAATTACTTCAAAGAAAAATCCAGTGCCATAAAACTTGAGATCATGAATCTACTCAAGAAATTGGAAGGAAGGTTAGATATAACCTCAAAAGTAATTCATAGTGAAGCCTTAGAAGATAATTTTGATACTATGGAATGCTAACTTAAAATCCATCTCAATGAAGCAATTGACAATGGAAAGAGTTATATTTCATTTTTCTTAGACTTTATGAGCATATTGTACATGGTATTGCTCACATATAAACACTACAAGGCAAAAAATGTTCAATAAAAAGGACTGATAGAACTACTCAAAAATAATATAGAACTTAATAAATCATATCTAGAAAATCTTTTTCAATCCTCCTAAAGCATCAACACTTCCTATTATACTAACTCAATATCTTATCATGATGCCTTAAGTGGTTGTTAAAAACTTATGTACAGATTGAAGATAGGAAAGGATATTCTTCCTCACAAGAACCAAGTAGCAACACAACCACCTATGAGAGCATAGAAACCAAAATCAAATACAAATAAAATAAAGGAGGAATACAATGCAAAGTCAATTGAAAGAAGAATCTTCAGCTGCATCTTACTTTACATCATATGAAGACACAGATTACCTGCTGAACTTGAACATAGTAAGCAACAAAAGAGAATACAAATTCCATTATCCAATGGAAGAAGATCCATATTGAAGACTACTGTATTCAATACCTAAATAATGTAATATAGGAGGTGTAGCACCCTAAAATTGGTGCAGTAAACCTTAGCAAATAATTAAAATTACTTTAGTAATAATTCAAATTCAAATTTTAACCCCGAACCGCCCGTTAACCGCCTGTTAAACCGCTTTCCTCGTTTTCCATGCCATTTTTAGGATTTGTTGTGACCGTTGGACGATATCGTCGTCGATCAGACGATATCGCCTCAGATCGGACGAATTCGTCTGGAGAAGAACGTCCAGACGATTTCGTCCCAAAACTAATTTTTCATAATTAGCTTCTGTTTCAACGACGTCTCTAACCGGGGCAAAAGCGTGTCTGCACGGTTAGAGACTTCCCCCATTGGAGATCTCCCAAATTGGGATGATCTCCAACCTCCCAACCTCCTTCCTATGCCTATTTAATCTTAGGCCCTCCCCTTGACATTCCCCTGGCTGAAATTTTCTATAACACGAGTTTTATTTGCATTAGAGTATCTTAAATTACTATTTGCCTTCGTATTTTTCCAAGTTTGTTTGCAGGAACTTCATTATTTTCAGTCGAAGCAAGCTCAGATCGTCGTAGACGATCCTGTACGATCTCGGACGATCACGCCACAATTCGAGACGATTTCGTATTCTGTAGACGATTTCGACTGCAGCCAACATTGGGGGCAATCAGTGCCCTGAGTTTGCATTCTCTTCCTTTATCTATTGTTTTGCTTTGCATTAGTTAGACTTATTACTATTCTGCATCTTGGAGTTCACCCATGTAGCTTAAATGCATAATAAAATCATAATTGTCATTAAATCATTGTAATGCACTTATATTTTTATTTTGTAATTATCAGTTTAATATTATTATTGTCATTCTACATCATTTTCCTCTGTTAGTATAGCTGCATTTTCTGTATTCTGTGTCTATTTCTCTGATTGCAGGTCTCTGACGAATTCGTCTAATGAATTTTCCAGACGATCTTGTCTGATATCAGACGATCCTGTCATATCAGAGGCGATCTGGACTGCTTCAAAAATTAGAACCTCCATCAGACATCCGGAATCAGGTATGGTTTTTCTCATCTAGCTTATTCTCTGTATTTTCTGTTTAAATCTATTTTCTGTATTCATTTAAATTTGCATTTCATATAGAACAGTTTAGATTCATTTGGCCAAACCTAGGAATTGAATGATCAAGCATAAAAATGAACACATCAAACACATTCCCAACCTAGGCATGGAAACTGCCACTCAAAAGTTTCCTGGTGAACCCCACCATCCGTCGAAAATTCACCCTTATACCCCTCCCCCGAGAGGCGGGACCTTCAAAGGGCCTCTCAGTCCGAGGTATTGTCCCATCCTTTTCACATCCCCCTTCGGGCACGGATCCTATAGCCTGAAGGTAAGGGTGCAAAAAATTTGGAGCGATACATTTTGGTGAACCCGACGTGAATAACATAGGCATCTTTCTGATTCAAAAAATAATAAAAAAAAAACAAATATATATATATATATATATATATATATATATATATGTATACAAAAAAAAAAAAAACAAAATCATCATTTCAAGTTTGTATGTTTTAGATTCAATTCTAAATAGTAGATACTAAATATTACTTTTAGAAGTACTAAAGAAACCATGAGTTTTTACTCAAATCAATATGAGCCCATCGGTAATGTTGGAAGAATTCAGCTAAATACATTTGTTGATTATGACCAACCTCATCCCTATTCAACACCACCTCCATCACACTTTTCTCATTTTTCATCCTTACCCCAACAGGACAATCCCTTTTCCAATCCTCTTCATAACGATATTATCTATTCTCCCATATATCCATATTATGTCTATCAATCCACATACAATCCTCCTCCACCCTTTCAATATTCTTCTTTCAATACAACACATCCATTTCAACAAGAAAATACTTATTCTTCCAATTCTACCATGCACTCACCTCATACTTCACAATCTTCCTATCATCATTCTACCCATAATAAAGAAAGGAGAGGTGAGAAACCATTAGGTCCTTTTATGACTGAATTCCTAAGGCACGTATCAAAAACCTCTCGAAAACCTTCATCACGTAAATTTACTAAGCTCAATCAACCAATGGATATAATTCTCAAGTATTTACTTGACACAAATAGGATTGAACTCCCTTCCATAAGACAACTTGATACCACAACAGATTGGTTTAAACCTGAGCTACATTGTGAATATCATAGAGTGGATGGACATATGACACAAAATTGTAAAGATTTAAGATGTGCAATTCAAGATTTGATTGATGAGGGTCTTTTTAATATAAAGGAATTACAATCTACAACTGATTATAAATCTCCAAGTAAACAATCAAACTCCTACACAACAAATACCAATAATCAATCAAGACATGGGGATCTCCCAAGAACCCCTATTCAATTATCAACAACAAGAAACCAATCAAATATTGCATGTTAATGTGTCCCATCATGATGATATTACTAATATTGTAACAAAAACTACAAATGAGCAACCTCAAGTTCAATCAACTCAATCTGATATTCAAGATATGGATTCCTCATTTGACCAACCTTCAAAACTATCTTTGGCTCTAGAGAATGATCCAAAATGGAATGTAAGCATAGAAAGCTTATCTTTAGAATCAAAATCTCAATTTGAAGTCCACTTTGATAACCAACAACAAGTGATTAACCCTCAAGCAAAGATATCCCTTTTAGAAGTATTACAAAGTTCTCATAAGGAAACGTTGTTCAAGATACCTAGCCAACAATTTGTTCCTCATGATATTTTCCCTAAGGACATAATTAATGGTGTAAACCCTCTTGAGGTTAATCATATTTCATTCTATGATGAGGATATTCCTTCCTCTACTCCACAAGAAGACTCATCTCTTTACATTACAGGATCTAGTAAAGAAATACTTGTTAAAACTATCATGGTAGATAATGGCTCCTCTCTTAATTTATGCACTTATCAATTATTCCAAAAACTCAAAATAAAGGAAGAAGATCTTAATGAATCAAATGTTATTATAAAATCTTTTAACAATGAAATTCAAGAAACATCAAGGTCTATACATTCTCCATTGTCACAATTACCTTCTATTTCTCACTTTTCTTCATCCATATATGATCATCCTTGTTTACCAAATAACACTCATGCATATCTTTCACATATACTTTCTCCATCTTATCAAGACTTGGATTATAGTAATAAGAATGAAGAACTTTCTTATCCTTCTGATATTTTATTTTGTAATATGATCAATTTTACACATATAAAAGTCAAATATTTTGCTACATTATTTTACATTATAACAAAGCTTGTGTTATCGCTACCTTTTATTCATCACCTTTTGTTCTTACCTTCAACACAACCAAATTATCCTTCAAAACCTCCTTTGATTTTGAAGCAACCTTAGACATGCTATACTCAAATAACCTTGTATAGTGTATATAGATCATCTTGTATATACCACCAATTCCATAATCTAAAAATTCAAAAAAAATAAAATTATAAAAAAAAACAATCACATTGTTTTCTTTAATTCATCAATTAAAATCAAAATATCAAAAACATCCAAATCATCAAAATCTTCAAAAACATCTTTTATTTTTGTACCTCTCAATTCTTGAAGTATTGCAGTTATATTTTCAGTTATTTTGGATAAATTAGCATTTATTTGGAATCCCGCACTTTCACATTCACATGAATAAATCTCTTGATTTTATTTGTTATGATTATTAATCTCTCTTATATCAAAGTCCACATTGGCATTAAATAAAGTTTTGAGCATAGAGAACTGATCTTGTTATTTACTTGAACCAAGTATATCTCTTCACATTAAAATGATTTCATTTGCACATTCGATATGATGCTACATAGTAGAAATGGTTTCTTGAGCGAAAAGTTTCCCCTGCTATCCTATCATGCACATGGTCTAGAATCTTTGAGAATTGACAAAAGGACAAGCTCACCCCTACCTAGAATAAAAATCCCTTGCTCTACAGCTAATCCGAGCAAGTATCCCTAGCATAGGAAGAAAAGAAAAGTTCAAGAAAAAGAGAAAAAGAAAAAGGTTATTTTTCATCACAGCAATATTTCAGCATTATCTCAAATATCAAAGCAAAAATACAAAAAAAAAAAAAAAGCAAAAGTGAAAAGCAAAAGCAAAATACAATAAACTCCTTTCCCTACCCCTTGAAAAGAAAAGAAGGGTGAATGAGCTTGAATCCTTGGAATTCTCAATTATTCGAAAACTGTGAGGTAAGCCCCATAACAGGTGGTTTGTGCCCAACCCGCTTGGCCTTGGGTAAATCCTAGCGTGGTGATATGTCTGTCACATTAGCGACCTTCTTTTGTATAGACCTCTGTCAGCTTATGGATTAGCTAGCTCTTGATAACCTAACTTACATAGTAGTTTGGTATGGTTACATGCATATAAATCATGGTCAATGAACATTTATTTGGTCAAGGCAAATTACTTGTATCAAATTATCTTGCTCAAAATTGGTAAATGAACAATACAATCGCACACACATTTGTATTTGAGAGATTTTGTATCATTATGATAAATCAAGATTGGTAATGAACTCACATTTGCACATGAGGATTCCTTATAAATCTACATTTCTCTTTGAGATAATTTAAAATATTTCTCGTAACTCTTTTCGGAATAATTTTATCCTTTTATTTCAGAATTTTTGTTTTGTATAAAAGCAATTACATACATCTTCTCACAAAATCTCAAAAATAATTTCAAACAAAATTTTCATATTATTATTTTTCTGTTTATCAAAAGTCAAAAATGCATCTTGCAATAAAACCAACAATCTATTTTCTTCTTTGGATTTCGCGATGATGGTATAAGTCTATACCTATAATTCTATGCCTAGCGCAAACCATCGTTCTAATTTTCTTTTCCATGTATTTTAAAACAAAATTCATCAAAACATGTGACTTGCATCATTATGTTACACAATTATGCTTTACAAACAAACAAACACTTATTCTATTTCATGACATTATGTTCAAATTCAGTTTTTGCAACCATGGTATAAATTCTAAGGAATTGTTCAAAATTTTATCACACTTAGGAATTTATGCCTAGCAACATCATATTTTTTATTTCATGCATACTATTTTTATGAAAATCTGAAAACAAATCATCAAACCATCATTATCTCCATCATTACAACACCAAGTCTTAAGACAGTCTCTTAAGCACTCTTTTACTTTTAACAATATTTCTATATTGGGATTAGCTTGACGACCGAGTGAGCGGCGACTCCATGAAATGGTCTATAATAGCGACAATGTCCTTTGAAATTATTGTTAGAAGTCCCTTTTATTTTTTATCAAATCACACCACAACCACCAATTGTTTACATCAGATTATTTCATTTAAAATCTTACAGACATGACATCAAAATTATAATATTTCAAAACGACATAATTACATGAATCCTCAATCCAATAAGCAAACAATTCAAAACATTAAAGCATCATAAAAACATATACACAAGTCATATCATCAAAAATATCATATATATATCTCAAAAATTATTACATCATATTAAAACTACACCAAAAAAATAATAAAATGAATAGTAAAAATGAATTAGGGTTTTACCCTATTTTCTTAATTTTATTCAAAACAATTAACAACATTTTAAATTTTGCTTTTTCGCGTTTTTACCTCAAACGTTCGATTTGGGTAAAAACACGGAGGGGGCACCATAGTCAGCATTCGTACGATTCGACCTAGAATCATCACCTAAAAATGAGAATAAATTTTTGCTTTCTCGTAGATCGAGAAGAACTCATCTTTAACGCATTTTCTTCAAAAAATTCGCTAAAGAGGGGGCAAAATGTAGCACCCTAAAATTGGCACAGTAAACCTTAGCAAATAATTAAAATTACTTTAGTAATAATTCAAATTCAAATTTTAACCCCGAACCGCCCGTTAACTGCCTGTTAAACCGCTTTCCCCATTTTCCATGCCATTTTTAGGATTTGTTGTGACCGTTGGACGATATCGTCGCCGATCAGACGATATCGCCTCAGATCGGATGAATTCGTCTGGAGAAGAACGTCCAGACGATTTCGTCCCAAAACTGATTTTTCATAATTAGCTTCTGTTTCAACGACGTCTCTAACTGGGGCAAAAGCGTGTCTACGCGGTTAGAGACTTCCCCCGTTGGAGATCTCCCAAATTGGGATGATCTCCAACCTCCCAACCTCCTTCCTATGCCTATTTAATCTTAGGCCCTCCCCTTGACATTCCCCTGGCTGAAATTTTTTGTAACACGAGTTTTATTTGCATTAGAGTATCTTAAATTACTATTTGCCTTCGTATTTTTCCAAGTTTGTTTGCAGGAACTTCATTATTTTTCAGTCGGAGCAAGCTCAGATCGTCGTAGACGATCCTGTACGATCTCGGACGATCACGCCAAAATTCGAGACGATTTCGTATTCTGTAGACGATTTCGACTGCAGCCAACATTGGGGGCAATCAGTGCCCTGAGTTTGCATTCTCTGCCCATTATCTACTATTTTGCTTTGCATTAGTTAGACTTATTACTATTTTGCATCTTGGAGTTCACCCATGTAGCTTAAATGCATAATAAAGTCATAATTGTCATTAAATCATTGTAATGCACTTATATTTTTATTTTGTAATTATCGTTTTAATATTATTATTATCATTCTACATCATTTTCCTCTTGTTAGTATAGCTGCATTTTCTGTATTCTGTGTCTATTTCTCTGATTGCAGGTCTCTGACGAATTCGTCTGACGAATTCACCAGATCTCAGACGATCTTGTCTGATATCAGATGATCTTGTCATATCAGAGGCGATCTGGACTGCTTCAAAAATCAGAACCTCCATCAGACATCCGAAATCAGGTATGGTTTTTCTCATCTAGCTTATTCTCTGTATTTTCTGTTTAAATCTATTTTCTGTATTCATTTAAATCTGCATTTCATATAGAACAGTTTAGATTCATTTGGCCAAACCTAGGAATTGAATGATTAAGCATAAAAATGAACACATCAAACACACTCTCAACCTAGGCGTGGAAACTGCCATTCAAAAGTTTCCTGGTGAACCCCACCATCCGTCAAAAATTCACCCTTATACACCTCCCCCGAGAGGCGGGACCTTCAAAGGGCCTCTCAGTCCGAGGTATTGTCCCATCCTTTTCACATCCCCCTTCCGGGCACGGATCCTATAGCCTGAAGGTAAGGGTGCGAAAAATTTGGAGCGATACAAGAGGGTGTTAGAAATATATTATATTCCATCATTTGGGTCATTTAAATGTATCTTACAAGGTACACACTTAGGACATAGATTACTTTAGGAGGAAGTTATCTAGTTACTTCATGCAATGTAATAAATGCACAAGTGTCAATGTGCAAGTTGTATATGTGCAAATTGTCCCTTGCACATCTAGGTAGATTTTTGGCCAAGAAACCTATTTTACTATATAATAAGGGCCTCATTGTAATACATATATAGAGTCAGGGGACATAGTCAGATAGAGTAGCTTAGAGCATACTCGTAGGTAGTAGTACAGTTTTGTGTGGATCACCATATATTGGTGATGGATGCAATGTAGTTCAGAAGCTTTATTAATGGAGTGTTCATTTCCTCCATAGCTACATTGTATTCTTTTATGTCATTTCTATCTACAACATATTTTAGTCATCTAGTAGATTTACTTTCTTTCATATTATTATGCATCTTGTGATTTTTATCTCCCATTGCACATTACATCAAAATATAACACATAAAACCCATCCCTCCTTAAGGTGGTTAGAGAAGACTAAGTGCCAAAACTTTGCATTGTAAAAAGGGCTTCATTCTTGGAAGACCCTCATTGTAGCCCAAGGGGTATTTCAAAATATTGTATTGTAATATCTTTCAAGATTAATAAAATGGCATAATTAATTTGACCACAGGTATAATATTAAAAAAGGGACCATTTGGGAGACATAAGGAACCCTAACCATGGTGACATAAAAATAATTTTTATAAAATTACAACTTCTTAAAGGTCCAAACTTTGGACCATGGAATAACAAGATAAGTACCATGAGAAAATTTGGGACATGGTTACTAAAAAAATCACTCAACCAGAAGAGGATGAAGAGGCTCAAAAACTATTTGATGAGGTTGGTGTTAGGGCACTAATGGTCATACCTCTTTTCATAATAGATGTCATTCAACCACATATTAGTGAAGCACAAACATCCAAGGAGGCTTGGGATACACTTTTTACCATCTTTGAAGGGAAGAATGAAGCCACAATTCTTCACCTTCAATATCAACTCCACACACTAAGAGTTCAAGATGGAGAAAGCATTGAATAATTTCTTTGCAAAGTTGCTAATTTGAAAGCAACATTGAATACCATGAGGGAGAATTATAAGATATACTCTTTATACCCATCATATATAGAACCTTACCAAATTCATTTTGAATGCTAATTACTTCTTTACAAGTATCAAACAAAAAAAGTATCCTTTTATGAATTGGTGAACATGCTTCAATAGGAAGAAGAAAAAAATATTTAAGAAACCAATTGACAAATAATGCACTCATTTCCATAAAGAAGTTACAAAATAATCCCTCCTCATCTTCATCGATATCACAAAAGTAACCTCAAATACAAAAGAGGTACTATCATGTTTTTGAGAAAGAAGGACATGACACAAAAATTTGTAGATACAATTCTATGACTTGAGGGGATCAAGCCCATAAGCCTCCTTAGAAGAAGAAACAATTCAAAACATATCCCAAGTATCAACAAGGGCATTTTGGACATAAAGAACCAAAATATGATTATGAACAGGACTCTGAACTAGCACTTAAGATTTATATGACCAAGGCAATAGCAAAACCAAAGGATGAAATTTGGTATATTGATTCAGGTGCTAATAAATTAATGACTAGAGATAGAATATGATTTTATTACCTACAAGCAAAATATGGAAAACCAATCACTATTGCTAATGATAGGATTATCATGTTAAAGGAATTAGGAATATTCCTTTCAATTTGATTGATAGAAAATACACAATTAAAAAAATGCTATCTATCCCTAGACTAACAAACAACTTGTTATCTATCTCACAAATACTATATCAAGATATGGTAGTTGAATTCAACGTTGTTAATGACAAGAAGTTTTTTATCACAAAAAAATAACATGTGTATTTCAACTAGTTCATATAAAAATGGTTTGTTTTCTCTTGATATCATATACATTATATACTACCATAATAGATGCTCCCTAACTTCGGCATGGGAGATATGGACATCTAAGTTTTGGATACTTAATCTAGTAAATAATCATCATATGGTTATAGGTCTACCCAACCTTTCACCAACAATGATAGTTTGATAGGGTTGTCTAGTAGGAAAATAACATCAAGTACCTTTTGAGCTTAGCACTCACAGAGCTAAAGGATAATTAGATATCATACATATCAATTTGTATAGGCCAATGCCAACCAGTCACATTGGGTACAAGTAATTTTAACTATTTATTGATGGTTACTCAAAATACGTAGGTATATTTTCTGCCACTCAAATCAAATGCCTTCATAAATTTCAAATGCTTCAAGAAGCTTGTTGAAATAGAAATTTTGCATTATATTTAAATCCTATTGTTGCACTTGTACAACACACCCTAGTTCACATGGACTATAGATAATTTTTTTTAATTTTGGTGAATTTTCTCTTATTTTTGGGGTTTGTGCATTGCAGTCAATCATCCAAAAACAAAGGTTCTCAGTTGAAAATTTATAATCATAGATACCCAATTTTTTTGTGCCTTGAGCTTGTCATGATACTCATTGCTATTATTATATGACAAATTCCTTTAAAATATAAAATATCCTCTCCCATTAGAATAGGACTGGAATAAGCTTTCCAACAAGTACCCATATGCATATGTTCACATAGCCTTAGCACCTCAAATCTGTTTAGATTTAGGCACTATAAATTTGGTAATTCCCCTAGGAAACATAGAATGTGTCACTTAGATGCAATTCAAAATTAAATTTATAGAAAATATAAATTTGTCCATGTTCCAAGAAAAATTGACCTCCTGAATGGCCTATTTCCAATATGTTATCTAGTTTCCTTGTTAATCGTAATGCTTGTCTAATCATACAACACTCATTTTCAGACCTCATATATCTTGAAATAATAAAAAACAATTTAAGAAATCACAACCATTGGATGTGGCTCAAAAAGAGATTTCCAAAATATAATTTTTTTTATATTTCGAGGAGCTTTGAGGCCCAAAATTGCTTGTGTTTTGTAGGCTATCTAGGCTATCATGACCAAGGAGAATAGATGTGGATGAAATTTGAACTCCAACTTCTTTCATTCTTATTAGTGTTGTTATTGTCCCATAGGTAAATAAAAAAAAGTCAAAAAAACAGGAAGTTTCAACAACTGGAGACTACAAGAAATAAAAAATACTAACAAGACTGAAAGCCTCAATAACTAGAAGCCCTGACAATAAGAGTTGTGCAAGAAAATATATTTACCTAAGATTAATGGCCCAAAATGTAGAATTAAATAAAAATGTAAAAAATATAAATGTGGCTAATAAAATCAATGGTCCATGGAGAATTAGAGGTTTGAATAAAATATTAAAGAAAAAAGTTTTTAATGTTTTGCTTTTAAAGTTTTAATTGGAGGTTTGAAGAAAAGTTTTAAAATTTTTGCAAGTTTTGCTTTAAAATTTCCAATAAAAGGTTTAAATAAAATATTAAAGGGAAAATTTTTAAAAGTTTCACTTTAAAAGTTTTGATCAAAGGTTTAAAGAAAATTTTAAAGGGAAAAGTTTTAAAAGTTTCACTTTAAAAGTTATCATCAGAGGTTTTGAAGAAAAATCTTAAAATATAAAACATTAAAAGCTTTAACAAAGCTTTCAAAGTTGTGATTGGAGGTTTTAAAGAAAAGCTTAAAAGAGAAAACATTAAAAATTACAATAAAGTTATCAAGTGACATTAGCTCAACTAATTAGATTCCTCAATATTTGAGGAGATCCAGGTTCAAATATTGCCAAGTGATATATGGATCATATCCAAGCTTTGTTATAATACCACTATGTGGTGATGATGTAATATCGGTGGGGCCCATTTCAAGCCCATATGACCAACTAAGAAAGAAGTTGCAACAAATCTTTAAAAAATGCAATCGAAGTTTTTAAAGAAAAAGCTTAAAAGGGAAAACATTAAAATTTCTAACAAAACTTTAAAAAGTGTAATTGGAGGTTTTGAAGAAAAGCTTAAAAGGGGAAACATTAAAAGGTCCATCAATCAAATATTTGTGAAAATTAAAACCCCGCTAGCCTAGAACCTTGCCAACCAAAAATTTACGAGGAAATTAAAAACTCTTAGAAACCCCATCAACTGGAGTGGCCCCAAAAAGTAGATATATAAAAATGCAGAGAAAAATATAAGTGCACGACCCATGGGAAGGAACTAAATTACCCAAAAATTGTAAAAAATCATCATAAATTAGATAAATTGTTGAAAAATTACAAAAATCACCATAACCTACAAAGATTTGTTAGATAAGAGAAAAATTACTCAAACGTGTAGAGATTGTTAAAAATAAAGAGAAAGAGAAGGGCATATAAATGAAATAAATAATAATAATAATAAATTAAAATAACTATTATTATAAATTATAATGACTACAATTTTTTACTTTGCCTTGTAGGATATCTGACATGGTTGCTCGATATTCAAAGAAGGTGAATGCAAGAGTTTTAATGCTAACCAAGCAAACATATGTGCAAAGAGGTAGCATACGATGAAGTTAATGGTTAAACCACTTATAGCTTAAAAAAATCAAATCACTAAGGAACATTCAAGGTCATGTGATCTCAAAGTATTGCAAAAAAGTAAAATTTAATAAGGCATGGTTGAAGTGTGGCTAGGATGTGATTCCAAGGAGCTTGCATTATAATGACATTAGCATTGCTTAGATGGTGTTAGAATGCAAAAAGTTTTGAAATTTAGTAAAATTAATGCCCAACCCACTTGTTGCAATTGGTAGATCAAGCATTGAACCATTTAACCAATTAGATTCAAGAGACCCCAAACATCGTACGAGTTGAGGTTTAATGAGGCATGGTTGAAGTGTAGCAAAAGCAATCCTTAGGAGCTCACGTCATAGGTGAGAGGATAAAATCTTAGATTTGATATGCCCTTTGGAAAAGAATATAATAATAATCAAAGTTTTATAAAACTAAGGTTATGTGAAGTGCTAAAAAATTATATAAATACCAACTCACTAGCCAGTTAGAAGGGTCAAAAACCATCCATTATTTGGCCCTTTAGATTGAGTATGTTATTTATTTATTTTTTCGTTTGTAGTTGGATGGATTTTCTAAATTAATCCTAGCATTGTTTTGAGCTCTATTCATATTTCATCAAAGTGGGTAAATTGGAATCAAATATATTGCATGATTATATTTGTAATGCAAGGCTTTTGAAATTTTTATGTTCAATCTACACATGATGGTGGTTACACTTAGTATGTTTTTATACTCTATTTTCTCTCTAAATATTGCACCATCTCGGACCTCAAACTATGTGAATACTAGTTGGGATAGGGTTAGTTTTAAATTAGAATTACCACTTTACTAGATTGAAATCAAATTTTAGGGTAGTATAGGCTTATTTGTTTTCTTTCCTTTTCTTTTGTCCTCAAACCTTTTACTTTTATTTAGAGCCTATTTATATTAAAATAGATCAATTTTAGTTTAAAGTATTAATAAATGGTTTTTTGCTATGTGATTCAAAATTTTAAATGGTTGTAAATGAATCATTATTGTATATAATGATAATATGAGTGTAATTTCATTGTATACAACATTCTCCTTGGATTTATGATTTTTACCTTGCTTGAAGCCCTCTTCACTACTTGGAAAACTCCTTAAAGATAATCAATTGATTTCTCTTTAGATTCACATTTTTCTCTTGATGAGTTGGAAACCCTTGTTACCTCTCGATCATTTGTTTTGTAGGAGAGTGGTAAGACAAAGTTCTTTAGATCAGATATCTCTAGTGGATCCAACTATTTCATGGTGGATTACAAATGTTACCTCATGTTGGGTGTTGTGGTTCCATTTTTGGTTCCTAGAAAACTATTGTGTGAGATCCCCTCTACTCCAAGTTCTCAATTTTCCATAATGGCCTTCTTATTGGGAAGTTGGTTGGGTGATGGACTAAGATGTAAGCATTTAGTCTTTGAAAGTCTAGGTGGTAGTTTTTGGTCATGCTTCAGCTATTGGTTTCTCTTCCTAGTTGGAAAATTTTTCTTCTATATGCCTGTGGGGCTATAAACCACAAGAATTAGGAATTTTTTCTTTTGTGTGCCTGTGGGGTTAGAACCCATAAGAATTAGAGGTTTTTATAGGGACTTTAGCTAGAATTTTTGAAAAATAGGTATTAGCACCTCTTCCCTATAGGGGAGAAGGCTTCTTGTGTGGTCTTATATTATGACTTATATTCTAGGAAGTTCTTCTAGTTGCTAGATGTAGTAGTTGTTAGACAAGTCTCTCTCTTTGAATTTTTTGGTCTTGCCCCTCCCATGATGCAAATATTAGGGGGAGACCTTGTGCCTTCAATGACTATTGGAATTTTCTTATGTTGGAAGCCATTACATCTGGTAGCTTTGGTTGATCCATAGAATTATTGGAGGTCATTGCTAGTGGCAAGTGTTGGTCAGTTAGTTTTTCCTTCTCGATATTTTTGGTCTTGCCCCACCCAATCCAAACTCTTAGGGAATATTGTGTGCCTAATTACAATGGAGGAAGAAGTGTACCATTAACCCTCATGTTTGGCATTGTGTTGTCAACCCTATGTTTGGTAGATTTGGATATTTGATCTCCTAGTTTGTTGGGGGTTTGGTTTTTTTGGAGTAGGTGTCTCATTTCCTACTCACAGCTTGTGTGTTGATATTCCAATGATTTCCAATGGTTTCTTTAGCCTGACTAGTAGATATTATAGAGAGTGATTTACTTTCCCACTTCTCGATGGAAGGTTTTTCTTTATAGCCATTTCATGGCTAGTAATTTTTTCTCCTAGTTGTTGTAGGGTTTTTTTATTTCCTGGATCGATTCCCCTGCTAGATAGGATTTTGAAGCCATGTTCTCCCATTTTAGGTGGGATGGTATAAATTTGGATTATCCCAACATTTACGATTATATTAGACAAATCTATTGGTTGGGTGCTCCATTCTCTCATTTTAGATAGAATTTATTTATTTTGGGGTTCATTTTTCTCACTAGGTAAGATTGTTTTAGTTTAGGTTTTGGATTCCCTATAAAACCTTGTGTATAAGGTTTTGAGCCCCTTAAAAAACCCTACAGTCCTCTTTAGGACCATTTTTATTCTAGCTTAGTTGTTGTGTGTTCTTCCTACTAGGTGGGAAAATTTTTATTCGAGCGGGAACTTAAATTTTCAAATTCTTGGTGTTGAGTTTCAAATTTTGTTTTTAAAGTGGGAGTGCACCTAGTTTCAGATTTGATTTTATCTTCAAATCATACTTTGGTTTAAGTGGCCTTTGATGCTCATTAAGTATTTTAAATCAGGGCAACATTGTTTTTAGGTTGGTCCTCGATGCTCTTTGAATAATTTAAGTCAAGGAAACTTATTTTTTTAGTTGTTTTATGGCTAAATCCAAGTTTTGGTGGAGCCTTTCAAAACCCCTCTTGTAAAATATTTGGGGACCCTTTAAAAACCCCTTCTTTTACCTAATCAAAAATAAAAATGAGTGTAATAAATGATATTATTTGGAAAATTATAACTTACAAAGTTTAAATGCACCTTCATTTTGCATGGTTTAAATTCCACTCAACTCACATATGTTATTTGTTTTTTTGGTAGATAATATACTATAGCATTAATATCGAGTTTTACAGGTTGACCCAAAACCTTTTACAAAAATTAGCCCTGATGAACATGTCCTTACTAAGGATCCTATATATATATAATCTAAATGCCACCAAAGCCATTACATATGGTAAGGCACATAGCCTATTATCAAAAATAAACTTCTCATACAACATTTTGGGTATACCTTGAGAAAACACACCTGCATCATAATTACAAAAAAGAAACAGACACAGATCCCTTCCTTGAAACTGTGGAGAAACAAAAAGCTGCAGACACACATAGTAGAGTACTGAAAAAACTCCCACAAGCTCTATATTGACAGTTAATCTTAATAATTCTTTAGTAATTGCTTTCTTCTGTATATAACATGCTTTGGGACCACATCCCATCTTGGAAAATTAACCTTAGAGAAGTGAACCTGCTGGCTAGATTTATGGCGGTGGCTATCTAGTGGTCCATGTGGCTCTGGTTCGAAGTCTTATATTGTCATTTCTTTCCTACCCTGTGATTATCAACAAACCTCAAATTACTAAGATGACTAGGAGCCATGTTATCTGACATGTGACTATCCCCATTAGTCTTTGTGGTATTTCCAAGTAGCATCCACCAAGACTGACAACTCGGATAATTTTTATTGTGAGTCCATTTCAAAAAAGAGACGAGAATACTCATAGCCTTCAAACTTATAGTGCCTTCCCTATTGGTAAATTTGACTATAATTCTTGGCATTCTTATTGAATAAGCTCCTCTACTTTTCTTGAGACACTATGTTCCCATTTGAAAATTTTGTCACCATTGACACCCAAATTGGCCAGCTTATCAACAACTTTGTTAGCTTCCCGAAAGACATGTTGGGCTTTTTTGTCCTGTCTTCCCTGGAAAAGGATCCTAGCATCTTCAAAAATTGTTTTAATCCTCCAAGGAGGTGTTTTCCAATTATTGAGGAGATTTATAACATGCATAGAGTCTCCTTCTATGATCAAATTGCCTTCTAAGTCTTAAGTCATTTGAAGGCCTCTCCACATAGCTCTAGCTCCAACTTCATTGTTTGTCCTTGTTCCCAAATATTCAAAAAATGAAAGCATCATATTCCCATTATGATCTTGCACAATGTGGCTAATGCCAACTCTTCCAGGATTGTCCTTAGACGCTCCATCAAAATTAAGCTTAAACCAACCCGTAGGAGATGGGTACCACTTAACATTGGATCTGGGGTTGACTACCCTAGGCATAGACTCATCTAACAAGGTTAAGCTTAAATATTGAGCAATCGTGATCTCCTATAGATGAGGTTTATGACTATCAAAAGGGATAAGGTTCACATTCTCATTGGCAAAGGATAGGATCTTGGAAATTATAGTTTGATGATCATGGATAGACTCATTAAAGACTCTATGGTTCCTTTATAACCACACCTGCCAAAGATAGTGATTGAGACAAATTTTCCATATGTATCTAATTCTTTGGCTAGAAAAGTGGCAAGGCCACTAGATGAATAAATCAAGTACGATGGCTGGTTTAACCTAAGAAATATTGAAGGCCTAAAAAACCCCACTTAGGATAGTCAAGGAAAAAGGGCACTCAAGGAAAATGTGATAAATAGTCTCCCAATTAGCCCTGCATTAGATAACAACAATTAGTGATACAAATACCTTTACGCATCATATTATCAATGGTTAGAATTCTTCCTTGGATAACCAACCATGAAAAGACTACAATTTTTGGAATTAAATTTTTTATCCAAACTAAGTCCTTTTGGAGGACAAAATCCTCATCATCAAGTAGAAGCTTGTAAGTTGATTTAACAATGAACTTCCCATTTTTCGTAGGATCCCAGGTCACTTGATCTTCCTTGGGTCTCATGGGGATAAATTTTTGCTCGAGAATGTTACAAAGATCATTTGATTCCGCTTGAAATCCTTGAATCCTTATTTGTTTCCACTTCATTTTGCCTTTGTCCTCAACCATATAATCGAAGACTTTTCTGCCAAAGAGTTATTCCATGATATCTTTGATTTGGGCTAAGTTAAGATATTGTGTTAGTGGTTCATCCTTAGCCCACCTGTCATTCTAGCAACTTATCCTCTCACCATTGCCTAAAGCCCATCTTAAACATTTTTTGATGATTTCCTTACAATTGAGAATTGTTTTCCAAAAAGCAGAACCTCTAATTGGAACTAAGTCACTTAGAAATTTTATATTTTGAAGATACTTTCGTTTGATGATAGCTATCCATTGATTTTCTTCACCAGAGATGAGGTGCCATGCCTACTTAGCTAGTAAAGCTAAATTCATATGAGCAATTATCCTCAAACCTAAGCCCCCATTTTCCCAAGGTCTGCACACTTTGGTCCATCCTACAAGGAATATCCTTTTTTTCTCCTCTGATCCAGTCCATAAAAATTCTTTTTGGAGTTTCTCAATTTTTTGGAAAACCTTCACAGGGGCTTTGAAAATGGAGAGGAAATAGACTGGAATGCTCTGAAGAGAGGCCTTAGTGAGGGTCAACTTTCCTTCTTGAGATATAATATGACCTTTCCATCCAACAAGTTTTTTTTGAATTCTTTCAATAACCCTGTCCCACATTGACTCTCTCGGAGAACCAATGAAAAGAGGGAGACCAAGATACGAAGTGGGGAGATTTGTTATATCACACCCTAAAATTTTTGCAATCCTTCCTTACCTTTGAATGGGGGTGTTTAAGAAATATAACTTGCTTTTACTGAAATTAACTTTCTGACTAGCAGTGTCCTCGTAGAGTTGCTGAATGTATTTAATTCTTTTGGCCTCAACCACCGATGCCTTAGTAAATAGAAGGGTATCATTAACAAATTGTTGGTGAGAAACAACCCTAGTGAGAGATGTTTCCTTGATTCTTGATATGAGCCTTGAACTGCAAGTATTTTTGATGATTCTGCCTAAATATTCTACCACAATGATGAGTAACATGGGGTTGATAGAGTCCCCCTGTCGAATTCCTCTATGAATTTGAAAGTAACTAGTAGTTTTTGCATTAACCAGAATCGAGAACCATGCTTTTGAAATGCATTCTTTGATCAAATTAACCCATTGGTGGTGAAAATAAACTTAAGGAGGACAACAATCATAAAGTCCCAATTTAGCCTGTCAAATGTTTTATTCATATCAAAAAAATAGACCTATTAGTCTTATGAGCAGAGTGCAGAGCTTCATGAACTATGATAACTCCATCCAAGATTGACCTAACATGGACAGAGCTTCCCTAGCATGGATCTATGATGTGGGGCAGAACATATCTCATTCTATTTTCAATGGCTTTAGTTAGGATCTTGTAAGAAACATTGCATAGACTGCATAGGCAATTTGTTGTAGAGCCAGACTGTCATATTCCTCAGTCTGAAGAGTTTCACATATCTCCACCCCTACATCTAAATCTTCTCCTTTTTTCCTGTATTTCGCTGGTTTACGGGATGGCCCCTCAATAGGATTCACCTGGCTCTTAGTGATGATGTTAGGGAGATGAGATTTTTTATTTTCCAATGCCTCAACTTTCTTCCTAAGTTCATCATTAGGGTTGGGCTTGAAGTATTTTTAGCATTGGAGTTTAAGGATCCTGACTTGGATGGGGATTCTAGAGATCGGGCATTAGGGTTTGGCTTTGTGATGCCAATGGGGATTACAGTAATTTTAGCATTAGGGTTTGAGGATCCTGACTTGGATGGGGATTCTAGAGAGTCATAAAGGTTAGCCTAAAGGTTCTAGGCTTCCATGTCTTTCAATAATCCTCCTACTCCCATATTGGATAGAATTAAAAATTTATTTGAAACTAGAGGATTGGAACTTACCTGAGTATTTTGGTTTCCAACAACCTGTTGTTTTCCTTTTTCTTGTTGGGACCCTGAACCCTCTCTTTTCTTTTTTTGTTATACATAGTTTACCTGATTGAAATCACCTCTACTAGGGAAACTCCTCAAATTTCTTTTGTCTAGCATTCCCTGCTTCTGCTTTTCTCTATTCACTACTAGGTTAGGGCACTAATTGCATAGATGTCCTTGATTTTTACATTCTGCATAGAATTTTGGTCTATTCTTGTATTCTACCGATTGTTTTCGATAGTATTATCCATACTCTAGCTCCATAAACCTTGGCAATTCATTATCCAAATTAGCATTTATGTAGATTCGTGCATGAGTCATCCTTGTCCTAGCCAAGGTCGCATGGTCAATGGAGATCAAGTCCCCTATAGTCTTGGCTATGCCCTATAGCCAATATTCATTGAATAAATGAGCAGGTAGACTCGGGAGATGAACCCAAATAGGGGCATTGTTAATATTTTACTTTTCAGGGTCAAAATTTTCACCCCATCATCTGATAAAAAGTTCCTTTTTCTCAAAAAACAAGGACCTCCTATTAAAATACGGTTAGCATCCTCTATATTTTTAAAATGGATAATGAAGAACCTTCGAGTTAGAGCTACCAACTCCAAGATGTCTACCAATCACCATTTACCTATCGTCGAAGCCCTGATAGTCTCCATGTCTGGCCTACCTCCCAAAAACTTGCCTACCAGGGATAATTCTTTCATTGAAATAAAATGACTCATGGAACTTGTCGGGGCCAAAATTTTATTATTTACTGGAACTAGGGGCGAAAGAGAGAGAACCTCATTTATTTTTCCTCTAAGAGTCTCAGCAAAAGATAGCCACTTCTTGGGCCCCGCATTGTCCTTCGTATCTTTTTGTTGGGGTCTTTCTGATGAGGGTCGGGCCCCTGCGTGATGCCTACCTCTAAATAAACTATAGCTTGACCGCCTTCCTCTAGATCCTCGCTTGATCTATGCTCGATGTTCCCACCCGCCCCTGCCATACTTGCTCTATCTCTATCGCCTTGGCTGAGATTCCTACCCAAAAAATTCAAACCCTCACTCTCGTCGCACCTGCTAAACCTCAGCTCACTCATTCCCAATTAAATCAAGATTTCAAACTTTTTATAACACTAACTCACATATGTTATAATATCAATGCAATGGAATTATTTTCAAGCAAATCAGCATTTAATGTTAAGATATTATGCCTAGGAAATCTATGTCTTAGAGTCATACCAGTAAAATCCCCTTGAAGGAAAATCTATCAACAACCTCTTAGTTCATCCATGTTTGCCAAGACCTAGCTATACCAAAATCTTAGAGAAAACAAATTACCTTTCAAGAAGTAATATACTTTATTCCAAGTAAGTTGGCTTATCCTTGACACACCAATAGTCGGCCTCTACCTCTTCATGCCCAAAAAAACTAGTACCAAAGGGGTGAATCCAGATTGTGTCATTTGCATTCTCAAAAGAAGTGGTGCTATAAGAAGGGCCTAAAGACTCTAAAAATAAAATTCCCATTGGAATAGTAATTTTTCTTAAACATCTCAATTATCGAGCTAGAACCAAAGGTCATCATCATTGGATCTAAGTCAATTGTAGGTGAAATTGAATTTCTTAGCTTTTCACCATTTAGAATACCTAGAGTTGACAAAGAAAAATGTAGACCTAACACTCCTCAAACTTCCAATAGTTTCCCTATAACTATTATTCCTTTTGCTAATTCTTTCACAATCCCATAAGGCCCACCAATAATAGCCCCTACTCTATGGTTGGTAGGAAGTAGCCCTTCAAACATATTAGGGCTTGCACATGGTATACCTATGAATTTTGAAAGATATATTCCTAAGTATAGGTGTGATGGAATGAGGTTAGCTAAAGAACATATTTAAGCATATAAATATGCTTTAAACAATTTATAAATTGAACATGAAGATACGGTCTGTAGAATGTTTACACATACATGGGAAAATTTTCTATATGACTGGTATATCAACTTACTTTCAGTCTCTATACTTATTGGGCCTAGCTAGAGGTAGAATTTATCAATCACTTTAGATTACTCAATGATCCAGCTATGGTATATCATAAGTTTACCTATACCTATAGAGAACCTAATGAACCCTTGAGACAATTTTTTTTATAAGTTAATTTTCATTCAAAATGGATTTTGATAGGAACCCCAAAACCTGCTTACAAACACAGCTTAAATATGCTAAAAATAATAGAGACTGATGGAAAGAGGGGAACGCATTCCCAAATAGGAAATGAAAATAGAGACACAACAAAAGAGAGAAAGGCCCTATGTAGGGAAGCCCTAAAACCATCAACAAACAAAAAGGAGAAAATTAGTCCTCCTCACCTCCTACGACACCCTCTGGATCATCCTTTACCTCATCCTTGACTTTGTCCTTAGTGTTAACCTTAGCCACCTTTGTATCCTCTAGAGTTTCCTTAGTGAACTTTTCATGAAAAAATAGGAGATGTAAGGTATTACGAAGGTCAGTGAGAGTTATTGCCAAGTCATTCAGTTGGGAAATATCATTTTTCAATTAATAAATATCAATGGAGGTAATTTTAATGATGAACTATTGCATAAGCTATGTTGTAACATCATGGTCCTCCTCATCAGAATCAATTTCCATAATTTTTTGTTGGTCCTAGATGAAATTATTTCTCAAGCAATGTGAAAACCTTATAGTACCCTCGGTTTCCTCACACTTGATATTTTTATTTGAAATTAGCCCTATGAATACCTCCATTACCACTCTCTTCTTGGCATACATTGTCAAGTAATAGGTATAGGATGAGGGAGGACTTGATTTAACCTAGGCAGGGCTAGGTTTTCCTTTAGGAGCAACATTTTGGATAGTAGGAAGGGTTATGCCACTAGGGCAATGGACCAACCAGTGATTATAGAAAAATTTAAAAGGCCTTGGTGGGAAGGGAGGTCATCACCCTTCTTCTTCCTACAAGCCTCTATGGAATAGCTAATGGAATTCAACAAGAACTAAGGAATGCTAATAGGGTTGACATCCCTAAAATGGTTTACAAAGGCAAAATGGAAACTACATAAAATTTTCTCAGGGTCATCTATGGTTATGTACTCCATTATGGGCTTCATTACCTTGTTCCATGGGGTGGGGAGATCAACACGGTGCATTCATATCTTATCTTGAGCAATCAACATGGTGCATAACTTTCTTTGGTCCTTGAATTACTTTAACTCAACTTTCCAATTGTGCATTTTACGATGGATTTACAGCCCTTTAGCAGGTTGCCTAGTGAGCTCAACCAGTAATTTTATGTCAATAATGTAGTCCCTACCTCAAATATGGACCTTGTCCCCATCCCAACCTTCTAGAATCTCCATAGTAATATCAATCTCATATCCTAATTTTTTTGGAAAAAGGAAATAAAACCTCTCTCAGCAAGGATGGCCTTAGCTATGGGTTCCAACTCCAAGGTGTTAGGCTCGACAAAGCTCATTTTGGGTTGATATAAGGGATACTTTTTGAAGGAAGTGGTAGAGGAATAGAGGAAAATTTTAGGAATATTGATGCAACAATTATCTGATGGGTTCTTAAAACAAACAATGAACCCTTGATACTATTAAAGACTAGGTTCTGTAAATTATACACTAGATTGGTGATACCTTACACCCTCATAAAGGAAGCAACCATATAAATATACCTTAAATCTTTAGATCCATTAAATTCCATGTTTATGAGAAGAGCTCCTCAAATCACATCCTTACCATTGGCATATAGTGAGGCTCTAACAATTGAACAATAATTAATACCTCAAGGTTTTAGTTTAGGTCAATTACCTTTGCTTGGACAATCATAAAATTATTATCTAATACCACTAATAAACCAAACTCTTACACAACACCTTCCCATGTTGAACATGTTACTAGGTACTATGTATTCCAACCAAAACCAAACCTTCAATCTTGTGTCCCTAAATAAAATGATGCCTAATGTGAGAAACTAGTAGACCAGTCCAACATATTTGGATAATTAGGTAACCATAAATGACATTCTCAATCACACACCTCTAGCAAACAATCAATAGGTATTATCCTCATTTATGAACACCTCCACACCCATTAATAATGTAACAAGTCATTCAAGACCAAGTCCACCTTGTGCCTCAAAACCTAAGTTAGATAACATACAAAGGGTGGTTTAGAAATTTAGAAATGATATGCTTAACTTGCAAAGGCAAGTTCCTCAAAATCCTCCTATAAATACAACTAAAAATAGAAACTTTAACTTCTAAAGGACTAATCATAAATGGAACACTCACCTAAACAATGGAGTCCCAAATCCTGATAGCAACAAAAAACTAATCTAACAACCCAATCACTTCAGTAAATTTGGATGATATTGCTTTTTCCAATTGGTTCAAGGTCCATTACATAGCTCAACGTGGTAAAATTGACTGTTCAAAGTTTAAAAGTACTCTAGATATTATCCAAAAATAGGTGGAAATTTTAGAATTAATGCCCACCAATGATGATTTTAGGAATCAAACTAATCAAAATGTAGGGAAAACCCTAGTTTTAGAGACATATGAACTCTCAAGAGTGGATGAAGAGGAACCTGAAGAATGCCTAGAAGAAGAGATACAAGCTTATTGATAGTTTTAAAATGGTAACAATTATATCCTCTAGAGTAAAGTGAAAGCACCATTGACTTCTTCCACACCTCCCAACAAAACCTCTATCCCACTTGATGAGCATGCCAATAAAAACCTTCTCCTACCTAAGCATCCCATAATGCCTAAGCAGCTAAAATTAAATGCACCATTACCACATATAGATAAAATCCCAAAATATAACAAGTCTGAATATAATATTATTGAAAACCTTAAGAAATCCAAGGCAAACATGTCTTTGTTTAAGGTAGTTCAGTTAACTGACCAAAATTATTTTTTTCTTAAAACACTCTTTGACAAAAATAAAAAAGATATGAAAAGGGATATTTATGCCCAAGTGGCAATATACAAAGAAAATATAGATCTTCACCTTTCCTTTAACTATTAGAATTGCTAGTAAAAAATTAGATAATTGTTGTGGATTTAGGTGCTTTTGGAAATATGATGTCATATTTTGTTAGCCAAAAATTAGGACTAAACCTTGCTCCCTCAAAAAATAAGGTTTTTCAATTGGATAAGATAGAGGTAAATATGGTTGGGGTGCTACATTAGATCCATATACAATTGGCTACTAAACCCTGGATACAATAATATATTGATATTTAGGTTTTGAATATCCCAGATGCATATAGGATGTTGCTTAGTTGTGATTGGTCAATAACATTGAATGGCTATATGGTAACTATTTTTTCATATATGTGGCTTCGTTGGTGTGGGATTCGAATAGAAAGATATTTGAGGTTGAAGGAGCTCATCACTAAGTACAAAAATATCTATGAGGTTATATACACTAAGATAGAAATGGGAGTCTACATTGTAGTGGTGGAAACCCAACCTGAAGATAATACTTTAGTAGTAGAGGCCCCACAAAGTTAAAAAAAAATGAAGACTAGTTATAGACTCAAATTTGATGGGTCAAAATGTAAGTATAGCAATGGTGTCAAAATTGAATTGGTCAACCCCAAAGATAAATTCTATCTTGTTGCTTACAAAATATAATTCTATTTCACCTACAACATTGTTGAGTATGAAGCATTGATTCATGAATTATAGTTTACCATAAAGAAGGGATTCAAATATGTATGTCTTGTAAGACTAATTTAGTGATCAAACAAGTATAAAACTAATATGATTTTCATGATAGGCATATCTCAAATTATTGTAACCATGTTTGGAACTTAATCAAAGAGTTTGATGCTTTTAATATCCAAACCATTTTGCATTAAAAACCCATACTATAAACTTTGGCAATAGCGACAAGTACCTTGTTATCGGTTGTTCATTCCAAGATAAACCAATTTTTGATAGAGTTAGTTACCACCCCCTCTATACCAAAAAACATCTAAACTTTTAGGTATTTGAATATGATAGGCATATGACTAATTTTATCACTAATTCAGGTATATTTGAACATGGATCATAGATGAGAAAGATAAATTATGTAGAGTTGGATGAATACAGTGAATTGAATTTAAAATAAAAAACTATTCCTAAAGGTATGATTTCTTTGTAATGTATGTTTTGATATGGATTATCATACTCACAAGTAGTGGACTGCTTCATCTAATAAGGAGTTATATGAAGCATACAACCTAGGAAATATTGATTATTCCCAAAATATCTTTCTAGGAAAAATTTGCACTGATGAGAAGAAAATAGGAATAATCCAAGCCTTAAAGGACTACAAATATGTTATAGTATGGAATTATGAAGATTTTAAGACCTATGATATGTTCATGATTACCCATACAATTCCTTTGAAGCCTAGAATGAATCCCTTCCAACAAAAATAGAGACTAATGAATCCACTACTAGAACCTCTCATTCTCAAAGAGATACAAAAATTGTCGGTAACTTGCATCATTTTCCCTATAAGATATTATATATGGGTTGCAAATATAGTATCAGTTCGTATAAAAAATAGAGAAATATGTCTCTGTAGATTTTAGAAAACCTTTTTTTAACTAGTTATACGGGATTGAAATGGACCCCATCCATATTATATCATCACCACATAATGGTATTACAACAAATATTAGATATTATTCATGTATTTCTTGGTAATATTTGAAATTGGGTCTCCTCCTCTAATGTTGAGGAATCTAATCAATTGAGCTAACATCATTTGATATAGATTTTAGAAATCTTAACAGAGCATCTAAGAAGGATAATTACCCTATCCCTTCCCTGGATTAAGTACTACAAATAAAAAATAGCTCTTATATGATGCATTTTCTAGATGTTTACTCAATATAATCAAGTAATGGTAGACCCTAAGGATAGGATTAAAACAACATTTACTATAAAATGGGGAATGTTTGCATATAAAAGGATATCATTTGGCCTAATCAATATAGGTGTAACTTTACAAAGAGCTATGGATATTTTCTTTAAGAACCTCATTGTAAAATACATTATAATTTACATAGATGACCTCACCTTCTTTTCTAAAAAGTGTGTAGACCATGTGAAAAAATTAAAAAATGTACTACAAAGATACAAAGATCACGAAAAATCATTGAATTCCAAAAAGTGTATTTATGGATTAATAGAAGGGATACTCCTATGGCATGTTATTTTAAAAGCTAGTATTTCTATTGACCCATAAATAATTGAAGCAATTAAAAAAATTCTCCTTCTTAGAAGAAAAAAGGATCTAAAGTCCCTCTTCGACAAAATTAATTTTATAAGAAAAAATATTGTTGATGTTGCAAAAATAGTCAAACCTCTAAAATTGATGCTTAAGAAAGATGCCAATATTGCATGGACTACGGATGTACAATCTACCTTCCAAGAAATTAAAATGATAATCATGATTTATCTTGTATTAATCGGTCTTGATTACACTTAGCCTTTCTACATTTACTCATTTGCATCAGAGCATTCAACTACTGGTGTTTTAACTTAGAAGAAGGAATTTGGAGATGAGATACTAGTAGATTTAATAAGATTTTCATTGAAGGACGATCAACTTATATATATTTAGTAATTGATAAACAAAGTTTTTGCAATAGTATCAGATCCAACTATGAAAATAATGTTGATGTTGAATGAGCTGGGAGAACATAGAGGTAAGTGGGTGTATATCATACAAGAGTTTGATTTGGAAATACAACTGTTGAGAATTGTTATAGGATAGGGACTAAGCAAAAAATTGGCCAAAGTTGACTCTCATATATCATGCCAATATTATTCTATGGAATATATCACCAACAATGAGTGATTTCAAGACATTGTTTATTATTTACTAAATAGAGTATGTTTTGACCACTTAAATTTTATCCAAATAAGAGTGTTGCATCTT
Organism: Wollemia nobilis; assembly: GCA_028583015.1. Lineage (NCBI taxonomy): Eukaryota > Viridiplantae > Streptophyta > Pinopsida > Araucariales > Araucariaceae > Wollemia > Wollemia nobilis. The sequence continues at coordinate 25,232,825 of JAQPPZ010015824.1, read as the reverse complement.
AAAAGTGAAAACTTCATGATAAATTCGGGTATTTTATATCAAAGAAACCATGAGGGAATTTGTTTGAGATATTTTAATAAATAAGAAGTTGTTGAAGTCCTCGGATATTTTCACAATAAATATGGAATAGGACATGGCTCAAGAAATGCCACAACACACCAAATACTAAGAGTTTGTTCCTACCAGTCCCATGTATTTAAATATGGACATGCACATGCTTGGTCATACCATGTTTTCCAAATTGTAACTTGTCAAGAAATGAATTACCCCATACCATTACATCCAATGTTTTAAGATTACCCATTTACATAGTGGGAACTAGACTTTGTTGGTTTCATCAATCCTAACTCATCAACTAACCACAAATTCATCCTGATTGCCACTAATTATTGCACCCATTGGATAGATGTCTAAACATATAAAAACTACACAATAGATATTGTGATCCAATTCCTTGAAGATATCATCATGACCAAGTTTGGGATGTTGTATGCTCTGGTATGTGACAGTGGCTCTACTATTTATTCCTTAAAATTTGTTAAATAGGCTTATGATAATAAGGCAACTCCATTTTTTTCTAATTACTATCCTCAAGGTAATGAAGTAGTAGAATCAACTAACAAAAACATTCTAGAAATAATTAAGAAAATTTTGGAAAAAAATCCCAAGGACTAGCATAATAAATTGAAGTTTACATTATGGTCAAATAGGACAAGGATTAGCACAATGAAAAACCTTTTGCACATCGGGTAAAATAACAACAACAAACGAAGCTAGAAGCAGTGGTGGTAGTGAGCAACAGTAGCAGCAAAAAATTCTACTCAAATATAGTTTATGGGAGTAGCAGGTAGGGTGAATAACCAACGAGGGATCAAAACCTAAAAAGAGGAAAAAATAAAAACCCAAAAAATAGGGTTTTCAATTATTTTCAACCCATAATGGGTGTTTGATTTGGAGCAGAAGGACCAAGGTTTGGAGCAACTAAAGACAATTAGGGAGCATATGGCATAGGAACAAAAGTAGGGTAGGGCCATATTGGGGCCTTGGAAGGTACATAAATAGATGGGGACTTGGATGAAGAATTGGAGAATGACTTTATGGGAATAAAAATCCAAGAACCTCCCAACAAAGTGGTCCCAAAGAAGGGGCATGATGAGTCAAAGGCAAATAGCGATCGGGAGAATCAAGTCCCATAAGTGGGATAGCAACACTCTTGGCCCTAGGTGGTACATGGTTTTAAACCTTCTACAAATATTCCTCCATTGGCAAGCCACTTAAACTTGAGATTTAAAGATGGTATTCTCATAATTTTGAACATGAAGGTAGAAGGGAAACACAATTTGGTGGGCAAGTTTTTTGGAGCAAGGCCAGGTATAGATACTATTTTAAGGTGGACCTTCATTAGATGGAAATCCATAGATTACATGGATATTGTGGTACTCCCAAATGAATTCTTCATCATCAAACTTATTGAGGTAAGTGACATGTAGAAAATTCTAGGTGGACCATGGTCGATGGGAAAGCATAGTCTGTTTCTCAAAAAATGGGATATGGATTTTAATCCTCACACCCAAAGTCTCAACACAACTATTGTTTGGGTAATATTACCTCACTTTCCCTTTAAATATTGGTATTATTATGTTTTAATAGCTATTGCAAATGGTATTTACCTTTGTTACCATTGATAGGGTAACCAGGCTAAAGTCTCGTATGGTGTTTACCTGAATTTGTGTTAATGTTAATTTGAATAGCAAGCTTTCAAAAATAATATACCTAATGTCCCCAATGGGTACCTAGACTTAGAGGCTATAGTATGAAAATATTCCACCCCTTTGTGATATTTGTAAAGGGAGATGTCATATCTTAAGCTTTCACTCGAAGAAGAAGAGTGGCAGAGGAAGGAGAGTAAAGATGCAGAGTAGGGTAAAGGTATGGATATCATGGTGGATAATCAAGAGTAAGGAAGCACCTCACATCAACTGGATGTGGTGGCTAAGGAGGAACACATGGAATATCCCTCTTATGGAGTTGTGGTATTCTATCCCCCCTAGAGTTATGGAACCCCTTGACTTTACAAGCCCTAACTCTTTTGCTTCCTTGAGAGGAGCTAAAGATGTTGAAATGGGAGACCCAATTGAAGTTGTGGAATTTGTGGAGGAGACACAATGAGTAAATCATGAGGGGGTATAACAAGAGAGTGTAAAACCTCTAGAAGTTGATGTAGAGGTTATGTTGGCAATTTTGGGTTTGAGATCCTAGCTTCTTTTCTATGAGTTGTCATTGATGTCAAAATGAAATGGCATTAAAGTTAAGAGGATGTGTTGGCTTCAAAGGTGGAAGATTCCAAGAGAATATTTTTAAGAGAATCCGGAGAGATTCCATTGGCAATGGTTTTTATTAAAACCAATGGAGGTTCTCTTTATTATTTATTTAATTATTATTTAAAACCCTTCAAGGTTTTAATTAATTAATTATTTAATTAATTAAGGGAGAAATTATTTTTAATTTATTAAAAATAATTTAAGGGTTTTTAAACCATTTAGAAAGCAAATTTCGATTAAATTCGAAATTACTTTTCTTTGCAGCCGACGTGTTCTAAAGTCCACGTATGGACTATAAATATGAGAAGGTTCCTAAGGTTAAACCCTCTTGGAAAATCAAAGGCAATTAATTGGTTTGGCTGCGATCGAATGTTTTGTTTATGCTGCGAAAGAGGAGAGCTCGTGGTTTGAAAAGCTTTTAGAAACCTTGACCGTTTATGTGGAAGGAATTTCGTCTTAGACTTCGTAAGCCCCTTGTAGGCTAGTGGCAGCGAAGGCTGCGTTTGGCCCTTACGTAGGTGGAGGTCTGTGTTTCGATCCCTGTGGAGGGAGTTGTGCATGGATTAGTCATGTTTTTATTAAAATGTGTTTTGTGCCACAAATTTTGGATTCTTCAACGGCAGCCAATATAAGGTGTGATTATTTTCTTGATATGATTTTTGGCATTGTTTAGCATTGTTTAAAATACATAGGAGAATTAAGGGGATATTTCTTTGGTTGTATTTTTGAGATTAGTCTTTTGCTATGCTAAATTTAAAAATGGAGATATAAGGTGTAAGTTTTGGTTGTTGTGTTTTTGGCTTCTTTGGTGGTTGTTTTTAAAGAAGAGAAGCTAAAAGGTGTATTAAGGAAAGTTTTTATATATGCTCATTTATCTTGGTTCTAACCCTAACTTGGTTGGAATTTTTAGGGTTGTGTGTGGTGACAACTTTAAGGATCAATTTTCTTCTACTCCAAAAAGGTATGGGCACATTTTCCTTATGAGTATGATTGGTGTATGTTTTTTGAAATAAGGTTGGAGTGAAAAGGTTTTCAACTAGGTTTCCTTTGGTTGGGTGTAAATCCTATTTTCTAGTTTGTTGAAGACTTCTTATGCATTGTTATCCTTGATGAGATTTTTGGTGAATGCATAATTCTGGTTTGAGGTAGTGGAAGCATTGTGCACTAGGGTTTATGTTTGTGAGTCTTGCTACTTGCATTGAGTTGGTGGAACCCTTGGTTGGCTGTTTTGAGTTTGATGGTTGAGTTGCTTCCATAGAGGTTGTTTGATCAAGTTATTGCTTTACTTGATTCATGATATTGGTCTTACTCCATTGAGTTGATTTGAGCAAGTTATTCTTTACATTGGTGATATTGTGTTGGTGGTTGTTTTGTTCAAATATATTTGGAGGGAAAATGATTTCTACTTGTTTCCTTTTCTTGTGATGTTTGGTTGAATGCTTCAAGGTTGATGTTGAGTTGAATGGTGTTGGTTGACTAAACCTTGTTTGATGAGCATTGTTGTTGAAACCCTAATTGATGGTGAAAATAACATGAGTATCATTGTTATGTGATTCTTTGCATAGTTGGCAATTGTTGGGGTTTCATGTTCTTGAAAGAAAATATTCTATCCTATCCATTTCAGATACTGAGTTGAGTTTTCAGATTTGAGATTGAGATTGAGCTGAGTTGATTTGAGTTGAGTTTTCAGATTGGGATTTGAGTATAGAACATATTGAGTCTCTAACAATTCTCTTTATGCTTCTATGAGTTTGACAAATCATATTAGGTCTATAACAATTCACTTTGTGATTTCCTACTAAGAAAGTTTTTCTTGGTGAGCTTGCTAAGTTTTTGGACAGGTTTCGGTGGGGACTTGTGAGCAGTTTTGGACAAGTTCCTGTGGGGACTTGTGAGCAATTTTGGACAGGTTCCGGTGGGGACTTGTGAGCAGTTTTGGACAGGTTTCGATGGGGACTTGTGAGCAATTTTAGACAGGTTTCGATGGGGACTTGTGAGCAGATTTGGACAGGTCCTAGCAGAGGACTTGGGAGATGAGTTTGATAGTTCTATCAGATAACTTGAGGATAGAGGTGCGTTGGTTCTATGAGAAGAACTTGAGGATAGTTGGCAAGTCTTTGAGAAGGCTTGTATGCAGAGGATTTATTTGTTCAAGAGTTGGACAAATTTGACAGATAGAGGAAGACTTGTACTAGACCGACTGAATGTGTTTGGTACAGGTTGTTGAGCTACTGTGGACATGATCATAGAAGGCAGATGTCTCTTAGGCTAAGCATTGATGACAGGAGGTCTTCGGTGGAAAGGAGTTCCACGTGCTAGCAAGAGGTAGAGGCAGTTGATCTTTTGAGTGATCATTTCCAGAGCAGAGGGCAAGGTATCTCCTTTGAGCAAAGGCTCATAAATTTTGATTGGGGGAAGGTATCTCCTTTGGGCCGAGGCTCATAAACATTGTAATTGGGAACGATTCCCAAAGAACTTTGAGATAACTTTTAGAGAAAATTTTTGTGGATGTAGCCCAGCCATTCTGGGTGAACCATGTTAAAATTGGTGTCACTTTGTGGATGTTATTATGCATTGCTTTGATATTTCTTTGGGTATATTGCTTTACTATTTTGAAGTATAAAGGAAAAAGTAAAAAGAGGTCTTATACTGTTCACCCCCCCTCTCAGTATAAGCTTGTGTTCTTCAGGTTAACCCTATTAACATAATTCTTGCAAATCAAGATAGGTAGGATGAATCTGGAAAAGCATTAAGGAAAGATAAGCAGATCCTAAAAAATATAGAGGTGAAGCATATAGCTCCAATATGATAGGATTTTTGTTTAGAGGAGGTTTCAATGACACCCTTAAGGGTGACTAGGAATCAAGCAAAGAGAACTCCCATGGATGTTAGCAAGGAACACACTATTGGTAGACTCCATTTAACAGAGGTAAGGAAGAGGGAAACAATGATAGAGATAGTTAGAGGAACACAAACCATCATCAATATGGGAAGGGGAGGGAATAAATTAGCTAAATTTAAATATAAAGGTTTTGTCATGGAATGTACAATATCTCAATGGGACTGGAAGACATAGATCAGTATAAATGTTGAGAAGAGATAATAACCTAGACATTTTGCTATTACAAGAGACAAATGTGGTAGAAGCAAACTTTAGCAATGGTTAAAGACAATATTTGGAGAGGAGCAGAATTTTTTGCTCAACCCTCAATGAGCTCCTCAGGAGGAATGATGTGTATTTGAGACCCAAATAAATTGTAAGGGCAAAAAATTACCTCAAATGATAGATTTTGTGCTATCCACTTCTTTTCGAAGGAGGATAATTCCCACTAGATCATTACAAATTTCTATGCACCCACTACTATGGTTGGAAGATGAAGGTTATGGAGGAAATTGAGTAAAATCTGGTATGTCTTTGTAGGCATCCCATGGATCATTGCAGGGGACTTTAATACCCCTTTGTATCTATTTGATAATAAAGGAGGCATTGAAGGATATTAAAAGAGTATGACTAATTTTGGTGATTTTATAAATTCAAATGCTTTGATGGACTTGGAGCTTAGACAAGCAAAGTTTACCTGGACTAATAGGCGGCTAGGGAGTCAATTGATTCAGATCATAATGGATAGGGTGTTTATTTCTTAGGAGATATTAGTGTTTTTTGGGGATACTACTCTCACGGTCCTCCAAAAAACTAACTCATACCATAATCTTTTGATTGTGGAAACATCGAATAGGAGAAGGCTCTTTGCTACCCCTTTTCGGTTTGAAAATATGTGGATCCTTCATTCTTATTTAGAGAGTAGGATTCAATATTGGTGGCAATAATATTTTTTTGAGGATAGATTGACTCAAGTAGAAAAGAAACTAATATTTGTTAAGCAAAACTTAAAACTATGGTAAAGAGGTGTTTGGAGACATTATGGTTAAAAACGTAGCTTTCCAACAACTCGTGGAGTTATAAAAATATTTACGTTTGGGGGAGTATTCGAAGGAAATTTGGACTAGAGAAAAGGATCTTCTATGTGATTAGCACAATACTCTGGCATGCGAGGAGGCTTTCTGGTCATAGAAATCAAGAGCTTTGTGGTTAAAGGAACAAAACATGAATACGAGGTTTTTCCATATTTTAAATCTTAGACATAGAAGTTTTAATAAAATCCAGGAGATCAAGATTTTTTATGGTTATTTTACAAGTGATTCTTTTCAAATTAGAGGGGAAGTTGTTCAATTTTTCCAAGACATATTAGGAGTGGATTCGAAGCTGGATGAAGAGGCGATGAACCTATTATTAGGCCATATTCCCTTAAATATTACAAACCATATAAATTACTATCTCCTCAACCCCTTTACAGATGAGAAAATTAAAGAGGTGGTCTTCTCCATGAAGGAAGACAAATCTCTTGGTTCAGATGGGTTTTCGATTCTCTTCTATCACAAGTTTTAGCACATCATTAGAAATGAGGTCACCTTGGTAGTTAAGGAGTTTTAGACCTCTAAAATGATCCTTTATGATGTGAATTGTATGTTCTTAGCCCTCATATCGAAGATTACAAGTGCTAAATATTTTGTAGATTACTGTCCAATTAGCCTGTGTAATACTCTCTACAAAATTATGTTCAAAGTCCTTGTAAACTGGCTGAATATGACTCTCCCTTTTGTCATTGACAAACACCAAAGGGATTTTGTTTAGGGATGACATATTCTTGATGGGATCATTTTTATCCATGAGATCCTTCACTCTATTTCTAAATAAAAAAAGGAAGGTATATTTCTTAAATTGGATATGAATAAAGCATATGACAGATTTTCTTGGGATTTTTTTATCAAAGTGCTCCAGTATTTTAGTTTTCATGAGTATTGGATCTCTATGATTAAAAATTGCATCTCCATAGTGATGATCTCCATATTAGTTAATGGGTCTACAGTGGGTTATTTTCCTAGCAAGAGGGGGTTGATACAAGGGGACACCCTATCCCCTTATCTATTTATAATTTTAGTTGAAGCTATGGGTAGAGCCTTCATAGTAACTATGGATAGAGGAGACATAGAAGGTATCAAGCTAGCTTCTACTCTGAAACTGATCTCTTTTCAACAATTTGTGGATGATACTCTAATTTCAACAAGATCATCTCTTCCACAATCAAGACATATTAAGATGATTTTGCATTTCTATGAGCTTGTAGTAGGCCAAAAGGTAAATTTTAATAAAAGTAAGCTTTTTTTCTTGAATACCTCTAGAGCTCTCCAACTACAAATAGCAATAATATTCAACTGTGGCATAGGTGATTTGCCAACAACCTATCTAGGGATGCCTTTATTCCATGGGAGTATGAAGGAAGCCTTGTGGGATCTGATTATTGAATGTGTTACAAATAAACTATCTTCTTGGAAAGGCTCTCTTCTTAGTCAGGCAAGAAAGGCCTAGCTTGTGAAATCCTACCTTCAAAGTATACCTATTTACTTCATTTCAATTTTTAAAATGCCAGTATCGATCTACAAAAAAATTGAACAAATCCAAAGAATTTTTTTGTGGTCTGGGGCTGAGGAAAAGAAGAGGATATATTTACTTTCTTGGAACAAAGTCTGTACCTACAGACAATTGGGGGATTGGTACTATGAACTCTTCCCAAAATGAATAAAGCTCTAATGGGAAATTTGGGTTGGAATTTGATGAAGGAAGAAGACTCTCCCTGGGTCAAAACTGTTAAAGCTAAGTATTTTTACATAATTCCTCTTTCCTAGAAAACCTCAACCTCTCTAAAGGGTCTATTTTCTAGAATAGCCTTCAATAGATAAGACCTTTGATCCAATAGGGTTGTAGATGGTAGATTGGAGATGGTGCTAATGTGATATTTTGGTAGGATACTTGGCTCTTTAACTCTCCCCTTTGTGAGATCCCAAGGTTTGCAAACTTAAGAACAATCCTAACTCCTATTTATGGATTGTTGGTTTGGGATTATATGGTGGAATAAAATGGCATCAAGAAGTGGAAATGGATTTATTCTAATAACATCAATGAGGACTTGCATCCACACTTGAAAAGTCTTAATTAAATAACTTAATCCCTACATCCTCAACCATTGGTGATTGAATGATATATTTATTTGGATGAAAACGAAGAGTGGAGATTATTTTGTGAAGTTTGTTTATAACTTGGTTGAAGGTGTAGGGGTGGTGTGACCCCATGTAAAGGTTTGGGACAAAGATCTCATCCCTAAGATTACTATTTTTTAGTGGCTGGTTATTGTTGGGCACTGAATTGCATCAATTTTTACTCAATATTGCGGTTGTCTATATTCCTATTTTCTATCTAGGATTGCACCTGATAGCTATAGCTCGACACTCAAAATTAGATGGACCAAAATAGAGTTTTTGATCCAACCTCCAAAGTAGGCTGGTTCCTTGTCAACTTGAACAGGGTGTTGACACAATTATGCTCACTTAGGATTTGAAGGTTAGGGTAAGAAAATTTTAGGGTTAGATAAATGTGAACAGTAGTGGACGGATAGGCTAACAACATTGCACCACAATAAAAAGCTTTGAAAAACTAACCCAAAGACACATAACTCAGATCAACATTATCACAATTTAGATGACTCTTCATTCATTAATGCATAGTAGAGAAATATTGCAGACAACAATTTCAATATCCAAACAATGATAATCCAAATAACAAAATTCACCAATATCTATATTCTATAGAAATGCACTTCCTAACAATAAAAGTCAATCTCATAAGCATATTTCAATTACTTTAACAGCTAGTAATCCATTAATTTGGCACAAACTAAGCACTTAAGTATTCACAGAAATGCAGCTAAAAAATTCAAACCTCTTATATCAACCATGAATATACAAATTTTGAGGTGAAGATCAATGTAATGCTCCTTCCATTAGCTCTTGGGAATATTTACAGTAGCACAGGCAAACACACTAGAGCCGAACCTTAAAAATGAGGGTTCGACCTCTACTTACAGTTTTGCAAAAATTAAAATTATCAAGAACATTACAAAGATCAAAATTTGACAGTGCAGTAGAGAATTCTTACTGGCATTTTCTTACTAGTACACCCTCTATGAAATACGTTGCAAGTGCACCGCCATGGTAGCTCAGGGCCTCTACAACTTTTTGGTCGCTTGGTGCAAACTAGAGTTCATGCCATTGGAAATCATACATCATCATTGATATTTCTTGAAAGCTATATTCCACCATTGATCTGTAAGCACCTCTGGTTCTACCTTCTTGAAAATTCTCGACACTTCAGCTTCCTCTCCAACTAACTATTAAAATTTTGGTGAAGAAATATCTTTAAATACCTCGAATTCTTTGACACAATCCCCATTGTTGATCTCCCTCATTGCATGGCTATGATTCATTCTGATATAAGCTTATTATAATGGTAGGAAGAACACAACACCATTCTGCTTTAAAAATTTTATGGCATCATCCTTTATATCTTAGAAGCTATGGAACACCAATCTGGATTTGAAATGCCTTGAAGGCTAAGCATGATCAAATCTGCTCTTTATTATTCATGCTTCTTTATTATATGTGAAGTCTTCACAAATCCACACAAAAATATCAATGACATAATCACCTCTTAAAAAATTTTGTAGATTCCATTTTGGACCCACCACAATGTAAAAAGACTCTTCTTCCATTTTGCATCATCTTCAGAGTAAAACACTGCTTATCACCATTCCAAAAAAGAGCTAGCCATAATGTCCATTGTCGCCAATACACCTCTATTATGTTTACAACATTCCATCTTGTCACCATTTTGGGAAAAAATATTCTGTGTGTTCTCTGAAATCATGTGCTCCAACACTTAGCCGCTGATGGGATATTCAAAATATCAAGCGGTTGCCAATCCACACTTTTTACTTGTTGACGTCATACTTTATCAAAATATTGTGTGAATTCGGGACGCATTGCTAGTCTAGAATGAAGAAAAAAATAAATCTTCTAGAATCACTCCAAGCATGAAAATATGCTAAGTTTTAGGTGGGCTCATGCCTCCTATCGTGAATCCACTCCAAAATACATTGTGAGGAATTTATGACTTAGGCAAAATTTTACAAAAAATTTCTAAGTATGTGGCCATTTTGGACCTACATTCTAGCGCCTCCAGGGTGGATTTGCTTGCAAAACAAATATAATCATATTCTTATCCATTGGACCTTAGGATTCAATTGGACAACTTGTTCTTGGGGTAGTGGCTCTTCCATAGAATCTATTCCAGATTCATCCTACAAATTCTCATTAATGCTCTACTGGATCTCTTCCATAGATAACAAGTTGTGATCCTCCTTCCATAGGCCTTTGAAGCCAACTTGAACCATTTATTTGTTCAATTCAACAACATCCTTAATCACCCTTTCAATCCTATCAAACAACAGCCAGGCTCTTTGAAGTACCCTATGCTTTTTCACCATGATTCTGGTAGCAACTCTGGTGAGATTCCATTCTTTATTAGGAATTGGTTTAGTGAAATCACTGAGTCTACTATCAACCAACCTGTACATTTGTTCTGTCAAAATCACCATAGGCTACAACTCTCCAGTGATCTGATCTAACTCTTTCTGAATATTGGAGAGTAGGCGACTGGCATCATCAAGATAGTCAATCACAAGTTGAAGCCCTGAAAATTTCTCCTGGACCTCAAAAAGCAACTCTTTTCTAATATTCTTTAGCTCATTCTTAGAAAATCCTAAAGATTTAGCTTTCTCAATTTGAAGTTGATGCTTTAAATTTTGAATTTCTTTCACCTGATCTTCATTCAACTTCTTTTGCTCTTCTAATTGGTCCTTTAGTTTATTGGCTTCTTGAAATTTATCTTGCCAACCCTTAGCCTCTTTTCTTAGAGCCTTTTCCACTTCCTTTTGATTATTGAGACTCTTCTTGAGCTTTTCAACCTATTTTTCCAATTTGTCTACCTTCCCTCTGACTATATCATTTTTCACATAGAAGGTATCCAAGTGGGCTTTAGCTATAATCAGCTCATCTTCCTCAGGAAGCTTCTCAATATCTTCTATGACCTCCTCCACTCGATAATCTTGAACAATCATCTCAGTTTCGGGCTTGCTTACCAGTGGAGTCATAGATCTTGATACTCTCTATCTAGAAATAGGGTCAACATACATGCTTCTTCTTCTTATAGCCATCCTGCTAGAAGGCTTAGCAAGCTTCTCTACCCAATAATCATTTATACTCTGAGTGGTTACCTACTCTTTTGAAATAGTGATAGGTCTTGAAAGACCAACAGCCAGGGGAGATGATGATACTAGAAATGAAAGGGCGGACTGAACTGCTAATGATGGGGGTGAGGATATAGTTACAGTAGCCTCTATGACAATAGTGGACTCTATAACTACTATTGTTGTTGTTACTGGTAGACTCATGGAAACCGATGCAAGACTAACAATTGGATGGATGGTTGTACTTGGAACGTAGTGTCCCATTGATAGTGGTAATGAAAAATATGAAGATGAAACAATGGGAGATGATGAAGTGGGAACCTCAGATGCAGAAAATGGAATTTGGGGTGACTGTGATGAAATAGAAGTGACTTGTACCTCAATGGCTACCGATGACACATGTGGTGGACTGTGAGAGGAAGAAGGCACCTTTGTCATATCTTCTTGATTAGAAGGGGAGGGAGACTTCTTTGGGGATTCATGAGGATGTAGAGGAGAAGAGGGATTAGAAACCATACCTTCACCTACAGATGTAGGGTGCTCCTGCTCTACCTCTGTTTCTTGTTGCTGCTCTTGATTAATCAATTCTTCTGCAGCAAATTTAGCTACCTCTTTTGCAATCTCCTCCATATCCAATTTTTGCTTCTTTGAAATTTCTCTTTCCTCTCTTTCTGGAACTCTTTTAGTCCTTCTATGCACCAATTGAAAGGCAGCCATCTCACTCTCGAAATCCTCTTCAGACACATCTTCTTGCACTACTCCAAAAAGTAATGCTTGCTCAGAAATAGGACGTATTTCAATTGATGTTGTAGGGGTAAAAGAAAGGGGTTTGAACTTAAAACTTTCATCCTTATTCTTCCAGTCAATATCTGTGTCTGGAGGCCATCCTCCCAAAGCTAAGCGTTTAGGCCTAGATATTGTTTCAATAACTGGGGTACTGACAGATTTTTCTTTAGAATATTGCATTTTGCTCATCAACTTAGCCCCCTTAGGAAACTTCTCCACCTGCTCAGTGGTAGGATGAAATGTTTTCAGTACTTCAGCTATTGTCAAAGGAGTTTTTGGCTCTTCTAGTTGAGCCTCTTGATCTGTAGGTGGAGGGAGGGATTCAGAGCCATTTTGGGGTTTTTCAACCGTCAATACTATGTTTCTGACATCCTTCTGTCTCCAGGTTCCAATGTTTTCATTATATCTCCTTGAAAATTCTTTATCAATCTTCATTCCAAACTTGGACTTAGGCTTTCCAATTTCAATCCTCATTCTCCACCAATCTGATATTTTTGCTACATTCCATGGTCCTTCCTCCTGTTCTTCTTCAACAGCTTCTTCCTCAAGTGGAGGATCCTTTTTCTTTGAAGTCTCTCCTTCAATATTAGGTATTTTTATTTGAAGTTTTTCCCTCAATCTTACTAATTTTAGCCTCTATAATCTGATGACTTGGCTTCTTATCAGGATCAAAATCAATAATCTGCTCATAAAAATCCAACCATGGAGGCAACTGACCCATATTCGAGACATTCCACTCTAAAAGAGTAGTCTCATCATTGTTTTTGCCCTATTCAAAATGAGCCCTAGGCCTCTTTTCAAATTTATAGGCCTTTTCTCCATTTAGGGCTTTATTTCTTGTAGTAAAAATGCCATCAGGGTCATAGCTCCATCTTTGGGGAATATAAAATAGACCTAACCTATCAAGGTATTGGTCGATTTGTTGGCTCTGCCCCTTCTTGGTGATGGTAATGTCATCCATAGTGCGGTGGGAAAGCAAAGACCTTCTCTTTCTTCCAGAACCATAGTTTGCATCGATGTACTCTGCCTGCCTCAGATATTCTAGGGCAAAAAGCCTCTCCGTGACAAAGTGGGGTAGGAGAAAAGGTTTACCCATAAAACCATACAACCTGATTATTGTGCCCTCGGTCAACAAATACTAGTCTCCTTCTTCTGCACCCTTTGTTCTCAAAATCTGCTCAGCCAAGGGTGGCAATCTAGGGCACTTTCCATACATTATCCTTAGGGTAGGTCCAAGAAATTCTAAATTGAATCTATAATAAGACTCACTACTTCTTAAATGACTTGTCCAATAATAAACCGACAAGGGTTCCCCATCATTGGTTTTATCCTTGACCGAAATCCACGGCATTCTATCTTTAGTGGCAGCATAGAACATCCACACCAGACTTGAGCAATGCCTAAAACTAGGAGCATCAGCGCCCCTCTTCATACTTACTAGTTGCTCATGTATCCTCTGTGCGAGAAAAGTTGGCCAATCAAAATAAATCACCCTAGTCCCCTTTTTTCCCGCATCTTTCTCATACATTCTTTCATTAGAAATACAATAAGCTACGGCAATTTTCCAGCCATGTACCATTCTATCAGATTCTAAACCCTCCATGCAAGCCAACATAGAAAATAGTACGGAGTTTACAAACTTGTCAATAGAGATAGGGACCTTAGGCAATTTTTTCTTGGGCTTAGTATCAAGTTGTTTATAAACCCAATTTTTAAATGACTCACCATCATTAGCTCACTTCTCCATGGAGTAAAACCCAGTCTGCTCAGTGACCCTAAATGGTTTTGGTATTACTGGCGGTTCAGACCCTAGGGCAAAGAGTCTATGACAAAAGGAGGTGGTGATATTGAAAAGGGTTTCACCCTCAGAGGTTTTTACTGCTTTAGCCAATGGGTCATAAAACTTGACTATTGCAGCTATCAACTCAGGGTAGGGATGAACATAATCACAAATATAAAAAGAGATATAAGAAAGGACATCACATCTACCTTCCATAGCCAAAGCAACTCTCTTCTTGTATCTATCATTCACGTTCCTCCTTAGCTTCGTTCTTTCTATGAGGACCATTTTTGTGTCCACCACAGCTTCGGCCTTGTCAAGATATGGTGCCACCACCTTCTTCTCTAGAGTTTCAAACTCTTGAACATCTTCTGAAGCCATTCTGATAGTGATAAAGTTTGTTCTCTCTACAATTTGTAGTAAATTCTTAAGGGTATCACTTCACCTTCTTACCACTCTATGAATGCAAATAGTTACTAAATGAGCCTTGTGTATGCTTTTCGTCACTTTTATTTTATGGAGCATGTGTATCTTCCACCATTAATGTAGCTACTACATGACCTCCCCATTGGCACACTTTCCAACTTCTAATAATTCCCTTCGGTGGCTCAATGATGGCATTCTATCTTTTCATTGGTCAAAAATTCAAATTGTGCTACCACCTCACTGCACCCCTTCGGATACTCTTTGGATATGGCATGAGTTCGTTAGCATTGAATGTGGGATCATTCTCTGATTTCCATGTGTCATGGTTGAAATTGTTGCTTGGCTCCACTTTGATTTTGAAACCAGTGAATTAAGAGCCTTTTGAGTCTACTGACACTTAGAAAATTCTCCATGTGAGTTTTTGTCTTGATTCCACTCCACCTTGCATTAGCTTTGAAAGGTTCCCAGATTGGGAATGCCTTTGCTCTCTTTTGACCATCGACTCACCATTCCATGGGGATCTTAGTGTATTTTGATGCGGATTCAAGAGCGCACGCCATTCTAGAAGACTTTACATAGAATTGAGTGTGGAATGGAACTTTGTTGTGTACTTAGTCCATACTTAGTCATTCTTGCAATTTTTCTTTTTTCAATATTTTTCAAAGAAAACTGATTACAAAGTGCAAAAAGAAATTAAAGTACAAAGTGCAGAAAGGAGGGAAAATAATTATACAATGTATATACATATGTTACAGTGAACTCACTCCTTACACATAGTAGAGCTTGAGATGAAAACCATTCACTGGAATCGGTTGTATGTTTCCCTCTGGATCTTCTAGCTGAAATACATTGGACTCCTTGGCTTCTACTATTCTAAAAGGACCATCCCAAAAAGAATCAAACTTTTCATGCTTGCTTGGCTTTGCTCTATCAACATTCCATCTGAGAACTGAGTCTCCAACTTGGAATTTTTTGAATCTAGCTTTCTTATCAAACCATGCTTTAATATCTGATGAATGCTTTTGAAAATTATCATATGCCTGAGCTCTACTCTCTTCCAATTGTAGCAAATGTGTCAACCTGGTTCTCACAGGATCTTCCTCTGACTCTTCCTCTGTATTGACAAGCTTAAGTGTTGGGATCTCCAAATGAATTGGTAACACTGCCTCCTTGCCATATACTAGTGCATAAGGGGAAGTCTTAATGGACTTTTTTATAGTAATCATGTCTACCCATAGAGCTTGGTCCAACAATAGGTGCCAACTTCTTTTGTTACCTTCAAGTGATTTCCTCAAAATCCTTAATAGGTTTTTGTTGGTAGATTCTGCAAGTCCATTACCTTATGGATAATAATTTGAAGTATTTTTAAGAGTAATGCCATACTTTTTGGAAAACTCAATATACTTGGCTCCTATGAAAGTTGGGCCATTGTCACTCACCAAGGCTTCTGGGACTCCAAACCTTGAAATCAAATTTTCCATAAAATTGATCACAACATCTTGGTCTGATTTCTTGGTAGGAATAGCTTCTACCCATCTGGTGAGATAATCTATGGTAGTTAAGATAAACTTATGCTCTACTGAGGAATTAGGGTTGATAACCCCTATGAAATCTAGCCCCCATTGTTGAAAAGGCTCTTCAACTTGAATGGGCTTGAGGGGGGATGAAGCATTCCTTGTCCTTCCAACATATCTCTGACATTTGTCACAAGCCCGGGTGACTTTAAAAGCATCAATGAATATAGTGGGCCAATAATAGCCTGCTCTTATGATTTTTAAAGCTGTAACCCTACCTGAGCTATGTCCACCAATTGATCCTCCATGGAACTCCTCCATGACCCTCTTTTGTTGATCATCCTTTAAGCATTTTAGAAGAATTCCATCCAAGTTTCTTTTGTACAAGCCTTCTAGTAGTACTACATATTTCAAAGCATGAAGCTTGTATCTCCTCCTTTGGGAAGCATTTAGATTGGGGGGCATACTCTAGTTTGGAAATACCTGATCATCTGGTCAATCCAATCAGAGTCTACAGTTTGTACTATTTCCACCTGATTTTCTTCTGTTGTCTGGCAAGCTATTACTTCTGCCAATGTTGTAGCTTCTGTTAACCCTTGGCACAAGGCTCTACCTCTCACTAGCTTGGTGGGGTGTATTTCTACATCATATTCTTATATTTTGGTAATCCAACCAGCTCTTTTATCTCCTAGATCACCCTGTAGGATAAAACTCCTTACATCCGGATGAACCACATATACCAGGGTCTTGCTCTGTACCAAATACTGCCTGAACTTCTTCAGTGACTTCATCATAACAAATACTTGTCTTTCAATAAAGTTGTATTTGACCTGATAATCATGGAGTGTCTGGCTCCAAAAGAACACAGGATGTTCCTCCCCTTGATCATATTTTTGAGTGAGTACTGAGGCATAACTTTCTTCAGCTCCATATGCATAAAGAATAAAATATTTGCTAAAATCTGGGTTTACCAGTACTGGGGCTATTGCAATGGATTGCTTGATAATCTCAAAAGCTTATTTCTTGACTTCAGTCCACTTGAATTCGGCATTTTTCTTGAGTAGCTCAGATATAGGCCTTACTTTCTATGCAAAATCAGAAATGAATTTCTTGATAAAATTGATTTGGCCTAGGAAAGACTGCAAGGTCTTCTTATTTGTAGGCAAAGGAAGAGCAAGAATTGATCTGATTCTATCTGGGTCTATGGCCATGCCTTATTTTGAGACCACATGACCTAGTAGCTTTCCTTCATGGACTACAAAGAATGACTTCTTAGGATTGAGTGAAATACCAAATTCTCTGCACTTTTGAAAAACTTGCTCCAAGTGTGATAGATGGTCTTTTTTATCATGGGAAAACATAGTCATGTCATCTAGATAAATCAGAATAACCTTGTTGATCAGTGCTCCAAAGGCATAGTCCATGGCTCTCTAAAATGTGGCACCCACATTGGACAACCCAAAAGGCATCCTCTGGTAGGCAAATGTACCCCATTTTGTGGTGAATGTTGTTTTATACTGGTCTTCATATTTCACCCAAATTTGGTTGTATCCAGAGTAACCATCCAGTAGTGAGAACCTCTCTGCTCCTGCCACTACCTATAATATCTGATCAATCTGAGGGAGGGGGTAGTGATATTTAAGGGATGCTTGGTTCAGATTTCTAAAGTCCACACACAAGCGTATATCCCCATTCTTTTTTCTTACGGGTACCAAATTGGCTACCCAAGTAGAATGTTTTATTGGGTATATGATCTTAGCCTTTAATAACTTTAAAATCTCCTCTCTCATAATGGCCTCGATCCTTGGATTGACTGGCCTCTGCTTCTGCCTAAATGGTTTTGCATCAGGCTCTAGCTCAATAGTATGTTGGATAACTTTTTTATCATACACCTTGAGGTCTTCATATGACCAAGCCACAATGTCTTGGTATCTTAAGCATAGAGCTTTGATATCTTCTGCTTCCTCTGGTGAACATCGGACTCCAACATTGAGCTTCTTTTCTATACCGACTTCAACTTCTTTATAGATTTTCTCACTGACCTTCATGGCTCTGGTCTTTTTTCTATCCTCATTATCAAACAAACTCTCAAGGGTGACCAACCCTCTTGGGATATGATTGTTTCTTAGTTGGATAATGTCTTGCTGATCAATTTCTTCTAAATTCTCTTCTTGGATAGTGGAGAGACATGCTTCTCTCACCAGAAAATCAACTATTTGTTCATCACTTTCAAAAACCTTCCAAAAAATCTGCTTGTCTAGTACTACAGGTCTAAAAATCATTTTAATTCCCTTGGCCTTCTTGATTCCAAAGTCTACGAAAGGGTTGAAGTTAGCTCCCTTTGTTGCTAATGAATCAGCTAGAGTATTATTTTCCCTAGGAATAAAATTTAAATTTAGGGCATCAAATGATTCCATTAAATCCCATACCCTATTTTTGTAAGATTTTAAGTAATGGTGCTTATTGCTGCACCTATTTCTTACTTGATGGACTATTAACTCAGAATCACCATATATGTTCAAAATATTAATGCCCATACTTTCTTCTTGTATCAATCCGAGACACAGGGCCTCATATTCTGCAGCATTGTTAGTACATGACCATGTCAGTCTGTAAGAAAAATTCTTTGTCCCTTCTGATTGGGATTGTAGGACCACACCAGCTCCTGCACCATTTCTGCATTTAGCACCATCAAAGTGCATGACCCATGTTTCTTTCTCTCTCAGATATTGGTTGGATATAGCAAGGATTTTCCTCTCTGATTCAGTTGAGATGCTATATGTTCCCATACCAGTTCCGAACTGACTATAATATTCTCTGAAAGGTAACTCATCCTCAATGTCCAGCTCTTCAATATTTTCCACTAGCTCAAATTCTTCCATGGGGTTAAGATTGCACATATCCTCTTCAATATTTTCAATGTGATAAGCTACTAGTTTTTCAGGTGTTATCCTTATTCTCTTTCCTTTGAAAGGGATTACCATGCTAGAATAATCCATGTACATACATCCCCCTAGTTTTGCAGTAAACTCTCTTGAAATACATAATCCAAAATAAGGTTCTAAGTCAACCACAACTATTTCTTGCACTATTGTCACCTTAGGGGCTCTGTGCAACCTCATTAGTACATCTTTAATGACTCCAACTATCTTGACAGGTGTCCCATCTAGTTGTAACACTCCAGGACAAGATCGGGTATATTCCATACCCATATCCTCACAGACTACTTTAGGCATGATTGTAGTTGATGCTCCTGAGTCAATCATACAATTTTGGACTACCCAACCTTCCATTCTTAGGGATATATAGAAAGGAGGAGGCTTATTATTTAGAACAATAGGTGTCATTTCTTTCTTTTCTGATGGCATACTAAGGATTGTAGTGGCCAACCTATTCTATGGATTTTTATTGAGGGAAGCTTTAAGCAGGTCAATCTGACCAGGAATGAACAGAGTGTCATACAAGCTAGCTTTTGATGGAATCTTTTTCATCTCTTCAACAATGTTGTATTCAAACTTAGTCAAGGAGAGTTTTTCCAGCCTTCCCTCTTGCTCACCATATCTTCTTTTATATTGTTGGGTAGCCTCTAATATTTATCTTTTAGTAATAGAGGGGAACCTAAGCCTTTCTTGATCTTCATCTTTAGATCTCATTCGGTCTCCTTCTATTTCCTTTTTCGGTCTCTTAGGAAGACTATCTGTCTTCTCTTTTCCCTTAGCTTGAGGAATAGGGAAAGTGTCACTACTTTGAGGGAGGGGATCAACTCTCTTTTGGGAAGGGACTTGGAATTGCCCCATTTTTTGGGGATCTACTTGCAAAGCTTTCTTCCCAGACCTTGTCATAACAACAATTGGGCTTTCCTCAGCCAACTCTTTCCCAACCATGATTTGATCAAGGTGCCATAACATATTAACTCTCCCTTTTTGATTCCTTTCAGCTTGATCCATAGCTTGTTGAACATGGTGTTGATACATCACACAAGACTATGAGTCATGGGGATCATTGCATACTAAACACCAAATATTCACAAGAGTAGTATCTGAAGAACATTCTGGCTCCTCATATACTGCATTCACCCTGACTCCAATATTGTTACTAGGACCAGGTCTCTGATATTTGTTCACATATGGGAATCTCCTCTATTGTGACCTTTCTTGATCTCTCTTTTCCATTGAATTCATTCTATTACTCAGGTTTTTCAAGGTATTTTGTATATCAAGGATAGCAGACAACTCCTGAGATGGTTGAGAAGGAAGGGGAGGAAAAGGAGCTACAGAGGATATCGACTTTGGTTGAGGGATTGCATTCATTTGTGGATATGGAGATGATAAAGAAAGGGGGTCCATGTAAGAGGGGTTTGTGGATTGAATTTGGCTACTAGTGGTTTCTGAGTTGTAAGGTAACACAGTTTTGGGGGGAAGTCTTCCGACATTAATTAGGATATTTTTAGCATGAACTACTGCATTATAAACTTGGGGGAAGGTTTCTACTCCTGATTGTTGTGTCTACAGCCCTAACTCTGATCCAAGAGCTTGGATATAATACATATAAGCCAAACATGTAGTTGGTCTGGTAGTGGGGGGAATTCTTTTCCATGTTCTACTAAATCTCAAATTGAAATCTGAGATAGTTTCTTGCTGGGTTTTTTGCATGGATGTAAATTGGTTAAGCAGAGAAAAGGGGTCAATAGATTCATTGAATTCCTCTATGAATGGCTTGGCTAACGCTTTCCATGAAGTGATAGTATTATCTTCTAGAGTTCTAAACCAATGTAATATCTTCCCTCTGAAGGATAGGGCTAGAATCCTTACAATAATATCTTCTTCTTTTATGTTGTGGATTGTTGCTAGGTTCAAGATATCCTGATAGTGCTCATAAGTTGTTTTCCCAGATCCATCATAAGTGGGGATAGCTTTAGATACATCTTGGGGAATGGCATTCATTTGGGCTAATCTCAGAGGACCAGTTGTATTCCAGTTGGGATACTTCTGTAATGGTTGATTAGGAGCTACATTTTGTGCCATATTTCCTGTTGTAGGTCTTATTGGGGGAACTATTGGATTTTCTTCTAGAGGCTCTTCCTCTTCGAGGAAATATTGATCTAAACTTCTGGCAACAATAGCCCCTCTGTAAGGTAACTCATAGTAAAAGTAGGAGTTAGGGTTATTCCTTTTGAAATACCTGGTATACATGAAAGGGCACTGGTCTATAGGGATAATTATTTTTTTGAGTCTAAGGACCAGGGAGTCGCCAGGTGAACTTGCTCTTCTCCGCTTACAAGGTCAAGACAATTCACCAAATCTTGATTCCTTCGGGTTGAGATAACAATAACTCATTTGATGGGTTTCATGTTCCTTGTGAACTGGTCCCACTAGGCATGCCAAAAACTATTGGGCACTAAATTGCATCAAGTTTTACTCAATACTATGATTGTCTATCTTCCTATTTTCTATCCAGGCTTGCACCCGATAGCTACAGCTCAACACTCAACATTGGATGGACCAAAATAGAGTTTCTGATCCAACCTCCAGAGTAGGTTGGTTCCTTGTCAACTTAAATAAGGTGTTGACACAATTATGCTCACTTAGGGTTTGAAGGTTAGGGTAAGAAAAGGTTAGGGTTAGAGAAATATGAACAATAGTGGATGGATAGGCTAACAACATTGCACCACAATAAAAAGCTCCAAAAAACTAACCCAAAGACACATAACTCAAATCAAAATTATCACAAATTAGATGACTCTTCATTCATTAATGCACAGTAGAGAAATATTGCAGACAACGATTTCAATATCTAGACAATGATAATCCAAATAACATAATTCACCAATATCTAGATTCTATAGAAATGCACTTCCTAACAATAAAGATCAATCTCAGAAGCAGATTTCAATTACTTTAACAACTAGTAATCCATTAATTTGGCACAAACTAACCACTTAGTATTCATAGAAATGCAGCTAAAGAATTCGAACCTCTGATATCAAGCATGAAGATACAAATTTTGAGGTGAAGATCAATGTAATGCTCCTTCCATTAGCTCTTGGGAATATTTATAGTAGCACAGGAAAACACACTAGAGCCGACCCTTAAAAATGAGGGTTCGACCTCTACTTATAGTTTTGCAAAAATTAAAATTATCAAGAACATTACAAAGATCAAAATTTGATAACGTAGCAGAGAGTTCTTGCTGGCATTTGCTTACTGGTACACCCTCCAGGAAATCCACTGCAAGTGGACCACCATGGCAGCTCGGGGCCTCTGCAACTTGTTGGTCACTTGGTGCAAACTAGATTTTAGGCCTTTTGGAACCAATTCTTGCATCCATAGGATTTGATTTGTCACGTTGCAAAAATCCATTTGAAACCAACGAGCTATTACAGGCTCTGGTCAACCTACCTCTTTGTTCTAATAAACATGAATATTGCTAAAAGAAAACTACATAACGGGTAAGGAAACCCCAGCAGTAATTCTATGATAAAACGTTGATTACATGCTCTAGATTAATATAACACTATATGTATTAAAATGACCAAGCAAGAAAATAACCAATTGTTATGCCTTATGTAGACCGGTTCCTAGATTCATTGGGTTGTTATAGCAATTTAACAACAATTTAGACATGAACAGAGAGAAGGGGGAAAAGAAAATTGGTGCTCTTAGACTTATTCGAATATCATAATAAAACTAAAAGTTAACCAATGAAAGAAACATATATAATGCGTTCAAATAATGTAACCCATTACACAGTGACACATAGTACTAAGACAAAGATATAACAAGAATGAAACTCAAAATTGTATTGATTTCATGAAATATTACATGTAGAGTGGGCAGGATGCCTTTTAACTCTGTTTTTCTCAAAGAAATACATCAATACAATGAAGAAGACTTTGTTCAAATAATGTAACAGGTCTCTCCTACTCTCCTTGTTCCAATCTAGTAATAGTAGAGTCTCTGAATCTCAGGTTCAATAGGATAGGAAATAATCTCAACTTCTTGAGCACTTTCCTATCAAAATCCTACACAATAAAGGGAAGAAAGAAGAATGAATGAGAAAAATAGACACAAAAAGGAGATACAACAACACAACTCTAAAGGGCACTCAAGTATACCTCTTAGAAAAAATGTTATTCTCTAATTGCTTGATGATGAATCTGAACCTGTCTGCTTCCTTTTATAGCTGTTGGTTCTTGATTCTATTATTTTTGGTTTATTTTTGGCCTTACACTTGTCCTCTTCTAAGTTGATCTTCAAAAATGGTACAGTTGGCTTCCACTATATTTTTTTGTTTGGGCTGAACCCTCCCTTTTGAATTTTTCAAATAGTAGCTTACTTTAACCAGTGATGGTGGTGTTTGGAGAGTCTATTTTTTCTTCCACTACTTCTTTTACAATTATTTTTCTTGTTTCCTCTTGAACTATCTCCTTTTGAGCACTTGGCTCTTTAACTGCTTTGAAGACTTTTTCTATTGGCACAGGTCCTTGTTGTGTTGAACTCACTTCCAGTTGTTGACCGTAAGTTTCAACTTCTTTCCCTTTTTGACCTTGTTGCAGCTTCTTTATTTTCTCACTTATTAATCTCCAAACTTCTATGTCAAAGGTGGTAGCAAACCTTAGCATGTTCATTTCCTGCAAAATTCTATTTTTTTGTATGGCAAGAATGGGCTTGTTTCTTTCATATTGGAAGAGTAACATCTCTATAGTATTAACCAAAAGGGTAGATTGTCTAGTCATTTCTAACTCATCATATGACTCACAATCAAATTTATCTATTGTATGCCTGAGTAGTTCTTCTACATTGGGAGCTTCCAAGCATTGTTCTAAGGATAGACCAATATCTGCCATTTTACCTATTGCATATTCTATCAGATTATCCATTTTAGTTACAACATTGATCCACCTTTCTTGGTTTACCCCAAACATGGCTGCTTTCAAGAACTCAAAATTGAACTGGATTTTACTGCCATCATTTGTTATTATCTCTTGACCCTGCAACTCTTCAAAATTGTTCCCCATTAAATCAAGGGTAGGACGAATGACTTCGAAGTCTTCTTCCTTCTCTTGTATCAAGGCTTGTATTTCTTGAGTAGTAATTTGAATCACCCTAATCTACCTAAACATCTCATGGAGCCCTTTGGCATGAGCTCGTATTTTTATTGACATTTCTTTCTTCATTACATTTAGATAATAGGCATGATCCTAAATCTTTACCACTGAAGGGGGTTGTACCTTTGGAGTATCATTTTGTGCCAATTCTTCCTATTGTTTATTTATTAATGCTTTCATTTCAGCTTTTTCCTTCTCTTCTCTTTTCAATTGATTCCTTAATTCTACAATTTTCTCAACTAGTTGGTCCATGGTTTGATTTTGCATTGCCTTGACAACTTGGACCATTTCACCTTCTTTTCCTAGTACTGATGAGCCCCTAGTCTCCTCATTAATTTTGAAGACAAGTGGGTTTTGTAGGGTAGGAATATTTACCTCTGCTATATCTGACATAGTAGTTTCTAATCGAGGATCATCCTGTGAGTTGTTCTCCTATATCTCCCATATTTGCCACTACCTATAATTCTTGTTCATTTGTAGTAGTAAAGGTATCTTGCTCATATTTCCTCTCTAACAAAACCTTTGTAGAAGGTAAAGACAATTTAGGCTTCTTCTTTTCTATAGTGGTTATCTCTGTTTGATTCTTCACTTGGTGACTTCGGAACAGACCCCCAAATCCACCAATTCTTCTCATATTCATTCGTATTATAGATGGAACTTTAATCTCCTATAATTTTATTTTTAAAGAGGTAGGGATGGCCATGGGTGCTAATTTCTTCACACTGGTCACAACTAGTACTCTATCAAAAATGGGAATTATAGCCTATTCTGGGAGAGAAGCTTTCTGAGTAGGTGTGGTTACAATTTCCTTCCCTTTATTTGCACTTGGGTTTTTGGAAACCTCTTGGGAAGTGCTTGGTGTCGCCTCTATTCTGAGATGATCACCTCCAGGAGGCCTGACCTATTGCTCTACTATATCTATAGTATTAACAGTGACCTCCATTTGGTCAATACCCTGTTCTTCTATCAACTCCAATAAGGGGTCTTCTTTGATTGCTTGAGCTGCCCCTGGAAAAATAGGTGCTATAGATTCCACTAAAATTTCTTGAAGCCTTCTTAATTATGTAGGGTAATCATAGGCTTCATGAATCTATGTGTTGCCCCTATCTTCGGGAGGGAAATCATCCCATACAACCTATAAATCCATCCCCTTTTCCATAGCTTCCAATAATATTTCTTCATAAGCATCCTTTCGATGTAGTATTCGAGCATATTCTCTTTTTTCCATCATTCTATTGTATATTCCTTTTGGGTCATAAAACCTCCAAGTTATCTCGTTGAAGCTCATGTTGTCCAACTCAAACATTCCCTTGAGCAGCGTAGGGTAGCCAACAAATATATAGTCCCCAAAGTGATAGGGAACATTGAGCCAGGGGACTTTACCATGTTTCTTTACTAGTCTCATCTTAGCTTCTTCGGCCACCTATCTGCATAACTCCAAAGCTGCTAGGGATAATGGGTAATACATCAACAATAGCTTAGGGGGAATTTTGGCCCCATAGAGCCTGATATAGGAGAATCCTTCTGAGAAAAAGAAATCCCCAATATATTTTTCTTTGATAAAGGCCCTTACTCCTGGCCCTAGTCTCTTAGGGACTATGCCGGTTAGAGTCCAATGGATTTCCACCATGAAATGATCACAGAACCAGCCCATGTGAGTCCATCCTTCATGTATTCTCTAGAAACTACTTTGGACGTAGGGGTTGTTAATGACTTCTACTATTTTTTGGGATTCTTCTCCCAATTGCCCCGCTATTAGGTGGATAAAAATTGAGTATTGTGAAAAATAGGGCATCTCTTGCCTTTGTTCAAAAACTACCTTTTTCAATTCTACCATTTGCTCATGCATTTGGTTACTTAATTCTAGTTCCCAGGCATAAATTGGGGTGTTATGCGCCCGATTGCATTGTGCAGCTAAATATAAAACCCTTTTATTCACTATACTGAGATCCTATACCCCTAAGACTATGTTTATCATATCACAAAAATCTTGGACCCATGGCCTAAAAGTAGTCTTCCTAATTGGGAATTTATCGACTACTTTCTCATTTGTATCAAACAAAGATTTAAAAACTTCCATTCCTGTGAACATTCGAGATTGGTGTTCGATTACCTTTGGCACAAAAAAGGTGGTATACTCTATCAAATTGAAGACCTTCTTGATGTGTTCGACTTTGATGTTGAATACCGGTCGATTCTTATTGTCTCAAAATGTCCTTGTTCTTTCGTCATATGCCACTACCAGCCACGCCATTAAATCCGAGGAGAAGTAAACCTTCAGACATATCAACTTCCTGAGGTTACTGTTCCATCTATTACTTCTAGGGAAACCCTTGTATTGTAACCTCTAGGCTTTATGAAATAGGTCAGCCATTATCCATGGGGTCCTGTTATCATTCTCCATCACATGAGCAAAACTCTTGATACATGCATTGTCAATCTCATATTGTTGTGTTGGAGTAGGTTTTTTATCAACTCCACATTTTTGAGTGAACTCATACATCGTGTTGTTGGGTACAGGCGGTCCAGAGATCTCAGAGTATGGTGACCGGTCTATGATGAACTTCACTACTTCTCTAGTGTCTTCTAGTGCAAAAACGTCTCCCCATGATGCCATTGTGCTCACGATAGCGAGTCTAGTTCCTCTAAAATAGGAAAGCTCAAAAACTCTTCTTCTCTCTTTACCTCTTGCGTACCACTTTCTGCTCTTAGATCACCAGGGTGGTAAACTCGATTGATTTTGTGAGCTCAAATACTGGGTGGTGAAATGAGTTCGATAAATTCACACGTTTGTCATTAATACGGTGCCACCAACTGCTTTTTAAAATTGGCCAAAGAAATTTTGCCAACACATATTTTCCAGAAGTTGGGCCTTCAAGGCAGGTAATGTCTTTCATACTACATGTCCCTGGGCCCTTTGGTTTCTGTACCTACAATAATTAACACTTCTTCTATGTGCCATTGGACACTCTTTCCATCTAACGTGGAACTATGACATGTGATAGGTATAGCTTCCATTTTGAATCTCATGCCACCTTGGCCCTAAAATGATAACTAAATCTTAGGGATCGATTACATTTTTAATTAGGTAGCAATCATCCTAGGGATCTCCATAAGATTTGGTTCTTGATGTGAGTGCCCATCATTATCTTGGATATCCTAAGTTTCCCTGAACAACCGTGATCGAGCGCAGCCATTGGATCAACCTTTTGTCTATCGCTGCCTTGGATCTTTTATAACCTGTGGGTTAGTTAACCAAAAGAAAACATGCTTCGAACCTTCCTTATTTAATATTGACTAATCAAAATAAAGGTGGTGATTAATAATGTGTTAAGGCCCGATTAATTGTGATTTAAAATTTAATTAATCAAATATTGATTTAGGCTTACCTTTTGATTTACCTTTGAAGTGTTCATCACCATTAGATTATTTTGAGATGGAGCACATCCATTGGATTCATCAGAAGATGCTTGTTGGATTAGCCCCACTTGTATTCTATTGTGTTGACTTTGACTCGCTCGTCATCATCGGATCCTCTTAATCTCAATGGAGTGCTACCATTGGATTCACGTGGTTGATTTATTACTTAAATATTTGATTTATGCACTGTCATCGGATCCTAAGGAGGGTTAACGTAGCCATTGATGTCTAAGAACCTACATGATTGTTAGTCCACTACTTTATATAAACCTGTGCTAGGTTAATCATATTAATCATGTTTATAAGGTTGAAAACCCTTGGTTAGTGATGCTTAGGCCCAAAGTTAATACAATGCATTAAAATAATGTAATCCATTTACCCTGGTTAATCTAGTGATTAAAACCTTAATAATATTGCATTAAACATAGGCATTCTTATAATCGGATCATCTCTCTACGCGCTCATCGTTAGATCATACCATGATGGGGGCGCGATCATTGGATTCCCCGTATATGCACAAGGTTTAGCAAAATGGAAGGGGGGAGATTATCCATGTATCAACCTTATAAAACTTGATTAAGGGCTTTTCTTAGCCTTGATAATGCATTTAATCAATTATTTTACCAAAAACCTTGTGAGTTAACCTTTGATCATTTTTAACAATGCGCTATCATTGGATCCGGGTGGAGATGGGCACTGTCATCAGATCTTCATGTTATTTCATCCCTTTGTTTGACTTTGACTCCTTCACCACCATCAGATCTTGACAAGGGCCTTCGCATCCATTGATCTTCGAGCTTGTTCTAGCACTGTCGTTAGATCTCCTGCAAGCTACACACTCAATAGCCAAAAGGGGTGCATCATTACATTTGATTAATCTTGGTTTAAGACAAAAGGGGGTAATTAGAAACATATTATACCCTTACTAATGCATAATTAATTTTGGTCTTTACCTTCATTTTTCCCGATATCTTACCATTTCCCCATTTGGGTTTTGATTTTGGCACAGCCATCGGATCTCGATCGATGTTGGCACGGCCATTGATCTTGATCAACCTGTGGGGTTAGTTACCAAGGGGCATATGATTTTAAAATTTGATTAAGCTGAAAGGGGGATAATTATCCATGCTGTTAGACCCTTACTAATCTTATTTAATAGATTTAATTAATCTCATGGGGTCTTTTACCTTTTTGATGCACCTTTTATGGGAGCGCCACCGTCGGATTAGATCTAGATCGAGCGCTATCGTTAGATTTATCCAATTAGCTCGATGTTTAATTCAAGGGGATGCATACCCTTAATGCTTTTGACCATAGTATTTTAATGAGTGGTTTAATAAAATCAAGCGCATCCGTTGATCTTTGAGTTCATTTAAGCGCTATCGTTAGATTAAAGGACACATGTTTTTGGGTTTTAGACCTAAGATGTATCTTTTTATTGCATTTTGACTTGTTTGACTTATCCCTCAATCGATTTATTAAAGCACCATCATCCGGTTAAATTGGATTCAAATGTGGCCTTTGGATTTGATTTAAGGTGCTCGATTTTTAACTAATGGGGTGCATACCCTCAAGCCTTAATTAAATTTTTTGACATTACTTATGCTTTTCGGGTTTTAGACCAAGGTATTTGATTAAATTTTCCTCTTGCTTTTGAATACCTTAGGGTTAAATATTTATCATTTTATTTAGGCCTAAGGGAGACTTAATTTTAGGAGGATCGAAGCTTGGCTTTAAAATTTTTATTAATAACATTTTTTCATAACCCATATTAATACAATTGAACTTTATTAAAATGGGCACACATTATTAACAACCAAGGTTAGACTTCATCAAACAAACCCATAAGAAATTAAATTCTATCTATTAGATGCAAAAGTACTAGCAATGCTTGCTTATTTTGATGAAACCAAAAATTTAATTTTGTGGATTTCAAAGTTTGAGTCAAATTTGGCTCCAACAAGGCCATTGGAAATCATACATCATCGTTGATATTTCTTGAAATCTATCTATCATCATTTATCTATAACCACCTCTGGTTCTACCTTCTTGAAAACCCTCAACGCTTCAGCTTCCTCTCCAACTAACTATTAAAGTTTTGGTGAAGAAATATCTTTAAATACCTCAGGTTCTTTGACACAATCCCCATCGTTGATCTCCCCCATTGTATGGCTATGATTCATTCTGATATAATCTTATTATGATGGTAGGGAGAACACATCACCATACCGCTTTAAAAAATTTATGACATCATCATGTATATCTTAGAAGCTATGAAATGCCAATCCGGCTTTAAAATGCCTTGAAGGATAAGCGGGATCGAATCCACTCTTTATTCTTCATGCTTCTTTATTATCTGCAAATTCTTTGCCAATCCACATAAAATATCGATGACATCATCACCTCTTAAAAAATTTTGCGGATTCCATTCCAAGTTGGGCAAATACATTGCCATATGACCTTCATTTCGGACCCACCATAATGTAAAAGGACTCTTCTTCCATTCCACGCCATCTTCAAAGTAAAACACTACTTATCGTCATTCTGGAAAAGAGCTAGCCATAATTTCCATTGTCACCAATCCACCTCTACTATGTTTACAACATTCCACATTGTCACCATTCTGGGCAAAAATACTTTGTGTGTTCTCTAGAATCGTGTGCTCCAACACTTAGTCGCTCTTGGGATATTCAAAATATCAAGAGATCACCAATCCGTACTTTTTCCCTATTGAAATCATCATTTATCAAAATATTATGTGGATTCGAGGCACGTCACTAGTGATCCTTTACCAAAAAATTGTTTGATTAGCTCTATAGTGAATTATAAGTTTAGTGGGTTTCCCTAGAATTATTTCAAACTTGAATTTCCAATGGGAGCTTCCTTTTAAAGGCTAAAGAATCAGGAGTTATGGCTTCTAAGCCTTCCATAAATCTTATGGAGAGTTTGGAATGAAAGAAACCACATAATATTTGAGGACTTGAAGATGGATTGGGAAATGGTTTGGAATCGAGGAACAAGTCTCCTAATGAAGAATATTAACACTATCCTCTTCAAGGAGGGATGGGAATCAGAGCAGGAAATATAGATATTAGAATGTTGGGGAGTTAGAGAGAAATTACCAATGCCTCGAGTTCATCCTAGAACTCATGCAAAATGGATATCATCATTGGTTGGATGGTTCAAATTAAATTTTTATGGGGCCTCAAAAAGTAATCCCAGACTGGTGGGAGCTAGAGGGGTGATCCAAAATCATCTGGTTAAGGTAATAAAATCCTTTGTTGAACCACTGGGTAAACATACAAGTTATTTTACTGAAGTAAGAGCAACTTATGTAGGAATTTCTTTGGCTATCAATTGCAATCTAGATAAGCTCATAGTTGAAGGAGTTATGGTAGATGCTAGAAAGTAATGGGGAAATGATATCCTAGTGCACATAAATAATTTAGTTGAAAATGATAATGCCACAAGAATTAATAGTGGGGCTCAATAGGAAGAGGCTACCAGGAAAGCATACAGTATATGATTTTTAGATATGTAAGGTGTATGTTGGTTTTCTAGTTTTGGATGTGGTTAGTAAAGTGTATTTGTTGTTACATGGTTGGTATAGGCTTTATGCCAGTGGGAAATCCTTATTGGTGAAATGGACAGTGATTGGCCATATCTGTTGATGTAAAAGGTTAGCATTCCTTTCAAAAATACACTTTTCCAACTTAACAAAAAAAAATAGGACAAGGATTAAGTCTTCACTAGGCACATCCCCTATAATTTGGTTTATGGACAAGATCCTATATTTTCCACAAATATAAAAAATCTTACCCTGCAATTTATGAAAAATGACTTATAAACATATGATAATATTGAAGCTAAACTATTTAATTTAATGTGTTTGGATGAGAAAATGAAAGATGCATTAAAATATTTTAGTAAATATCAATGAATGATCAAGTGATGGTTTAATAAGACATCCTAAATAAAGGGTTTTAGGATTATTGATTTGTTTTTACTATGGGATAAAGCCCACAAAAAGGATGCCATGGAAAATTTGACCTCCTTTGGCTAGGACCCTTCTAGATATCAAATATTCTAGGAGAAAATACCTTTAGGCTAAAAATCCTAACTAGAGAGGATGTTCCATTACCAATGAATAGACAATTCCTCAAACACTACTTTAGTGCCTAAGTGTATTCCAATACTACCTTGTCAATAAGCCCTGTACATAGTGTTGTTGTTTTAAGATTTGTTGTATTAGTATTGTTTCATTTCATTTGTGCTTTTTCTTTGCTTTTATCTTTAATTTTGTTGTCTTGTGCTTTCCTCTCTTAGCTCAGATCAGTCAAGTGTAACCAACTTCTAGTTGCTCTAAGGAGGAAGTGTTTTCTACACAGTTTGGAGATAAAAGGTCCTACTCTAAACTCAATGAATATAATATTGGCTTAATCATCTATTTGAAATATTTATTATCTTGGGATAAAGCAAATCATTTTGTAAGTAATGCAAAAGGATGTTGCAAATTCACAATGAAAATATTTAAAATATATTTCAAATCAGGATGAATAAAACCATTGTGGTTTGGTTTGTAGGCAAAAACCATTCATATGTCTATCCCGTATTTGCCATAGTGATCCCCAACCCAGAAGTAGACTCCAATGCTTGTAAATTAAGCAAAATAAATCTATTTTAAAAAAAATGGGGCTTAATTGCTTGGGTGATTCATACAAACTCTATCGGGGCTATGAACACCCAATTAGTAGTAGGGAAAGGTCTAGAGTGGGATTAAAGATATCTTAGTTGGGGCTATAAACACTAACTAGTAGAAAAATAAATTTGGTAGTTGGTAATTTTTGGTTACAAATCTGCCATTAGGAAAGGATTTTAGCCTTTTGCGCCCTAGATTCGCCCAGCATATTGAAATGCTGGAAGGAAAGGACACCTTCCATGCCAATCTCTAGAGAAGGTCGGCTTCCTATACTAATCTAATTTGGATTTTTAGATAAGAGTGTTGGAAAGAGATAAAAATTTTGAAAGAAATAAAATATCATGTATTTCAGGTGGGGCAGAACAAGCAGCACAGTCACTAACCTATCACTAAACCAACAACAATCAAAAAAATGTATGTAACATAAACTATTGCTATGATTCCTCCCTATGTATCATTCATTCAATATTCCAGTTCAATTTAATTGACAATGCTAACATCCAAAGCTCAGAATGATAGCAATCAAAAAAATAAATGACATGGTATAGAAATATTTGTAGAAGGTAGCATAAAAGGAAGACACAAACAACAGATCCAAGTATACTTTGATTCAAAAGCAAGTGTTTGGTTATAGTAGCTTCTTATAAATATGTTCCCCCACTATTACAATGAATTGCATTGCTATTTATAGCATATTTCTCCCTCAAAATTACATTATGGGCACAGCTACCCAAACCTATCAAGGGCTGCAAAAGCAGCCTGATTTGATTCTTGTCGGTCGTGGCTATACTTGCAGCATGGTTTTCATGGATTTCACACTACCTCTGACATATTTGGTGGTTGAAAAGAGGAATATTAGTTATTGTGGTAGGTGCAGTACAATTTTTCCTTCGATATTCACCTACCCTATCCTTGAAGTACATTCTCATCTTCTATGACATGTGTTGTGCCCAAATCCTAAAACTTGATTTATTCCTAGCTGGGGAGGCACTATCTACTTAACAATCCTAAAAATTAGGGGAAAATCAAACTTAAATTGTTGAAATTAGGTCCCTGCTACTGAGCGCTCAAAAACTAAGCAACTTTGAGAAATCTTACTGAGCGACGGTGATCACGGACTAGACCTGCATTGCAAATCACTAAAAAACTGCAACGCTGGTGAGAAATATGCACAATTACGGTGATCATGGGTGGAGGAGAGTTGGATATTTTTTGCTTCATTTCACTTCCTTTCTGTGCATTGCTAAAATACTGAGTGGTTTTAGGTACAGCTGAGGGGTGACAGTGATCGTGAGCATGGGTAACTCCTTTTTCAATTGTGCACTCAAAATCACTGCAACGAGTGTCGTCGATCGATGACAGTGACCACTGGCATGGCGACAGTCAATTTTTATTAACTTTTTTCTATTTTCCCTGGGTTACCAAAAACATGGTGCATCATCGAGGTTTTCTCACTTGCAACAGCGATCACGGGCACACCAACACTTAATAAATTTTGGTCATTTTCCTTACTGCTCTTCGTCGCTAGAAACAAGTGCGACAATGGGTGTCATTGGGAAGCGACGATGATCCTAGTCGTCAGTACTTTGAACATGTTTAAAACCCAGCCACAGATCTCCCAGATGGCCAGCACTGCTAGAAATCGCTCTCCAGCGATGGTGATCACTAGGCCTTCAGACTTAGATATTTTTTGCTCTTTTTTGTCATGCTTTGGGTCGCTAAAAAATAGTGTAGCGACAGGGGTCGGGGGCCTATGACGGTAATATCTGGTAGCCTCATACTTAGAATTTTTTTCATTTATCCAACGCTGCTCTTAGTCACTCAAACGCCTTGCTCTTACTTGGAATCACCCAGAAGTGATAGCGATTGTGGGTATGGACCAACACTTAGGAGTTTTTTCATTTTTTTTTAAGTTTTACATTCAAATCTAAAAAATGATTTGATTAACCAAAAAAATGAACATATCGAAACTGAAGCGAGGAAAGTGAAAATGGTAATAAGGAAGGAGGAAAACAACAACCTGTTAGAAAATTTCAAAAGTATTTTACCCCTTGCAAAATTTGGCAACATTCTTGGCAGCTCGTGGGGTATCAAGCTCACCTCGATGCAAGAATCCATACCTTTATCCTTTGGACCCAGAGTCATCCTCGGTCCTTGCTTCCTTTTGCTACTATTTTTTTTGGATTCCTTTCTAAACTTCTTCTTCATTGTCTTCTCCTAATCCTTCCTCAATGATGTCCTCTTTAGTGCCCCCTTCATCTAACTCTTCATCGAATGGCTCTTCCTTTTCATCTAGGTCTTCCTCTAGATTAAACTCTCTGAAGCTAACACAAGCTTGGATGCGCTCGAATGTGTCCTAAACCTGAGCCCAAGAAATTTCTAAGAAGGGCTCCATGTTGTGAATATCGCTCACTAAGTACCTGAAGGTTTCCATCTGGACTATACCGATATGCTCGACCTTCTAGATTAAATCTAGAAAACAAGAGCAAATTAGGCAAAATCTAGAAGTAAAATCTGTTACCTACTCTTCTTGGATTGGGTCTGACCAGCCATCGACATTTGAAGTATCATTATCAAAGGCATCCCATACCGGATGCAATGCTTCCTTTAATAGGCAATTGCCTTCACTGTCTGTAAAGCTCAGGAATTTGAGCGAGGAGAGAGTTAGGAAGGGAGACATGCATATGTCTTTCTCTTGCTCCAGCATGTCCATTAATGCTCTAGCTCTCTAAATTTTCTAAAATCTTTTAAAGAAAGAATGCAAGGTTGCCCTTGTTGCTGCCCAATCACAGGTAACAGAATTTGTAGAAGGTATTTGGAGGTTTTGGCATTCAAGGACCCCTACCTTGACGGCCAGATCAAGCCAGGGATCTGCTTCCCACTCTGCCTCCTCCAGTATATGCTTACCCTCGATGGATGCTTCCTTGACCTGTGTGGCATACGTGAAAACCTTAAGGGACTTAGAAGCCCGAGGTCTAAAGTTTTTCAATAATTAGGCGTAGATTTCCTTGATGTGATCTCTGGAGAAATTTTCCACAACCCTATCTTCTAGCTATTGCTTAGTTTGCTAAATTTGGCCTTGAAGCTCCTCTATCTGGTGCTTAGCAATCTCTTTATGTTCTGAAGTCTCCTTTTACAAATCTGCCAATTATTGCCTCATGTGCTGGCATTATTTTTTAGAGTTATCTAACTGGGCCCACATTCTTACCATGTTCTCTTCCATTTTGATTTTTTCATTTTCTAAATTATAATAGCTCTCCTGCAACTGGAGGTGCTTCAAGTGCAGCATATCAGTTACATCATGAAGATCTAGCACCTCATTTTTGAAGCTGACCTCATTCAGGTTCTTGTTATTGCTCTGATATTCATAATCTTTAGGAGTCATATCCTTTAGAGGCTTCTTAACTTTTGGAATTCTCTTTTCTTTTTGCAACAGCAAGTTGTTAAAATCAAACCTGGAGTGCTTCTCTACTCCAAAAATCTCCTCATATATTTTTTTCATTGTATTCTGCGCCCACCTATTGGAGGTACACTTAACCTGAGTTGCCACGGGCTGGTTCTCTATTATCTATATCAAATCTATCTCTCCAAAAAGAGGCCTAGCCAAAGGCAAACCCTAATGCGACATGTGTTCTTGAGAAAATAGATAAGGTGAAATAGTAGTTTGACGCTCCTCCACTATTGGAGATGACTCAGTCTGGGTGGAGGAGGTAGACAGGTTTTAGGGACTATATGCGAATGATGTGGAGATTGCAGTGGATTTGAGGCAGCGACACCTGACTAGGTTTCAACTAGGGTTTGAAGGGTTTTAGGCTCTATGAAAGAATGACCAGGCTGGGGCTCTTTACCAATGAAGGGTTGGACTTCCTCAATGAGGGGTGATATGTAGCAAGGTAGAGGGTAGCTACCACTCCACTATCCAATTGAATGGCGACGGGGAAGGTTTTAGTAGCAAAGGATGAAGGCACCGCAGACACTAACTCAAAATTTTGAAAGAATGAGGAATGTGTACCTGCAGGCTCTACCTGATTCGATGAGTTGAATATTTTGTCTATCCACTAATTTTTCATGAATGGGGGTGTATCCTCTTTTGTTGCAGTAGCTTCAAAGATTCTGCTCTTCTTTTGGGGTGGCGTCACCTTAGACTATGGGACAACTTCCTTCTCAAACACAGCCCCTTACCCTTTAGACCTTTCTATTTGCATTTTTCTCTTAAGAGGCACAACCTCTTCTTCTTGAGTGATGGGCAATGGGTTTTTTGAATATTTTGAAGGTTTAGGAGGCTTTACTGTTGGCTTAACCTACTTTTTCTTTTGAGGTATTGGAGACACTTGCACTACTAGAGTCTACGTTGCTTGGGGTACGTGCGAGGCTATCTCTTTAGTGGATGACATTGTTGTGGGTGGCTACTTTTCAAAAGACTGCTATATTCTAGGCTCCACGGCTTGCCTTTCTTGTACTTTACTATTGGACCCTTCACCACTTGAGTGTAATTGCTTGAGTGGGATTTACATCTTTCATAGGCATTGAGAACTTGGGGGTACAATGTGTCATAAAATAATAGGCTGCCACATGGTGTGGTGCTTATCGTAAAGAGTGGAAAGTGTGTCATCACTTGCCAAGTCCTTTTTAAACTTATCTTTCCCTGTATGGATGCGCATTATCCACCATTTAGATATATTTTCAAGTGACCACCCTCTCTTCTATAGTTTGGTCTGCATATTATTATATGTCTTTGTATTCATCATGTGCTCCTCTTTGTGGATAGGATCAAACTCAACCTCTACATAGTAGAAATCATGCCACAGTGGGAAAGATTACATATTTTCAATGTTCCACTCTAAATCTCTCCCTAATGGGTTGTTACATTCATCCATGATTTCTTCACGGGGATAGACATGGATTTCCTGCACATTTAAAAAGTCCTTCACTATGTCATAGGGATCATATTTCCATATTTGAGGTAGTTGTATCAATTCAAAGCTCAAGAGCATTGCGTTCAGGTACCGATGTTGTCCATTGATGCTGACCTCGACCCCTCCCTAGGTGATTGGATAGTTGAATAGATGGCATTTTTTCCTCCGTTGACCATACTTTTCATTGGTGTGGTCCATCTGGCATGACGCCTCTAAGGCAAACTAGTATTCTATGGTATAATACGGCAATAGGAAGGGCTTGCCCATGAACCCATAAATTCTTATTACAAATCCCTGTGTCAACTAGAAAGTGTCACCAAAATCCTTGTTGCTAACTTGGTCTCTCATTGCACGTGGGATGCATGGGCAGGAACCATGAAGAAGGGCTAGTATTGGTCCCAAAAAAGATAGATTAAATTTATAATAGGACTCCTCCTTCAGTATCACCTTCTACTGGGAGTGATTTTATGTGGCAGCTCATATGGAACAAGAATAGCCATGCCAAGGCTAAGTAGTATTTGAAGCTTTCACTTGCACCATTTTTCAATTCTAGCAGCTGCTGGTGAATTCCTAGGGCTACACAGTCTACCCAGTCAAAGAAAACTAGCT
This sequence comes from Wollemia nobilis, assembly GCA_028583015.1. Taxonomy (NCBI): domain Eukaryota; kingdom Viridiplantae; phylum Streptophyta; class Pinopsida; order Araucariales; family Araucariaceae; genus Wollemia; species Wollemia nobilis. The sequence goes on along the minus strand of JAQPPZ010015824.1, from coordinate 25,195,047 downwards.
TAGTTCTATCAGTCATGTCCTTGGGATCATATATTTCTCCTCTCATGATGCATTTTGCAAGATCAATTTGGAATGGGAAGACCATCACATCTGTACCAAGACCCAGAACCCTAACTAACATAGTGTAAATGCTAGAGCTATTGAAATAACCCATATTTCTTGGCCCCTTCGGCAATTACCAGGGTGCAAGGGGCTCGCGGAGCTGAGAATTTTTAAATTTTCGCATCCTCAGGCTGTCTAAGTATCGATTTGTCTACCCCCCGAGATTGACATTCCTGATAGTATAGTCTTTGTTGTTTAATATTACACTTGGCATGAAGACCACTCCCATAGTATTTGAGTAGAGAGAGAACAAGATATTACCCCTGTGGTCATAGATCTATCTAGTGTCTAGTTTGTAATATTCAATAATTGCCACCACAAGATCAGGGCAGTGATGTACTTGTCAGCATAAGAACCAGTAGAGGTGAGACAAATAATCCGTTGCATATGGGTGCAAAGGAGAGACCTTCCCTCACCAATTATCAATTATCTCTCATAACTAACTAGTGCCTTATGAGTAAATTCTATCTTTGAGCTTTATCCAGTAATCAATCGGAGGTGGAGGGTCCAATTTTGGTTGTGTTTCTTGAGGTTTCTTTTCCTTTTCAATTCCCATTGCTTGGTATTTTCCCTTATCCTTCATTTCTTTCTTCTGTCCACTCTCTGGTGTGCTTGAAGCCACTCTGCCAACTGCTGCATCCTTCTATCTGCTCTCTTTTCTTCCCATGGTGAGGGAAAATTTTAATTCAATTGCAGGAAGCTACTAAATTTTACTCTGTGCATATTAAAGTGCGTCGGATATTTCTCTAGTAAAGCGCTTTTGAGAAGCTAAGATTTTATAGCAGCAAAATTTGGGATGGGCCTTTAATGGATGACACTCAAATTTAATACAAGGTGCATAAAGCTGGTAGACATTAAATCTGCTCTTGGGTGGCCATGCATGATATCTTTCTTGGAGGTGTCGATATTTAAACCTTACCCTTTGGAACATGTTCCGCTTATAAAATCATTTTTGGAATAAGTGCAAATTCACTTTCCTTTGGCATGTTCCTTGAAGAACAGGTTTAGACACCTTTGGCCACACTTCTCGAAATCACTGGGTGGAGGAAAACAAATCCTGCTTTAAATTTGCATGCTTCCTCAAAATTGCTCAAAACTTGAGTGATTTTGGGTGTGGGCCATTTTAACAAGCGATGGAGAGCTTCCTTCAGACAAATCATTTGCTTTCTATCCAACCCAGCATCGCTCGCAAAATGGGGTAGGCTTTTCAGAAGATGCGTCAGGCAAGCAATAGAGGGCGGATCCATACTTAGCCTTTTTTCCAACTTCCTCACACTGCCCGCTTCACCTAGTAGCTTCTTTGCCCAAAATCCCTTCTATCGCTAAAAAAGGGAGCGACAGTGGGCTGCAGCACTTAGAACATATAGAGCACTTATTTCTTGAGTTCACACAAAATGTAAGAGTGCTTCTAGGACCACTCAAAAATTAGGTGATCTTGAGCATGAGCGTCTTTGACGAGCGACAGAGAGATTTAACACTTAGAAATTTTTTGCTTCTTTTTTATTCATGCCTCCTTCAGATCGTTGTCATCAAAAATCTTGGGTGATTTTTGGAATTGCTTAGAATTTGAGCGATATTGGATACTCTTGGATACTTAGGAAAATCTGGTGCCCTATTTCTTGCTCAGAATCGCTAAAAACTCAGGGGCACTCCCAGGATCGCTCAAAAATTGTGCGATCAACAGGCAATCAACATTAGCAATATTCCTTGTGCTTCTTCTTAATTTGGCCATTGCTTGGAAGGGATCTCGTTGTCATTGAAAAATGAAGCGGTCTCAGGATTTATCAAATAAGCGAGTGATAGCGGGTGAACCCTTGTCTTTTTCTTGACTCTCCGAGACTTTTATTTACATGGGAAAAACTTCTGCACCCACTTGGAATCAAAGTTTTTTAGAGCAAAAAATCCGGTGAACAACTTAGCTCAATAGCCTAAAACTTAAAACAATGAAAAGCATATTTACATTCGAGAAAATAAATAAATTGAAAGAACAAAAAAGAAAATATGTACAGAAGGAACCTCTTGGTGCTTCTCAATGATGATAGGCTTTTCGATGAAAGTCGTTAACAGGTATTAGGAGGATATGACCCTCCATGTCTCTCAAGACAAATGAATTGAATTGGTTGACCCTAGCAACCTGGAAGGGGCCTTCCTAGAAGGAATCAAACTTATCATGATTTCCTATCTTTTTCTTCCAGGAATCTGTAATGTCCCCATTTTTAGTGACTTGGAGGTAATGACCCCGATGACCTATTTTGAGTCCTTGTAGGTCATGCAGAGTGGTTAAGGGACTCATCGCCATGGAGAAAATATCTTTGTTCGAGCTCCAGCATGGTCTACTATAGTTGATTGGCCATTTTTGGATCATGGGTGATATTTTTTGCCTTAGATGATTTATTTCCCTTTATGCATAATATATATATTATAAAAATAATTTTATAAAGGGAAATTATAATTAAAAATTATAATGAAGCCTTGTTGTTTTAAAACAACATTAAGTTTACTAGGTTGGGGGACCAAGGAGGCATCCCCTTCCTTGGAGGCTTCTAGAAGTTGATTGAAACAAGCATAAATAAGAGTGATGTGAGTTCATTTGGGAGGAGGAAAGATATTTGTTTGTTTGGGTGATCTTTTTTAGAGGGCATTGCAGAAATGTGTAGTGTTGGAGCTTGTGGGGAGTCAACCTCCATGAGAACATTGGTTTTGTATGTGCAATACCATACCTAGCCAATTAGAGGAGTTGCTACAGTGGGTAACTCATTGTGCTTCAGATTTTATTTTAGCTTAGGGTTTGTGGATTGTTGAAGGTCAGCTTTGGGTAAATCGGAGACATGGGTTTTGTTGCTCAGCTTTAGCCATTCAGGAAATCATATTTACATTAAGGATTGAAGCTCATTTAGAGGTACTTTTATGTGTTCATCCATGATTGGTTATTTCATATCAAACCTACATGTTTGTTCGTAGTTGCATATTAGAATCTTATTCCGTTGTGGGTATTGGTTCATTGCATTGGTCTTGAGACAACGATCATTTCAAGTATTTAATTGTAATTTTTGACAAAGGGAATGAATTTCTAGGAAAGGTCGAACCTTCCAACTGGGTGCCCTTCCTTGGAACCCATGACTTAGGGTTGATGGTGCTATTTTGGGTGAATATTGAAGGAAAAAATAGTTAAGGCTGACAAAAATAGTTAAGGCTGATATTTTGGGTGTTATTGTTGGGGGGTTGACATTAAGTTAAGGCTGAAATTTTGGGTGCTATTGTTGGGGGCTGACATTGAGTTAAGGTAGTCTAAATTACATCATATTTTGACCAACATTTGTCATTGAGAGGCAGACAAGGGTTTGCCAAAATCTGAAGACAACTGGATTGACAAACGAAGCACCTAGGTTCAATTGTTTTGATCATCATTGAGGATTCACACTTGGTGCTTCATCCATTTACAGAGGTATTTACATTGTTGTTGATTTTAATGTATCTAGGGTTTGAACATTCTAAAGTTGTGCCCTAGTTCGAAAATAAAATTAAAATTAAGTTGCAAATTTTGGATGTTTATTTCTGCAATAATTGTGCAAATTGAAATATATTTTAATTCAAAAAATTTAAATAAATTGGGAAAAAATTGAGAAAAAATCGCAGAAGGGGGTGGCCATTATAGTGGTATCAGAGCAGGTCATTCCTATCATCCTATGGAAGCCTCAAGTCAATTTCAGATTCAATGGCATCTATTGATTGGACTGAGAGACAGCGTGAGTGGGATAGGACCCAACATGAGATAGAAAAGTCCCTCAAAAGTTTTGCTGCAATGATGAAAGTTCCTCTACCTTCAGTTCCTCTTCAGGTTCAACGAAATTCAGAGCCAATAGTAGTAGACCAACATAAATAGTATAGACAGGAGTGGGATGCACTAGGTTTAGATTTTCAAAAACTCATGTCATTCCAAGATTTTGTGGGTACTCAAAATAGGCAAACTCCTAGAAATAGGAGTAGACCAATTCATCAAGGATAGATCCACCAAGAACAAGGAGAACCGATACAACCCACATCACATGAACGTTCTGAGATTCAGGAACAAAGGAGGACAAGCAGTGAAGTGATTATGAAAAATCTACAAGTTTTGAAACCTCCTCACATTAGCAGGAACTAGTTGAGGCGAGAGCATAAGTGCTTCACATGCCAAAAACCTTGGATGCTTGGTCATGTTTGTGAGACCAAATATGACAGTGATTTATTACAGCCTAGTATGGTTGAGGACAATAAGAATATTGAGCTGATTGCAGATGCTTCACCTCAGGAAATAAGCTAGATAGAAGCTCAAAATGACTTAGGTGATGATGAGTTGCTAGAATATGGTTTGTCACAGGGTGAATGCATATCAGAGTTTCAGGATGACTTGGTCAAGGAGCATCTTGTTGATGATGGGGTAGTAGTTGTGGGTTTACATGTAGTTATAGTTGTTAACATACCAGTTGGAGTCCCTACTACTATTAGTTGTCTTGTGGACACTACTGGGATTGTTTCTGGACATGTTAGCTCAGTTGAGGTTTTTGTCATGACTGTAGGAGTGGAGACTGATGCATATGTTACTCATGATAATGTTGTCTCAGACTTCATACCAGCCATTTCTTATGAGTCTGTTGCTTATTCTCAATCAGTTCATTTTGAGACCATTGAGCATCATGACAGCTTTGGTGATGTAGGGATTGACAGGATTATGACATACAGTGGTGACAATGTAGGTGAAGGGTTTGGTTATCAAACCAAATTTTTGGAGGAGATTGCACAGGTTGTTCTACCTACCGATGATTCATAGAGTGATGTTACAGGGGTAGTGCATTTTGAGGATTATAACTACTGTGATGATATTGTACAACATAACTCACTTACAATGGTCGAGCACAGTCTAGGAGTTGGCACGAGATTAGAGGATCATCTTATAGTGCCTTGGGATCTGGGTGTGTTGGCATCCGATGGTGATCTTGCACCAATAGGAGTTGTTTCTCCTTTTGGTGGAATTGTTGCCCCAGATTTATAGAGAGAGCTATGCTCAGGGGGCAGATTGGGAGATGAGTACCCGATTAGCACAATAGAGGAGTTGTTTTTAGAGCTATGTTGGGTAGTTGATGAGTTTGATGAGTGTTAGATTGTAGATTCATGCATGAGTCCCTATAATAGTACATCCGTGTGTGATGTTATTCCTCTGTATAGTGTGATGCTTTGGGATTTTGATATCAAACATTTCTAGATCGTCTCTCTAGTTGTAGTTGTTCAACATGTGCAGTGCCAGCAGGAGTGAACATCATGTTCAGTTGGTTGTGTATAATCTACGGGAGCATGATATACCATTAGCATTTAATGAGTTGTTTTGGTGGATCTCAGAGGCTCAACATCAACACAGTGAGATTTTTTAGAGGATGTTGTGGGATCCTAGTATACCTTGCCATTGCTTGAGGACAAGCAATGTTAAGGGGGGAGACTGTAATGTCCCCATTTTTAGTGACTTGGAGGTAATGACCCTGATGACCTATTTTGAGTCCTTGTAGGTCATGCAGAGTGGTTAAGGGACTCATCGCCATGGAGAAAATATCTTTGTTCGAGCTCCAGCATGGTCTACTATAGTTGATTGGCCATTTTTGGATCATGGGTGATATTTTTGGCCTTAGATGATTTATTTCCCTTTATGCATAATATATATATTATAAAAATAATTTTATAAAGGGAAATTATAATTAAAAATTATAATGAAGCCTTGTTGTTTTAAAACAACATTAAGTTTACTAGGTTGGGGGACCAAGGAGGCGTCCCCTTCCTTGGAGGCTTCTAGAAGTTGATTGAAACAAGCATAAATAAGAGTGATGTGAGTTCATTTGGGAGGAGGAAAGATATTTGTTTGTTTGGGTGATCTTTTTCTGAGGGCATTGCAGAAATGTGCAGTGTTGGAGCTTGTGGGGAGTCAACCTCCATGAGAACATTGGTTTCGTATGTGCAATACCATACCTAGCCAATTAGAGGAGTTGCTACAGTGGGTAACTCATTGTGCTTCAGAGTTTATTTCAGCTTAGGGTTTGTGGATTGTTGAAGGTCAACTTTGGGAAAATCGGAGACATGGGTTTTGTTGCTCAGCTTCAGCCATTCAAGAAATCATATTTACATTAAGGATTGGAGCTCATTTAGAGGTACTTTGATGTGTTCATCCATGACTGGTTATTTCATATCAGACCTACATGTTTGTTCGTAGTTGTAGATTAGAATCTTATTTCGTTGTGGGTATTGGTTCATTGCATTGGTCTTGAGACAATGATCATTTCAAGTATTTAATTGTAATTATTGACAAAGGGAATGAATTTCTAGGAAGGTTCGAACCTTCCAACTAGGTGCCCTTCCTTGGAACCCATGACTTAGGGTTGATGGTGCTATTTTGGGTGAATATTGAAGGAAAAAATAGTTAAGGCTGACATTAAGTTAAGGTTGACATTAAGTTAAGGCTGATATTTTGGGTGTTATTGTTGGGGGGCTGACATTAAGTTAAGGCTAACATTTTGGGTGCTATTACTAGGGGCTGACATTGAGTTAAGGCAGTCTAAATTACATCATCTTTTGACCAGCATTTGTCATTGAGAGGCAGACAAGGGTTTGCCAAAATTTGAAGACAACTAGATTGACAAACGGAGCACCTGGGTTCAATTGTTTTGATCATCATTGAGGATTCACACTTGGTGCTTCATCCATTTATAGAGGTATTTACATTGTTGTTGATTTTAATGTATCTAGGGTTTGAACATTCTAAAGTTGTGCCCTAGTTCGAAAATAAAATTGAAATTAAGTTGCAAATTTTGGATGTTTATTTCTGCAATAATTGTGCAAATTGAAATATATTTTAATTCAGCAAATTTAAATAAATTGGGAAAAAATTGAGAAAAAATCGCAGAAGGGGGTGGCCATTATAGTGGTATCAGAGCAGGTCATTCCTGCTAGCCTGTGGAAGCCTCAAGTCAATTTTAGATTCAATGGCATCTATTGATTGGACTGAGAGACAACGTGAGTGGGATAGGACCCAACATGAGATAGAAAAGTCCCTCAAAAGTTTTGCTGCAATGATGAAAGTTCCTCTACCTTCAGTTCCTCTTCAGGTTCAACGAAAGTCAGAGCCGACAGTAGTAGACCAACATAAATAGTATAGACAGGAGTGGGATGCACTAGGTTCGGATTTTCAAAAACTCATGTCATTCCAAGATTTTGTGGGTACTCAAAATAGGAAAACTCCTAGAAATAGGAGTAGACCAATTCATCAGGGACAGATCCACCAAGAACAGGGAGAACCGATACAACCCACATCACATGAACATTCTGAGATTCAGGAACAAAGGAGGATAGGCAGCGAAGTGATTACAAAAAATCTACAGGTTTTGAAACCTCCTCACATCAGCAGGAACCAGTTGAGGCGAGAGCATAAGTGCTTCACATGCCAAAAACCTTGGACACTTGGTCATGTTTGTGAGACCAGCTATGATAGTGATTTATTACAACCTAGTATGGTTGAGGATAGCAAGAATATTGAGCCGATTGCAGATGCTTCACCTCAAGAAATAAGCCAGATAGAAGCTCAAAATGACTTAGGTGATGATGAGTTGCTAGAAGATGGTTTGTCACAGGGTGAATGCATATCAGAGTTTCAAGATGACTTGGTCAAGGAGCATCTTGTTGATGATGGGGCAGTAGTTGTGGGTTTACATGCAGTTATAGTTGTTAACATACCAGTTGGAGTCCCTACTGCTATTAGTTGTCTTGTGGACACTACTGGGATTGTTTCTGGACATGTTAGCTCAGTTGAGGTTTCTGTCACGACTGCAGGAGTGGAGACTGATGCATATGTTACTCATGATAATGTTGTCTCAGACTTCATACCAGCCATTTCTGATGAGTCTGTTGCTTATTCTCAATCAGTTCATTTTGAGACCATTGAGCATCATGACAACTTTGGTGATGCAGGGATTGATAGGATTATGACATACAGTGGTGACAATGCAGGTGAAGGGTTTGGTTATCAAACCAAATTTTTGGAGGAGAGTGCACAGGTTGTTCTACCTATCGATGATTCATAGAGTGATGTTACAAGGGTAGTGCATTTTGAGGATTATAACTACTGTGACGATATTGTACAACATAACTCACTTACAGTGGTCGAGCACAGTCCAAGAGTTGGCACAAGATTAGAGGATCATATTATAGTGCCTTGGGATCCAGGTGTGTTGGCATCCGATGGTGATCTTGCATCGATAGGAGTTGTTTCTCCTTTTGGTGGAATTTCTACCCCAGATTTACAGAGAGAGCTATGCTCAAGGGGCAGATTGGGAGATGAGTACCCGATTAGCACAACAAAGGAGTTGTTTTCAGAGTTGTGTTGGGTAGTTGATGAGTTTGATGAACTTCGGATTGCAGATTTATGCATGAGTCCCTATAATAGTACATCTGTGTGTGATGTTATTCCTCTGTATAGTGTGATGCTTTGGGATTTTGATATCGAACACATTTCTAGACCGTCTCCCTGGTTGCAGTTGTTTGACATGTGCAGTGCCAATAGGAGTGAACATCATGTTCAGTTGGTTGTGTATAATCTACGGGAGCATGATATGCCGTTAGCATTTAATGAGTTATTTTGGTGGATCTCAGAGGCTCAACATCAACATAGTGAGATTTTTTAGAGGATGTTGTGGGATCCTGGTATACCTTGCCATTGCTTGAGGACAAGCAATGTTAAGGGGGGGAGACTGTAATGTCCCCATTTTTAGTGACTTGGAGGTAATGACCCCGATGACCTATTTTGAGTCCTTGTAGGTCATGTAGAGTGGTTAAGGGACTCATCACCATGGAGAAAATATCTTTGTTCGAGCTCCAACATGGTCTACTACAGTTGATTGGCCATTTTTGGATCATGGGTGATATTTTTGGCCTTAGATGATTTATTTCCCTTTATGCATAATATATATATTATAAAAATAATTTTATAAAGGGAAATTATAATTAAAAATTATAATGAAGCCTTGTTGTTTTAAAACAACATTAAGTTTACTAGGTTGGGGGACCAAGGAGGCGTCCCCTTCCTTGGAGGCTTCTAGAAGTTGATTGAAACAAGCATAAATAAGAGTGATGTGAGTTCATTTGGGAGGAGGAAAGATATTTGTTTGTTTGGGTGATCTTTTTCTGAGGGCATTGCAGAAATGTGTAGTGTTGGAGCTTGTGGGGAGTCAACCTCCATGAGAACATTGGTTTCATATGTGCAATACCATACCTAGCCAATTAGAGGAGTTGCTACAATGGGTAACTCATTGTGCTTCAGAGTTTATTTCAGCTTAGGGTTTGTGGATTGTTGAAGGTCAGCTTTGGGCAAATCGGAGACATGGGTTTTGTTGCTCAGCTTCAGCCATTCAGGAAATCATATTTACATTAAGGATTGGAGCTCATTTAGAGGTACTTTGATGTGTTCATCCATGATTGGTTATTTCATATCAGACCTACATGTTTGTTCGTAGTTGCAGATTAGAATCTTATTCCGTTGTGGGTATTGGTTCATTGCATTGGTCTTGAGACAACGATCATTTCAAGTATTTAATTGTAATTTTTGACAAAGGGAATGAATTTCTAGGAAGGTTCGAACCTTCCAACTAGGTGCCCTTCCTTGGAACCCATGAGTTAGGGTTGATGGTGCTATTTTGGGTGAATATTGAAGGAAAAAATAGTTAAGGCTAACATTAAGTTAAGGCTGAAATTTTGGGTGTTATTGCTGGGGGCTGACATTAAGTTAAGGCTGACATTTTGGGTGCTATTATTGGGGGCTGACATTGAGTTAAGGCAGTCTAAATTACATCATATTTTGACCAGCATTTGTCATTGAGAGGCATACAAGGGTTTGCCAAAATCTGAAGACAACTGGATTGACAAACGGAGCACCTGGGTTCAATTGTTTTGATCATCATTGAGGATTCACACTTGGTGCTTCATCCGTTTATAGAGGTATTTACATTGTTGTTGATTTTAATGTATCTAGGGTTTGAACATTCTAAATTTGTGCCCTAGTTCAAAAATAAAATTGAAATTAAGTTGCAAATTTTGGATGTTTATTTCTGCAATAATTGTGCAAATTGAAATATATTTTAATTCAACAAATTTAAATAAATTGGGAAAAATTTGAGAAAAAATCGCATAAGGGGGTGGCCATTATAGTGGTATCAGAGCATATCATTATTTCCAGCCTGTGGAAGCCTCAAGTCAATTTCAAATTCAATGGCGTTTATTGATTGGACTGAGAGACAACGTGAGTGGGATAGGACCCAGCATGAGATAGAAAAGTCCCTCAAAAGTTTTTTTTGCAATGATGAAAGTTCCTCTACCTTTAGTTCCTCTTCAGGTTCAACGGAAGTCAGAGCTGACAGTAGTAGACCAACATAAATAGTATAGACAAGAGTGGGATGCACTAGGTTCAGATTTTCAAAAACTCATGTCATTACAAGATTTTGTGGGTACTCAGAATAGGCAAACTCCTAGAAATATGAGTAGACCAATTCATCAGGGATAGATCCACCAAGAACAGGGAGAACCGATACAACCCACATCACATGAACGTTCTGAGATTAAGGAACAAATAAGGACATGCAACGAAGTGATTACAAAAAATCTATAGGTTTTGAAACCTCCTCACATCAGCAGGAACCAGTTGAGGCGAGATCATAAGTGCTTCACATGCCAAAAACCTTGGATGCTTGGTCATGTTTGTGAGACCAGCTATGACAGTGATTTATTACAGCCTAGTATGGTTGAGGACAGCAAGAAGATTGAGCTGATTGTAGATGCTTCACCTCAGGAAATAAGATAGATAGAAGCTCAAAATGACTTAGGTGATGATGAGTTGCTAGAATATGGTTTGTCACAAGGTGAATTCATATCAGAGTTTCAAGATGACTTGGTCAAGGAGCATCTTGTTGATTATGGGGTAGTAGTTTTGGGTTTACATGCAGTTACAGTTGTCAACATACTATTTGGAGTCCCTATTGCTACTAGTTATCTTGTGGACACTACTGGGATTGTTTTTGGACATGTTAGCTTAGTTGAGGTTTATGTCACGACTGCAGGAGTGGAGACTGATGCATATGTTACTCATGATAATGTTGTCTCAGACTTCATACCAACCATTTCTTATGAGTCTGTTGTGTATTCTCAATCAGTTCATTTTGAGACCGTTGAGCATCATGATAGCTTTGGTGATGTAGGGATTGACAGGATTATGACATACAGTGGTGACAATGCAGGTGAAGGGTTTGGTTATCAAACCAAATTTTTGGAGGAGAGTGCACAGGTTGTTTTACCTATCGATGATTCATAGAGTGATGTTATAGGGGTAGTGCATTTTGAGTATTATAACTACTATGATGATATTGTACAACATAACTCACTTACAATGGTTGAGCATAGTCTAGGAGTTGGCACGATATTAGAGGATCATCTTATAGTGCCTTGGGATCTAGGTGTGTTTGCATTCGATGGTGATCTTGCACAGATAGGATTTGTTTCTCCTTTTGGTGGAATTGATGCCCCAAATTTATAGAGAGAGCTATGCTCAGGGGGTAGATTAGGAGATTAGTACCCAGTTAGCATAACAAAGGAGTTGTTTTTAGAGCTGTGTCGGGTAGTTGATAAGTTTTATGAACATTGAATTATACATTCATGCATGAGTCCCTGTAATAGTACATCTGTGTGTGATGTTATTCCTCTGTATAGTGTGATGCTTTGGGATTTTGATATTGAACACATTTCTAGACCGTCTCTCTATTTGCAGTTATTCGATATGTGCAGTGCCAGCAGGAGTGAACATCATGTTCAGTTGGTTGTGTATAATCTACAAGAGCATGATATATCATTAGCATTTAATGAGTTGTTTTTGTGGATATCATAGGCTTAGCATCAACACATTGATATTTTTCAAAGGATTTTGTGGGATCCTGGTATACCTTGCCATTGCTTGAGGACAAGCAATTTTAAGGGGGGAGACTATAATGTCCCCATTTTCAATGACTTGGAGGTAATGAACCTGATGACCTATGTTGAGTCCTTGTAGGTCATGCAGAGTCGTTAAGGGACTCATCACCATGGAGAAAATATCTTTGTTCGAGCTCCAACATGGTCTATTGTAGTTTATTGGCCATTTTTGGATCATGGGAGATGTGGTTTGTGCACAGAGCCTGATCTAGGTACATGTTCTAGGACCTCTTATTTCTCTCCAGAGTCTTCTTTATAATATTCATCAAGTTCTTATTCATAGACTCGACGAGGTCATTCCTCTATGGATAGTAGTTGGATGAAGCCTTATGATATATATTGTACTTGCAGGTGAACTCGGTCAGTATGGCTCCTGTGAACCTCGAACCATTATTTGTCACAATCACCTCTGGGATTCCAAAGTGAGTTATCAAACTTTCCAAGAAGGGAATAATTGTCTCCTGGTCAGCATGCTTCATGGGTATAACTTCAGCCCAGTGGGTGAAGTAATTTGTGGTAGTCAAGATAAACTTGTGCCCTATAGAGGATTCTGTTGAGATCTTTTTGACAAAGTCCAAACCCCACTGCTAGAAGGGAAACTCCACTTGAATTGGTTGTAAAGGCATTGGAGCATTCTTGTTCTAACCAGCGAACCTCTAGCACTTCTAGCAGACTTCTTACACATATACGAAGATGGTGGGCCAATAATCGCCTACCTTGATCATTTTTAAGATTGTAGGCCTTACTGAAATGTGTCCTCTCGACATCCCAAAATGGAACTTGTCAAGGACTTTTTGTTTTTCAGTTATTTTAACACAGCGTAAGAGAACACCATCAATATTTTTATAAAATAGCCCCTCGAGGTGCAAAACATACTTCAAAATGTTAAGACAAAACTTCCTTCTTTGTGAGGCGATGATTTGTTCTGGACATCTCCCTGTGCTGAAGTACCTTAGTCTATCATATGTCCAGTCACTCTCCTCTGATAAGGAGTTGGCAAGGATACTTTCCATCACAAGATCTTCCCACTGACAAGTAGATACTTTGGCAGTCGCACTTCTGGCTAACTCCTAGCATAGAGCTTGACCTCGGATTAACTTAGTCAGTCGCACATCTATGTCAAATTCTTGGATTTTGGTAATCCATCATACCCTTTTGTGACATGGTTCCCCTTGAATAATAAAACTACTAACATTGGGGTGTATCACAAAAATTGTAATCTGGCTTTGAGAGAAAAAGTGCTTAAACTTCTTCAAGGATCTCCTGACTGCATGCACTTGCCACTCAATGAAATTATACCTTTTCTCGTGCAGCTATATTACTTGGCTTAAGAATACTATTGGCCGCTCTTCACCATCATCTCTCTTCTAATTCAAGACTGCAGCATAGCTCTCAAGTTCTCTGACTTCATAAAGGATGAAATCCTTAGAGTAGTCTGGGTTTATCAATACAACCGCCTGAGCTATCCTGGCCTTAATTTCTTCAAAGGTATGCTTTCTTTCTTCGATCCAAAAAAAATCAACATCTTTTTTCAAGAGCTCGGCCATAGGCTTGATTACTTGGGTAAATTCAAGCATGAAATTCATCATGAAGTTGATCTGGCCAAATAAGGACTAGAGTCCTTTCTTGTCTACCAAAAGGGGAAGTTTTATAAGAGCTTTTGTTCTATCAGGATCAACTGCTAGCCCTCTTTCTAAAATGACATGGCCTAGCAGCTTTCCCTCCTTGATGGTGAAGACTAATTTCTTGGGATTGATTGAAATACCAAATTCCCAACATCTTTCAAATAGTTGCTCCAAATGAGAGGTGTGTTCTTCCATCTTGTGGGAAAACATAGTCATGTCATCTAAATAAATGATAATATCTTATTCAGCAGCTCCCAAAATGTAAGGTCCATGGCCCTCTGAAATGTGGCCCCAGTGTTGGATAAGACAAATGACATGCATTGATAGGCGAACGTTCCCCATTTTGTGGTGAATGTCATATTGTGATGGTCCTCGTCTCTAACCCAGATTTGGTTATAGCCAAAAAATCCATCTAGGAGAGATAACCTCTAAGCTCCTACGACCACATGAAGAATTTGGTTGATCTGCAAGAGTGGATAGTGATCCTTGAGAGAGGCCTTATTCAAATTTTAGAAGTCAACATAGAGATGAATATCCTCATTCTTCTTTCTGACTAGGACTAGATTTGTGACCCAAGAAGAATGCTTAATAGGATATATGATCTTGGCTTCAAGCATTTTTAGGAGCTCTATTTTCATCATAGCCTTGATGTTCGTGTTAACCACTCTTTGTTTCTGTCTAAAGGTCTTAACCTCTTCTTCTAGTTCTATAGTGTGATGTATGATATCTCTGTCATATCCTTTGAGGTCCTGGTAACACCAAGCTACAATGTCTAGATACCTTCTGCATAAGGCCTGAATCTGTTCTAATTCTTCTAGGGTGTATTCTATTTCGACCTTGATCACCTTTCTTGGTTCTAGTTCCAGATCCCTGGACTACTTGGCATCAACTTTGATCCTATGAGATATAGCTCTGTAATTTTTATCAAACAAGATTTCAAGGGTAATAATTCCCTTAGGGATGTGATTATTTTTTAACTGTATCAACCCCTCATACTGCTCGTCATTAGGGTCTCTACCTTTGATTGAACTTGCCTCGTGTATCAAAAATTTGATAATGTCCTCATTACAATCGAACACTTGCCAGTGGGTGTCCTTATTAGGAATAGAAGGCCTATAAATGGTATGAACCAGCTTCAGCTTATGCATAGTGTCATCAATCGAAATACACCTGGATCCAACAGACACCAAGATATCAGCATGCTTATTATTTTCTTTGGAGATAGATTTGACATTCAAGGAGTCAAATGACTCCATAAGATCCCAGACATGATTGTGGTAGGCCTTGAGGTAATGCTTCTTAGAGGTACACTTATTTGTTATCTAATTGCACACCAGCTTTGAGTATCCAAAGATCTGTAGGTGTTTGATTCTAAACCTCTCTACCTTTTTCAAGCCTAAGCATAATGCTTCATACTCTATCGCATTGTTGGTGCAACTCCAGGCCAGCCTATAGGTGTAATATTTTTGTATTCTCGATGGTGAAACTAGAAGGACCCCTACCCCGACATCGTTCTTACATCGAGCACCATCAAAGTAAAGCTTCCACAACTCATTTGGGGCAGGGCCTATTTCTTTTTTTATGGTTTCCTTGGGCTTTTTTGATTGGATAACAGAGTAGCAACCTATGTCTGATTCAATCATGGCATTAAAATCAAGTAGGGAGAATTCATCCTCTACTTGTAGCTGCTCCATGGCTTCTTCTACTAGATCCAATTCCACCAACTCCTCGATCATTAGGTGAATCGTATCATTCTGTTGTCCTTCCTTAGGAATCTGCTCGACTAGGAAATTAGATGGTTTATCATTATATATTTTCACTTTCCTTCATTTGAAAGGGACTTCCATGTAGGAGTAGTCCAATGACAAATATTCGCCTAGCTTGGTAGTAAACTCCCTTGAGAGACACATGCCAAAGTAGGGATCTAGGTCAACAACCATGACCTCTTGGATCACCATGATCTCGGGTGCTTTGTGCAACTGGATAGGGATGTCTTTGATGACACCCATCATTTTCACAGGAGTGTCATCTAGCTGCAAAATACCTTGACTACTCTGCATATATTTCATGTTGATTTCTTCACATACGGTCCTTGGCATAACAATGGTTGAGGCATCGAAGTCGATCATGCAGTTGTGTACCACATGTCCTTCCATCCGTAGAGATAGGTAGAAAGGCAACGGTCTACTTTTTCTAATGATTGAAGTTGTCGGAGGTTGAGCCAACACAGGTTGTGGCAGCTTTCCTCCTTTAATAGTATTTAGCGATTCTTGCAATAGGTTCACTTGACCAGGGAGCTGAAGAGCATCATACATGCTAATCTTCACTGGAGTATTCTTAAGCTCGTCAACAATGTTCTAGGTCGAAGAATATGGGCCCTCCATTTCTTTGGTTGGCTTGTACTTGGTGTGGTACTATTGTGTTGCCTCAACTCTCTGTCGCTTAGTCAGTGACGTATACTTGAGATTTTCTTGAGCTTGCTCTTTGGTTTCAATCAACGGTTGAGTCACTGGAGCTTTGGTTGGTGGTGCCTTTTCATTGGAAGGTGAAGGCACAGGCACTCTATCAAGAGCTTTTGTAGCTTTTGTAGTAGGCTACATATTTTCTCTTCTAGCATACACCTTTAATGGCTTCATCTGGGCTGCATCGACTTTGATTGGTCTTTTTCCATCTTTGGTCATAATTGACACCAAATCCTCTTCTGAGACCGCACAGTTGTGCTCCTCTTTCCAAATCATGTTCACTTGCTCCTTCGGGTTGTTTCTTGCAATATTTTGGACATAATGTTGATGTAGCATGCAAGTGGCTTCACCATGAGGATCATTGCATGTAGATCACCATTGCACATTATTTGGAGTGCTTGGTCCTGCATGGTTGATAAAATTTCTAGTCGTAGGTCTTTTGGCCTAATCTTGATATTTTATAAGCATCGAAGTAGGATATGATCATCTAGGAATAAATTCCTATTGGGCCTACTTTTTTTTCATCACCGCCACATCACAACATCTGGCAAACATAAGTGAGCAACTCTACATGCTGCAAGATTTTGGATTACACATCGACGGCATGTACCAGTTGTGTTGGTGGCGGTAATAGAGCTAATGGAGGTGCTGGAGGCAATTCCATGTATTACGAAGGAGCGAGAAGCACTGGATATTGTGGTGCATATGGAAGTTGATATGGTGGTGGTGTAGGGGAATGCACTTGAGGGGGAAATTAGGACACAACTGGCACAGGATTCCATGGTGGATGGGGATATGAAGAAGATATTTGAGCAGATGTTGGTGGATATTATCATTGAGGGAAATCTAGGTATATTGGTAGCTACATTTTGTGTGGGATTCTACCTATGGCAATCATATCTAACTCTGCCCTCTGGGCTACCTCATATAAATCAAGGAAAGTATTCACATGGGTTAACTTCATCATCAAACAAATGTCTGAACTAAATGCTCTGAGGTAGTAATGGGCATCTTGTCCATTAGAAGGACATAGTTTAGGGGGCACTCTCTTCTAGGAGCGTGCAAACCTTATATTAAAGTCTGATATCTCCTCTTGCAGATGTCGTTGAATGGTCTAGAATTGGTGCAACAATGAAGATGGATTTGTAGACTCATTGAATCCTTTGTCTAACCCTTCGACCAATTGAGACCATCCCGTAATAACACCTTTCAATAAGGATCTATACTAGTATAATATCTTACCTCATAGAGAGAGCCAACAGTCGAGTCTTGACACTTTCATCAATGATGGTATGAAGCACAGCTAAGGTCAGGATGTGTTGAACATATTCATACATTGACATTCCAGTTCTATCATACATGGAAATAGCCTTCAAAGTAGTAGGAGAAACAACATCTTGCCCTACTAGATTGAGAGGTCCAATGGAGTCAACTGTTGAAAACAGCTCGATCACATTAGGCTGAGCATTCGTATTAAGCTGAGGATTTGCCATATCAGCATTTTGATCATCCTCTTCAATCTGATTAGTAGTGTAATTAGTATTGGTGCCTCCTAAAGTTGTCCCTTCAACTTCATCTTGATCAGTGTGGTAATCAACCAGCCTTGGGTGTTCTCCAACAGTGTTAATGTCAAGCTCATAAAACTTAGGAGGCTCCTATCTGACATTCCTAACTCTCCATCTTGTATGCATGAAGGATATTTTGATATTGGACTAGTCTATGAGACTCAGAGAATATCCAGGTTTAGCAGGGTCACCAGGTGTTCAAATTTGACAGCAATGAAGTGAACATCGATGCTTCAATTCTATTTTGGTATGGAACACTCGGGTCCCATCGGGCATGCCAGAGAAACTATTGGTTACAAATCTGCCATTAGGAAAGGATTTTAGCCTTTTGCACCCTAGATTCACCTAACAAATTGAAATGCTGGAAGGAAGGGATGCCTTTCGTGCCAATCTTTGGAGAAATCTGGATTCCTATACTAATCTAATTTGGGTTTTTAGATAATAGTGCTAGAAAGAGATAAAAATGTTAAAAGAAATAAAATATCATGTGTTTTAGGTGGGGCAGAGCAAGCAGCACAGTCACTAACCTATCACTAAACCAACAACAATCAAAAAAATGTATGTAACAAAAACTATTTCTATGATTCCTCCCTATGTATCCTTCATTCAATATTCTAGATCAATTTAATTGTCAATGCTAACATCTAGAGCTCAGAGTGACAAAAATCAAAAAAATAAATGACACAGTATAAAAATATTTGCAGAAGACAGCATAAAAGGAAGACACAAACAATAGAGCCTAGTATACTTTGATTCAAAATCAAGTGTTTGGTTATAGAATCTTCTTAGAAATATGTTCCCCCTATTACAATGAATTGCATTGTTATTTATAGCATATTTTTCCCTCCAAATTACATTCTGAGCATAGATACCCAAACTTTTCAAGGGCTACAAAAAGCTACAAAAGTGGCCTGATTTGATTCTTATCAGTCATGGTTGTACTTACAGCATAGTTTTTGTGGATTCTACACTATCTCTGATAGATTTGGTGGTTGAAAATGGGAATATTAGTTATTGTGGTAGGTGCAGTACAATTTGTCCTTCAATGTTCACCTACCCTATCCTTGAAGTACATTCTCATCTTATGTGACATGTATCTTGCCCAAATCCCAAAACTTGAAAGTTCCTAGATGGGAAGGCACTATTTGCTTAACAATCCTAAAAATTTGGGGAAACTCAGACTTAAATTATTGAAATTAGGTCCCTACTGATGAGCGCTTGAAAACTGAGCGACTTTGAGAAATCCTACTGAGTGACGACGATCGTGGGCTAGACCTACGCTGCAAATCATTGAAAATTTGTAGTGCCTATGAGAAATATGCACAACAACAATGCTCACGGGCGAAGGGGAGTTGGATTTTTTTTGCTTTGTTTCACTCCCTTT
This sequence comes from Wollemia nobilis, assembly GCA_028583015.1. Lineage (NCBI taxonomy): Eukaryota > Viridiplantae > Streptophyta > Pinopsida > Araucariales > Araucariaceae > Wollemia > Wollemia nobilis. The sequence continues at coordinate 25,175,882 of JAQPPZ010015824.1, read as the reverse complement.
CCGTGCATTACTAAAATACTAGGCAATTTTGGGTATAGTCAAGGGGTGACAGCGATCATAAGCATGGGTAACTCTTTTTTCCATTGCATGCTCAAAAACGTTGTAGTTATGAGCATCATCGGTTGGCAACGACGATCATTGGAATGGTGACACTTAGTTTTTGTTAACTTTTTTCTATTTTTCTTGGGTCACCAAAAATATGGTGCACTGTCGGGGTTTCCTCACCTGTGACAGCGATCGCGGGCACACCAACACTTAATAAATTTTGGTCCTTTTCCTTGCTGCTCTCTGCCACTAGAAACAAGTGCGAGGACGAGCATCTTTGGGAAGCAATGGTGATTCCAATTGTCAGAACTTTGAATATGTTTAAAACCCAGCCACAGATCACCCAAAAGGCCAGCACTACTATAAATTGCTCCCTAACGATGGCAATCGCTGGGCCTTCAGACTTGGAGATTTTTTACCCCTTTTTTGTCATGCTCTAGGTCGCAAAAAAATAGCGTAGCGACAGGCATCAGGGGCCTACAACGGTGATCGTCGACAGCCTCATACTTAGGCATTTTTTTATTTATCCAATGTTGCTCTTAGTCGCTCAAACACCTTTCTCTTACTTGGAATCACCCAGTAGTGATAGCGATTGCGGGTATGGACCAACACTTGGGAGTTTTTTCATTTTTTTAAGTTTTACATTCAAATCTGAAAAATGATTTGATTAACCAAAAAACTGAACATACCGGAACTGAAGCGAGGAAAGTGAAAACAACAATAAGGAAGGAGGGAAACAACAACCTGTTAGAAAATTTCAAAATTATTTTACCCCTTGCAAAATGTAGCAATAGTAATATGTCTAACTATGAGACAATCTCATCATTAGTAGACAAATGTTTGCTCAAGGGTGAATTCCCTAATTTTTAACCTATGGTGGTAAATTTTTACTGATTCTAGAATAAAAATAAATTCAATATGCACACACTTTGTTGAAATAAAATGAAGTGTTGATTTTATATTAATGTCTTAATCCCAACCTTAGATGGATCCCAAATTTTGATCATATAGTTTCATTATCTTAGAGAATGGTTCATTTTATTTCTAAAATGCTTAAAAGCATTTTCCAATAGAGTCATTATTTGTTGTTCTTGCACAACATAGCCTAGTATACATGGACTAGGGACCTTCCTTTTTTGGTGAATTTTCTCTTTTTTGCTTGGGTTTGTGCATAATATTTAAAACTCTAAGAACTCAGCTTCTCAGTTGAAATTTTATAATCATAAATGTCCAAGCTATGCATGCATTAAGCTTGTGATGATGCTTATTGCTATTGTTTGGTATGGTAACCTCTTCAAAATAGTAAATAACCTCTCCCATTAGAATGGATTTGGACTAAACTTCCAAAAAGTACCCATATGCATGTGTTTCCATAGTCTTAGCACCTCAAACCTATTTAAATTTAGGCACTATAATTTTGGTAATTCTCCTAGGCAACATAGATGGTGGTCACTTTCAAGGTTTATATCTTCTTCAAATGTCAATAAAAATCCATGAAATCATCTTTGATTAGATTCAATACAAAAGTATATTTCTAGTAAATATAAATTTCCCTATGTTCCAAGAAGAATTGACCTCCCAAATGACCTATTTTCAACATGTTATTTGGTTTCCCTATTAACTATAATGCTTGTCTAATTATGCAACACTCTCATACACTATATATCTTACAATACTCAATAAAAATTTGTAAAACCACATCTACTAAATGCAGCTCAAAAAACAATTCCAACAGATATAAATTCGTCTATGTTTCGAGGAGGTTTGAGGCCCACAATTACTTTTTTTCTATAAGTTTTATAGATGTAGATGAAATTTAAACCCCAACTCCATTCTAGATAGTGTTGTCAATGACTCGTATAAAAATAAATAAATTCCAACAAGACTAGAAGTTTTGGCAACCAGAGACCCACAGGGAAATAAAGCAATGCTAACAAGATTGGAAGCCCCAACAATCAAAGTTTTGTTGGGAAATATATTTTCCCAAGATCAATGACCCCAAATGTAGAATGAAATAAAAATGTGAGAAATATAAATGTAGCTAATAAAATCAACAACCCACAAAGAATCAGAGGTTTGGAAAAAGCTTATAGAAAAAAGTTTTAAAATTTTTAAGAGGAGGTTTGAAAAAAAGCTTAAAGGGAAAAGTTTTAAAATTTCAGCTTTAAAATTTTCGATCAAAGGTTGGAAGAAAATATTTAAGGGAAAAAATTTAAAGTTCTACTTTAAAAGTTATGATCAAAGGTATTGAAGTAAAATCTTAAAAGAGAAAACATTAAAAGTTCTAACAAAACTTTAAAAGGTGCGATCAAAGGTTTTAAAGAAAATCTTAAAAGGAAAAATATTAAAAGTTCTATCAAAGCTTTTAAAAGTGCAATCAGAGGTTTTAAAGAAAAATTTTTAAAGGGAAAACATTAAAAGTGCAACCAGAGGTTTTAAAGAAAAATATTAAAAGGGAAAATATGAAAAGTTTCGACAAATATTTAAAAATTGTGATCAAATGTTTTAAATAATACATTAAAAGGTTTGTCAATCAGAGATTTGCATAAATTAAAACCCTGTTGGCTTGGAACCCCATCAACCAAAATTTTACAAGAAATTAAAAACAAGTGGAAACCCTATCAATTGAAATGACTCAAATATGTAGATAAAGATAAAAATGCAGAGAAAATATAAGTGTATGGCCCACGAGAAGGAAATAAATTATAAAAATATTGTAAAAAATATCAAAAATATACATAAATCATCAAAAATTTGTAAAAATCACCAAAAACTATAGAAATTTGTTAAAAAAAAAAATTACCAAAAAATATTGAGATTATTAAAAATACAAAGAGAGAGGCAAAGATATAAAAGAATTAATAAATAATAATATAAAAATTTAATTTAAAAATAATAATAATAAATTATAACGCCTACAAATTTTAACTTTGCCTTGGAGGATATCTAACATTGTTGCTTTGAATTTTACGATTGTGAACATGAGAGTTTTAATGCTAACTAGGCAAACATAGATGTGTAAATAGACAACATACAATGAAGTTAATGGTTAAACCACTTAGATCTAAAAAATTAGAAATCAAATCACTAAATAATGTTCAAGCTCGTACAATACAAGTTTTGCAAAAGATTAAAATTTAATAAGACATGGTTGAAGTGTGATTGAGAGGTGATCACAAGGAGCTTGCATCATGATGACATTAACATTGATCAAATGGTGTTAGAATGCAACAAGTGGTAAAATATGGTGAAATTAATGCCCAACCCACTTGCTTCGATTAGTAGATCAATCATTGTACCACTTAACCAATCAGATTCAAGAGATCTCAAACTTTGTGTGATTTTAGATTTAATGAGGTATGTTTGAAGTGCAGCAGAAGCAATACCAAGGAGCTCATGTCAAAAGGGGAGGATAAAATCTTAGATTTGATACACCCCATGGAAATTAATATAATAGTAGTTAAAATTTTGTAAAAGTAAGGCTATGTGAAGAGCAAAAAAAATTTATAAATATCAACTCACTAACCAATTAGAAGGGTCCATCCATTAGGTGGCTTCTTAGACTATGTTCTTTATTTTTATATTTGTAGTTGTATAGGTTTTTTAAACCAAGCCTACAACTTTTTTAAGATCTATTCATGTAATTCATCAAATTGGGTAAATTCAAATCAAATATACTACATTATTATCTTTGTAATGCAATGCTTTTGTAAATGTTATGTTCAATATGTGCATGATGATGGCGGTTACACTTAGTATATTTTCATAGTCTATTTTTACTCTAAATATTACATTATCTCGAACCTCAGGTGGTGTGAATACTATTCATGCCATGGTTCCTTTTAAATTAGAATTATCACTTTATTGGATTAGATCCAAATTTGAGGGCAGTATAGGCTTGTTTGTTTTTTCTTTTCTTTTCTCTTTCTCTTAAAACTTTAAATTTTCTTTCGAACCTATTCAGATCAGAGTATATCAATTTTAATTTAAATACTAAAAAATGATTTTTTGCTATGCAATTTAAATTTCATATAGTTCTAAGTGAATCATTATTGTTGTATACAATGATAATACTAGTGTAATGGATGGTATTGTTTAGGAAATTATAGCTTGCACATCTAAATGCACCTTATGTTTACATGGTTTAAATTCCACTCAACTCACGTATGTTATAATATCAATGTAATTGAATTGTTTTCAAGCATTTGAGTATTTAATGTTAAGACATTATGCCTAGAAAATCTCTCTTAGATTCATACAAGTAAAGGTCCCTTGAAGGAACAACTATTAGCAACCTCTGAGTTCATCCACTCTTGTCAAGACCTAGCTCTACTAGAACCTTGGGGGAAAGAAATTCCCTTTCAAGAGGAAACATACATTGTTCCAAGTAAGTTAGCTTACCCTTGACACATCAAAAGTTGGTCTCTGCTTCTTCATGCTCAACAAAACTAGCATTGGAGGATGAAGTCAGAGTGTTTTATTTTCATGCTCAACAAGCCCTTTTCTTAGATCAAGAGGGAATATACATCCAACAAATTTTCAAGGTTCCTCACACAAAATGGATCAAGCAACAACTTACTATCACCTATACTCCACAAAAAAATAGAGTTACTGAAAGAAGAAATTGTTCCATCATGGAAATGGTTCATTGCATGCTCACAAGAGTTGGTCTAAAGCAGTAGTATTGGGTTGAATTTGTCTCTACTATGGTGTATCTTCAAAATAGAGCATTAAAAGGTATTTAAATGGATTATACTTGAAGAAGCTTGATCTAGGAGGAATCCATCAGTTGCTCATCTTAGAGTTTTTAGAAGCAAGGCGCACATGCATATTCCAGAACAAAAGAGGACCAAGTTGGATGGAAAAACTCTACTATGCATATTTCTTGGGTATTATGAGGTATCAAAAGCTTATCCACTAATTTATACAATAACTAAAAACATACATATCAGTAGAGATGTGGTATTTGACAAGGAATTTGGAAATAATAAAAATGTTAAATATTTTGAGTCTGAATCTCCTATTGTAAGCAATGATACAAATGATAAAGTTCATGAATTAGTTCTAGAATATGAATCAAATTCAAAATTGGTTGATAAAATAGTATTAAAATTGATAGTGGTTGTTCAACCACAACAAATAAAGACTCCAAAATGACTCAAAAATACTATCAAATATGCTAATATTGATGCACCACTTGATCTAACCCCCACATAACCACATACTCACAATAGTATATGGTAGGAGGTAAATTTTGGATTGATAACTTCTGTAATGGATAATACAAAACTAATCTCAATAAAGGAAGCACTAAGCTTGCCACAATGGAAGGAAGCCATGGAAGTAAAATACACATCTCTGATAAAGAATAAAACATGAAATCTTATTGATTTACTAGCAGGAAATAAACCCATAAGCTACAAGTGGATTGTCAAATCAAGTATAAGGTAAACGAATCTATTGAAAATATAAGGCATGACTCATTGTGATGGACAATGCATAAAAGGAATGGATATATTATGAAGAGACATTCACACCAAAAACATATATGACCACCATTTTTGTAGTATTGGTAATCGCAACACATTTTGGTTGGAAAATTCATCAAATGGATGTTAAAAGTGACATCCTTAACGATGATCTTGAAGAAGTATACATGACACAACCCAAAGGTTTTATTGACATTGGGTAGTGTCAAAATGTCTACAAACTAAAAAAGTAATGATATAGGTTGAAATAAGCTCTCAAAGCCTAGTATATAAAAATTAATAACCACCTATTGTAGCATGGTTTCATTAGAAGTCCCTTTGATCCAAATATCTATATCAAGAAAATTAAAAATGAGATAGTGATTCTTATGTTCTATGTTAATGGTTTGGTTATCATTATAAGTTCAAATAAATTGGTGAATTATGTGAAGGATGACTTGAATTTTTTTGACATGAAAAATTTGGGGCTTCTACACTATTGTCTTGGCTTAGAATTTTGGAAGAGAAAAAACCACATCCTGGTCACACAAACAAAATATACAAAGAAACTGCTTGAAAAATATAGGATGACATATTTTAAACCTATGATGACATCAATGGAGTCAAGGTTACAACTATATAAAATGATAATTCACCTTAGGTATCTGCCAAACACCGGGTCTAGAATCAATTTTGTTATAAGTTATGTTTCAAGATTCATTCAAGATCTTAAGAAGAGTAATTATAAAGCTACAAAGAGGATATTGCATTATGTTCATGGTATAGTTGAATATGGTATGATGATAATTTTTTCCTATAGGGATACACAAAATTAAACTATGCTATATTTGTAGATGACAAGAAAACATCAGCAAAATTGTTTTATCTAGTATCTAGACCTATCTTATGGCATAAAAAAAAAAACATACAATGGCACTATCATCCATAGAGGTAGTATATTATGTTACACAAGGAGTTGCATATGAAGTACTATGGTTTCAATTCATACTATCATATATATATGTGTGTAAAAATTGACCAACCTTGTTGGATCTTGATAATCAGGGTGTTCTAAACCTGATCAAGAATCTAATATTTTATGAAAAATAAACACATTTAATCTCAATTCCATTTCATTTGAGATTATGTTCAGAATAACCAAATACAACTCAAGTTCATTCCCATTAAATATCAACTTGTAGATATTTTCATAAAGGCACATGGACAAGTCAAGATTGAATTATTTCATAATTCTCTTTGTATACTAAATAATGTAATAAGAGGGGTGTTGGATATTAATTATTTTATTATTTAGGAAAATAGAGGAGACATAATATGGAGCATCATATTTTTCCACCGTGAGAAGAAAGAACACCAAGAGTCTCTTATATTCTAAGAGACATCACTTTGTATAATCCATTTACATGCTTTGATAATGGATTGATTGATTCTTTGATGACTATTTCATTTATTTTTATGCTTATACCATAATTTCTACCTTTTTATCTCAAAAACCATGCACTTACCAATGAATATAGCATGACTAATGAGATGAGATCAATGAAACCTCTACGAAGACCATCATTTGAGCCAAAGCAAATGGATTGTAAAAATGGTGGGCATGTGGTTCAAATGTGACACCTCCTCTTCACAATCCATAAACACGTCCTATATTTCCAATCAGCCATCCTTGTTAAAGGATTGAAGAGATGGCAGGGATGAATTTAATCTAGTTCTTATTATCTAAAAATAAATAAAAGGTATATTTCCTAGCTCAAACTTGCAACCCATTTCTTCTTACACCCTACCTCATACCATTCTAGCTAGGCTAGTACCTTCCATGAATGATATTGGACATGATTGATTTCCATTATATTCCCTATAGAGCGGTACAAAAATGACAAAATCATAGCACATATAAAAATTCAAAATTTTGAATTTAAAAAATAGTTTCAATATCTCCTTTTGAAGTACAATGTATTATCTCCTAAGATAGAAAGTCAAAATTATAGAATTTTTTGTATGTAGGAGATTAATTTTTTTCAATACTTGACATGCAAATTTTCCAACTCTTCTCTTAATTCCCACATTTCTTGAGACAAGGTCTATTGATAATGTGAGCTCAATCAAATCCTAATTGTGTGAGATGTAGTAAGAGCTTGGTGTAAATGTGGTAGCTTGATGGTAGGCAAAAATGTTGACATTTTGAAGTCCTTGTAGATGTCTCTAATATGATTGATATAACTAGATCCACCCATTAGGAAAGGGTATCATATGAGCTACATGTATTTGGAATAGGTAATTAATTACTTGCTCTTAATATTTTATGGATTTTAAGTCAATAGCACCATCAATACTAGTGAAATTCAACATTATCATTGGTGCCAATGACAAAGATGAATAAATTATCTGAATTTTGATAAATCTAACTTAGAATATATTAAAACAAACCTAAATAGTGATATTTATTTTGATATTTAGAGATTTAGTTGAGATCTAAAGTTTTTTTAATGTTGTATGATTGATGCCTTAGGCAACACATGCCTTAGGTTTATCTTTGTATTTTCGATATTATTTGATTAGGTTAGGGTACTTTATAATTTGTCATGTTTTTTTTTCATATTTTTTAGGTTCTAATTTGTGTGTCTAAATACATGAAATTTTTTCTATTTTAATATAAATTTCTCACATTGTAGTCTATGCAATCATCAATACATTTCAAGTTATGCTCTCTCTTCTAACTTGTCAAGGGCAAGAATGGTCCACTTATTTTTTAGCATAAAATTTAAGTAGGAAGGGCAAAATTTATAAACTTCAAATACATGGCCTACTAAATACAATATATAAATATGGTGTTGGACACCAATTCATCTAGAAGTGTTGTAAAGATGTATTATAAACCAACAAACTAAAGGTTGAATATGTAAAAATAAAAGAATTGAAAAAACTTATGCCCTATCTTCCATACCAAGAAGAACTAAACTAAATTTATTAATGTTAATAAAAATTTTATGTAGTTAACATTAGAACATACTCCAACATCAAAAGCCATAAAGAATTATAAGAAAAAAGCAATTCAATATTAGAAATAAAGAGTTTTGTTTCAAGTCTAGATCTAAATCTAAAACTAAAATTGGGCATAATGTAGTATAAAAATCTACCGTTATACTAATGTTATGCTTCAAATCTCAAACTTGGAATCTAAAACTAAAATTTAGAAATAGTTGATCCAAAAATATGCTCTAACACTCATTGGCATAAACCTGATATGAAAACTGCTAAATTTTGACCTTCAATCCAAGTTATATTTGCAATGTGATAAGAAAATAAAAGCTCTAGAGGAATTGTAATCTTCAGTACCTCTCTGACAAGGATACCAAAAGTGAAAATCACTAGTTATGTCAATTGAGGTAGGTACGCTTGCAAGGCACTATGCATTGTATATGTGATTACAAAACTTGTTAGAGGTCTAATATATATGCTCCTATAGGTCAACTCCAAGTTATACCATGAGTTGATCTTCATTCTTTGCCCATCCTAAGGGAATATGTAGGAAGGAGATAAATATCTATTATATATAATAAATATAAACAACTCAAAAACTATGTGACCATAACAAAATAGAGTAATTTATAAAATTAGAAAATTGGAAAGAAATTAAATTGTATTAGAAAAATAAATGCATAATTGAAATGAATCATACATACAAAATAATTATAGAAAAAATTAAGAACATAATTGAAATAATTTATTTAAAAATTTGGATAACATCAATTACTGCATATAGAAACATTAAAATATTCTCATAAAGACTCTTGCAAACCATGCACTTGTAGATGGCCAAAAATCCAAGGATAAGTGTAGTTCTCCCATGGGAAGAAGAAAGAAGTTACATCCTTAGAATTTAATTAAAATGAAAATCTATTTTCATTGAACTAAATAAATTACATAAAAATGTTTATCCTATGTTCTCCTATAGGTTCTAGATGGAAAATAAATCTTGTCTATCTTATTAATTGCTTATTGATTAACCATTTTACAACTAACTAACTAGCTTTTACCCTAAAATATGTATAGTATTTAAAGAGAACCATGAATCCTCACTAAACTATTTTCTAGCTCTCAAGGGGTGTAGTTGGAATTTCCATGGTCACATTCCATGATAAAATGAAAATACAAAACAAAAATACATTATATTTTAGATTTTACTAAAGTTTATATAATTATCATTCTAATCTTGGGTAGCTAGGATGATTTACAATAGAATAATCCACTGAGACAAATTCTAGTTGGTGTCTTCTTTTAGCTTCTTATAGTTAGAACGTATAGAAATAAAATTTAACATACTGAAACTCAATTCAATTTCTAATTAAATAAACCTACATATATACCTTTTGTAACAATTAACATTGACAAATCCGCCCATGTAGAGGAGTTGGAGAGCAAGTGGGTAGTTAAACCTCTCTAGTTGCTGAGAGGCCCAGGTTCAAATCTCTCGCCTCACATGTTGTGGATATGTTATGTAATGGTTCCCTCATGGTCACAGTCTGTTTACCCCTTGTGGCCACCACCAAAAAAAAAAAAAAGAAACAATTAACATTGACAATATATACAAGAAACATGCAACAACAACAACAAATAATAAATAAATATGAGCAAATTTTATATTAATAGTAGCATGTACGGATATTGCATTACATACACAACACACAATTGCTTGGAACAACAATTCAGAATTGTTGGAATGACACTCAATATTCCTAGAATAACATCCAATCTACCACATACAATGCCAACATACAACTATAAAATAATAAAACTTAAGGTATACATATCAATTTACCTGCCTACTGAATGATCGTCTAGTCTATTGGAAATGATTCATTCAATTTATATAGTTATAGCACCATTTTTCCTATTCACCAATCCATTTAGAATATTTTATCTTCTCCTAAAAATCGATACACACAAGTTCATACCACTCGAACTCATCAAACAGTTTCAATGCATTTGCTAGTTACGTTTTCCATAGTTTAGCAGTTGCATGTTCCCATAGTTTAATAGGGTAAATTCAAATTCCAACCACCTCATCCTATTTTTTTCCATAGTGAGCTAAAATATCTATGGTATACAAAGAAAATTGGTTCACTTAGGTTGAGACAGTTGGTATCATTATGCACCAGATTGTAGAAAAATCCATATAATAAAATATTTATAATTTAGTAAAAATTGTTAAATTATATCAATTTGAAAAAAATAGAAAAATGATTATCATTTTAGGCAAAAATAGGGATCAATCTATAATTAAATATAAAAATATAAGGTTTTTAAGGTAAAACAAATCATACAGATGAGTCATCTAAGTAACTTACCAACAAGAAAACATAGGATTGTTTATTAAAAATAATAAACCAAAAGTGTAATGATAACTACACATCAAGATAGGTTAGGTCCATGTGTATGGACCTAAGCTCCGATACAAAATGTAATGACCTCACTTTGTTTCTGAACAACAACTAGAACAATAAGTAGAGAATCTAGAAAAAGTCATGTTTTTTTTATAAGTATAGAGAATGAAGAGCAAAAGGCCTCGATAAACTAAATCTAGAAAAAACAATAAATATAGAATAAAAATGTTTTTTTATCCTATGGTTGTGCATCACATCTCCTTTGCATTGAGATCTCAGTGCCTATGGTGATATCCTCATGCTAAAAATCCTTTTTGCAAGCATTTTTTCATTTGTGGATGTTCCTAATGGTGTGAGTGGAAAAAAAAATTGGTGGGAGATCCAACTTCAATTTTGAGCGGGACGGGCTTCCCACTCAATTTCCAGTTTCCCTAGCCCATTTCGGACAAGTATGTGGTCATCCTGGGCCTTTTTAGATGGGTTTTTCATTTGTTGTTGATGGGCTCTTGAATTTTCTTGAAAGTGCTTTCTTTGGTGTAAAATCCTTTTTTTTGGGTTTAGATGTGTTTCCCGAGCTCCCACTAGTCAGGTTGTTCCTTTTTGGGTGGTTTTGATGGGATTCAAGGTTTTGGTTTCTTCCTACCAGGAAATTTTCTTAGGATGGGATCATTTCCAAGGATTACTTTCTTATGCCCTTCCTAGGTGGGAATTTGCATTAAAATTTTAAATTTCTCGATTTTGTCTTTTTTGTTTTTGGTTTCTTGGGCCCCTCCTGGGCGGGATTCTTTGTTTTTAAATATTTTGATTTGTACTTTTTTTCCTGGGCCTACATGGATGGGTTTGCTTAATTTTAAAATTTTCATGCATTTTTTGGGATCACCCTCGTAGGCCTTATCCTTCCTTATTGTTTTGTGGATCTAGTGACTTTTTGTAATTACTTTGTAACAAGGTTTTAGGGCCCTTTCAAAACCTGTAAATCAATATAACTACCAAAAAATATATAGAATCAAAGGAAAATTGAAGAAGATAATAAATACAAACTTAACACAGTATTTCACATGGGAAATCGTTACGAGAAAAAATCCAGCACAATAATATCTCATTATTGTATAAACTTAACCATCTCCAATATAATAATGTTCATGTCTCATCTCACTTCAAACCCTAATGCAAGTGCAATTAAATAAATAACAACACAAGAACAAATTTTATAATACCATGGACAAAACACCATGGGTTCAAATATTTAATCCTAAACAACCCATATGGTCTAAAATAGCTTAAGAAACCCTTAAAATTTTATCGAGGGTTGTCACCTTTAGACCCCTGCTTTTTGGTGGCTACCATCCCTGAACCCCTACTTTGGGTCTGGCCCAGATCCAAACCCTAGTGAGGATACATGAAGAGTGTAGTAGCTTTTAGAGTTAATCTCACCAAAATAACATGAAAAATATTCAACATATTTCCAACATTCTTCCACTTGTTGAATACTTTTCATAGGGGTCAAAAACTACCATTATCAACTATCAAGGGAAACCATGCTTATAGATTTTCTACACCAATAAATTTTTTTAGCACAACCTTTGTTAATGAATCAACAACACTATTCTTTGTATCAACTTTCTCCAACTCACCCCATTCTCTTCAACCATATCTCTCAAAAAATAGTACTTGATATCAATATGTTTTGATTGATCATGAAAACCATGATTTTTGGCCAAAAATATTGCATTGACTATCACTATTAATTCTTGCAGCCTTCTACTTAAGACAAAATGTTGAGCATAACCTTTGTAGCCCCACTACTTCTTTACAAGCATGAGTTGTTGCAATGTACTCTACCTCTGTCATGGACAAAGCAACCATTAATTTCTTTTTACTCATCCAACTTATTGCCCCTCCAAATAGTTTGAACACATAAGCACTCATGGATCTTCTCTTGTCCAAATCTCCAGCCCAATCGACATCCACAAAACCTTGTAGATTTACAATATTACTATCTCTAGATTTTTTTTAGTAACAGATAACATAGTTTGAAGTTCCACGCAAGTATCTGAATATCCTCTTCATAGCAGTCCAATTTCCTTTCTTGGATTGGACATATATCTGTAGCAAGAATCAATGCTATGTGCCCAAGCTCAACCACATGAAACAAGAAAAAAAGGAGGATAAGATTTTTGAAAATGGAGAGAATGAAAATCTCATTTCTCCCTTTGTGTTGTGGAATTATATATTGAGAAAAATGAGATTATGGTTAGGGTTCCTAAATCCATATTACATGAAATTCAAATGAACATGAAATGATATTACACATTAAAATAACCTATTATAATGAGGTCTTATTAAAACCTCATAACAATTAATTAGCAACCTAACTAATAAACATGACCTTATAGCATTAACATGTCTTCAATCCCCCCTTAATGGTAGAAGGCCATTTTATTTCAACAGATGAGTGGGTCAGGTGGTTCTTTATGTAGCTAATTAGCCAATTATGGCTCCAATCTATTGGGTCTCCATATACCATTTGGTCATCCCCCATGCCATTTCAGGTTTTCATAGGTTTTGATTTTCAAAAACTAGTACAACCCTTATCCTTGCATGCCCATAAGGGGTTTTCATGAATAGGATAGAGTAGATATTGACCAATAATTTTCACCCACATGAAGGTGGTTTTATTAACAAGCATTAGTCTTGCTAGTCCTATTGCATCTCCATTATCAGGAGGAGATGGAGGCTCTTAAGCCTATCTGTTGTCTGAATAGTTCAAACTTCACCCTCTAGAGTGGCTTGGTAAAGATGTCAACAATCCAATCTATTGTTGGATAGTAGTGCATTTGTATTGTGCCATCTTGAAAAAGTTCTTGGATCTTGTGGACTTTTGTACTTATGTGTTTGGTTCTATCGTGAAACACAAGATTCTTTGCCATGTGGATTTTTGATTGATTATCCACATGCAGTCTTGTAGGACCTTTTTGAGTGATTTCAAGAGTGTGTAGCAACTTTCTCAACCATACAACTTATTTTCTTATCTTAACTGTAGCAATATATTCAACTTTTACTGAAGAATTTGCTATAGTTTTTTATCGCTTTGATCTCCATGAAAGTGGTGTTGAGCCAAGAAATGTTAAGTGCCTAGATGTAGATCTTCTAGTGTCTTTATCTCCTATAAATTTTGATTTTGTGTATGTGATGAGTTTGAAATTTGCATTCTTTTCATACAACAGGCCATAATTATGGGTTGTCTTTAGGGACCTCAACACTCTTGATACCGTTTGCTAGTGACTCTCCTTTGGCTTGGTCATTTACCTTACCAAAATCCCCATTGCATAAATTATTTTAGGTCTTATGTTAGTAACATATATGAGACTACCAATCAACCTTATGGAGAGTGTTGCATCTTCCTCTAGTGTGTTATCGTTTGTGGTGAGTTTTAGATTTTATTCCATGGGTGTTGTCACAGGGTATGCATCTTTAAGTTGAAACTTATCCAGAATATCGTTGATGTATTTCTATTGGGTCAATAATACTTACCAATTTCTTGATTTACTTCTATGCCCAAATAGAATTTCATCAATCTCAGATCAGATATATCAAAATTATTTGCAAGGTCCTTTTTCATTGTGTTAATGATGTGTTCATTTTTACCTGTTAGAATCATATCATCCACAAAGACTATGAGGTATGTGACTTTGTCTTTGTTGTGCTTGATGAATAGTGTTGCATTAATATCTTGGTAATCACACACTTCAAATTCAAGTTGCTTCATCCAATCTGACATCTTGTTGAACCAAGCATGAGGGGCTTGTTTCAATCCATAAAAAGACTTTTTGAGTTTGCATACCTTGTGCTCCTATCCTACAATCTCAAAATATTTTACCTATACCATGTATATTTCATATTCCAATTTTTCATTCAAGAAAGCAGTCTTTACATGTAATTGATGAATTTTCCAATCTTGTTATAAAACTAAGGCTACAAGAGTCCTGATTGTAGGTCATTTTATGGTAGGTTCCAATACCTCAATGTAGTCAATTTCTTACTTTTGCTTGAAGCCTTTAGACACTAAGCTTACCTTGTGTTTGTCAAGGGTACTGTCTGATTTATACTTTTTTTATACACCCATTTGTTTTGAACTACCTTTCTCCCAAGTGGTAGATTGATTAATTTCCAAGTACCATTTTTATCAAAGATTCATACTCCTCGTTCATTACATATCTCCAAGTTGTGTTTGACAACTTCTTGGTATGTGAGAGGTTCATTATTCAGAATGAGATGCAGTTTTGCAAGTTCCAGTTCAACAAGTAATGATTTATGCACTCTTGCTCTAAGGGCATCTCTTGTGCTCATTTTGCCTACTTCATCTAGTTTGATGGTATTTAATAGTTGGCAAGCTTCATGAATTCCTTGAGTGGGGAGCAGTGTGGATGTCTCACCTACCTTAAACTTTTCATCATGATCTTAGAGTGTATCATTAGGTACAAAGGATGCTGAAAAAAATGGATGTGAAACAATACTTTTACCATGATTAGCAATATTGTGTGAAGAGGCAAAATGTGTAGAAGATACAGACATCTACTCAATATCATAGTTTGATTCCTTTAAAATTGTGGGTTGATTTATAGATTCTAAATTTTTAAGTAACTTCTCAACATCTCCCCCCAAAGGTTATAATATTATCATATATGTTAGCATATTTTGATCTAAACTAAATATTGTGTTCCCTGGTATCCAATGTAATCAATTGTTCTTTAGTTTTTGCAAACATTACATCACTTGTCACAATCACTTTTCAGTGTAAAGGAATGAACACCTTGTATTCCTTCTGATCCAGAGGGTATCCAAAAAAGATGTTATTGAGTGATACATATACCCAATTGCAAACATACACCAAATATCAAGAAAAGATGTCCTCTCTTGAAAGGAAATATTGATTCCCCAAGGTTCTAGTAAGGTTGGTCTAACCTAGTTGAATTATAAAGGAGAAAATAAAGAAAAAAATTTGGAATGTTCAGGGCCACACATGACTGTTACAAGCACAAGCATAAATTCATGTTATTTTAACTTAAAGAAATAGAAATTTTAATTCAATTATTCATTTAATCATCAAAATATAACTATTGGCATCAAATATTACTTCTAGAGAGCATAGAAAAGTAATATTCTAGGCTTACTACCATAAAATTACTATTGATATACATTCATTGCATCACATCCATAAAATATTATAGCACATAGCAATAATTCTTCTAAAACTTTAAGAATATATCACATTAAATGAGTTTCAAAAATGAAATTGGACTAATCTACTCCTAATATAAGCAATTTTCAAAGAAAATTTAAAATAAAATGGTTAAAGAGAAATAAAACAAACCATTGAATATTGAAGCCTTAAATTGAATTTGTTGAAGCAACAATTCTAAATCAAACCAGCTCTGACTCAACCAGTCTTTGCACAATCTGAGGTCAAAGTAGTGCCATATTCAAAGGGAAAAGAAACAATAGACTAGAATAGACTCAAATGCAACCACCATCAGCATTCATAGATTACACCAAGAATTCCAGTATATTGCATTAATAAGATGTTCAATCGTTACATTCTTAGACTTGCTAAAATTATGTGATTATGAGAGTAATTCTTCAAGTACAATGATAGGTTTCATATATCCACCAACTACAAGTGAAAGAAATTTCTAAATGACCTATTACTAAAAGTGGAATCTGACCCTTTGGAACAGGGTCTTAATGGCTATTTGTAGCCTTACAATTTAAAAATTTGGGTGCTTTACAACGGTGTTCAGTTTTTTTGTAGTTGTAAATGAGTTGGCTATTTGAGTTATCTTCAACTGAGAATATGAGGTGTCTAATTGGGAATTTTCTTGATTCAGATCTTAAATTATGGCCATGGATATTTAACTACTTTTATATTATCTCTATGAATTTTTGTATGTTGAATTCTCCTCCACTAGTTGGTTAAGGTCAGGTCCAAGTTCAATAGATCTTTATTTCTTCTGTCAGCTCTCACCTTTCCTTCTCTATTGGCCTTCATTTTTTGGTTTCATAGCTTGTAATCATAAAAGAAATTAAAAAAATGGTTTTTGTGGTAAAATTTCTCTTACAATGGTTGGTGAATAATCATTTTAATATGCTTAGTCTTTAGTTAAAAACTTTAGAGTTCAAATAAATCCATTCATTTTAATTTTATATCCAAAATATTAAGTCCAAAGTTTCAATTCTAAGACATTGCTAGGCTTTTATTGGCAAAAAATTTCCCTTTTAGTAGTCTAACGTTTATGCCTTTGCTTTCATGTAGCCATGGTTCAAATTTTAATGCTTAGACTAAGGCTTAAATATGAGGATTAGGTGTACATAATAAATAGTTTCCCCATTTTGTTTTTATTATATATTTGCCTAGGCCCTAAGTCTAAAGTTTCATTCAAAGTACTAAAATTGGTATTAAGACTCATTATTCATGGTTTTAATGATAATGAATTTTAGCCATTGGTCTTTGTTTATTTATTTACTTATTTTATTTATATATATTCATTCATTTATTATTAAAATCCCTTTCCATAAAACCTAGGCTAATCCTTTTCATGCTTTGGGCTACGAATTTAAATGTTAATCTTTTTATTAATATTTATTATCTTTATGTATCGATTGACTACTATTGATTATATTTTATTTATTTATTTATTTATGACTTCTTTTAAATGGACTCTAGCATATTATTGGTCTTAAAAAACATTTTAGGCACATTTTTAGCCTTCAAATCTCTCGATAAAACCTTCTAACCATTGATCTTCTTCATCCAATAAGATGTTATTTTAGTGCTTGTAATTCGTGAAACAATTTTATCCATCAAATCTCTCAGTAGTTATGCCTAACCGTCAAATCTTCTAGAATATAAGACAAATATTTGACTTGTAAGTGCTAAGTCTGAGACTTTTTTATTAGTCGCACTACCTATTTATTGGATTTCCTCGACAGTGTTGTTGAGGCGTTAGATATTCAGCTAATAACACAAACAACTTTGACATTGTGGAGTATTTTATTAACCGTTAAACCTTACTCTAAAATTTTTATTTATTTATTATTTATTATTTATTATTAATGGTAATGCCAATCCATTGGATATTCTTGGTAGTTATGCCTAACCGTAAGATCTTCTAGCATATAAGACAAAACTTGATTGGATGGAATATTTTATTAATTTTTTATAACATTGCTTGTCCGTCAAATCTCTTGACAACTTTTCCTAGTTGTTAGATGATAGGGTGATGTACCTATTGAAGCTTTTATTCTTATTTTATTTTCTCATAAATAATATTTGAGTCTATTGTGCCAATCTCTAGGATTTATCTGTAGGATCTTCTTGATTAGACTCAGCAAGCTTTTATTGGTAGACTCAATTAAACCATTCCCTTGATGGTAATAATTAGAAGAAAACTTTAAGTTCACTTTGTTATCATAGGTCCATTCTACAAACTAAATGGAGGTAAAGGTTGAACCATTATCACAAACTATAGAGTAAGGTATTCTAAATCTGGTGACAATGTGTTCTTTAAGTAACTTAATTATGACTTTTGTAGTACAATTCTTAGTGGCCTGAGATTTTATCCAACGTGTGCAATAATCTGTTGTAGTTAAATTGTACTTGTGACTAGCTAAAGAATTTGGATTAATGACTCCTAAAAATTCTAATCCCCATTGGGCAAAATGGTGAGACTCAAATACTATTTGTAAAGGCATTGAAGCATTTCTTTCTCTATTAGCCACAATTTGGCAAGTATGGCATGATCTAACATGGGCATGGGCATCCTTAAAAATATGAGTCCAATAATATCTAACTCTCAATATTTGATGTGTTGTGGAATTTGTTGAACCATGTCTAGTCCCATATTTGCCATGAAAGTCATTAAAGACTTGAGTAGCTTCATCTTTATTTAAGCATCTAATATAGATTCCTTCATTATTCCTTCTATACATAACATCTACTTTGATCATGAAGTTGGCACTCTTTAGACATAATGCTCTTCTTTGAGTAGCATTAAAATTACTTGGGCATTTTTTGTTCAACAAGTAGTAGACTATATCTTTGTGCAACTCATTAATTATGATATTATCCACAAAATATTGTTGGAAAAGGATTTGATGATATATTTCAACTAATATTTTACTTAGTCCTTGCCCTTTGACTAATTTCATAATTTGGATCTCTAAATTAAATATTTGTAAGGTTGTCATCCATTTACCTCTTCTTTCTCCTAATTCATTTTGCATTAGCATGGTTTTAATAGTTGGGTCTAGCACAATTACAAATATTCTACTATGTAAAATATAATGCCTAAATTTTTTCATTGTCTTTACTAAAGCATATGCTTGTTTATCTATGATTGTATATTTTAGTTGGGCATATTTTAATGGGGATCTCATAAAATCTATTATTTTTTCTTCATTATTTTCATTTTTTTGTGCTAGGACACTAGTAGTTGAATGTTTAGATGCAAATAAATAAATTTAAAAGGGTTATGTGTAATCAAGGCTCACTAAAACTGGGGCATTGGATATAGCATCTTTAATATCAGCACCTTTCTTGAGCATGTCATTTAGTGGTCTGGCTATCTTTGCAAATCTTGAGATGAAATTTCTAATAAAATTAATCTTTCTAAAGAATGATCTAAGTTCTTTCTTACTACCTAGAAGATGATTTTTTTGTATTTCTTGTACTCTTTCAAGGTCTATTGAAATACCATATTTAGAAATAACATGACCTAAAAGTTTTCCTTCAGTTACTCCAAAATGCATTTCTTAGGATTCAATGAGATATCATGTTCTCTATATTTTTGGAATGTTTTTCTCAAATCATTAACATGATTAACATGTTTCTTTGAAAACACATAAATATCATAAACATAGATAACTATGCACTTATCAATTAAGTCTCTAAAAGCACAATCTATTGCTCTTTTGAAAGTAGCACCTGCATTAATTAATTTAAAGGGTATTATTTTATAAGAGAAGGTATCCCATTTAGTGGTAAATGCAATCTTCATTCTATATTTAGGGTTTATCATAATCTAGTTATATCTAGAATATCCATATAAGAAAGAAATCATTTTAGATCAATTTACCATTTGTAAAATGTGATCTATGGAAGGCAAAGGATAATTATATTTCTGAGAAGCCTTATTAAGATTCCTAAAGTCAATGCACAGGTAAATTTCTCCAGTTTTCTTTTGAACAGGTACTATATTAGCTACCTAGATGGAATGCCTAATGGAAAATATAATATGTGCATCTAAGAGTTTTTAAAACTTCCTTTTGAACAAGGGGTTCAAACAATGAATTAGTAGGTCTTTGTTTAGTAGGTCTTTGTTTCTATCTAAATGGCTTTTTTTTTGTTTCAAAAGGATAGTATGAGTTATGATCTTTTTATTATATGTTTTCAGATCTTCATAGTTCCAAGTTATGACATCTTCATAATATTTAAGAACTTGTATAATTCCTTATTTTTCTTGACTAGTGCAAGCTTTTCCTTACAAAACATTCTGAGGATTTTCACTAGTCCCTATATATTGTATTATATGCTTTATCTTGAAATACAAACTTGCTACATTCATTTTTTTATAGTCTATATCAAAAATTCTTTCTAGAGAAGCCATACCTTTGGGAATTGTATTTTTTTTAAGAGTTACCTCATTATTTGCCTTTGCTTCATCCTGGATTCTATCATCTTCATCTATGACCTGGTTTTCAAAACTTCTAAAATTAGTCATGAAATTTTGCATATGTTTATCATTTTCAAACACCTAAAAATTACATATATATTTGGAATGGACGGGAAGGCTACTAATTCTATGAAAATTTTCTTAAACCTTCTATTATCCATGGTTTTTAGTGTATTTTTTACCACTGCCAAGGAGTCTGGAGTTCTATTATAGAAACTAGTTTTTTATTGAAAGCATGGAATTTATCAATTAAATATCTTATTCTATTTCTATAATGAATTAACATTTTGTCATGGAAAGCGCATTGGCTTATCACTTGCTTAACCACCAACTCATAATATCCTAGCACTTTTAAATATTTAATATTATTTCTTAGAGTTAATTGCAGTCCATATATCAATGCTTCATATTATGCAGTGTTTTAGGTACAAGGAAACTGCAATCTATAGGTTGTTAGACAAGACTTTTATTTGGGACTAATTATCTCAACACCTCCTCCACTACATTTCCTATACTTTGATCCATCAAACTTAAGAGTCCAAAGGTAAATTTTCATCTTTATTTTGCTTACTTGGTGATATCTCAATTTCAAACTAATTTGTGATTTGTTTGATTTCAAGAATGTAAACTCCTAATCCTGATTCATTATAGAGAACATCACTAGTCTTATTATAGTCTATAACGAGTTCTATAAGTCTTGGTTCTCTTTATATTCTAATATGGTTTGCAACTCCTCACCAAGGTAACCACATGTGAGAGAAATCAGTGGTCATATATCCATTTAAATTTCTAGACCAGACCTTACTTAGCAGTATTTCATATTTATCGGTGATATCTACTACTTGAATGTCTATATATTGTTGAATTCTTGGCTATGATACCAACTGTATATGAACATGCTTTAGTACACCAACCACATTAAATTCTATTTTGTCTAGTTGAACTACTACTCAATTGGAAGGAGCAGGTTTCAAACCTAACTTTTCGAAAACAACGTGCAACATGACGTTACCTGAGGCTCTTGAATCAACAATACAATTATGCATATTCTTACCTATAATTCTAATAGTCAAGAGGAAATGAGTGGCTTCCCCTTTATATTTTCATGACATAAATTATGCATCTATGGTTCTTGCATTCAATTTTATTTTGATCACTAAATGCTTTTATTAATAGTTCTTACTGGTCAGCTAGTTGGGTAACTTCAAACAATGATATGTTTGCTTTTGTTTTCTTCAAGTCTTATACAATGTTATAAGTAGGTTTATCCTGTTCTAAAATTTTGTGTGGTTGTGGTTGTAAATTAGCCTTAGGTGGATTGGAATTATTTTTGGCTTGTGCATCAAGAGGAATGGAAGTATGATTAGGTGGAGTAGAGGAAGTGATTGGTGTTTTACCTTTGCTTCTAAGCATATAATTGTGATTTCCATTTTTGAATTGTCTATAGGATTGTACTTTTTCTTCTAAGGATCCATCATATCCTTCTTCATCTCCTTCTGATGATTCAAAAGTTTTTACTATTAAAGCTATTCCATTACTAGTGCTTACTTGATTTGAATTATCTTCATTTGGTATTATTTTTATGATTTCCATTTCTTTTTTAAGTATATCCAAAGTTTTGAATTTAGGACAATCATTTTCACTATTTTGTGTAGTGGAATGCACTCTACACCAATTTTTTAAGGCCAAATATTAAATATTAACTATGGTATTAGCATGATTTTGATTGGTAATAGTGTTAGTATGATTAGCGATTGGATTGGGCACTCCTCCATTGTTTGGACGAGTGTTCTATTGGCAATTGACGCTTTATAAATTGAAGTTCCTATTCTGAGGTGGATTATTGGGAGGAGGATTCTAAGGTACCTACTTTTGCAATTGAACCATATCACTACTAAGTTTTTGGACTAATCTTTGTAGATTATCTAACTAGGAGTTAGCATTATTATTTTGTCCTATAATAGTCTGATTTGCTACATTATTTACAGATGCAATGGAATCTAAGAAAGCAGGTATGTTTTGGCTTTGAGTAGCATTTAGAAAATTTGGGATATTCTAATTAGGATTGATATTTAAAAATGTTAGCATATTCTAAGTAGGGGTAGTTTTTAGAAATACAGACGTAGTCTGCATATTAGTTTCAACATTCTTATGAGCAGTAAATTGATTATCTAAGTATGGTGGAGTAATAGGATGGGTGGGAGCGGTTGTAGATATGAAAAATTGACCCACTTGAGTGAGTCATTTTCCATAGACCCTCCAATTTACCCAAAGCAATTTTAAACCTCTCCCTCCCTTATTTCCCCCCTTTTCTCTTACTCCGGTGAAATCGCAATAGGCCCTTATGGTGTGCAATTTTACCTAGCTAGGGTTTCTCTTAGAAAACATTTTTTTTTGCTTAACCTTCTTTGGCATTGGCTATTCCTTAGTTTTCACACATATTCTTGTTTAAAATATCTTATAAATAGAGGGTTTGAAGCATTCATTTTATCACCTTACTTATGGCTCCTATATTTCTTCTCATCATAAATTTATAAGAAGTAATCTAACAAGCTGCCTACAAGTGTTGATGTAAGTGCTAACAAGACTCTATTGAAGCTTTTTGGATTTTGTGGAGATCTCTTCTACTACATTTGATTGTGTGTTGTTACCTTTGGTGGATAAGTGTTGGAGCCCTAAGGAGAAGTCTACTACTTTATAGGTTTTCATCCTTTTGATTGCTTTTTGCTACCACCAAGTCATTTTCAATCATTTTTCCTTTCGCATATCATTAGATTTGCATCTATGATTAGTTTATTTACATTGTTCGACTGCATTTTCCTTTTGTTGTGAAATCACAACCCATAATTATAGGGTATGATTTCATCATAAGAAAAATCATGGTTTCCCTATACAGGACATGATTTTGTTGGTGCTAAGCTTGGGGGTAAAATTTTACCCCCAAACCCTATATCTGCATTTCATGTTACATTTAGAGCATAATCACACATATTACATTTTTTTTATCATTTTTTTGTTGCATTATATTCTATTTTTCCATATTCCTAAAAGATCAAATTTCACTTTTGCATTCTAAAGATAAGCTAAAAGGACCTAGGGTGATTGACTGTTGCACCTCAAAGTATAGTCGTACAGTGGCCTAAGCAGACCTCTAATGTTGATTATTTTTTGAGGGTTTTGTGAAGTTATTTTGTAGGATAGAAGTTGTGGAACATTTTTGGATGCAATAAAAATCTTGGACTACCACCGGATTAGATAAGTACTCTAGTAGATATTTAGGTTGTTTTGCTAATTGTTTTTTATTCATTTCTATTCAAAATAAAAATCACAGGTGAGGAAAATCATTTGATTAAATTTCTAGCATTTGAAAGAATAAAATCATGTATTATGTATTTAGGTTTTTTAACCTTGTTTGTACATTTCTCTTGGAACCTTGCTCAAAGGCTTTGCTTTGCAATTCTAGGGTTAGCAATCATTCAAGCAAATAATAATTCTAGAGATAGCTCTTGTCTTCCTACATATTTTATCTTGCATTTTTATTTCCCTTTTTGTGGTGTAGTTTTAAAAATACTA
The DNA here is from genome assembly GCA_028583015.1 of Wollemia nobilis. Lineage (NCBI taxonomy): Eukaryota > Viridiplantae > Streptophyta > Pinopsida > Araucariales > Araucariaceae > Wollemia > Wollemia nobilis. The sequence goes on along the minus strand of JAQPPZ010015824.1, from coordinate 25,151,657 downwards.
AACATAGGTGCATGCTTGATTAACATATTCAAACATATTTCACCCTAGACTTGGATTGAGTCCTAAAATCATTCTTGGTGAACCCTTCTCCCAGTTTTCCACTAAGTGTAGATTTATAACATACCCTCGTGGTTCACCTCGGCTCCCAAAATATCCATTTGAGAATCATACACGGTAGGGTATTTTCCCCCTCTACATATTTGGTGAACCCTACGTGAATGTGCATATTAATGGCCAATTTAGGAAGCCTCTTCCTTGTGTGCTTTTCTTTTGAAAACTTTTAAGCAAAACCACTAATTTGTTTGCCTAGAATTAGAAGAAAATTTAATAATATCTTAAAATTTCTTGTGTGCTTTTGTTAGTATTCCTCCTTTTTAACTCTATCCTTTTTGTCTCTCCTAATGGGTCCCAACATTAGGAGTGGGTGAAGGCTTTCAGATTCTGATGAGATTTTCGAAGAAGATGATCAAATCCATAGAGAAAATCATAATCTAGATGAAGAGAAAAATGAAGAGATTGAGAATAGCCTTGATCCTATTAAGGGACCTGTTGAGTGGTATTTTCACACAGTTGTGAAAGCACACTCTCCTTTAGGATTTGGGCTCCAAATCCCCTCTTGCAAAGAAGTTAAACAAACAACTTCTCCAAGGTCTCCGCTGTATTGGCATTTGCATATGTGTATTAGTAATCTTGAATAAAGATATTCACTTTAAATGCTTGGAACACCTTAGTGATTGCAAGTAACTGTAAACAAGGGGCAATGTTGGTTTATTTTACCGTGAAACTTTAGTGATTGTTCATTGAACCAAAATAAAGCAAATGTGAGTTGGCCTTCATATGACCACGATGTGATGCTCAAAATGGAAATTTGTGAAAATGCCATAAAACATAACCCCTTCAATGAAATTGGAATTTTCATGAAGGGAATGTCATCATAGGCTCATGAGTGCAAAACAAAACTGAAAAAATGAAATTTGACCTTAAAATGGAAATTTTCATTTTTCGGATTTTTTTAAAATCTGTAGTAAAACAACTTCGATGAATTTTTTAAAATATTAAACAACTCCGAAAATGAAATTTCAAATTGCGTATTAGAAGTATGAAGTATAACCTACGCAATGGTTAAATTATTTTTGGATTTTGAAGTTTTTTAAATATTTATTTTAATGCTTGAAGATTAAAAAAAAGTTAAAATTTTTGGAAAAAATAAAATGCAGAAAAATGAAAATAAAATGCATTCAGTATGATGCTATCCTATTTTGACAAAACCGAAGATGTGAGGTTTCCATGCATGCAACCTAACCTATTGGACCTGCAAAACAAGCACGATCCGGATAAGCTAAGTGTTGGCTCCTAGGGTTTTAAATGAGGTTTTCAGATTTAGACATTCGCATGAAGCAACCAAGAAACTTGCATAAACTCCATTTACAAGCCTAAAATCTGAAAAGGGGAAAAATAGACATTTAATCTTGCATGCAGAAAATGACTCCTTCTTTCTTGTCCATAAGATGCAACTTTCTAAAATTTTCTGTATTAAAAATTTGTCATTTTACAATAACAAAAATTTTTGGTTTTCCCAAACCAGTCTGTGGAAGAAAAATAGCCCAAACAGGTCCAGAATGGCCCTCTTGCCTTCAAATTTGTGACACTGCTTGCAGCAGTTTCCAACCCCTTCTGGCCTCTTTGAATGGCGTATTTAAACTTCTAAAAAAATTGTTTCTCCTTCCATGACGGTTCGTTTCATTTTTCGATGGCTGTTCTTTTCACCTTCCCTGACTGTTCGTTTCATTTTCCCATGGTTGTTCGTTTCACCTTCCCTTGTGCATGCACATGCTTTGGTTTCCATTTTGTGGCCCTTCGCCGTGAAAATGTAACATGTCGCGATATCGCGACACTTTTCTTCTCTTGGCCGCGACAATGCAACATGTCGCGATATCGCGACACTTTTCTTCTTTTGGCCGCGACAATGCAACATGTCGCGATATCGCGACACTTTTCTTCTTTTGGCCGCGACAATGCAACATGTCGCGATATCACGACACTTTTTCCTTTTGCACCAATGCAACATGTCGCGATATCGCGACACTTTTTCTTTTTGGCCGCGATAATGCAACATGTCGCGATATCGCGACACTTTTTCTCTTTCGCTGACTATGCAACATGTCGCGATATCGCGACACTTTTTCTCTTTTGCCGCGAGGATGCAACATGTCGCGATATCGCGACACTTTTTCTTTTGGCCGCGATGGTGCAACATGTCGCGATATCGCGACACTTTTTCTCTTTTGGCCGTGATGGTGCAACATGTCGCGATATCGTGACACTTTTTCTCTTTTGGCTGCGATGGTGCAACATGTCGCGATATCGCGACACTTTTTCTCTTGGTCGTGATGATGCAACATGTCGCGATATCGCGACACTTTTTCTCTTTTGGCCGTGATGGTGCAACATGTCGCGATATCGCGACACTTTTTCTCTTTTGGCCGCGATGGTGCAACATGTCGCGATATCGTGACACTTTTCTTCTTTTGGCCGCGATGGTGCAACATGTCGCGATATCGTGACACTTTTTCCCTTTTTGCCGCGATGGTGCAACATGTCACGATATCGCGACACTTTTTCTCTTTTGGACCGCGAAAATGCAACATGTCGCGATATCGCGACACTTTTTCTTTCTTGCGGTGTTTTGCCTTTTCTTTGATCTTTAGCATATGGGCCACTTCGGTCTTCTTGGAAACATGCAAAAAATGTGGGTCCCCAATTTTGGGGTACGTTGTGGAGCAACCACAACAAATGGCGACTCTGCTGGAAAATGCTCCTGAGCATTTTGGTGAGAACTCAACCTGAAAATACACGAACTCAAATACAAGCGTCAGCAAATATCCAAAGAATGCAAACAGATCAGAAATACATGAAGCATTAGAATCATTAAGCATCAGCTCGGTGTGTGCAATGTGCTTCATTCCCTATCGTTTGAAACTTGTTCAACTTTCCATTGTCAGTTTCACTTATGATTCGTATGCAAGGCTATGAATGATTTGTGCAGGATTTGATGTATGACAACTATGTTAGAGATATAACAACCTGCTTTGCAAAGGCTCAAACTTTCTAGTATCATAAACAAACATATTAAAACTGTCAAACCCTCTTAGGACCAAACATATGCATACTGAATTAATTTATTAGATCCCAAAGTGGGTTATGTGTCACTACCATCTTGAACCCATGTGCAAGTGTAAGTGAAATCAGAGCTTTGGGGAATCGGATTCCCAACCTAAGCGAGATGGGAATTTAACCCTATCCTTACTACTCTGATCTGGAGTTCATTACCTCATCTTGAACAAAATGATTTGACCTCGTTATGGATGAAACTGTCGAGGCTAGCCTCGTCCGTTTGAGCAGTCAGTGGTCTTGCTTTTAGACAAGACATGTTGCCATGCATGAGCATACTCCACCGCCGGTCAGGCGTCTATAGCCCCGATGGAGATCAACCCCATAATCCAGGATTTGGCTTCACTTTTGATTTCTTGAACCTTGGGGATGACTACCCATCCTTGCAAGGGACATGTAGTACGATCCTTCCAATCCAATATCAATGATGCAATAATAGTAGAAAGAAAAATATTTGCTTTGGAACTTCAAGTTCTTGATTGGGCAAAATAGAAGCTTTGGGGAATCGGATTCTCAACCTAAGCGAGATGAGAATTAGACCCTATCCTTACTACTCCATGAAGGTCAAATCAGAGCTTTGGGGAATTGGATCCTCAACCTAAGTTCGATGAGGATTTAACCCTATCCTTACTACTCTGATTTTAGGCTTTAAGCACTATGGGAGTGGTAAAAAACCACTGTTTTAAGGATTATGTTGCATGATAGGACAGACACGAAATACTCCTTTCGCCTCACCTTTTCTTCCAAGTATGGTTTTGACCATTTTGCTCAAGATCCTCTTTAATATGTGTAGAACGTGCTTGGTTCAAGATAGTTCGGGCATCATTTCCCAACCTTAGGATCCTTTTAATATATGTTATGTAATAACCCTAAGAGGATTCGACACCTTTTCAATGATTGTATTTGAAATGTAGATGCAACCGAGATGAAATGTATATGCAATGCGGAATGTAACATGAGATATGGATGAATGCATTGCTCTTTTTGAAATGCGGATGGAGTATATCACCTACTTTGCCATAATTTATAAAACTGACAACTTCATGCATCACAAGTTCCAAACGATATTCTTTAATGTGTTTGCGATACTCGTGGAGCTTTCTGCAATACAATTCCGATGTTTCATATTCTCTTAGTCTTAGTTAACATTCATAAGGACATAAGTTGACATCTCGCTTTTCTTTTTTTTTTTCTAAGACAAACCAAAAGTGTCCAAAGGACCAACACACAAAACTTAAAACCAAAATGAGATCCAATCCAAAACCAAAACACAAAAACCAACAGTATATACAAATGTACAATATAATACAAGATGGTGCAAAGTTTGGATTATCATTTTCCCGGATCCCAAACCTGATTAGAATTCTTTAAAAGACATATGACGTGATACGCATACCAAGTTTGGAAGGAATCAAACAAGAACAAGACTAGACCAAACAATGCAACCAACTTCAACTTTTCCCTCTCACCCCACCAATTAGATTTAGTTCCATTAGTATTCTCATAGGTGAGATTCAAATTACCAAATTGATTAGACAATGGTTGATTTTCAATTCTTTCTTGTCTATTCTTTAAGGTGCAAATTTCATAATTCCATTCATGATTTAGAACTAGGCTTTCTTTATTCAAAATGAAATTTTGTAAGCAAGAGCCTATTTCTAAAAATTTCAAAGCTAATTCATTTTCCATGTTCTTAGGCCAATTAAAATTGTGCAACAATTTACAAGCCTCTAGGATATTTACTAAATTGGGATCATTAGGAGTTTTTATCCTAGGTTCAAGAATTAATTGTTGATGAATTTGATTTAGCAATTTAAATGCATCAAGCTCCTTTTCATTCATTAAAGTAATGTTATCAAAGGTGTGGTTAGAAATTAATCCTTGTTCTTCATTCACCTTCAAAGGCATTTCATCATATAGCACTTGTTCTTTCTCCATGATTTGTTTATCAAAGGCACCAAACCTAGGTACCCAATTGAACACCTGTCCATCCCTTTCAAACCATAAGTCTTGTCTATCTAGGGGTGGGTTAACTAACACATTTCCATGGTCAATCACTTGGGTTGTTTTGGGTAACGTGAGATTTTCAATTGGATCATCAATGATATCAAACCCAAATGATTTAGGTTTTGTAATTTTCTCATTTTGAAATGGCATAATCATTGTAGCACAAGTAAGTGGATCAAGATTTTCAATTTCTTTTCCTTCAAAGGAATCTAAAGCAAATGACTCTCTTTCTTGATTCATGGTTGTAGAATCCTTATCATCTTCCAAGTTCAAGTTATGATGCTCAAGTACCTCTTCTTCATCTTCTGATTCATCAGCATGTTTCTCATCCAATTCATCTTCACCTTCCTTAGATGATTCAGTTATTTCCAAAAGTGGGTTATTTCTTGAATTCAAATTGGTAAAGCTATCATAATCCAAATTTGTAACCCATGATTCAATTTTATCACAATTTGGAAGGTGTGGATCCTCTTGGTCATCACTTTCGAGAGCATCATCCAAAGTGTCTTTCGAGAACAAGTGGTGAAATTCGATTATGTCTTCAACTTCATTTGTTGATTTTATTTCAGATTCATTTCCAGTCACTTGTGATGACTTAGGATCTTCTACAATGGGATCAATTTTTGAATTCCGTGTCATATAGCTGCTCCAATCCTTTGCAAGTACCTCTGACCAAATCATATCCACATAAGTTTGTTCATCCAAATCCTCCTTTTTGGGTAATGATTCTGGATATTTCTTTTCCAAAACAAGATGGTGATCATTTGATTCCAACTTCTTGTTACCCATCCATAGAATTTCTTCTCCAAAATCTTCATGCTCTTCAAGACATTTCGAATAGGTATTTACTTCAACGTGAGTCACCTCAAAATCTCTTGTATCACTTGAAGAAGCATAACATGAAATATCATTAAGATCGGCATTATGAATTTTCTTCCTAGGATGATTTGGATGCATACATTGATGTGCTCGTTTTTGCGGTGGAACATGCCTACATACCTTCTTAACCACTTTCTTTTGCTCTTTTACTTTCGATACGAACTCTTTGGGTTGAGTGGTAGAAGTAGTAGGATTAGTTGGATTGATATCCATGGACAATGCTTGAACATTTGTTGCAATGGTTCCATGAGTGACCACATGATTCTCTAATTGAGGCATAATTGGATGGATGAAAGTACTTGTATAAGCACATGTGGGAGCATAAGTTGGTATGGTAGGATAAAGTTGATTGTAGGGAAAAACATTTGATATCAAATTTTGTTGTGCCCACGCTTGATTTACCATCGAGGTTTGATTGCAAGCCCCTAGTTGTCCTACCATAGTTGATTGCCCCATTCCATAACCTTGTGGCCTCAATTGTTGATCTACAATCATAGCTTCTGTGTAGGCCGATGCAAGATCAGTAACCAAGGGATTCATCCTAACAAATATGGCAAACAATGGATCCAATGCTCGAAAGTATATTTGAAGAGCACCACTTTCCTCAATAGTATAGGGAGAAATTAATCTCGCATGAAGCTTTCGAAACCTCAAGTTGAAACTTCTCACTGGCTCATTAGGTTCTCTTTTGCAAGAAGCAAATTGTTGAAATATCGTGAGAGGATCAATGAACAACCTAAATTGATTGATAAACTCATCTTTCAATTGAGTCCAAGATGTAATAGAACCAATGGGTAAATTGATGTACCAATCATATGCCACCTCATCTAGGGTTCCAGGAAACATTCTACATGCCACATCCTCATGTTCGACATTCCATCTAACTAGGATATCCACATAGGCTTGAATATGTTCCTCGGCTAATGTTGGACCATTGTGCTTGAATTTGGGCAGATGTTTTTCTACGTTCTTGGGTAAATCATGAGAATCTCCACTAATGTTCAAAGGACTAACATGTATCCCATACCACGTTCCTGCAGTTGTAGCCATTAATGAAACTCAAAGAATAACTCCAAAACCAATTTGTTAGTCATGAATAAAAGAAGGAACCACGACAAAGCAATATTCTAAAAATGTAAATTAGTTTCTGATTCACCAGATCGCATATGCGCAAGTGAAGAGCATACTCCTAGTGTTGTAGGCTTTCTGATTCACAAGATCGCATTACACGCAAGTGAAGAGCATAATACCGACAACAAATACATTTTTAGACAAAAATAATTCCTTACAAATAAGCATGAAATGACTAGCAAATATCAAACCTGTAACGTATGAATAATCATGTTAGCATCAACCAAGAGATGTATCCATTAAAATCAAATGAAAGTAATTGCATGGAGACAACCTCGTTAGTCATGACCAAAATTTTTCAAAATCAAATCAAAACACATTATTCCTGTATGAACAATCAAAAGCGTTAGAACAATGCATAGCAATTCACGTCCTCCTTTTAACAGTACAAGGTCGTATTATTAAAAGAGGACTGAAGATAATAATCAATAGGGCATGAAATATTCAAAATTTAAATCCCTATAGCATTTAAATCACACTGAAATAAACCAATTCAGGCCCTCCTTCTAGCGCCAAAATGTTGAGTGGTATTTTCACACAGTTGTGAAAGCACACTCTCCTTTAGGATTTGGGCTCCAAATCCCCTCTTGCAAAGAAGTTAAACAAACAACTTCTCCAAGGTCTCCACTGTATTAGCATTTGCATATGTGTATTAGTAATCTTGAATAAAGATATTCACTTTAAATGCTTGGAACACCTTAGTGATTGCAAGTAACTGTAAACAAGGGGCAATGTTGGTTTATTTTACCGTGAAACTTTAGTGATTGTTCATTGAACCAAAATAAAGCAAATGTGAGTTGGCCTTCATATGACCACGATGTGATGCTCAAAATGGAAATTTGTGAAAATGCCATAAAACATAACCCCTTCAATGAAATTGGAATTTTCATGAAGGGAATGTCATCATAGGCTCATGAGTGCAAAACAAAACTGAAAAAATGAAATTTGACCTTAAAATGGAAATTTGCATTTTTCGGATTTTTTTAAAATCTGCAGTAAAGCAACAACTTCGATGAATTTTTTAAAATATTAAACAACTCCAAAAATGAAATTTCAAATTGCGTATTAGAAGTATGAAGTATAACCTACGCAATGGTTAAATTATTTTTGGATTTTGAAGTTTTTTAAATGTTTATTTTAATGCCTGAAGATTTAAAAAAAGTTAAAATTTTTGGAAAAAATAAAATGCGAGAAAAATGAAAATAAAATGCATTCAGTATGATGCTATCCTATTTCGACAAAACCGAAGATGTGAGGTTTCCATGCATGCAACCTAACCTATTGGACCTGCAAAACAAGCACGATCCGGATAAGCTAAGTGCTGGCTCCTAGGGTTTTAAATGAGGTTTTCAGATTTAGACATTCGCATGAAGCAACCAAGAAACTTGCATAAACTCCATTTACAAGCCTAAAATCTGAAAAGGGGAAAAATAGACATTTAATCTTGCATGCAGAAAATGACTCCTTCTTTCTTGTCCATAAGATGCAACTTTCTGAAATTTTCTGTATTAAAAATTTGTCATTTTACAATAACAGAAATTTCTGGTTTTCCCAAACCAGTCTATGGAAGAAAAACAGCCCAAAAAGGTCCAGAATGGCCCTCTTGCCTTCAAATCTGCGACACTGCTCGCAGCAGTTTCCAACCCCTTCTGGCCTCTTTGAATGGCGTATTTAAACTTCTGAAAAAATTGTTTCTCCTTCCATGACGGTTCGTTTCATTTTTCGATGGTTGTTCTTTTCACCTTCCCTGACTGTTCGTTTCATTTTCCCATGGCTGTTCGTTTCACCTTCCCTTGTGCATGCACGTGCTTTGGTTTCCATTTTGTGGCCCTTCGCCGTGAAAATGTAACATGTCGCGATATCGCGACACTTTTCTTCTCTTGGCCGCGACAATGCAACATGTCGCGATATCGCGACACTTTTCTTCTTTTGGCCGCGACAATGCAACATGTCGCGATATCGCGACGCTTTTCTTCTTTTGGCCGCAACAATGCAACATGTCGCGATATCGCGACACTTTTTCTCTTTTGGCCGTGACAATGCAACATGTCGCGATATCGCGACACTTTTTCTCTTTTGGCCGCGATGATGCAACATGTCGCGATATCGCGACACTTTTTCTTCTTTTGGCCGCGATGATGCAACATGTCGCGATATCGCGACACTTTTTCTCTCTTTGGCCGTGATGGTGCAACATGTCGCGATATCGCGACACTTTTTCTCTTTTGGCCGCGATGGTGCAACATGTCGCGATATCGCGACACTTTTTCTCTTTTGGCCGCGATGGTGCAACATGTCGCGATATCGCGACACTTTTCTTCTTTTGGCCACGATGGTGCAACATGTCGCGATATCGTGACACTTTTTCCCTTTTGGCCGCGATGGTGCAACATGTCGCGATATCGCGACACTTTTTCTCTTTTGGCCGCGATGGTGCAACATGTCGCGATATCGCGACACTTTTTCTCTTTGCGGTGTTTTGCCTTTTCTTTGATCTTTAGCATATGGGCCACTTCGGTCTTCTTGGAAACATGCAAAAAAGGTGGGTCCCCAATTTTGGGGTACGTTGTGGAGCAGCCACAACAGGACCCAATGATAACATTATATTTGAATCTTTTGCACATGTTTGGAGCTTTTGCAAGCATCATAAGGATGCCTTGGATAAAGCTATGGAAGAGGAAGCTTGACTCAAGGTAGTTGGAATGTCTCATCAAGATATTCATAACAACTCCTTGATTGAATCTTTGAATTATGGTAATCTTATCCATAAACCAAATTATGCCACTACTATAACCACCAATGTTGGAAGTAATCCACAAGTCCCTCCAACCAGTAGTGCCATGCACTATTGTTTTCAATTTCCTCCTTATTCTACTAATATAAACATTCTTGTTTTTATTCCACCAACTATTAGTTATCCTCTCTCGCAAGATATCACATATCACATTGGTATCAATGCCTTCAACATGGGCCAAGTACCCATTCAACAACCTAACCATCCCTTAGGGAACCTAGGGGTATTGCACAACAATAATTTTGAGGTGCAAAGTTTAACTAATATGGTGAAAAAATTGGTTTCAAGAGTGGATATGATTCAACCCCCTAGTTTCACCTATATCCATAGAGAAATGTGCAATCAACCTTGGACCCTATTGTAGCTGCTAAGCCTTATCCTAAGCATTTTCTATGCAGGATTTACCTATATATAAGGGAATTGAAGATCCAATTGAGAATTTGAGAATGTTTAGAATAACTTGATATGATATCATATATGATAGCATGTTGTTGCTAAATAAGTTCCCTAATATTCGTAGTGGAATGGCATTAGAGTGGTATTATCGGTTACCCAACCACTCTTTGAGGAATTTTGAAGAAATAGCTAAACTATCTGTGCAACAATTTGGTGCTTATGTTGAAAATAACGTGACCATGAAAGATTTTTACATGTTAAAACAAGGTAAAGAGGAAATTTTTTTAGAATTTTTAACTCATTCGAGGAGTCTAGTTGGACACTTGAGATATACCTTACCTCCTTGAGACATGCTTGAAATATTTATTGGAAACTTGCAAGAGCAATTGTCTTATGCATTGGAAACCACAACTATCACATATTTTGATCAAGAAATTGACCTATCAAGAAAGGTAGAATAAGCTCTTATCATAAGAGGACAATTTAAAGTGAAAGAATATAGGACCACTAAAAATCAGTATAAGAACAAGTATGTGGTCGGTAATGGTGTAATGGATAGTATACCTATTAATAGTATTGTTAACAACCTACAAAAGATAATACTTCAAAAACCTCCACAAAGAAATTTCACAAGGCTTAACATACCTATGGAAGTGGTTATGAAGCAACATTTGGAAGCTAATTTAAGTAGGGGAAAAATGCTGCACCTAATGAAGATGAACAATATGCATCTCTCTTATGTCTCATGAGCATCAAATCGAAAGCATGCAAGTATAAATGGAAGAAATACTAAATAGCAAAAAATAAAGTAAATTAAGTCTATTTCTTATTAATTTTGTGGATCAAATACAAGGTTACATAGAAGTCCCCTTGAGGGCTCAAAGATTATATAATTGTTACAAATTGGGTGCCCAAGGATCAAAATCCTCCAAGTAACTCAGGTGCACTTCCAGTGTCTTTCCTCGTACCCACAATCAATATGGATGGTCTAATGTTGACATTGATTGTATCTTTTATCTTGAGGTCTTGTGATCCTTCCTAATACAATGTAGAAACCTGCACCAAAAATAGAGCTAAAATTGTGTCCAATGGCGTACCATAATCGCAGTGCCTGCTTCCAACCTACAAAACACAAAGCAAGAAATTTATGCCCCTAAAAATATCCAAAACACATGAAACTTGGACAAAATGAATAAAATAATATTTTGAGATGACCCATGTGGTCAGATTTTCAAAATCAGGTACGAATTCCTATGCATGCTCCGATGGACCCTACAAGCCTATAAAAACTTCAAAATGCGATATCTCATCCAATACAACTCTAAAATGCATGAAATTTGGACAGTAGCATCATATTATATCCTAGAATAATTCTATTAAAAAATAGTAGAAAAATTATGCATAAATTTGTATTCATCCCAGGGGACGAATTTGACTATCATAGATTGGGGGCGCCTGGGGGTGGGATGCCCACCAATTCTACTCACTTTTTTGCCACCAATTCCATTGTGTAATGGTACAAAACACTCTATGGGGTATTTTCATCAACTTTTGTAAATAAATTCACTCATATGGTCTGGTTATGTGAAAAATTTGTGCCTCTTGGATCACTTGCAAACCTCCTTCTGTAGGTAGAGATTTCGAGCAAAAAAGGGCACAAAAGGGTGAAAGGAAATCTTAGCAACACTCCATTGCTTTATCCTAAAACTCCTCTCTATATTTTGTGTGGAAAATTGATCCACTTTATATCCAAAATAGGCTCATGCACAAAAATACATGCAAGGGCATGCATGGCAGGAGGCGCCATTTGTCAAAGAGGAGGCATGCATTGGAAGGGGAAGAGAATCTCCATTTTTGGCCTCCATTATGAAGTATGTCATAAGGATGCAGCATCCTCTGACCCGCATGCTTCAATTGGTGGGGAAAATGGTAGTTTTTGGGTGCCACTTTTCCATAATTTAACTTTTTCTAGGTCAAACTTGCTAACCATCCCACCTTGGGATGGTTGCTTACCACCATTCCTGGGTAGGATGGACAGGATCTGCATTCATCCTAGGGTGGGACGGATAGGAATATGGAGCCAAAACTTCCCAAAATAGACCAAAAGACTTCAAAACCATGCAAAAGTTGGCTTTAACCACTGTATACCTTCTGAGGGCTGCCCTAGGGGCCATGTGATGTCAACTTAGCCATTGGTCATGGGTGCCTAATTGGATTGACCAAATTTTAGTGTCTACAAATGCCCCTTTTTGAGATGCGTTGTGTGCAACACAGCGTTGAGAAAAAATAGATGACTAAAATGTTAAATTATTAAGGTTATTAAGTAACCTAACCAACTTTAGATGCCCCAATCATGGAAAGAGCATGCGTTCTTGAATCCTTGCTTCTGACGAGCTAAGGAACTTGCTTCAAGTAAAACATCTCCAGTGAGGTTGACTTGATATTAGACATTATTCATTTTATGAAGAGTCAAATTTCTATGATCCTTCATGCTTCACAATGCCAAGAATTTTTTTAATGTGTGCTTGTTTGCTTCCAGAAGTAGGGGCATGATTGTCTTTGTCAATGATTCATTGAACGAACGCAATTTGCATAATTGAGTGTGTGCTTGTTGATTTGGACTAAGTATGACTACCCCCTCAAGTGATGAGTCAATGAGGGAATGAATCATGAGAAAATTTATGATTCACTTGACCCAGATGACTTTTTTTAAGGTTACCTTTAGTTTTACCCATTGAAAAATGGGGCAATTTTGAGAGGATTTTGATGATTTTGATCATGTTCTATGGAAGAAAGGAGGGGCAAACCTCGTTCCTGTGGGGTGGTCCAGCCACAATGGCATTTTTAGGAATATAAATAAGGACCCTTCCATTCATCCATGAGTGATTTAGTTTAATATTTATCCTAAGTCAATTCCATTAGATTTGACTTGTTTTTGGTGGGTTTTGGACCCTTTTCTTTGGTTTTTGTGTTGTTTTTGGATTTTTATTGTTCAATTGTTTTTAAATTTTTTATTATTTATGATATTTCATAGAATAATACCTCATAAACATTAGATACCCCAATCATAGAAATGGTGCATATCACAGAATCATTACCTTTGATAAGTTAAGGAACTTGATTTTGGTAATATTTGGCATATTGGCCAATAAGCTTAAGTCTAATTCTAGCCTTGGCAGCAATTAGGATACAAGATTAAGTCTACACTTTATCCTTGGTGGCAATTGGAATATGATCTCAAGTCTACACTTTAGCCTTGGTGGAAATTGGAAGATGAGCTCAAGTCTACACTTTAGCCTTGGTGGCAATTGGGAGATGAGCTCAAGTTTGCACTTTAGCCTTGGTGGCAATTGGAAGATAAGCTCAAGTCTACACTTTAGCCTTGGTGGCAATTGGAATATGAGCTCAAGTCTGCACTTTAGCCTTGGTGGCAATTGGAATATGAGCTCAAGTCTACACTTTAGCCTTGGTGGCAATTGGAATACAAGCTCAAGTCTACACTTTAGCCTTGGTGGCAATTGGAATATGAGCTCAAGTCTACACTTTAGCCTTGGTGGAAATTGGAATATGAGCTTACTATTTTGCTTGAATTTGATTTTGATATTTTGCCTATGTGCCCCAAGGAAGGAGGGTGGATGATTGTCTTCAGAAATGATTCATAAGATGCACGTGATTAACTTGATTAAGTTATCAATTGTTGATTTAGATTATGCATGTTATTATTATGACCAATGGGCTTAGGGGATATCATTGGGGCATTTTGGGTTACCAAAGAGTTTAGGGATACCTTTGGGGCTTTTTGGATTGACCAGATGGTTTATGGGTACCTTTGGAGCTTTTGGATGACCAAAGGGTTTATGGGTACCTTGGGGGCTTTTTGGGTGACCAAAGGGTTTATGGGTATCTTTGAGGATTTTGGGGTTGACCAAAGGGTTTATAGATACCTTTGGGGCTTTTGGGTGACCAAAGGATTTATGGATACCTTTGGTGCTTTTTGGGTTGACCAAAGGGTTTATGGATACCTTTGGGGAATTTTGGGTGACCAAAGGGTTTATGGGTACCTTTGGGGCTTTTTGAGGTTGATTGCTTAACTGTTTGATTGCTAATTATGGGAGGTATGATACCAATAATGCCCCAGTGGAGGTTACAAAAATGTTTGCTTGATTTAAAATTATGGCATTTTGGGGTGTTAGACGTATTATGTGTTATGATTTATGGATGCATTAATGTATGCATATGTTGTAATTTGATTTTATTTGATGATATGTATATGTGTGGATGCATATTGAGATGGATGATTTATTGATCTAGATGATGAAATGTGTATACTATATGACATACTATGTTAGCACCATAGACTGTATAGAATTCATCAATTCATGTGTAATGTTGTCATGAGACTATGTAATGGATTTGTGAAAATGTAAACTGACATACATGTGATAAAATGGAATGAATGAATAGGATGTTATAGGATGTCTTTGAGGTTTTCATGAGACTCAAACACTCTAGTCAACTGATCAAAAGTTATATACTAACCATGCAAGACTTTTTGACAAGGTATGAATCTGCTAGGATGACCAAGATACTCAATATCCCTGTGTGTGCAAGTGAGTTCATTTTGTGATAAGCATAATATTACCCCAGTGCCAAATAGGATTACACAACCCATCTGTACTGAAGATCACCCTATGAGTAGCACGATCCTAGGTTTTGTACTTAGTTGGATTAGACCACTAGGTAGTATAGGCTACCAAAATCTAGCTCATCCACATGCAAACATTGGTCTACACACATGCAAAAAGCTAATGTGATAGACATATCATCATGCGTAAGGATACCACCATTGCCAAGTAGGCTTGATCCACCAAACCTGTAATGAGGATCACCTAATGGTTTTTCGAATGCTAAGAATTCCAGGGATTCAAGTTCAATACTCCCTTCTTTTCTTTTATTTGAATTCAAGGATATTTGCTCATATGTAGTGATGAAAATCACTATTTATTTTGTATTTTGTTTTCTTTGAGCAAGGGATTTGGGGAGTGGTGATAACCACTATTTATTTTGTATTTGATTTTTGCTTTTTGGGATTTTGACTTTTGATAGTGGTGAAAACCACTATTTATTTTGGGGAATTGGGTAGGGAGGAGCTTGTCCTTTTGCCAATTCTTAGCATTCTTGAACCATTCGCATAGGGGGATGAGCAGGATAGAATTTTTCACTTAAGGTAACCTAGACCACTTCGTAGGTTTCATATTTCCTTGTGCAAAACTTGGATTTATTAATGTGAAAATGTGTTGGGATTTTGATGTATACAAGGTACAATCTAAGCAAGACTCTACCTCCTAAAAATCATGATAGCTTTCTACAAAATCTGAAAAGAAAACTAGAGATGGTTGAGTGATCAAAAACCCTAATGACATTCTAGAACAAATGGCTAGGTGAAGGGAATGGACACAAATATGAAAAGTGGGAAATGTAGGTGGAAATGATATGTGAAATATGGAATGATGTGAATGATGACTTGAACAACATAGATTTTGAATGATGACTAGTGTACAGTCTTAGTGCTAGACATGTATGAGCAACTCTAAAATGCAAAGTGCAATGATGAGTATACCTAATGCAATTGATTATATAATGCAATGGTATGCAATGTGATGAAATGCAATATTTTTGTATTTTTGATGTTTTGATGATGTTTTTGAATTTTTTATTGATATATATGTATGTACATGTGACCAATGGGCTTATGGGAGCCATTGGGGCTTTTGGGGTGACCAAAGGGCTTATGGATGCCTTTGGGTCTTTTTGGGTGACCGGGTGGAACCCTTGGAGCATTTTGGGGTGACCTAGATGGTCATAGACTACCTAGGAGTTTTGGGTTGACCAAGTGGGTTGTAGACACCCTTGGAGCATTTTGGGGTGACCTAGATGGTCATAGACTACCTAGGAGCATTTTGGGTTGACCAAGCAGTATGTAGACACCCTTGGAAGATTTTGGGGTGACCTAGATGGTCATAGACTATCTAGGAGAATTTTGGGTTGACCAAGTAGGTTGTAGACACCCTTGGAGAATTTTGGGGTGACCTAGATGGTCATAGACCACCTAGGAGAATTTTGGGTTGACCAAGCGGGTTGTAGACACCCTTGGAGCATTTTGGGGTGACCTAGATGGTCATAGACTACCTAGGAGAATTTGGGTTGACCAAGTGGGTTGTAGACACCCTTGGAGCCTTTTGGGGTGACCTAGATGGTCATAGATACCTAGGAGCATTTTGGATTGACCAAGTGTTGTAGACACCCTTGGAGCATTTTGGGGTGACCTAGATGGTCATAGACTACCTAGGAGCATTTTGGGTTGACCAAGTAGGTTGTAGACACCCTTGGAGCATTTTGGGGTGACCTAGATGGTCATAGACCACCTAGGAGCATTTTGGGTTGACCAAGCGGGTTGTAGACACCCTTGGAGAATTTTGGGGTGACCTAGATGGTCATAGACCACCTAGGAGCATTTTGGGTTGACCAAGTGGGTTGTAGACACCCTTGGAGCATTTTGGGGTGACCTAGATGGTCATAGACCACCTAGGAGCATTTTGGGTTGACCAAGTGGGTTGTAGACACCCTTGGAGCATTTTGGGGTGACCTAGATGGTCATAGACCACCTAGGAGCATTTTGGGTTGACCAAGTAGGTTGTAGACACCCTTGGAGCATTTTGGGGTGACCTAGATGGTCATAGACTACCTAGGAGTATTTTGGGTTGACCAAGTAGGTTGTAGACACCCTTGGAGCATTTTGGGGTGACCTAGATGGTCATAGACTACCTAGGAGCATTTTGGGTTGACCAAGCGGGTTGTAGACACCCTTGGAGCATTTTGGGGTGACCTAGATGGTCATAGACCACCTAGGAGAATTTTGGGTTGACCAAGTGGGTTGTAGACACCCTTGGAGCATTTTGGGGTGACCTAGATGGTCATAGACCACCTAGGAGCATTTTGGGTTGACCAAGCGGTTGTAGACACCCTTGGAGCATTTTGGGGTGACCTAGATGGTCATAGACCACCTAGGAGCATTTTGGGTTGACCAAGGGGTTGTAGATACCCTTGGAGCATTTTGGGTTGATTTTGGGTGGGCCACAACACTCTAGGCATGGAAAGGCCATAAATGAAGGATGTTCAAGGGTTTAGGATCCTTGATTCCTTCAAGGGAGGCTAGGCGATAAGTTTTGGGTCTGATCTGACTAGTGATGACAAAGGGACCTAACCAGTTTACTATAAACTTGTCTCGTAGATGGGGTGGAAAATTAGAATTTTGTTGGTTCTCTTTCAGAACAAGGTCACCAACCTGAAAGTCTCTAAGATGGACTTTCATATTGTAGGCTCTCTTAAGTCACTCTTGATAAATGTGTAGGTGCTCAAGAGCATTAATGCATCGTTCATCAAGCAATGTAAGTTGATCTAGGTGAGCCTACCGCATGGTGTCATCATCGATGAACTCTTGCATGGATATGCGTAGCGATGGGATTTCTAGCTCTAGAGGTATGACTACCTCGGTGCCATACACTAGTGAAAATGGAGTTGCCCTAGTGGGCATCCGAATGCTAGTGTGATAGGCCCATAGAGCAAGGGGTATTTGCGTGTGCCAATCGGTGTGATTCTCTTTAACTATTTTCTTTAGGATGGCAATCAATATTTTGTTTGATGCCTCTGCTTGCCCATTTTCTTGTGGATAATAGGGCATCGAAAAGTTATGTTGGATATTATACTTTGCTGTCAAAGCATGCACATATTTATTCTTGAATGATGTCCCATTATCAAAAATGATCTTGGATGGAATACCAAAATGACAAATGATATTATGCAATATGAACTCCGCTATGCGGGGTCCTATCGTAGTGGTAAGGGGAATTGCTTCCACCCACTTTGTAAAATACTCGGTAGCCATAATGATAAATGTGTGATGGCCCAAGGAGGTAGGTGAGATTTTCTCGATTAAATCCAACCCCCATTACGAGAATGGCCAAGCCGATTGGATCGGTTGCAAGGCTTGAGAAGGTATGTGTGTCAAGTTAGCATGGTGTTGACACTTCATGCACTTCTTAACATATGCACAACAATCTCGCTCTAAAGTTGGCCAATAATAGCCCATGCGAAGAATGCACTTTGCGATGGCCATGCCACTAAAATGGCCACCACAAGTACCATCATGTGCTTGGGCCATTGCCCAAACTAACTCTTGATGCTCTAAGCAATGAAGGAGGATTCCTTCGTAGCCTCGATGATACAAAATATCTCCAAGCAAGACATACTTTTCCGCCTTCCATTTAAATGTCCTTTTGGCGATATGCGACAATCCAGGAGGGAGATTACCAAGCTTTAGATACTCCCTGATTTGTGTGGACCAGTCCTATTGTGAGGAAGCCTCGATTGCATGAATTACCTATCCCTCTTGAAGTTCCTCTCGAGTGAATGTTGATTGGGAAAGAACTTGTAAGAATAGCATTGTACTGCTATCAAAAGGGGTTTGAGGGAACAAAGTCCCCCAAGCGGCATGATTCAAGTACTCATGAATGTGCGAGAATCTCTCTTGATGAGGTTCAATTTGAATCAAGTGGACCTCTGGCATGGCTTGAGTGCTCTCACGCTCAACCATAGATTGTGATAGCATTTTGACCTGAATGGTTGTCATCTCATCAATAGGGTTCTATGGGATCAAGGACCCTAGGGAGGCCATTGTATCTACAAAATGATTAGATGATCGAGGGAGTGCCTCGATGTCATACCATTCAAACTTTTCCAGGAGTTTATCCACAAGGGCTTTATAGGCTTGCAAAACTGGACACTTGCATTGGTAAATCCCTTTGACTTGGTTGACAATGAGCAAGGAGTCACCAAAAATGTTGAGCTTGGTTATTCTCATGGTGATAGCCATTTGAAGACCTATGAGCAAGGCTTCATACTCGGCATTGTTGTTGGTGCATGGGAAATCGAGTTTGAATGATAGGGGTATGGGAGCCCCATGCGGTGTGAAAAACATGATCCCTATGCCACCCCCTTGCTCACACTTGGAGCCATCAAAGAATAGAGTCATATCTGCCTGTGACTCAGGCTCATCAGAATCAAGTGATTTTGATATTTGGAAGACTCCATCATCGGGAAGCTCCATGCTAAGAGGTTGATCATCCTGGAGAGGAGCCTCTATGAGTTGATCGATGATGACCTGACCCTTGATTGATTTTTTTCCAATAAATTCTAGGTCGAACTCCATCAACAACATGATCCATTTCATCGTGTGACTATTGTGATAAGTATGACTCATCATGTATCACAATGGATTCTCTTTTGATACAACATACGTGGTATGGCTAAGCATGTAATGTCATAGCTTCTTGGTGGCAAAGACCACCGCTAGGCATAACTTCTCAATGTATGCATACTTGATCTCATAGCTGACCAGGGTGCGACTAAGATAGTAAGTAGCCTGTTCCTTATGCAATTCATTGTTCTGGGCTAACATGGCACCCAATGCAATCTCAGTGGTTGAGATGTATAAGCGGAATGACACTCCTGGTCTAGGTAGAGCCAATACTAGTGGTGAAGCTAGGTATTGTTTTATTGCATCAAAGGTAGCCTGACACTCATCATCCCAATGGAATGCGACCCCCTTGTGCAATAATTTGTTCATGGGTCGACACTTGTCCAACAATTGCGCTATGAAGCATTTGATGGACGTGATCTTACCCTGTAGACTTTGAAGCTGCTTAATGGTAGTTGGGGGAGGCATCTCGAGGATTACCTTGACCTTGTTGGGGTCCACTTCGATGCCTCATTTAGAAACTATAAATCCCAAGAGTTTTCCAGATGTGATACCAAAGATGCACTTCTTGGGGTTCAGTCTCACGTTATGCTCAATAAGGTGATCGAGGACTTTGTGCAAGACATCGAGATGCTCATGGCATAATAAATATTTAGCCGATAAGTCATCCATGTAATCTTCCAAAATCTTATGCATGTAGTCATGGAAGATGTATGTCATGGCACGCTGGTAGGTAGCACCAGTATTTTTAAGGCCAAAAGGCATGACCTTATAGCAAAATGTTCCCCAAGGCATTGTGAATACCATTTTGAGTTGGTCCTCTAGATTGATATGAATCTGATTGTACCTAGAGAAACCATCCATGAGGGATAACATTTTATGGCCCACTATGGCATCTACTAGGGCATCGATGCTCGATAAAGGAAAATCATCCTTAGGACTCACTTTGTTTAGGTCTCAAAAATCGGTGCAAATGTGAATCCTCCCATCAAGCTTCTTGATGGGAACCATGTTGGACAACCATGGTGGATAGTCTATAGAAATGACAAACCTAGCATCCAACAACTTCTGTAGCTCATATTTGACCATTAGGGCTACTATGGGATGCATCTTTCTTAGCTTTTGCTTAATCGGCTTGGCCTTGGGGTCAAGCGTCAGATTGTGGGTGACTAGATTTGGATCCAGTCTCGGCATGTCTTTGTAGGACCATGCAAAAGCTTCCTTCTTCTCTGTGAGAAGGGCTATGTAATCAGCTTGCTCTTTGGGGGATAGGATTTCCCCTAACTTGATATACTATGGATTCTCAGGATCTGAGCTGATATCTTTATCAATCGTAGGCTCGATTGACATATGTGATCCCTCCTCCAACTGGTGAGGAGTAGGGATCAGGTGGATGTCATCAGCTGGGTTTAGATCAGCAATTGGAACCTCGGGTTCCTCCTCAGCATGGAAGACATCATGAGTAGGCCTTGGAGAGAAATGAAATGGTTGTAGCATCTCATCGCAAGGCTAGTACTCGAAAGGTGATGGGGGTGAATCTCCTTGATCAAAGTCAATTACCCCCAAGTCGAGGTGCAATGGCTCCAATGGGTTATTCAGATCTTACAAGGGCTCAAAAAAGTCTATGGAAATCATATTTATGGATGGATGATTTCCCCTATGTGGTTGGTGGTGTTCATGGACATCAGGATGTCACAAGACTTCTGGAGGTGGTTGCGGTGGAGGCTGAATGATCGAAGGTGGTCGGTGCGGCTATGGGTGAGCTTGCTCCTCTAGAGGTAGAAGTTGTCACTATATGGGATCATGTAATGGGAACATGCACAAATAGAACTCATCCTCATCATCTAGAGGGATGATTCATATTCTCCATCAGAGCTATCAAATTCAATAGGTGTACTCCATAGTCTGACTCATCATCGGATGTCCACTCATAAGGGGACCCTAGATCCTCTTCCTCACTATCATGGGGAAGAGTGTGTGAACCTTCACCTCTCTCATAATATTGGATGACATCATGAGGTGGGTCATCATCTCCCAAGGGCATAGGGAAGTAGTCCCCTAGTGAGTAGATGTGATTGGGGTTGGCATAAGGATCTCACGCAAGCTCATCCCTAAATTCTAGAGTCATGCACTCTAAGCTATCTATGAGGACATCTAGGGGTACAGGCTTGTTGTGTCCCAAACCAGATTTGTCATAAGGCATTTGATACTATGGCTGATAGGGAACTCTGGTGCCTTGCTCATACAGGCCCAACCCATAACCATGCCAATTATAGAGATGAAGGTACTTCATGGCAAATTCAGGGTTGGACATGTAGTTGATGTCCTCAAAAAGGGCTCTTCATCCTCCTCCTATTATTGGTAAGGCTCGATGCCATAGTCAAGACCCCCATAGATGAAATTCATTTGATTAGGGGGAAGATCGAGAGGTATGATAGTACCTATGGGAAGATGAGGTCGACCCATGTCTTGCACCGACTCTATAGCAGGGGTAGTTGTAACATTCCTAACCATGTACTCTCCTAATCTGGTAGAAGCTAGGTGTATTGTGACCTGAGGCTATGGATAAAAAAGGGATGAGAGTGAGAGTTGGACTGATTCATCATTTGCCTCATGAGGTAGATCCTCATCCATTGGGCTAGGGGTCTCCTTGGTGGAGATGGTGGATATGATTGGAGGGATCTCATCAATAGGCCTCTTCCTCATGTCCCTCGATGGAGGATTCATCGATGATGAAGGCATCTTTGGGGGTGTTAATGATGAGGATGGTGTGGTATGAGATGATGATGGATCGATTGAAGGTGATGGTGATGGAGTCAAACCTTGGATAGATTTATTCAATTGAAAATCTAGATGGGTTGATGGTAAGGTTGACTCAGGGAGCTGCTGCACCATATTGCAATACTTGAAGGGCTCTAGGTCTATAGGGATGACATGAACTTGCCCTTCATGAGTGTACTTGAGGCATTGGTGAGCGATGGAAGGGACACACTTCATGTCCCTGATCCATGGTCTACCTAATAGGATATTGTATGCCATCTCACCCTCCAAGATGTGGCACAATGTCGGTATGGTCTTTTGTCCTACCTGGATGGGCAGGACTATTGTGCCAACTATCGAGCATATGGCATCATTAAATGCTCGAAGGGTGTAGGTAGATGCAACAATATGGGATGTTGGGAGCTTCAAATGCTTGAGAGCTATTGTAGTGATGATGTTGCTAGAAGACCCAGTGTCTATCAACACTCTCTTGTATGGCATCCCATTTACACATGCGATGATGTGCAAGGGAGGATCCACCATATCATTTGGGAACCGGTTTAAGTTCATCTTCTCGAAAGGTAATCACCGGTTCCATGCATTGTCGCACATGCCCCACAAAATTGTTAAGGAGTTAGACTCTTGGGGCTGAAGCTCTATTGCCTTAAGGATCTCCATCAAGGCTTCTCTATGAGGTGGTGATTGTTGAATGAGCTCATAGATGGAGAGTCGAGCCGATGTCATTCTTAGGCTCTAAGCGAGCTTGCTCTTAATTGTGACCATAGGCCTAGGTGGGAGGCTCGACACAGGAGGCGGTAAAGGCTACGACATCGAAGGAACATCACTTTGAGCCATAGGTGGTGCGACTGGACTTGGGTACCACCTATTCCTCATTACAATGTTGATCATGCTGACATACCCTTGCTGAGGGGGTGCATGATGAACCTCATTTACTTGGGGCACTGGCTTGGCCTGCTCTGCATGGGTAGGCAAGGGGTCTTTAAAGACCTCCATCTATTGGTTGTTTGGTGTGATAGGGTTGTCTACCTGAAGGGCATTCCTATCGATCATGTCTTGCACCACATGCTTGAACTTATAGCACATTTGCACATCATGCCCATTTTGCCTATGAAACTTGCAATATAGGTCTTCTCTGTATCCTTTGGGCTTAGGTGCATTTGGGTCGATAGGTCGACTCTCAGGCAGATTGATCGAATTAGCCGCTAAGAGGCACTCAAACAATGAGTCCATAGACTCTACAATGGGCATGAACTATCGCTTGGGGTGATGCTATTGATTTTTCCCTTGACTATTCTGGTTGTCCTTGGCATAGTTCCTAGGTGTGGCCTGATAATTAGGCTTTTGAGGTGGTGCTACTTGCGCTGGCCCTGGGACACTAATGGCAACTTGATTCACTACTATTGGCTTAGGCTATATTGGGGTATTCTTAGCATTCTTGTTCCACTCCTTGCGAGGCTTCACAATCTCTCCCTCTTGAATCTTGATGTCTTCAATGGTCCTAGCCTATGCTAGGGCATCTTCAAGAGTCGGATATTGTTGCAGCTACAACAACAAGGAGATCAGCTTTAGGCAGCTCTTGGCAAACATCTGAGTCAACTCCGACATGGGGAGTAGATAAGGTAGCTTGGCGAGCAAGGCTCACCACCTATTGCCATAATTTGCTATTGACTCATCATCATATTGTTTCAACCTAGTGAGATCAGCTAGCGTCACCTTCCTCTTGGTGTTGAAGGTGAAGCATTCTAGGAACGCATCTACAAGTTGATCCAAATTGTGGATGCTATGCTTCAGGAGTTGGGTAAACCACTCCATGGTGGGGCCAGAGAGGGTAGTCATGAATATCCACAAAAGCAAAGCATCATTATCCTGAATGCCAAAGCATTGACTCAAGAATTTGGTGACATGTTCTTGTGCATCTTCCTCTCCCTTAAAGGTAGCCAATTGAGGTAGCTTAAATTGCTCTAGATAGGGAGGGGTAGGAACCAAAGGATGAAGGGGCTGACTATGTAACTGGTGCAAAGTGGGATTTTGAGATCCAGACCCAGAGGTCTTGTTCTCTACTGACTCTAGGTACTCTAGCAATGCCCGATATGCATCTGAGGATTTAATCTCCTCATCCTTGCTCCTATCCTATGATGGAGGTCAAGGATCCTCCAACCTATTTTGGGGGTGGTGGCATGTCACCCCCTACCTTGGTAAGGCATTTCCAAATACTCTACCTCTAGCTCATGCTCGATGTAAGCCCCATAGGGCATCTCTCGAGCTGGTCTATAAAGAGGGTTATCTACCCATTGTGGGTACCCTATGTTTGGCCTGGGAGGCAAGTCCCGATCTGGCCTAGGAGGTCATAGAGGTAACATTGGATAAGGCCTAGGAGACCTATCTTGAATGAGCATGGGTTGCCTTGGGTGGACTTCCTACCTATGTGTCTTAGGGGTAGGAACCCTCTCTCGTAAAGTTTTTTGGAATAGCTCATTGGTCTACCATTCGATTCTTTCTTTCTCAAGTTGATGCAAGTGGTCTAGTTGCTCTTTGTCCCATCGAAGCTGCTTGAACTGAGCTTGGCATTCTACATATCTTGCAATCACTTGATTGATCTATTCTACTATGCGGGGCCTAGGAGGCCTAGGAGTCTCACCCTGAGGCTGACCTCATTCAAGATAATCTATGATATCTATCATGCGCTTCCCTCGATCGAGGGCCATCACATTGACTTGAGGTTCGGGCCTGAGCATATGCTCATTGTACTCAATGGGTACAGAGGCACATCGTGCATGCATGGTATACTACTCTTGAGGATAATCAAGGATTTCCTCATGCCTTCCTTCATGGATGAGGAAGGGAAGGGTGGAGTTAGCTCACCTCGAGCGATGAGTATCATACCCATCAGGTTGCCTAAGCTGTTGGACCCTATCAGGGTGATGTAGAGGTAAGGTTGGATCAACCTACTCTACCCAATGTGTGAAGTCATGCTCTGGCCTATGAATAGGTATGTCAGACCTAATAGGTACATGGATGCATGGCACCACTCTATCTACTTGCACCTCAGTGTATTGTTGCCTTTCATCAAAGAAGGCATGTGATGTGTCTAAATATCGGGAACACTCTCCCAGGTAAGGTCCATCACCCATAGGGGTGTCCCACATAGGGCTCCCTTGTAGGTGTGGTTCATGTCCCACTATTCTGGGACTGGGGTGAGTAGAGGCTCACCAAGGAGGTATGACCAAGTCCTTGGGGCTAAAGCGGAGATGACTCATGTCTCCTAGTCCACTCTCCATAGCTTCCACCCGTGATTGGGCTTGGCTGTGGGTGCACACCATTGTAACTCTCTACCAAACCCTAGATGATTATCTCCTTTACAAATTCTTAATGAAATAACACACAAGAAAAGGAAACACTCAATAAGATAGATGATTATCTCTTTTAAGTTTTAGATGTGAATCCCTAAACTATTTTGTGTGTTTCAGATGTGTTGTTTGTAAAGGAGACCTTGTGTCACGTGTTTGAAATCTTGTTGGATGATAATATTATGTTTAATTGGATTTCACCTATATACTCATAGCTCAACAACTTGGTGATGAACTCCAGGTCACGTTATCCCACCTATAATGTGTGGTGATGAAGTCCACACACGGCCAGGGAGCACAGGTCCTACCAGTTCCTCACCCAGTTCACCCATAGTCTGCGATATACCTCTCCGAAGAGAGATACGTGCTATAACCCATGGGCTATGATGGATCTTGGAACCAGCCTTGGCAAAGAACAAGGTTCATGGGATTTGAGACAATGGGTGGAGATGAAAGCCACCTCATTGAACTCTACTAGTGGATGGTGATGAAATCCACCTCACTAGCATTTAAGTGAATCATGGTGTGTGTGGTTCTTTTTAATCCAAAGAAAGTAAACAAATGAAGCATTCGATGATCATTCACTAAATGCATGCAAAAGTACATTTTACTTTCAGAAGAATCTAGATAAAATGAAACCTATGAAATGCAACTCCTAAATGATGACCTACCCATTAGGTAGGCTACATGCAAGCAAACCATACAATGGCATCATAACTTAACTTCTTTTTTTCTTTTTCTTTTCTTATTTTTGAATTTATAAGAAAATGAAATCTATTCTTCTACCTTTCTAGGCAAACAAATAATGTAAGAAAAACCAAATTAAATAACCTCTAAGTGGTGCAAAAGGAAAACAGAGGGTCTAGACACTTACCTCATTGGTTTTGGGACCTGCAACTTCTAGAAAATTGGGAAAAAATACCTCTATTTTCTATTAAATTTCCATCCTAGGGTGGGATGAATAGTATTTTTGTAACCATCCTAGGGTGGGATGGATGTGTATCCATCCTATGGTGGCACGAATAGCAGTCCAAGGGCTGTTTCAAGCCAGAACGGGAAGTACCTACAATAGAAAAAGGGTAAAAATGGAGTTAGATCTTTACCAAAGCAATAGGGATAGGGTCCCACCATGATCACCACTGAATTAGGGGAAAAATGGTGCACCTAATGAAGAGGAAAAATATGCATCTATCTCCTATGTCTCATGAGCATCAAATCAGAAGCATGCAAGTATAAATGGAAGAGATACCAAATAACAAGAAATGAAGTAAAGTAAGTCTCTTTCTTATTAATTTGGTGGATAAAATCCAAGGTTACATAGATGTCCCCTTGAGGGCTCAAATATGATACAATTGTTACAAATTGGGTGCCCAAGGATCAAAATCCTTCAAGTAACTCGGGTGCACTTCCAATGTCTTTCCTCGTACCCACAATCGAGGTGGGTGGGCTAATGCTGCCACCGCTTGTATATTTGATCTTGAGGTCTTGTGATCCTTCCTAATGCACTGTAGAAACCTGCACCTACACACAAGGAAATCAGAAATGTCAAATAGCAAGTGTGTATGATGAAAAACATGCAATCCCCACAGGCATCAAAAGACTAGTAATGAGAATATGCATGGATATTATACCAAATCAACTCCAAATGACTTGAAATTGTAGAGGGATGTAAAATAGATGGTTTTGGGAAGATATCACTAAAAATAGAACCAAAATTGTGTCCTATGGCATGTCGTATTCGTAGTGACCGTTCCCAACCTACAAAACCCAAAGCAAGCAATTTCTACCCCTAAACATATCCAAAACACATGAAACTTGGAAAGAATGCATAAAATAACATTTTAAGAGAACCCATATGGTCATATTTGCAAAATCAAGCATGGATTCCTATGCATGCTCCGATGGACCCTACAAGCCTTGAAAACACTTCAAAATGTGATATCTCACCCAATACAACTCCAAAATACATGAAATTTGGATAGTAGCATCATATTATATCCTAGAATAATACTATTAAAAAATAGTAGAAAAATTATGCATATATTTGTATTCATCCTAGGGGGGATGAATTTGACTATCATAGATTAGGGGGCACTCGAGGGTGGGACGCCCACCAATTTTGCTCACTTTTTTGCACCAATTCCACTGTGGAATGGTCCAAAACACTCTAAGGGGTATTTTCATCAAATTTTGTGAATAAATTCACTCATATGGTTCGGTTTTGTGAACAAATTGCGCCTCTTAGATCACTCGCAAACCTCCTTCGCTAGGTAGAGATTTCGAGGGAAAAGGGGCACAAAATGGTGAGGGGAAATCTTGGTAGCACTCCATTGCTATGTCTCAAAACTCCTCTCTATATCTTGTGTGGAAAACTGATCCACTTTATAGCCAAAAGAGGCTCATGTGCAAAAAGGCATGCAAGGGCATGCATGGCAGGAGGCGCCATTTGTCAAAGAGGAGGCATGCATTGGAAGGGGAAGAGAATCTCCCTTTTTGGCCTCCATTATGAAGCATGTCATAAGGATGCAGCATCCTCTGACTTGCATGCTTCAATTGGTGAGGCAAATGGCAATTTTTGGGTGCCATTTGTCCATAATTTGACTTTTTGGGTCAAACTTGCTAACCGTCCCACCCTGGGATGGTTGCTTACCACCATCCCAGGGTGGGACGGACAGGATCTGCATTCATCCCAGGGTGGGACGGATAGGAATATGGAGCCAAAACTTCCCAAAAATGGGCCAGAAGCCTCCAAAACCTTGCAAGAAGTGGCTAGAACCACTGTATACCTTCTGAGGGCTGCCCTAGGGGCCATGTGATGTCAATTTAGCCATTGTTCATGGATGCCTAATCGGATTGACCAGATTTTAGTGTCTACACTAATATGATTGAGTTACCTGGATGAATTCTTATTAAAAAGTTAAAACATGTGGTTCAAGATCTGATTGATGTAGGATGCCTTTTTATAGAAGGTTATCATCCACAAAATGATCAACCTCCTACTCAACAAGAACACACAACTAATCATGATATGGGAATCTTCCAAGATCCCATGCCTAAGCATGGGCAGTAGGTAGCTAATCAAATGTCATATCAGAATGTCCCACCTCTCTATGATAATATGGTTGGTATGATAGCATGGTAGGGTACCTAGGAATAGATATTGGGGATATATTATTATATTGTATAAGGGTTGGCATGGGTTACACATAACCCAAGGTTGATTGTATTATAATATTATATTATATTATAATATAATATTATATTAGTAGTAGGCTCCCCAAAGTAGAATAATAATATGGATATAAAGAAGAAATATTTGTTATTGTAATCATCATTAAAGAAGAATATTATGTAATCGTCGTGCCCACGAAGTGGCTCATAGGACTTTGCCCTCCTTAAGAGGCATCTCTCATCTTGGGAGATCTTGTGGATTTGTTCCTTCCTTAAGGAGTATTATTGGTGTTTTCCTACCTTAATGGTATTATCTATCTCTCTCTCATTTGTGGATTGTTATTGTGGATAATGTATTGTGGATGAATGATTTGATATTTATGCATATTGGTGAATGATTTATGTTAATGATAAATAAAGTTATGCAACAAGTGGTATCATGGTAGGGTACCTAGGAATAGATATTTGGGATATATTATTATATTGTATAAGGGTTGGCATGGGCCACACATAACCCAAGGTTAATTGTATTATAATATTATATTACATTATATTATATTATATTATATTATAATATTATATTAGTTGTAGGCTCCCCAAAGTAGAATAAGAATATGGATATATAAAGAAGAGATATGTGTTATTGTAATCATCATTGACGAAGAATCTTATGTAATCGTCATGCCAACAAAGTGGCTTATAGGACTTTGCCCTCCTTAAGAGGCATCTCTCATCTTGGGAGATCTTATGGAATTGTTCCTTCCTTAAGGAGTATTATTGGTGTTTCCCTACCTTAAGGGTATTATCTATCTCTCTCTCATTTGTGGATTGTTATTGTGGATAATGTATTGTGGATGAATTATTGATATTTCTGCATATTGGTGAATGATTTATGTTAATGATAAATGAAGTTATGCAATAAGTGGTATCAAAACAATGATTTTGGCAAAGTGGGGATTTTTGTGTGAAATTACAAAATTACGACAATTTTTTTTGGAAAAATATCTCATCTTTCAGAAGCCATATCTCTATGTAAGTTTATCCGATTCAAGCGATTCTTGGATCATATTGTGCATAATTTGAAGAGATTTAAAATGAGTGGTCATATGAAGGAATCCGAGTAGTATTGAGGGAGATACGACCTTTTGAATTTAGTCATTTAGAACAAGGATAGTGACAAATTTCATAAATTTTTATGGAAAAATGTCTTTTCTTTCAGAAGCCATATCTCTGCGAAAGTTTATCTGATTCAGGCGATTATTGGACCAATTTGTGCAGAATTTGACGAGCTTTCAAATGAGTGGTCATATGAAGGAATATGAGTAGTATTGAGGGAGTTACAACCTTATGAATTCATCCATCTAGAACAAGGGTAGTGACAAATTTTCAAGTCGCAATTTTTTCAAAATATGAAATTTGTTTAGTTTGGGTAAGCAAATCAGTTGCACTTTATTTTTTTTGGAAGAAAAATTGTAGATCTAGTTGTCTATGTGGATTTTTAGGTTCAAATCGGTGGGAAGTTATTTATTTCCATAAAACCCTAGTTTGCATTAGGGCATGAACAATGGCACTCCAATTTTTTTTTGGAGAAGATGATATTGATGCTAGAGAATGGTGGAAAAAGTTTAGATCTCTACATTGTAATAATTATCAATGGAAAATCAGCCTTCAATTGAGTCTTGAAGGAGAAGCTTGGTCTTGGTTGAAAAGTTTTTGTAAAGAAAGGAATAATGATTACACTTGGGATAAAATAGAGCATGAATTCTTGGGTAGATGGGATCCATATTATATAGATAGACTAATGGATGTCATCAAATACCTTTAAAAGAAACTACAGGGAATTCAAAATGAGCAGAATGCAATAAAAGGAGATTGGGAAGTTTTCAAGAAATAGAATGAAGACTATGAAAAAGAAATTAAATTACTCAAGAAGAAAGAGGAAAAGGTCAAGGAAGATAAAAAATATGTTAGTATGCAAACAGAGGAAACCATACCTTTGGTAGAAGATAAATTAGAAAATGGAAAGAGGAATTTGTTTGAATCTAAAAAGTCTATTTTGCAGTTTCATGGAAGCATTCAAAAGGAACAGGTTATTATTTCCATTGACCCTGGTAGCAGATATAATTTTATTTATTGCTTTGGCTAAGAAGTTACAATTTCAAGCAACAAAAATTAAGGAAATACAGTCAGAGGGTGAGAATATTCATATTTTTGAAGATTTGAAGATCACCATGGATAAATATGTTTTACATTCAGATTTCTATGCTATTGAGATGGATGATGAGGATATTGTTCTTGGTTATCCTTGGTTAGATTCTTTGGGCACTATTAACATTAATGTGTAAAAGAATTTTATGAAGTTATGGTACAGGAAATAGAAGATAATATTGCAGGATATTTCTCATTTTAAGGAGCAAGGATCCAAGGAAAATCAAGAAGTGGTTGTAGAGAAACAAATTGAAGAACCTGAAACAGAATCCAAGAAGGCAGTAGCAGCAACAGATTCCATGGAAGAAGTAGTAGCAATTGATTCCATGGAAACAATAGTAACAGAGTCCAAGGAAGCTTTGATATAAGAGCACAAGAATACACCAAACAATGGGAATGTGAAAGAACATTGTGTAGAAGAATTTAAAACAATGGAGCCAAAGGTTGAGAAGTCAAAGAAGGTAGAACATCAAGTTAAGGTTGCACCATATCGCCATCCACACTATCATGAGCATCAACAATATTGAAGGTATGGTTCGAAGCAACAATATTATGGTTCTACATGGAATCAGAAGGGCACCAACTATGGCAGTGTTTGGCAGAGAAAGCATAGGGATCCTGGTTTTCAGAGTGGATCATCAGCATCAAAGAAAAAGTGGACCCATCATTCAAATTATCAAAATACAACAGCAAAATTTTGGAGCCAATGAAGCAAATTTGGATACTCAAGTAACAAAATGGCATACTAGCATCAACGTGTTTCACTTGGATGGATGGATGATCGAGATTGGTACCAGTTGCTAACTTTTCTTAGCAAATCATATTATCATGTTTCTTCATATGTTTCGAGGATGAAACATTTTTAAGGAGGGTGGCATGGTAGGGTACCTAGGAATAAATATTGGGGATAAATTATTATATTGTATAAGGGTTGGCATGGGCCACACATAACCCAAGGTTGATTGTATTATAATATTATATTATATTATATTAGTAGTAGGCTCCTCAAAGTAGAATAATAATATGGATATATAAAGAAGAGATATTTGTTATTGTAATCATCATTGAAGAAGAATCTTATGTAATCGTCGTGCCCATGAAGTGGCTTATAGGACTTTTCCCTCCTTAAGAGGCATCTCTCATCTTGGGAGATCTTGTGGAGTTGTTCCTTCCTTAAGGAGTATTATTAGTGTTTCCCTACCTTAAGGGTATTATATATCTCTCTCTAATTTGTGGATTGTTATTGTGGATAATGTATTGTGGATGAATGATTTTATATTTCTACATATTTGTGAATGATTTATGTTAATGATAAATAAAGTTATGCAACATAGCAACAAATTCAAGGCAACAAGTGTAGAGTTGCTAGATCTAGCATTCTTAGTAGGATATGAGTTCTTTAGACAATATTTCTCTTTTGGAACTTTTACAAACTTCTCCTACTCATAAGGAAGCCTTTTTGAAACTTCTAAAACAACAATTTGTCCCTCAAGACATTTCCCTTAGTATTATGGTTAATTTTTTAAGCTCTATTGGAATACATCATATCACATTCTTGGATGATGATATTTCTTCCTCATACCCTCGTAGGGATTCTTCTCTCTACATTACAACAATTATTGGGGAAAATTTTATCAAGATGATCTTGATTGATAATAGATCTTCCCATAATTTATATACATATCAATTTTTCCATAAGTTTGGATTAAAATAGGAAGAATTAACTAGATCCTAGGACATCATCAAAACCTTCAACAACAAGTCCCAAGAAGCTTGGGACATTATTTCCCTCACCCTTAAGTTTGGACCTAAGATCTTAGATATTGTGTTCTATATGCTATTTTTTGCTACATATTTTAATCTACTTCTTGGACGATCTTAGATCCATGTGATGAGGGTTGTTCCTTCTACCTTTCACCAGTGTTTGAAATTCAAAATTAAAAATCAAATGGTCACTATTTTGGATGATCCTCAACCATTTGAATATTGTTCACTAGTTGAAAAAGCTCAATCTAATTCTCATCCATCAAATTCCTCGTCTCACATAGCTAAGCAATTTGAAAATCTAAACATGAGATAGGAATCATTAATCAAGGTCTCATCACATGATCAATCTAATTCTTCTCATCAAGAACCTCTTCAGGATATATATCATTAAGGATTGGAGTGGAGTGTTGAGGATGAGGTTCTACCATCTCCTCTTTGTTGGTTGCAACCCCAAGGTAGTATGTGTAAGATGACACACTTTGTGACATGGCTTAGAAGAATTTCTCTCAAAATGGTATCTACTTTGATGGGTTAGTCCCTTACGTATCACAGGTTGTCTTCTAGTTCTCAAGAGGACTTTGGTTCTATGTCTACTGAGGATCTTGATCAACTAGGAGTAATTCCCACCCGCATCCTCTTGAGGATGAATCATCCATTCTCATAGATGAGACCATAGATGTGAATATAGGTTATGAGGAGACTTCTAGAATCCTTAAGCTAGGTAAAGCCTTATCCATGGATGAGTAGGAGTAGTTGACCAACTCTTTAAGAGAATTTCATGATGTTTTTGCTTGGTCACATGTCAACATGCCAAGGCTTGATCCCTCCCTTGTTATGAATCTAGTATTTTTCCCTAATGTTAAGCCTTTTAATAAAAAACTTAGGAAGATGCATCCTAAGGTTTCCCTTTTGGTCAAGAAGGAGCTCCAACAACTCTTTGACATCGATTTTATAAAAGCTATCGACTATTATGATTGGATCTCCAACATCATTCTTATAGCTAAAGAAGGAACAATCAGAATATGTACCAACTTTAGGGACATCAACTTAGCATGTCCCAAGGATGATTTTCTCCTACCCAACATAGATCAAATCATATATTTCACTTCCAAATGTTGGATGTTATCTCTCATGGATGACTTCTTAGGATACAATCAGATCATGATTACCCTTTAGTATCAGGCCAAGATAACATTCATCACTCCATGGGGCACCTTCTATTGGAAAGACATGCCTTTTGGCTTGAAAAATGCTATACCATCTATCGGTGGACTATGACTTATATTTTTCATGACATGATGCATGATATTCTCCAGGACTATGTGGATAATATTTTAGGTTGTTCCATACATTGACAAGATCATGTCCATGACCTAAGACAAATTTTGAAAGACTTCAACATTTCAAGGTTCACCTTAAACCTGCTAAGTGTGTATTTGGAGTCAAATCTGGCAAGTTGTTAGGTTTCATAATTTCTAGGTGAGGTATTGAAGTGAACTTTGCTAAAATAGTATCTATTACTAACATACCTTCTCCCCACACCCTAACCAAGTTGCATGGCCTACAAGGTAAACTTCAAGCTATTTATCAATTCATAGCATAAGTATCAACCCTTTATTAAGCTTCTTAAGAATGATGTTGTCTTTAAGTGCGATTTCAAGTGTCAAAAAGTTTTTGATGATCTCAAATGGTATCTCATTTCCCTACCTATTTTAGTCCCTTATCTACCTAGTAAGTATTTTATGTTTTATATAACTACCACAACTCATGCTTTGGGAGCCATGTTGGCTCAACATGATGATCAAAACAAAGAGAAAGCCATCTACTATATTAGTAGAACCTTGGTTAGCTATGAAACTAGGTACACCCCCTTAGAGAAGCTTTACCTCATTGTAGTGTTCACTTCCTAGAAGCTAAGACACTACATGCTCAGCCATAAGATATTGGTAGTGGTGATGTTTGACCCTTTACGCTATTTAATGTCTAAGCCTCACCTTTTAGGTCAATCTGCTAAGTGGGTTTTGGTCCTTAGTGAGTTTTACCTAACCTTCATAGGTCAAAATGCTATCAAGGGTCAGGTAATCATTGATCAATTAGCCTTTGATCCCCTAGAAGTTGCCCTTCCTTTGGTTGTTAAATTTCCTGATGAGTGCTTCAGCATCAAAGTTGAAGACCTAGAGTCTTGGAATTTTTTATTTGATGGAACCTACTACATGAAGGGCACTAGTGCTAGATTCATTCTGGTTACCCCACAAAAATAGCTCATCCCTTTGTCCTTCAAGCTTTGTTTCTCTTGCAAAAAAAATACTGTAGAATATGAAGCTTTGATCCTTGGTCTTAGAGCAGTCTTAGCTTTGTACGTTAGAGTCCTTTGGATCTTTAGTGACTCTCAACTTGTGGTTAATCATATAAATGATGTTGATCAAACTCAAGATGATAAAATTAAACCATACAAGGAGATTATCACCAAGTTGTTGTCCTCATTTCATCAAAAAACCATAGAGTCTATCCCTAGATCCTCAAACTGCCATGTAGATGCTATGGCCACTACTACATCCTTGTTTTATTTGGATTTAGAAGATGATCAAGCATAAATTATCATTAGACAGCTTTGAGAGCCTGCATCGCTTGATTCTTGTCTTGTCTTGTTAGATGTTTTGACCATTGGAGTTGCCCCATCTGAGCCATGGTACATCAACATCTTTAATTTTCTTAAAGATGGTTCGATGCCTAATGGATTAGATCACAATAAATATAAGATTTTGCACAAAAGAGCATGTCAATTCATTATAATTGGCAATACTTTTTATTGATGTTCTTTTGAAGGTATCCTCTTGCAATGCCTTAACTTTGATGAAGCCCAACTTGCTCTTAGTGAAGCTCATGAAGGATAATATGGAGTCTATTTTAGTGGCAATTCTATAGCCAATAAACTTCTTTGGATGGGGTTCTATTGGCCTTCCATGGAGAAATATGCATGTGACCATGTTCGGTGTTGATACAAGTTTCAACGCCATGATAATCTTGTCCATGTCCCTTCTCAAAACCTTCAGTTTATTTCTTCCCCTTGGTCATTCTCTATGTGGGGATTGGACATTATAGGGAATATTAACCCAGTGTCATCTGATGGTCATAATTTTATCATAATAGCAATAGAGTACTTCAATAAATGGATCAAAACCATACCCCTAGCCATGATGATTGGAACTCATGTTTCCAAGTTCATCTTCAAACAAATTTTTTGTAGGTTTGGGGTTCCTTCAGTGATTATTTTTGATAATGACACTCCTTTTAAGAACAAGTATATTCATAAAATTTGTACTAAGTACAATATTTATCACAAGTGGTAAACTCCATATTAACCTCAGGGTAATGTACAAGTTGAAGCATCCAACAAGTCTTTGATCAAGATCTTGAAGAAGTTGGTTTGTAAGACCAATCATGGCTGGCATATCCAACTTTATCCTACCTTATGGATCTATTGTACTAGCATGCGTACTCCCACAAATACCTCATCCTGTATTGATATATAGATCTTAGGTGATATTTCATTTTGAGCTCAAGGTTCCCTTGTTGCACATCTTATTGTACGATACCTCGATCGACGATGAGTATCACTCAAATAATTTGCACCAATTGGAGCTACTGGATGAAAAGTGTATTCATACCTTAGAGAATTTATGATCCTATCATAATAGGCTCAAGTGATATTACTCTAAGAAATTTTGCAATCATTCTTTTGAGGGTGGGGATATTGTCCTCAAGGAAATCCAAAAAAACACCAATTCTCATTCTGACCCTAACTGCAAGTTTCAAGCTAATTGGTTAGGGTCCTTTTTCATAACGACCAATTTTGGCTTAGGCGCCTATCATTTAGCTTCTTTCAATGGTGAATAACTTAAAGAATCAATGAATATAATGCATCTAAAAGGATATTATGCATGATCCATCATCTACATTGTACATTACATTTAGAATAGTTTCATATAACATCATTCTTTACCTGATCATTCTGCATGGTTGCATGTCATATTTTGCATGATTTCCTAACATTTTGTCCCAAATGCATTTTTGCTTGTCATAACATGCACTTTTGCCTATTCATATTTGCATGATTGCTTGTTCATATATATTTTGGAGATTTGTTACTATGGCAAGTGATGACACCTAATTATTTCATACCTCACATGCATTACACTCTCACTAGGGTTGTGATGCCTAGCGAATCCCCAACCTAGGGTCCACCTTTGTACATTCTTGTCTTTTCATCCACCCATCTCATATTTCCCTTATTCCTTGACTCTAAAAGTTTTCATTGCTTATATTTATCTAGGTCAAGGGATTTGGTTCTCATTTTACTCCATTGACCATACCCATACATTTTATTGGACACACCACACCCCTATTGGGTAGCACTCACTTTGATCATCAATTTCTTGCACATGGTCACAAGTGAGGGGCAGCCTCCATTCGACCATTTACGAGTAGACATCCCAACGGATATATATCTTTATCTTTTATCCATCTTAGTGGGTGCTACACCTATATCAGGTTCAACTCCACCTTATCCATATTGTAAGCATACACCCTTACAGGGTTTCGATTCTTTTTCTTTTCTTTGGTCTTTTTGGAGTATTCTTTCCATCTACTCATTTAGGCTTACATTTTAGATGCATTGCATTTAGTTAGATTCATATCATTCCATATCATTCATATAGGTTCATTGCATCCATTATGTCTATGTTCACCATGCATACAATATATATACATAAAACAAGAAATCACATATGAGCACACACACATTTTTTCCTGCTTTCTTGTTCTTGCTTTTTGCTTTTCCTTTCC
This sequence comes from Wollemia nobilis, assembly GCA_028583015.1. Taxonomy (NCBI): domain Eukaryota; kingdom Viridiplantae; phylum Streptophyta; class Pinopsida; order Araucariales; family Araucariaceae; genus Wollemia; species Wollemia nobilis. The sequence continues at coordinate 25,113,844 of JAQPPZ010015824.1, read as the reverse complement.
TCTTTTTTTTTTTCTTTTTTGTTTTGCTCTCTTTCTTTTGCATCTGCCACTTTGATTTTCAATAGTAATGTGGCATTCCTTCTAAAACTTAAGGGCGTACCCTAGCTTAAGAGGCATTAATGTCCCTAATGTCTATAAACCATTTTTTCACTACTCCTTTCTTCTAAACCAACCACTCCTTTTTTGTTGTTGTTTTTCATCCTTTGTCCATAGGTGTCTACATCTTTCTTTGATGCATTTATTAGGCCATAAATGCATCAAAGAGGGGGCAAAATGTAGACATGGAATTTTGACCCACTTGAGTGAGTCATTTTACCTAGACCCTCAGAGAGACCCTCCAACTTGCCCAAAGCAAATTTGGGCCTCTCCCCTCCTTATTTCCCCATTTTCTCTTGCTTTGATCAAATCACAGTTGACCCTTATGGGGCATGATTTCTTCTAGCTAGGGTTTTCTCTTAGAAAATCCTATTTTTTTGCTTAAACTTCTTTGGCATCAACTTTTCCTTGGTTTTCCCACCCATTCTTATTTCAAATATCTTATAAATAGAGGGTTTAAAGCTTTCTTTTTATCACCTAACTTTTGGCTCCTAGATCTCTTCTAATAATGAATTCTAAGTGAAGTAATCTAACAAGCTACCTACAAGTGTTGATGTAAGTGCTAACAAGACTCTATTGAAGCGTTTTGGATTTGTGGTCTCTTCTACTACATTTTATTGTGTGTTGTTACCTTTGGTGGACAAGTGTTGAAACCCTAAGGAGAAGTCTACAACTTTGGAGATCTTCATCCTTTTGTCTATTTTTTGCTACCACAAAGTTATTTTCATTCATTTTTCATTTTGCATATTATTAGATTCACATCTATAATTAGTTTATTTGCATTGTTCTGCTGCATTTTTCTTTTGTTGCAAAATCATACCCCATAATTCTAGGGCATGATTTCATTAGAAGAAAAACCATGGTCACCCCATACAAGGTATGATTTCATTGGTTCTAATCTTGGGGGCAAAAGTTCACCCCCAAACCCTAGATCTTCATTTCATGTTATATTTAGAGCATAATCACACAGATTGCATTTTGTTTATCATTTTGTTTTGTTGCATTGTATTATGTTTGTCCATATTCCAAAAAGGTCAACTTTCACTTTTGCATCTTAAAGTATGGTCGTACAGTGGCCTAAGCAGACTCCCTAACGTTGATCATATTTTTTGAGGGTTTTGTGAAGTTATTTTGCAAGATAGAAGTTGTGGGACATTATTGGACATAATAAAAAGCTTGGATAACCACTAGATCATATAAGTACTCTTATAGATATTTAAGTTATTTTTTTTATTTCTTTTTATTCATTTCTATTCAAAATAAAAATTATAGGTGAGGAAAAGCATTTGATTAAGTTTCTACGCATTTGAAAAAATAAAAGCATGTAGTGTGCATTTATGGTTTTTGACCTTGTTTGTGCATTTATCTTTGACCCTTGTTTAAAGGCCTTGCTTTGCAATTCTAAGGTTAGCAATCATTCAAGCAAAGAATTATTTTAGGGATAGCTCTTGTCTTCCAGCATCTTGTATCTTACATTGTTCTTTTCCTTTTTGTAGTGTAGTTTTAAAAAGGCCAAACATAGGTGCATGCTTAATTGACACATTCAAGCATATTCCATTCCGAACTTGGAGTGAGTCCTAAAATTGTTCTCGATGAATCCTTCCCTTGATTACCCACCAAGTGTAGAGTTATAATATACCCCCACGGTTCACCTTGGATCCCAATAGATCCAACTGATAATTATATGGTAGGGAAGTTTTCCCCCTGTACAATGTAATAGAATTGTATGATCAATTATAATTTGCATATGGTAGGGTATTCAACATTGGCATCTATTGTGTAAGGTCTTGATTAATCATTGGCATTTAATTGAATGCACTTGGTTTTCCTAGTGAATGTAATTGACCAATTCCAAAACCTTGAGGTATTAACTATTGTTCTACAGTTAAGGCTTCATTATATGCCATGGGTAAAGTGGTGATCTGAGGTGCTCTCCTTACAAACATGGATGTAAGAGGATCTAAATCTCTAAATTACATATGTACAGTTGCATCAGTGTCAAGTGTATAGGGTGGAGTCAACCTATTATACAACTTGTGGAATCTGGTATTGAATAGTCTTAAAGACTCATTGGGCTCTCTTCTAGTTGCTGCAAATTGATGATATATGATAGTTGGGTCTATGGGTAATCTAAACTAGCTAATAAAGGTAGTTTCCAATTCAACCCAATAAGTGATAGAATTTGTAGGTAAACTGATATACCATTCATATGCTAGTACATCCATAGTAAGGGGAAACATTTTACAGGCAACATCTTCATGTTCCACCTACAATAGAATTAAAGTATACTTATAGGCTTGTATGTGTTTTTCAGGTATTCTAGCTCCATCATGTCTATACCTAGGTAAATATATTTTAGCATTCTTGGGCATGTCATGGGTTGGTCTAGGGAAGTTCAGTGGACTACTGCCACTTAACCAAGGTGCAAATGCAGTCATTGGTGTACTTATGGAGTGACAAATATATCAACAAATGGTATTATGGATTGAGATGAGGTATTAATGGGAGGAAGAGAGCTTGACTGAACTTTAATATTTTTGGGTCTTCTAGGAGGAGAAAAGGTGTGGAGTTTAGTATTACCTTTAGAAGACTTAGACCTGGTGATAATACCATAGGTTCCAGTTTTGATAGTTAAGCAGAATGATGTATGAGAAAGTATAACAATGAGAATTAAGAAATTCAAGTTCAAGAAATCAAGAAATTAAGCTCAAACTTAAATGATCTATAATAATCAAACCATAAGCACTGGGCTATTAAGTTGTTCAGACCTACTATAACAATGAATCAAATATTTTAGGCATATTAGTAACAACAAATTGGGTATTTCAAAAATTGAATCAAACACTTTTAGGCCCTCCTTCCAGTGCCATTTCCTATTAAGTGATACATCTACCTAGTTGCAAACATACACCAATGATCAGAACAATATGTCCTCTCTTAGAAAGCAATATTAATTCCCCCAAGGTTCTGGTAAGGTTGGTCTAACCTGGTTGAATTACAAAGAAGAAAATAAAGGAAAATTATTGTAATGTTCAGGTTCACACGTGACTGTTACAAGGACAAGTATTAATTCATGTTATTAGAACTTAAATAAATAAAGCTTTTGATTCAATTGTTCATGTAATCATCAAAATATAAGCATTAACATCAAATATTACTTCTAAAGAACGTAGAAAAGTAAGATTCTAGGCTTACTACCTTAAAATTATCATTGATATATCATTCATTGCATATCCATAAAACATTATAGCACATAGTAATAATTCTTCTAAAAATTAAATAATATATCACATAAAATGAGCTTTAGAAATGAAATTGGACTAATCTACTCCTAATATAAGCATATTTCAAAGAAAATTCAAAAGAAAAGGGTTAAAGAGAGAAATAAAATAAGCCATTGAATCTTGAAGCCTTAAACTAAATTTGTTGAAGCAGCAATCATGAATCAAACCAGCTCTAACTCGACCAACCTTTGCACAATATGAGGTCAAAGTGGTGCTATCTTCAAAATAAATAAAAAATAATAGACTAGAATGGACTCAAATACAACCACCATCAGCATGCATAGATTACACCAAGAATTCCAATATATTGCATTGATAATATGTTCAATCATTACATTCTCAAACTTGCTAGCATCATGTGATTACGAGAATAATTCTCCAAGTACAATGATAGGGTTTAGATATCCACCAACTACAAAAGAAAGAAAATTATAAATGGCCTATTGCTAAAAGTGGAATTCGACCCTTTGGAATGGGGTCTCAATGGATATTTATAGTCTTACAATTTTAAATTTTTAGTGATTTATAGTGGTGTTCAATATTTTATAGTTGTAAATGAGTTGGTTATTTGAGTTATCTTCAACTAAGAAGATGAGGTGTCTAATTGGGGATTTCTTGATCCAGATCTTCAATTTCAACCATGGATCTTTAACTACTTCGATAGCATCTCTGTGAAGTTTTGTATGTCGAGTTGTCCTACACTAGCTAGTTAAGATTAGGTCTGGGTTCAATGGACCTTTATTTCTTCTCTCAACTCTTGCTTTTCCTTCTCTATCAGCCTTCTTTTTCTAGTTTCATAACCTGTAATCATAAAAGAAATTAAATATATATATATATATAATTCAAATTTGGTTTTGGTGGTAAAATTTCTCTTACAATGGTTGGCAAATAATCATTTTAATATGCTCAATCTTTAGTTAAAAACTTTAGAGTTCAAATAAATCTTTTCATTTTAATTTTATATCCAAAATATTAAGTCCAAAGTTTCTAGTCTAAGACATGGTTAGGATTTTATTGGTAAAAACTTCCTCTTTTAGTAGTCTAACATTTATGCCTTTACTTTGCTTTCATTTTACCATGGTTCAAAGTTTAATGCTTAGTCTAAGGCTTAGATATGAGGGTTAGGTGTACATAATAAATGTTTTTCCCCTTTCATTTTTATTATACATTTGCCCAGGCCCTAAGTCTAAAGTTTCATTCAAAGTACTAAAATTGGTATTAAGACTCGTTATTCATGGTTTTAATATTAATGAATTTTAGCCATGGGTCTTTGTTTATTTATTTATTTATTTTATTTATTAATATATATAATATTTATTTATTATTAAATCTCTTTTCATAAAATCTAGGCTAATCCTTTTCATTATTTAGACTACGGATTTAAATGTTAATCTTTTTATTTATATTTATTATCTTTATGTATTGATTGTCTGCTATTGACTTTATTTTATTATTTATTTATTTATAATTTATTTTAAATTGACTCTAGCATTTGATTGGTCTTCGAAAATATTTTAGGCACAATTTTATTCATCAAATCTCTCGATAGAACTACCTAACCATTGATCTTCTTCATCCAATAAGATGTTAGTTTAGTGCTTGTAACTCGTGAAACAATTTTATCTATCAAGTCTCTTGAAATTTATGCCTAACCATCAAATATTCTAGCATATAAGACAAATATTAGACCTGTGAGTGCTAATTTTAAGACATGTTTATCGGTCACACTGCCTATCCGTTGGATTTAAGATAGTGTTGTCAAGTCGTTAGCTATTCGGCTAATAAGACAAACAACTTTGACTTTGTGGAGTATTTTATCAACAGTTAAACCTTATTCTAAATTTTTTATTTATTTATTATTTATTATCGACATTAATGTTGATCCATTGGATCTTCTTGGCAGTTATGCCTAACAGTCAAATCTTCTAGCATATAAGATAAAATCTAATTGGATAGAATATTTTATTAGTTTTTGATAGCATTGTCTATTCGTCAAATCTCTCGGTAGCTTTGCCTAACTGTTAGATGATAGGGTGATGTACCTATTGAAGATTTTAATTTTTTCCTATATTCCCATAAAGCATGTTTGAGTTTATTGTGCCAATCTCTAGGATTTCTCTCTAGAAGCTTCTTGATTATAGTCAGTAAGCTTTTATTGGGGCTCAGCAAACCATTCCCTTGAAGATAATAATTAGAAGAAAACTTTAAGGTCACTTTGTTATCATAAGACCATTCCAAAAATTGAAAGGAGGTAAATGTTGAACCATTATCACAAACTATAGAGTAAGGCATTCTAAAATTTGGTGACAATGTGTTCTTTAAGGAACTTAATTACGACTTTTATAGTACAATTCTTAGTGGCCAAAGATTTTTTCCAGCGAGTGCAGTAATATATTACAATTAGAATGAACTTGTGACTGGCTAAAGAATTTGGATTAATGACTCCTACAAAGTCTAATCTCCATTGGGGAAAAGAGTGAGGCTCAAATACTCGTTGTAAAGGCATTGAAGCATTTATTTCTCTATTATCCATAATTTAGCAAGTATGGCATGATCTAACATGGGCATAGGCATCCTTAAAAATATGAGGTCAATAGTATCCAGCTCTCAATATTTGATGTGTTGTGGTATTGGCTAAACCATTTTTAATCCCATATTTGCCATGAAATTTATTAAGGACTTGAGTAGCTTCATCTTTATTTAAGCATCTAAGATAGATTCCTTCATGATTCCTTCTATACAGAACACTTAATTTGATCATGAAGTTGGCACTCTTTAGACGTAATGCTCTTATTTGAGTAGCATTGAAATTATTTGGGCATTTGTTGTTCAATAAGTAGTACATTATATCTTTGTACCACTCATTAGTTGTGATATTATCCACAAAATATTATTGGCAAAGGATTTGAAGATCTATTTCAGCTAATGTTTTACTTAGTCCTTAGCCTGTGACCAATTTCATAGGCTGGATCTCTAGATTAAATTCTTGTAAGGTTGTCATCCATTTACCTTTTCTTTCTCCTAATTAATTTTGCATTAGCATGGTTTTAACAGTTGGGTCTGGCACAACTGCAAATATTCTACTATGTAGAATATAATGCCTAAATTTCTTCACTGCCTTTACTAAAGCATATGCATATTTATCTATAATTTAATATTTTAGCTAGGCATCTTTTAACAAGGAGCTCAAAAAAGATATTGGTTTTTCTTCATTATTTTCATTTTTCTATGTTAGGAAACTAGCAGTTGAATGTTCAGAAGCAAACAAATAAATTTAAAAGGGTTGTGTGTAATCAGGGCTCACTAATACTGGGGCATTGGATATAGCATCTTTAGTTCCTTGAAAGTTTGCTTGGGCTTCAAAAGTCCAAGTAATATTACCATATTTCTTGAGCATGTCATTCAGTGCTCTGACTATCTCTGCAAATCTTGAGATGACCTTTCTAACAAAATTAATCTTTCCAAAGAATTATCTAAGTTCTTTCTTACTGCCTGTAAGAGGAATTTTATGTGTTGCTTGTACTCTTTCTAGGTCTATTGAAATATCATCTTTAGAAATAACATGATGTAAAAGTTTCTCTTCAGTTACTTTAAAAATGCATTTCTTAGGATTCAATAAGATATTGTGTTCTCTACATTTTTGGAATGCTTTTCTCAAATCATTAACATGATTAACACATTTTTTTGAAAACACAAGAATATCATCAATATAGATAACTATGCACTTACCAATTAAATATCTAAAAGCATAATCCATTACTTTTTGAAAAGTAACACTTGAATTAATTATTCCAAAGGGCATTCTTAAATGTGGTCTTCATTCTATCCTTAGGATCTATCATAATTTTGTTATATCCAAAATATCCATCTAAGAAATACATCATTTCAGATCCATTTATCATTTTTAAAATGTGATCTATGGAAGGCAAAGGATAATTATCTTTTTAATAAGACTTATTAAGATTTCTAAAGTCAATTCATAGGTGAATTTCTTCAGTTTTCTTTCAAACAGGTACTATATTAGCTACCTAGGTGGAATGCCTAATAGGAAATATAATATGTGCATCTAAGAGTTTCTAAACTTCCTTTTGAATAATGGGTTCTAGCAATGGATTAGCAGGTCTTTATTTTTGCCTAAATAACTTTGTTTCTGGTTTCAAAGGGATAGTATGAGTTATAATCTTTTGTTTATATGTTTTCATACCTTCATAGCTCGAAGCTATGACATCTCCATAATATTTTAGAGCTTGTATAATTCCTTCTTTTTCCTGACTAGTGCAAGCTTTTATTATCAAAACATTCTGAGGATTCTCACTAGTCCCTATATTTATTATATCATATACTTTATCTAGAAATACAGAATTGCTACATTCATTCTTTTTATAGTCTATATAAAAAATTATTTTCAAATAAACCATACCATTGGGAATTGTATTTGTTTTCATAGATACCTCATTATCTACCTCTGCTTCATCCTCAATTCTATCATCTTCATCTATGACCTGGTTTTAAAATTTCCAGAATTAGTCATGAAATATTGCATATGTTTATCATTTACAAACACTTGAAGATTACATATATTATCTGAATGGATGGGTAGGCTACTAATTCTATGAATTCTTAAGCCTTCTATTATCCATGGGTTTTAGTGTACTTGTTGCCACTACCAAGGAGTCTACAATTCTATTATTTCTTCTAGAAACTAGTTTAATATTGAAAGCATGGAATTCATTAATTAAATCTCTTAATCTATTTCTATAATGAATAAACATATTGGATTCTCACTTGCTTAACCACCAACTCAGAATCTCCTAGTACTTTTAAATACTTAATATTCTTTCTTAGAGCTAACTATATTCCATATCAATGCTTCATATTCTACAATGTTATAGGTATAAGGAAACTGCAATCTATAGGCTGTTAGACAAGACTTTTCTTTGGGACTAATTAGCTCAACACTTGCTTCACTACCTTGCCTAGACTTGGTCCATCAAACTTAAGAGTCCAAACCATATTTTTATATTTATTTTGCTTACTTGGTGATGTTTCAATTTTAGACTTATCTGTGATTTGGTTGGTTTCAAGAGTGTAAACTCCTTATAGAGAACTTCATTAGTCTTATTATAGTATGTAATGAATTATTTAAGTCTTAGTTCTCTTTACATTCTAATCTAGTTTGCAACTCCTTGCCAAGGCAACCACATGTGAGAGAAATAAGTGGTCATATATCCGTTTAAATTTCTAGACTAGTCCCTACTTAGTAGCATTCCATATTTATCTGGGATATCTACTACTTGAATGTCTATGTATTGTTGAATTTTTGGCTCTGATACCAACTATATATGAACATGCTTTAGTACACCAACCACATTAACTTCTATTTTGTCTAGTTGAACTACTACTCGATTGGATGGAGCAGGTTTCAAACCTAACTTTTGGCAAACAATGTGTAGCATGACGTTACTTGAGGCTCATGAATCAACAAGATAATTATAAATATTATAACCTACAATTATTATAGTCAAGAGGAAAGGAGGGTCTTCCCTTTTGTCTTTTTGTGACACAAATTGGGTATCTATAGTTTTCTTGTATTTAATTTTATTTTGATCACTAAATGCTTTTATTAATAGTTCTTACCGGTCATGTAGCTAGGCAACTTCGAACAAGCATATGTTTACTTTTTTTTTCTTCAAGTCTTCTACAATGTTATAAGTAGGTTTATATTATTCTAAAATTTTGCGTGTTTGTGGTGGGAAATTAGCCCTAGGTGGATTGGGATTATTGTTGTCTTGTGCATCAGGAGGAATGGAAGTATTATTAGGTGAAGTAGAGGAAGTGATTGGTGCTTTACCTTACTTCTAAGCATATAATTGTGATTTTCCTTTTTGAATTGTCTATAGGCTTGTACTTCTTCTTCTAAGGATCCATCATATCCTTCTTCATATCCTTCTGATGATTTAAAAGTTTCTACTACTAAATATATTCCATTACTAGTGCTTACTTGATTTGAATTATCTTCATTTGGTATTATATCCATGTTTTCCATTTCTTTTTGAAGTATATCAAAAGTTATTTTGAACTTAAGATAATCATTTTCATTGTGGTGTGCAATGGAATGCACTCTACACCAATTTTTTAAGGCCAAATATAAAATATTAACTATGTTATTAGCCTTATTTTGATTGGTAACAATGTTAGGCTGATTGGCGATTGGATTGGGCACTCCTCTATTGTTTGGAAAAGTGTTCCATTAGTGGTTGACTCTCTAGAAATTGAAGTTCCTATTCTGAGGTGGATTATTTGGAGGAGGATTCCAGGGTACTTGCTTCTGTAATTGAACCATATTGCTGCTAAGCTTTTGGACTAATCTTTGTAGATTATCTAACTGGGAGTTAACATTATTGTTCTATCCTACAATAGTTTTATTTGCTACATTATTTGCAGGTGCAATGGGATCTAAGAAATCAGGTATATTTTTGCTTTGAGTAGCATTTATAAATGCTAGGATATTTTGATTAGGATTAACATTTGGAAATATTGACATATTTTGAGTAAGGGTAGTGTTAAAAAATGTAGACGTAGTTTGCACATTAGTTTGAACGTTCTTATGAGCAATAAAATGATTATCTAAGTATGGTGGAGTAATACGATGGGTGGGAGTGGCAATAGAATTGTACAACTGATTATAATTTGCATATGGTAGGGTATTCAACATTGGCATCTATTGCTTAAGGTATTGAATCATGGTTTTGCATAGTGGTGAATTTTGCAATTTAGCGTGAATATTCGGATTTTCACAATGTTAATTTTACGAATTTTGGGACCATATAGGTCGGCCCATTCGCCCAAAAATTTTGGGATCCAATTTTTTTAAGGGTAAATTCACCCCATTATCATAAGGTTTCCCGCCTAATTTTCACCTTAAATTTATAAAAAATAAAAAATATCCCGCCCAATTCGCCCCTTGTACCCCATTATATATAGCTAACCCTGACAACGACTCTCATACAATTACAACATTAATTTTTTTGGATAGCGAGCGATACAAAGCAGACGATTGACAAAACATGAGTCCATGACTGAAACAAGGCAACTGATGAAAGGCGATGGCATAAGGTGACTAGCATAAGGTGAGTGGCATAAGACGAGTGGCATAAGGTGAGTGGTAGAAGGCGAGTGGTAGAAGGTGAGTGGAAGAAGGCGAGTGGCATAAGGTGAGTGGCATAAGGTGAGTGGCATAAGGTGAGTGGCATAAGGTGATTGGTAGAAGGCGACTGACAAAAGGTGACTGGCATAAGGTGAGTGGCAGAAGGCGATTGGTAGAAGGTAACTAGAATAATGTGACTAGTAGAATTCAATTGGTAGAAGGCGACTGGCTTAAGGTGACTGATAGTAGCTGATTGAAATACAATGATCACCATTTATCGATAAGTTTCTTTTACCATTAATTTTCCTTTTTTAACATTTTTTTCATGGACACTCAATAAGGAGGTTTATTCTTCTTGGGATAGATATTTTGTTGTCTCTAGCAGTAGTTCTCTTTTATACCAGTTATTTTCATTTTTAAAAATGATGTTCATTGTTCATGTTACTCTTCTATTCATACAGGTAAAATGTCAACTACTGGTAGTGGAAAGAAGGGAGGCTAGTCTTCAGATAAGAGGAGTATCCTCAAATACTTTCATAATATTTCGAAATCCGGTCAGCCATCAACATCTGCACAAACTGAAGGTATGAACGCCTTTACTTACCAGTTAATTTTTTTACATTGTTAATTTTATATATAATGTCTTCATTCATAAAGAAGTGTGCTTTTTGGTTGATGGCTTTGTCCATTTTTTATCTGTAGAAGGTATGCTTTTAAATGCCATAGTGATAATGACCCTACTATTGACACTAGTATTATCTCTACAGAAAACACCGTTGACCCTGTTATGCCTCCACTTCCACATATCCTCGTTAATGAAAATTCCACAGATGAAAATATTCTTAATCAAATGGAACAACAACATGAAGAGATTCCTGAATCTAACATGCCAAGTGGAAAAGAAAATAATAGTTCTTATGCAGTCCCTACTTCTAGAGAATCTTCATCTAAAAAACATAAACGTGCAAGGTTATCTAGGTGGACAATTAACAGATCATTTCAGCCTGATTGGATAGCAAAATTTCCATTTATTGAGCCAGTGCTTCTAGAGAATAGTAGTGAGGAAATAACAGAATTGAGATGCGTAATTTGCAGTTGGAAACATGAAAAGGATCATAGATTGCAACTTAAGAAAGATACAGTAGAAAAACATTGTGGAAAGGTTTATATCAAAACAAAAGAAGGTGATCGACCAATACCAAAAAATTATAGGTGGAAGGATGCATCAGAGTGCGCACATATAAGATATGCACAAGAATATGATAAAGAAATGAAACAAAAGCAAACTTTGGTTGAGAAAGGTGCAACGATTCAAGCCCAATTTCAAAAAATGAATAAGTTAACTTTAGCTTCAAAAAGTTTGTAGTTTGTTGTTGTATTCTCTATTCTTAAAAAGGGTAGACCTATGTCTGATTTCATTGATTATAAATCTCTATTTTGACTAGCTGATGTGCAGAACTTACCCAGCGCCCATTGGTCAGATCGAAGTGGTTGGGAAATGGTAAAATGTCTCTCATTGGTTGAGCAGGATGACCTCAAAGAGAAAGTAAAAAAGGCCAAATTCATTTCACTTTCAATTGATGAGGTGACTATTGTTGACAACACATCTTGGATTTGCATGCATGTTTACACATTGGAAAATCATTTAAGGCAACCTCATTTACTTGCATTACGCAAGATGGTGGAAAATTGCAATGCAAAAAACATTTACAATGTTGTTGTTTCTAGTTTAAAGGAAATAGTAGGAATGAATGAAATGGAAATAGCCACTAAGTTAATATGTGTCGGAGTTGATGGTGTTGCTACAATGCAAGGACATATGAATGGTCTTTGTGTTAGACTACAAACATCTGTTACCCCATATTTGATCCCTATTCATTGCATGGCTCACATAATGAATCTTGCATACAAAATTGTGGATACATTTACAAATGTTGCGAGAGTGGAAGAGCTTGTCCATGAAATTCATGATTATTTTTCATGCAGTCCAAAAATATTTTCAGAGTTTCAACAGTTTGCACTAGGAGTTACTGAAGGTAAAAAACTGTTAAAATATGTGGATACTAGGTGGATTTCGATGTATCAACCGATATTTAGAGTTTTCAAAGAATATCAATCCTTGATAGGGTTTATGTATGCAAATCGTAGGGTAGTTGATAAGGCTAAAGATTTACTATTTCGAATGAGTGACTTTGAAACACTTCTCACATTGTGTGGTATTCTTCCAATGTTGGAAGAAATGAATACTTTGATCAAAATTGCACAAGAAAGATCGATTTATATTATGGATTTCATCAGGGCAAGAAAACAAATTTGCATGCATATTGATATGATGTACGCATCTGGTCAAAGTTTTATGGATCCCATGTTTGAGAGTTGGAGAGCATTAACAAATGTGAATGATCCTCAGAGCTTTCTGAAGTTCAATATAAATGATCATCTATGTATTAATGTCCATGGAAAGGAAATACCTTTATATTATTTTGGTCTGTGAATGGATATAGCTACAAATGAAGTTGAGAAAATGCCCATAACCTACAATAGATTTCATGTAGTTGTACACGATACAAAAATTAAACTGAAACAAATAGCAGAATCATTGACAAAAGAAATAAGAGACCGTTTTCAAAGAGATGAATTGCTTGAGGCTATGGGTGTGGTTAATCCGATGTTTTGGGATCCTTGTAGTGAATACCATATTATAAATGGTTTGTTTCTCAAATACATGGGCATTCTTGCTAGCCATTTCAGTAAAAGTGTGGTAGTCAATGGTATTGAAATCAATGGCATTCTCAATAGAGATCTTTTGACAAAACAATCAAACTATTTTGGAACAACAATGTCTGCTCAAGTTTCACAACTCTCTAACCATCATGAAACAAGTTCTATTTCACGTTTGTGGAGAATATTACATCCTAGTAGTATCTTACAACATACTATGAGTGAATATTTTCATTTATATGAATTATGTCAAATGATGATTTTAGGATCTGTGGAAGATGAAAGGGTATTCAATGCATTATCATATGTAAAATCTAAAGTTCGAAATAGGTTGGACAAAAATTTGGAAAATTGTTTGAGAGTATATGTGTCGACCTATGAGGTGGAGAAGTTTCCTTATGAAAGAGCATTGTCACACTGGAAATCTATGGCAGAGAGAAGAGGTGTAATGAATACTGAGGATGATGAGGATGATGGTAACACTGATCAGATTGTGATGACAAAAATTTTGGGTATGAGTGTAGATGATTTTGTACAATCTAAAAAGAGTTTGTTCTAGCTTCCAACATTATGATGCAAGGATGCTTTCATTTGATTTGATTTCACATATTATCATTTGATTTGATTTCACATATTAGAATGAAAGGATGCTTTCATTTGATTTGATTTGAGTTCAGCATTATAATGAAAGGAATATTGAGATTATATTGTAATTTGATAAATGTAATTTTGATGTCATTAATCATATAATATGATATTAGAAATGCAATTGGATACTCTGTATAATTTTGATGTCATTAATCATATAATATGATATTAGAAATGCCATTGGATACTCTGTATAGCATAGCCCTCTGATTGATTATGTATATTTGAATGAAATTGGATTATTTGATTACACTGTATAGTGTTGATTAGAACACTGCATTATCTTTTATATCATAAATGTGTTATTGGATATTTTGTATATCATTTTACATAAGCCTTGTTATTGAATTATTAGTCTAAAGTTTCAAATTTTTTGGTAGATTTGTATTGTATATATCATTTATGGCAATGTGTCAAAGTAAATATCTATGTTGCATTTCCAGTCATTTCAAATTATTTCATATAACATAAAAGAACATCTTACTGCATCCACATAATTCAAAATTACTTAATGCATCAACACAAATAATCAAAACTAGCATACGATGACAATAAACATTTCCAGTCATTTCTCTTTCATTGATTTCAATTTTCAAAAAAGATACCATTCTTTCACAATTTACAAATAAATATCAAACATTTTTTTGTTTCACTTCAAATTAAAAACAACAAACTTCTACATCAACACAAATAATCAAAACATAACAATATTTAAAACAAAATTTCAAAAAGATAATACAATTTTTTCGAAAATTGTCTCTTTCATTGATTTCAAGAAAGATACCATTCTTTCACAATTTATAAAAAATATCAAAGAGTTTTTGTTTCACTTCAAATTTAAAACAACAAACTTCTATTCTTTTTGCATGGTTCCTGAAGGTCCACCTTCATCTATCTCAATATCCTTTGCTTCTAATGCACCAACCCTAACCAAACTTTCAGTTGTAGTGTTGATCCCCGATAACAATGAACTTTCTTCCTTCATTGGATCTTCTTTAAAAGGTGCATTCAACTCTTTCTCATTTTCTTTCAATACAACCTCGACATCCAGGCCCCTATCTCTGATAAACTTCTTCAGCCAATTATTTTCTCTAACAGTGTATTGTAACCTCTTCTTCACTTCAATAGCATTATTAATACTAATTTTGGCAGTCTTGATCAACGTTTTCATGGCACTGACCTGTTGCTTTAAGTGCTAGAAATTAGACTGCAAAATACAAGTGAAAAAAGGTTAATATTTATAAACAAAACATATTTAAGAAAAAAATGATTTTTTAGTTAGATGTAAAACTTACATCAGCTGTAAGTCATGCAGTTTCTGCAACTGCTACTTTATTCTGATCTAGTGCCCATTCATTGAAATATGCTTGGGCCTCTACATTGAGGTTTTCCAAATGATTCAGAACAATGGCTAGAACTTCATCTGTGTATGCAGACTCGACCTCCATAGTGCCAGATTCAGCTTTATGTAGCAAAGCATCGAGCTTTTGGGGCTCATTCTCAACCTTTAAAAACAACTCTTTTCTCTTTGAAAAATTCTTATATCGGTCATTTATTGCTTTAATCAAAACCTTGGCCCGATATTCCCATTCTTTCAATTTATCAATATCTAAAAGAAGATTATTATGAACTACAACTTTACATCTATTAGCTAATAACACATTTTCAAAAAAAATTACTTTATCATCATCTGTTAGATGATGGGCGATGACTTGTTGGGGGGAGGAGGAAACTCTGGCGGCATCTGCATCAACATTTTCTTCTTCATCATTGCCCTCTTCATCCTGAAGCATATCACTTGCCTTTAAAGGGAAATTTTGAGGATTCATATCCTGATAAAGAAAATCACAATCTAGAGTTCCCGAGGGCATATGAGATGCACTCTCAACATTTGAGAAATTCTCTAGGGTTAAAATTGGTAAAACAGAAACATTAGATTCA
Organism: Wollemia nobilis; assembly: GCA_028583015.1. Classification (NCBI taxonomy): domain Eukaryota; kingdom Viridiplantae; phylum Streptophyta; class Pinopsida; order Araucariales; family Araucariaceae; genus Wollemia; species Wollemia nobilis. Next base: position 25,098,007 of record JAQPPZ010015824.1, on the reverse strand, counting down.
GACACATTGTGTGTCTGGGTAGCACTTCTTGTATCATGAGACGGTGGTGTGAGGAACATTTTACCATGCATGCGTGATTGGTTCCTCACCGGTGGTACCTGCTGTGGATGGATAGGAACTTGTTGTGTTGATGGTTGTTGCTGCGTTTGCGGCTGGGCAGACGGTGGAGGCATATTTTTTTTAGTATTTTGAATGTAATAGGTCTATCTGCAAAATTTCACATGAAAATATAAATTTAATCTTGTGTAAATAACAATATCATAAAAAGAGATTTATTTTAACCAAACATACCAGACTCAGACTCTACAGTCGTTGATGATTCAACCATTTGCCCTTTCTCTAAAAAATATTTAAAATAAATCAAAAAACATAATTTTAAGTCATTAAAATACATCATTTAAAATAGTACTTTTGAATAATAAGGTTACCTTGTGGGTTGGAGGTAACTTCTTCCACGTCGACTGTAGCAATTCGAGAAGTAAAAGGAGCCGCAGGTGTATGTTGAATCTGATCACCATGAGACCTCGCACGTTTGGAGGGAGTTACTGGTGATGACTATGACTATGAGTCAGAATCAGTAGACACTTCTTGAATCCTAAATGCGACATCCCTTTTACTTGAAGACTGAGATGCTCTTCTCTGTTTTCAAAACAAAATTAGAAAATAACAAGATAGATTGAAAAAAAGAAAACAAAGATATTCCAAAAAAATATGTTTACCTGTATTTCATTCTCAGTCATGCCAATAGCCAACAAACTGGGGTGCAATGCAGTGGGAGGATTGCTTTGTTGAAGATTGAAATAAGCTTCCTGAAAAAGACAAAGAATAAAATTGTTGGTTGTCACTGTATACGAAGTTTGAATTTTCTGGGCACTCAGAAGGTCCTATTTCAGGCAGTTGGAAATGTGCATGGACCAGTCAAATCTTCCACCACCAATACATCGAATCAATAAAGATAGTGCCCAAAAAGGCATTTCTGTAGGTCACCCCTGTAGAATAAGCCTTGCCTAAAAAATTCAATGCAAGCATAAAGAAATTTGTCTCCAACGTTGGAAATGTTTAAGCCCCTTTTGGACTTAGAAGAATTAGCTGAAAAAAAAGAGAACATTATTAGAAAACAAAAAGTACAACAAGGAGAACATTATTAGAGAATGGAAACTACAATACATCAATATTTAATGTTAAATAAAAAATAAATTTTAAAAATATACCTTTCAAATTGTTTGAATGAACAGAGTAAACGGTTGCTAGGGTGGATTTATCATCATCGGTCAAGGCGTATTGGTTGTTCACCAGTACACCATCCAAAAATGGTAGCCCTGTTAGTCACTGCACATCGAAGGGTTTAACAAAAAAACAATGTCCTTGTTATCCACTCTGATCGTAATAGTGGACACGTCATGGTTGTAACAACTAACGATCCGTTGCATCAACTGAACGTTAATGTTCAACTATGGCATCTTCAATACACCAACAAGTTCAGAGGTGTAAATCCATTGTGAATCTCTTCTAGGAGTGCTGAAAATGTTCTTGATGTTGGGGTAGTAGAAGCTCCTAAAATTCACTTTAGAAGGAAGAGGAGAGGAAGAGCTAGCCATTTCTAAAAACACATAGGAAAATGCTCTTAAACACTTAGGAAAATGCTCTGAAACACCTTAGAAAACACTCTAAAAATACTTGCAAAACCTTCTAAAAATGTTGGCAAAACCTTCTAAAAATGCTGCCAAAACCTTCTAAAAATGCTACAAAAATACTCTAAAAATGCTTTGAAAAGTCTGAAAATGCTCTAAAAATGCTATGGAAAATGCTCTGAAAATGTGGAAAAAGCTCTGGAATTGCTCTGGAAAACATTGTAGGAAAGGTAAAAAATGACCCTGCATATGTATTTATAGAAGTCTGCATGGTGAAAGTTGATAGATGCATGACACGTGGCAGAGGATATGACACGTGGCACCATCTTATTGATGATCTTTGATGGTCACCTTTTTCTAGTCGCCATCTGCAACTTACCTTCTACCACCCACCATCTATCAATCACCATCTACCAATCACCATCTACCACTCACCATCTACCAGTCACCATCTACCACTCACCATCTACTAGTCGCCATCTACCACTCACCATCTACCACTCACCATATGACACTCACCATCTACTAGTCACCATCTACCACTTGCCATCTACCACTTACCATATGCCAGTCGACATCTACCACTCACCATCTACCACTCGCCATCTGCTTATCACCATCTACCACTCACCTTCTACCACTCACCTTCTGCCACTCACCATATGCCACTCAATCTCTACCACTCACCTTCTGCCACTCGCCTTCTGCCACTCGCCTTATGCCACTCGCCATCTACCACTCGCCATCTGTCAGTCGCCTTCTACCACTCACCTTCTGCCACTCGCCTTCTACCACTCGCCTTCTGCCACTCGCAATCTACCACTCGCCTTATACCACTCGCCTTCTGCCACTCACCTTCTACCACTCGCCTTCTGCCAGTAGCCATAAAATTTTATTGATAATTTTTGTGCAAAAAAATAAAAAAATCGCCATATTTTGATAAATTTTCTACAAAATTTTGAAAAATTCACCCCAAAGTTTATACACCATTCACCTAGATTCACCCTGATTTTATAATTACTTTTTTGGTACTACCCCTTATGCATAACCCTATATTGAATAATCATTGGCACTTGATTCAATGCACATGGCTATCCTAGTGAAGGTAATTGACCAATTCCAAAACCTTGAGGTATTAATTGTTGTTCTACAGTTAAGGCTTCACTATATGCCATGGGTAAAATGGTGATCTGAGATGCTCTCCTTATAAAAATGGATGTAAGAGAATCTAAAGCTCTAAAGTACATCTATATGGTTGCATCAATGTTAAGAGTATACAGTTGTCATTTTAGTTTTCTGGAAAAATAGAATATCAGGTTTATTACTTAAACATAGGTCCTTAATACACCTATTCTTTGAGGGGACATTAGCACCCTTTATATTCCACGAGATGATAATAATGTCTCATTAGGGGATTTTGGCCCCTCTTGAATATAACCAATATCATTTTGTTGTTTGGTAAAGAGAAGTTCAACCAACTTAGTTTGTGTTCGTTTCTCTATGTTAGCTCTTGCTTCCCTAGATCTTGCTTGATAATTTAGAGGTTTTCCTCTTTTTGCCTTGTCTATATCAAGAGTAGGTATTATTATTCTATTCCTCAATATTCTTTCACCATTTTTTTTCAACATAATTATCCTATCGTGGCTCTATTATAGAAGCTTTTGACTTATCCTGCTCATTTTTTGGTATTTCCTTATTAATGACAGAGGTATTAACTTCTAAAACTACATTTTATTTACCAATTATTTTCTCCTTAATGGTGCATGGTACTTCAAGAGAGTCTTCAAAATCTGATGAAACACATTCATTGGGTTCATCGAGAATGCTCTTCCTTAAATTAGGATCATATTGAATAGATGGTTCATTGCTAATATGTTGAAATTGTTGTCATGTGTCCTCTAAGTTTTGATCTACTTTTCTTCATAGGCTAAAGCCTCAAAATAATTATAATTTCTTCCATTATCCTTTCTTATTGGTCTCCACTATTCATTTTCTTTTATATTTCTAGATCTATTTTTTGGAAGTTGAAAACCATCTTTATCCATAACCATTCGTAAATTTCTCTTACGATTTTCTACAAATGATTTTGTTGGGCTCTTATTAGAGCATGATATCTCAATATGCCCCACCTCATGACATATTCTACATCTAAAATATATGTTTTCATAATCTATATTTTGGGTCCACATATTATCTCCATACTTAAGAATGATTGATTCTAGTAAAGCTTTACTTATATCAATCATGACCAATATTCAAGCATAAATAGCCAAAAATCCATATTTTCTTGTATCTGAAATCTCAAGGAATTCTCCTAGAGTGTTTCCTATTGCCTTGAAGATATCTATTTCCAAAAATTCAATGGGTAATCCAAACATCCTAACCTATATTGACACTAGGGATAGATTTACCTTCATACCAATAGGTAACGAAGAGCCCTGCTCTTCCCATAAAGCAAGGACCCCCTTTTAGGATTCTTTCTCTTTCTTCCCTAGAACAAAAAATGGCTAGGAAGAAAACTTTAGGAAGAAATGATAGAATCACTCCTGGAGACTTCCAACTCCTATCAATCCATTTTCTCAAGGTTGAAGCCCCTAGCCAATACCCATTAAATTTACCAAAAATTGCCCTATCTTGGAGTAATGAGGATCTCTATGAGGTGCGCTCACTAACCTCTACCACTAGGGATGATTCTAAGGATTTAAATATAAATTAATCCATGGAAAAGAAATTAAAATTCAAAATCTAAAGAAATTATCTGAAAGTTCTATAACAAATATAATATTTGATAAAAACTTTATAAAATTTTCATGCACAATTTCTAAGATAAAGAAAGGAAAAAATAACTTAGCTGAAAAATTCATTTTCCAAATAGAATTTCTTGCCTCACTGAAGTCCCAGCCCTTCATTGCTCTTCCCATCATTCGAACCCTAGTTGGCAAATATGCATAATTTTATTTTTCGCAACTTGCAAAATTATCACTACCCTTGTTTTGAATGGTTGACTTCACAAGGTTGTATCTCCCTCAATATTGCTTGGATTTTTGCATATGACCACTCATTTTAAAGCTATTCAAATTATGCACAAGTTGTTCCAAGAATAAGTTGAATCAGATAACTCTTCACGAATATATGGCTCCTAAAAGATGAAATATTTTTTAAGAAAAACCCTAATCCTTCGCACTTAGCAATTTTGTTTTTCGTGATTTGAAAAATCGTCACTGCCCTTATTTTGAATGGTTGACTTCACAAGGTCATATCTCCCTCAATATTACTCAAATTTTTGCATATGATCACTCATTTTAAATCTATTCAAATTTTGCACAAGTTGGTATAAGAATCGGCTGAATCGGATAACTCTTCGTGAAGATATGGATCCTAAAAGATGAGATATTTTTTAAGAAAAAACCCTAATCCTTCACACTTCACAATTTTATTTTTTGTGATTTGAAAAATTGTCACTGCCTTTGTTCCGAATGGTTGAGTTAATAGGGTCGTATCTCTCTCAATATCACTCCAAGGTAGTTATGGGATATAGAACTATCACTCATGCTCGATTTTTAGGTGACAATATTTTATTGGGGGAAGCTATATATATATATATATATATATATATATATATATATATATATATATATATATATATATTTTTTTTTTTTTTTTTTTTTTTAATAAGCTATGTATTGATTCTATTGGGGGCCACTTCCGTTATGAAAACAAAATATTACATTGCTCTCATTATATTTCTAACAAGTTAATTAAAGCATATCCAACTTTGTCTTTTTATCGGAGATATTCTTCATTTACCCTTCTATCAAAGATATTCTTTTGGGAGGATACTTGGAATGCGGTGGCAGATTGGGAACGGTAAGGATGTGTTCTTTTGGGGGGATACTTGGATTCTTCATGAACCTCTCTTTCTTAGTCCCAATTTTTATGATTTGAAGGCTTCTTTATCATTGAAATATGGAGAAAAAGTAATCAATTACATAATCATCACTAATGGCAAGAGGACTTGGAAGCATTTGACTTTATATACAACTGATCTTCAAATCCTTCAAAGTTTGGTAAGGTTGAACATGTTGCTGCAACAATAATTTCTTTCTCAACAGAATGATAAGGACTTCCTTCTATGGACTCATTCTCCTAAAGGAATTTTTCTATCAAGACTACATATGATGCCCAATCATTGTCCAGGGGAGGATATTTTCGAGTAGAAAGGGTTTAGTATCCTCATTTGATCCCCAAGATTACATTTTTTTATGGATGTGTTTACAAAATAAAATTTTGACTATTGATAATTTATGTAAGAAAGGATTCCATCTTCCCAATATTTGTCTCATGTGTTCTAAGGATGCTGAATGCGTGGATCATCTTTTCATCCATTGTGATTTCCCAAATAAGATGCTCAATGTTTTATTGTATTCTTTCTCCATCAAATGGACTTTACCTCGAACTTTCAAGGAACTTTTCACTCAATGGAAATCCCCCTTCATCATTCATAGCCTCACTAGGGTATGGGATCTGGTTCTTCCTCATTTTTTATGGGGTATCTAGTGGGAGAGGAACAAAAGAATTTTCAAGGATATTACTAGGGATGATCCTTTGTCTTTATAAGGATTAAAGCTACTATTGAGAATAACCTGATTGTTTTTTATGTTGGAAATGGTAGGGAGGAAGTTGTAGAGAAAGAGGCTATTGTTAGTTGGAATCTAAATCTAGAGAATTTTATTTTTGTATCCACTATTCAAAAAATATTGGCTACTAGATGGCATAAACCAGCTAAAGGATGAAGCATTCTAAACTTTGATGGGGCTGCCAAAGGTAATATCGGGAGGGCTGGTGGAGCGGGTATTGTGATAAATGATAATGGTGAGGTTATTTGGGCTTACACTGAAGATTATGGTATCCAAAACAACCACCTAACCGAAGCTAAGGCTATTTTCTTGGGTATTCACTAGGTTTTTGAGAGGGGCTTCAGAAGACTTCTCATTCAAGGTGACTCGAACATCATTCGAGATCTGCAAGTTGGAAAGACTGACAATTATTTTATCCTAAATATTATTAAGGACACATCAAATATTCTAGAAGGTATGTTAGAAGTTAAAATTGAGCATATTTATAGGGAAGGTAACCAAGTTGTTGATGTTATGGCCAATTTGGGGGTGGATAGTGGCCAATTCATAATTTGGAAAGACAATTTTCCTTCACAATTATGGACAATTGTTGCTTTGGAAGCATTGGACCTACCTATCTAGTAGATATTTTTATTGTCTTTCTGCTTGGATGAGATCTCAATTGTGTTCTAGTGATCCTCTCTTTGGTGAGTGTTTTTTTGGGGGTTGGCCCTTTTGCTTCCTGGTGGTTACCATTCTCAAGGAATATGCTTGGTGTTTTACCTTCATCCTTGCTCTCTGAGTTTGGAGTTTTGTTATTTGCATCTTGATGTTCTCCTTTATGCCCTGTTGAGTGGTGGACTGGTCTTTGCTTTTGGATGGTTGTTTTAGTTTAATTTCTATTTATTTTGGTCTTAGAGGCTTGCCTGTGTTTAATTAGCCTTATATTTCTCTGCATCCTCTAATGTAAAATGTTTTGGGACCCTTCAAAACCCTGTTTTTCACCATTAATAAAAAATATATGTTCTTCATCTTCCTCAAACTTCTAAGTTTCCACAATCAACTCCTTTTATATCAAATGCCTTCAAAAATTTAAATTTTGTCAAGATGAAATTCAACACTATGAATGACTAAAATATTTATTGCCTAACTTCTATATCCAAAAATATATTGTCTATAACAACCTCACAATTTTTTAATACCTTTTTTTAGGGTTCTTAATCATTCCCCTGATATTCCAAGACATTATTTTCATTATTATTTTTTTATTTTATTTATGGATTTAGCCCCACTTCTTGTTAACACTTGTGATATTTGCTTTTGTTTTCCCATATCAATATCTCTTTGTGTTTTTTTCCTTTTTTTTTTTGCTTCTTAGGTCTTCCTCTTTTTTTTCCCTTCTCAACAATACTTTCATCTTCATCAATCTCTTCAATCTTCTCACACTGCTCATAGTAAGACTTATTATATTTAGGTTTACCTTGTTCTGAAGGAGCCGAAGTGCAAGGATTAAAATCAAAATCATAAACTTATTTATATTTCCCTAAAGACCTTGAAGTGCATGGATGCTCTTCCATAGCAATTACCTTCTTATTCTACCCTAAAAACCCTAAATTTTTTATGTGTTTCCTCCAACCTCATTTATATATTATTCTTCTTAAAACCTTAAATTGCAAGAGATAACATCTTCACCACTTTCACTTTTATTACCTAAAGAGGATTCTATACTACTTGATAAAAATGAAGATGATTTACCTGGAATAAACTTGATCCTTTTTGTTATATTTTTTTTGGATTTTATCTCCACATCTTCTTTTGCACCTCTAATTCCTTCTTTTTTTTCCAATTGATATTATCGATAGGATTTATTTGCTTCTTCTTTTGAAGTGGAATATCCTTGATTTGGTCTAGCTTCTATTATTAAATCATTTTCTTGCTTCATCTTGAATTTTATCTCATGGCTAGAATTTTTTATCTCTTTCTTCATAGTTTTTACTTTGCAAACTCTTACCATGTGTCCAATCTCAAAATAATTATGGCAACAAAATGCAATATTTTCATAATCTACTTGTTGATCTCATTCTCTTGATTCAAATTTAATCTTAATGGATTGTGGCAAAGGTTTTAAAATATCCATAATAACACATATTTGAGTATATATAGCATGCTTTTTCTCCCTAATTGTTTGCCCTTCCTTGATGAATTCCCTTAGGGTATTTTCAATATTTCTCAAAACATCCTTATTTATAAGTCGATATGGAAGTCCAAAAAGCCTAACCCACACTGAAATATTTTTAATAGTTTCTAACTCAACGAAAAAAATTCATTCAATGGTATCAAATAAAGTGCATCTCTTCCCTTAAAACATGGACCACCAACCATTATTTTATCCCTAATTTAGTAACTAGAAAATATGATGAGGAAAAATATTTAGGAAGAAAAGTCACAGAATAATTTGAATTTAATCCCCACTTCCACTTGATCCAATTTTTCTCCAAAAACCTTGGCCATGATCTATGTAACTTACATATTAGCCCTCTACTTTTAAGAACCATTATATCATGCTCAATCATGTCATCCTTGATATTTACTTCTAGTGTACCATCTGCTACTTGGATCGAACTTGCCATGTATTCATTCTTTCACTTATCTCCAACTTGGGCCTTCATACTTCCAACTAGGGTATTTTAATTTCTAGCTAGGGCATCTTGACTTCCCATTAGAGCTTTCAAAAATGACTTTCCTTCCACAATAGCTAATGGGGTTTGCTCTTGGCTTGCACTCCCTCTCTTCTCACACTCGCTCTTGCTTCCAGCTTACACTCTTTATTGCCTCACACTTGATCCAAGCTTGCACTCCCTCCTAGATCACAATTACCCGTGTCTATTCTCTTTCTTAGAATTCCTTTTCTTCAATAATTTTTTGGAAACAATGTTCCACGCATTTGTGGTAAGGATTTGAAGCATTGATGTACTCTGGATGAACCTATCGCTCTTTTTCCATGATTGAATCCTGGATTGCACTCCCTCTTAGTTTGCACTCCCTTTTGGTTTACACTCTCTCTTGCCTTGCACTATATCCTATCTCGCACTCACTCCTAGCTTTCACTCCCTCTTGGTTCATAATTGCCCTTGTCTCTTCTTTTTCTCAACATTCCTTGGCTTCAACAATTTTTTAGAAATAATTTTCCACACATTCATGGTAAGGATTTGAAGCATTGATGCACTTTGGATGAATCTATCGCTCTTCTACCATGACTAAATCTCAGCTCACACCCACTCTTGTTTCACACTCCCTCTCTGATCTCATTCACTTTCGACTTACACACTCACCCTAGCTCATGCTCGCACTCGCACTTGTTGTTGCACTTACTCTTAGCTTGTGCTTGCACTCACTTTTGGCTGCACTCACTCGCACTCACTTTCGATTGCACTTACTCACACTTGCAACACTTACTCGCAGATCATGCTTGCACTTGTTTCTACACTTACTCCCAACTCACACTCACACTTGTTGTTGCACTTATTCTTGACTCATGCTTGCACTTACTCTCGGCTTGCGTTCACATTCATTGTTGCACTTACTTTTGACTCATGCTCGCACTCACTATTGCACTTACTCTCAGCTCATGCTTGCACTCGTTGTTGCACTTACTCTCAACTCGTGCTTTCACTTGTTGCTCACTTGATCTTATGTTATATTACATAGTCTTTTGTTTTTCATAATAATATTTTTATATATCAGCTAATTTTTAATATTATTCGTAAATTAAACATATATTTTTATTTAAAATAAACAATTTAGTTTCTTCATCAGGATACATTAGTGGTATGTTGTTGGATTTTCATCCAAGATACTCGAGTTCAAATCACAGGAAGGGTGGCTTCCAATTGTACTTCGCATTACTTTAAAAAAGAAAATAAAAAATAACATTTTAATAATTGATCCCTAGTATTCAATAGTGTTTATACAACAAAATCATAGACCCAAATATTTTAAACTATATAATTATGGTGGATGTGGGAGTTATTATTATTTTGCTCTATTTTAATTCATTATAATTTTTCTCTTAAATTAATCACTAATAGATGATATCTCTCTTTTTTTGTGAGAGAACAAGGGGTTGTACTTAGGTCCCCCACCCTTGATAAATCACAACTCTCTTCTTTAGAGCTTGAGAGTTTACAAATAGATTCACTTCTCATCTCAATTGAGATGCTATAGCTAGAAACCTACATCATTTTATATTAAATATCTGAATTCTTGATTTCATTTTTTGGATTTTTTCAATTATGTATGAATATAAATATTCCAGAGGCCAACATCCTTCTTGACATTTACCTATAAAAACCTTCAGAATTTCATCTAATATCTATGCATTGCATCTTAGTAGAGTAATATTTCAAAAATATTAGTCCCGAGGGGAATAATGCAATGGTTCAAGTTTTGGATTTTCTTTGAGAGGTCTAAAGTTCAAACTATGGTGTGTGTGTGGTTGTGTGTTAAATTCCCTATTGATAAGCTCAACTCTCCCCTTATGAGATATCATGGTGGGATGGGGATGCCCAACCTTGAGCATCGATTGTAGGGATTTCTCATACTAACCAAATTCAACAAAAATATTTTTAAAATATCACACTATCATAGTCCGCTTTATCAAATCTATATTGCTAGTTTCCTTCTTGAAGCACAAGTGCAACCACAAAAATTATAATAAATAGTTTATATGAAAACACATTAATGTTATAAAATAAAGCAAATATTACCAATGGAAAACATTAAAGTAAATCTTAATCAATATTTGATTCATGCAGTCAACATTTTTTTGTCAACTTCAACTAAACTTACCACTTCCTCTAACCATGGAAAACATAATTTAACTTCATGGTCCTCAATTAAAACCCCTATATTGGCTAGCCTATCTATGCATTTTTTTCCTTCCCTTAACATATGTGTAAACCTGATTTCTTCAAACTCTTTAACAAGATCTTTAATTTCCACAATTATCTCTTGTATGTTCCATGGAGCCTTTGTTCCTCAAACTTGCATTTATTACTATGAGCGAATCACCTTCCATCCATACTCTATTCCACTTAATTTGTTTGCATATTTTTAACCCTTCTAAAGCCTCCCAAACTTCAACTTTATTATTTGTCTTAAATCCACTATTGAAAGCATAATGAGATAAAATTTCTCCTTTTTTATTTGTAATTATTCCTCCTTTTCATGGTGGTCCTGGATTTCCTTTAAATGCTCCATCAAAATTTAATTTGACAAAATCCACATCTAGTGGTTTCCACTTTATATTCTTTGCCTTCTTTTTGTTTCTCATGTACCCAATATCATAATTTCATTTGATGACTTGACTCCATCTATTAAGGCTCTTTGCTTCCATATTAGGAATTAGGTGAGTTGATAGGGTTGGATTAGACTCCTCTATGGCTAAACATATCTTCCTTTTCATTACCTCTAAACGAATTTCCTTTCCTTTAAATATTCTTGTATTCCTTTCTAGCCATACAATCCAAAGTATTTTATCTTTTGATATATCCCAGATTATCTATAAAGCCTCACTTATTTAAAAGTTCTCTACCATTGCTTTAACCATTCCTCAATTCTGTCATTCATCACCATGCATTTACCAAACATATTAATAATCCATTGCCATAGTTTCTAGACTATTGAGCAATGTCCTAAGAGATGGTCTATACTTTCCTCCATTTTACAAAGAACACATTTTGAGGGGCCATGAAAACTCCTTTTTATAAGGTTATCCCAGGATAAAATTCTTCTATGAAATACTAGCCAAACAAATATTTTAACTTTAGGAATGCTCGGGTTATCCCAAATATCTCTCCATATTCTTGTGATATTCTATTTTGAAGGTGCTTTATACTATATTCACTTCTTATTGTGTATTCTCCAGCGCTATTCAAATCCCAAATCAACTTATCCTTGGCTTCCCTCAAAATAATCATTGTTGTTATCTTTCTACTCAACCACCTCCTGGCATCAATGTCTTGTATACTTATAAAAAAAAATTCCTTTTGTATCTTCCTTTCGGATCCTTGTACAAAATGTTTGAAACCCTATCACCATATTTATCTTGAAGTAATATCATCCATGGTTTCAAAATTGTATATAGATTGAGTGGTTTTTTATCACACCAAGTATCCATCCAAATATAATTTTTTCTTCGGTTCCACCACCTATCTTAAACCTTTAATCACTAGATCAATTTAATTTTTTAAACCATTGCATAGTGCAGAACCATTTGGTAGAGAGAATGTGGTAAATGTTAAGCTTAGGTCATTGGGTTCAACATACTTAGAATAATTCTTGCTTGTTGTCTTTGACTCTCTTTGTACAATCTCCAAATTACTTTTCCCATAAGATCTAAGTTTGCATCTGTAAGAACTCTTAAACTAAGACCTCCCCTGGTTTTATCATCACACACCTTGCTCCATTTTACCAAAGAAAAAGTCTTAAACCTTTAATCACTAGATCAATTAATTTTTGTAAACCATTACATAGTGTAGAACCATTTGATAGAGAGAATGTGATAAATGTTAATCTTGGGTCATTAGGTTCAACATACTTAGAAGAATTATTACCCGTTGTCTTTGACTCTCTTTGTATAATCTTCATATTACTTTCCTCCTAAGAGCTAAGTTTACATATGTAAGAACTTTTAAACCGAGACCTCCCCTAGTTTTATCATCAAATACCCTGCTCCATTTCACTAAAGTAAATTTTCTTTTATCATGTAATCCTGACCACAAAAAGGATCACATAATATAGATTAAATATTTTTATATTTATTTTGGCATAGTATACAATGACATATAATATGTTGGAATGGCCTGTAAGATTGAATTAATTAGCTGCACTCTTCCTGCTAACAATAACCATCTACCTTTCCATGTCGAAAGTTTATTTTGAACTTTACTTATAACCAGATTTCATAATTCTATCCTTATTCTCTCCCCAAATAAGGGCATCCCTAAATAACTTGCTGGTAAATTTGACTCCATTTGAAGTAACCAATCCTTGCTTTGATTTTTTGTTGGAGTGTTTAGGAAGTAAATTTTGGATTTTTTCCTAATACTCTTTTGTATTCCTTTAATAAGTTATTTAAAGATTTGGCCTTGTTTATTCTTGCTCTCCCAAAAAGGGTTGTATCATCTACAAATTGTTGATAGGTGATGTTGTCGATGCTATTACTAGACTTAAGTCCACTTATAAGCCCATATTTGTTAGCCTTATTCAAGTTCCTACCCAAAACCTCTGCCATAATAATGAATAACTATGATGATAGAGGATCTCCCTATCTAAGACCTCTCTTGGATTTAAATGATTCTATTACTAACCTATTGACCAATACTAAATATGAAACTGTAGAAACACAAGCTTTAATCCATTTAACCCATTTCTTCCTAAATCTAAACTTTTCTAATATTGTAAAAATAAAATCCCATTTAACCCTATCATAGGCTTTACTCATATCAAGTTTTAAGGTCATTGTTTTCTCTTTTCTTGAAGCTGCTAAATGAATAACTTCATGAGCTACTATGATTTTGTCAAGAATCTGTCTCCCTTTACCAAATCCTCCTTACTCTTCTAAAATGATTTTGTCTAAAAATGGTCTTAATCAATTTGCCATCACTTTGGAGATAATCTTATATGCCATATTACATAGGCTTATGGGTCTAAATGAATCAAAAAAATTTGCATCATTCTTTTTTGGAATCAAGGTAAGATATATTGCATTTATTTTATAAGGTATGTATTGTTTTACCCTAGATTGTTCCACTACCACCAATAAAGAAACATTCACTATATCCCAATTATATTGATAAAATGCTCTCATCTAGACCTAGGGATTTATCTTTATTAAAATAGAAAATATCTAATTGAACTTCTTCTAAGGTAGTAGGCTCCATAAATTTCCTATTGTCTTCATTCATTATAACTTAAGGTACTTCTTGTATATGTTTATCATTAAGAACTTTAGACTCCTTTGATCCTATAATATTATGATAAAAATACCTTACCTCTTTTCTAATTTCACTCTGGTCTTTAATCCAAACCCCTTCTATTGATTTAATTCACTAATTTTGGATGTTGATCTTTGTATTATAGCCATCCAATGAAAACTGTATTTTTATCTCCTTTCAACCAAGTTTGTCTTGATTTTAATCTCCAAAAATTTTCTTCCTTGCTCAAAATATTATGATATTCAGTAAGCAACTCCCTTTTCTATGATCTTGGATTATTATGATCACCTTTTTAGAATTTTTAAAGTCTATCTTTTAGTTCTTTCTTTGCAAAAATATTTCCAAAAGTGTTTTTTTCCATTCTTTTAATCTAGATGTCATTGATTTAATTTGTTTTGAAAGTACATAAAACCCACCATTTCCTGAAGAATTCCACATTTGTGATATCATATCAAAAAATCGAGGATGGTCTTCCCACATATGCTCATATTTAAAATATGATATTTTTTGAATTCACTTACCACCATTTAACTCATATTGGCCAGTGATTTGAATGAATCCTTGTTAATATTTTAATATTAGCATAAGTCCCTTCATCTAGCCAAATGATGTAAGAGTATGCATCTGTCTAATTCTTTTGCTATTAGGTTTTGACCTCTCCAGTTGTTGGTCCATGTATAGTTGTCTTCTTCAAATTATTATTTTAAATAAAAGCTGAGAAATCTCTCGTACTTTGGGTTAATTTTCTATCTCCCTAAAATTTTCATCCAACTTGGTTATGGCATTAAAATATCCAATGATCATGAATCGGGTTTCTTGGTCTTTACTTCTCATAAAGGCTTCAATCCCACTCCAAACTTCTAATCTACCTAATTGATTTGTAGGTCCATAGACATTGATAAGGATGAAATGAATATTTGCAAAGTAGCATGTGACTAAAGAGGCTATCCAACACCTAGTTTTATGAATGGTTACACAGGAGGTTCTAGTAAGATTCCAATAAGTTAGAATTCCCCACACTAATCCTTCAGAATCCATAGCATCCCATTCACATTTCACCCATACTACTTTCATAGTTTTTGAAACTTCTTCTTTTGTAATTTTAGTTTCCTAGATACAAATAATATATGGCTTATTACATAAACAAAGGTCCCTCATACACCTTTGCTTTGAGGGGGCATTAGCACCCCTTATATTCAATGATGTGATAATCATGTCTTATTAGGGCCTATTGGTCCCACCTATGAATTACCTATATCATCTTGTTGTTTGGTAAAGATAAGTTCAACCAACTTAGTTTGTGTTCCTTTCTCTATGTTTGCTCTTGCTTCCTTGGATCTCGCTTGATAATTTGAGGGTTTTTCTATTTTTGCCTTGTTTGTATTAGGATTAGGTCATATTAATATATTTCTAAATGTTCTTTCACAATATTTTTCATCAAATTTATCCTCTCTTGGCTCTATACAAAATCTTTTGACTTGTCTTGCTCATTTTCTAGTATTTCCTTATTAATGGTAGAGGTATTAATATCTAACATTACATTTTCTTTACCATTTTTTTTCTCTTGAATGGTGTACGATATTTTAAAAGAGTCTTCAAAATTTTATGAGACACATTCCTTAGGTTCATCGAGAATGTGTGTCCCTAAATCACGATCATATTGAATAAACGGTTCCTTGTTGATATGTTGAACCTATTGTATTGTGTTCTCTAAGATTTGATCTACTTTTTCTTCATAGGCTAAAGCCTAAATAGAGTTGGTATATCTTCCAATATCCTTTCTTACAGGTCTCTACTGTTTATTTGCTTTCATTTTTCTATATTTAGTTTTTGGAAGTTGAAAACCATCTTCATCCATATCCATTTGTAAGTTTCTCCTACAATTTTCTACATATGAATCTATTGAGCTCTTATTAGGGCATGATCTTTCATTATGCCCCACCTCATGAAATTTTCTACATCTAAAAGATATGTTTTCATAATAGATGGTTTGGATATACATCTTATCTCCATACTTAAGAATGATTTATTTTGGTAAAACTTTACTTATATCAATCATGATCAATATCCAAGCATAAATAGCCAAGAATTCATCTTTTGTAGTATTTGATATCTCAATGAATTCTCCTAGAGTGTTGTCTATTGCCTTAAAGTTATAAAAAAATTTAAATTCAATGGGCAACCCATATATCCTAACCCAAATTGGTACTAGGTATAGATTTACATTTTCATGTGAAAAACCTTCATACTAGCGGGTAGGGAAGAGTCCTACTCTTCCCATAAACCAGGGACTCTCTTTTAGGATTCTATATCTTTCTTTCCTAGAATAAAAAATGGTTAGAAAGAAACCTTTGGGAAGAAAGGATAGAATCACTCGTGGAGATGTCCAACTCCTATCAATCCATTTTCTCAAGGCTAAAGATTTTGGCCAATACCCATTTATTTTACCAAAAACCACCCTATCTTGGAGCAACGAGGATTGATCATTTGTGGTGTGTTTACTAACCTCTACCACTAGAGATTATTCTAAGGATTTAGCTATAAATTGGTCCATGGAAAGGAAACTAAGACTCAAAATATACTGATATTTGCCAAAATATCCTATTGCGAATATAATATTTGATAAAAAAATTATATTAATTTGCATGCAAAGTTTTTAAGATAAAGAAGATAAAAATAAACTTAACTAAAAAATTTTACGCCTAGATAGAATGTCTTGCATCACTAAAGTCCTATCCCTTCATTTATACTCCCATCATATGAACCCTAACTGAAAGATATTTGTAATTTCATGTTTTATGACTTGAAAAATCGTCACTGCCCTTGTTCCAGATGGTTGACTTCATAGGGTTATATCTCCCTCAATATTGCTTGAATTCCTTCATATGACCACTCATTTTTAAAAAAATTAAGTTTCACACAAATTGTTCCAAGAATCAGCCGAATTGAATAACCCTTCATGAAGATATGGCTTCTCAAAGATGAGATAAAAATGCCCTAATCCTTCGTGAACCAACAATAGATGATATCTTATTTTATAATAAAAATTACTAATAAATAAAAAATATTTTATTGTTACTAAATCAAAATTTATTTTTTGTTGAAATAAAGCAAAGTACATGTGGCACAACTAGGGCCGCACTCCTTAGGGGCATAGCAACATGGGGCCTTCCTCCATGTGATTCAAACTGAGGTTATTGAAATGAGACACCAATGACTTTACCGTTGGGGTGTCCCTGCATGAACAATCAAAATATCTTTACAATAAGTTGTTTAAATTATATACATGTAGACTATTGTATGCATGTGTGGCATTAATAAAAAATGTTATAATCCATGTCAAGTTGAAGGAATTGTACATATAACAAGGAAATAAAATTGCTTGTAATTTATCATCTAAATAGGCGAATAATGACCATTTACTTGTTAAATTTTAAGTCTTAAATGACCTTTTCAAAGCATTGACATTTTAAAAATGTCACTTTCTTGAAAAGCATTGACATTTTAATTGGATAATTGAAGTAGAGGATTATCCTTCTTGTACAAACAATTACTTTGGAGTGACCAATTAATCAATCTACCACTCAACATTGGAATGGTTAACAATTACCACTCAACATTGGAATAATTAGAAATTTAAGTTTTCCTTTAAGTATGTTTCCTTGTGTAGCATTAGCTATTTTACTTTAATTATATTATTTTGGCATAAAGGATCCACCATATGAGTTTGGAAAATTGTTTAGCTTTATTGGCTTGTATATAAATGACATATTGGTCTCCCAATAGAATTTACCACTAATTAAATCATGCCTATGATTTAACAAATCTTTAAATCAAATCAATACTTTTAGTAATTTATATGGATATTTGTACAGTTAGTAATTTATATGAGTATTTTGTTAAGTCAATCTATAGTTTTCTCATACTATATTTTACATGTTAGCACAACTTTGACATCAATTCAAAAGCATAAAGCTATCTCCTACTGACATTTAATTATTAACGAAATTGTTCAATACAATTTTTGCCATAAAAATAGAACATTATTATGTTCACCAAGAAAATAATGTTACAACTAGAAGATGATGCTAATAAAGAATACGCCTTATAAATCGAGTGTGTGAGGGGGTGGGTGTGTGTATGGTTGTATTTTTAGCCTATTGATAAGTCCAACTCTCCCTTACGATAGGTCATGGTTGGGATGGGGATGCCTAGCCCTGAGTGATTTCTCACACTAACCTAATAATAATAAAATATACAACCTATTAAAAACAATTACATTTTATATTCAAGATTGATATTCTTACCATGTATGTCTTTTATAAAATTTAGCCTTTCTAACTTTACATGAAATTTGAGACCAAACAAGCTTTTTGCATGTACTAGCATTAAGATACCATAGTTGATATCATTGTAACACAATAACAAAATTTATTGTTAGGAATGTATCTTTTTTAATTATTAATCACTTAGTTTTAACATTAAAATATTTTAATTACAAACTAACAATTAATTAATATTGCAAATAGATCTTTAAACCATAGATTGACCTAAGAAGCATCACTAGTTGTGCTTATTAGTCACTATAGTCCATCAGGGACTAACAATTGGAGTGTGTTACATTTCGTGGAAGAGAGCGATATGGAAGGCAAAAATTAGGTTTTACTTGCCTCGTCACAAACACTATAAAGAAAGACATAAAGTTGGCCACCAAATAATTGTGCACCTATTTTCCTAAATAAATTATATGAAATTGTAATAATTTTCATTCAAGTAATTATATAATGAATTTATAGCAATTTATAACAATTTGATAACACAAACACCATAAAGAAAGATATAAATCTAACCACCAAATAATTGCGCATCTATTTTTCTATTTTCCTAAATAAACTATATGGAATTGTAACAAATTTCATTAAAGTAATTATATAATGAATTTATAAAAATTAATAAAAAAAAAATTGCTGGAGAAAAAGGGTTGTATTCAAGTCCCTCACCCTTGACAGATCACAACTCTCTCCTTTAGAGCATGAGATTTTACGAACAAATTCAATTCTCATCTCAATTGAGTTGCTATAGCTAGAAACCTACATCATTTAACATAAAATGTTTAAATTATTGATTTTTATTTTTTTTGAACTTTTTCAAATTTTTGTATGAATACAAATATTCCAGAATTTAACATCCTTCTTGACATTTTCCTACAATAACCTTCACAATACCAAAACTTCACCTCTACTATCTATGCATTGCATCTTAGTAGAGTAATATTTCCAAAATATCACATTATCATAACCCACTTTATGAGAATTGGATAACTAGTTTCCTTCCTAAAGCACAAGTGCAACCACAAAAACTATAATAAATAGTATATATGAAAGCACATTAATGTTATAAAATAAAGAAAATATTATCAATGAAAACATTAAGGCAAATCTTAATTATAATTTGATTCAGGCAATCAACATGTTCTTAATAGCTTTAGCTAAACTTACTACTTCCTCTAACCAAGAAAAACATAATTTAATTTCATGATCCTCAATTAAAACTCCTCTATTGGCTACCCTATCTACACATTTGGTTCCTTCCCTTAATGTACGTGTAAACCTGATTTCTTCAAACTCTTTAGCAAGATCTTGAATTTCCACAATTATCTCTTGTATGTTCCATGGAGCCTTTGTTTTCCTTAAGATTATATTTATTACTATGAGTGAATCACCTTCTATCCATACTCTGTTCCATTTCATTTGTTTGCATATTTTTAACCCTTCCAAAGCAGCCCAAGCTTCAACTTCATTATTTGTCTTAAATCCATTATTGAAAGCCTAACGAAATAAAATCTCTCTTTTATATCTGCGTGTTGTGGTCTACCGGCAAGGACGCCACTTGCATTATCGGTGATGTGACCCAGGTTCAACCCCCACGACGGATATGTATATGTATAAGAAGTATTTACTCAATAAAAAAAACCTCTCTTTTATTTTTAATTATTCCTCTTCCTGCTAGTCGTGGATTTCCTTTAGATGCTCCATCAAAATTCAATTTGACCAACTCCACATCTAGTGGTTTCCATATTATATTCTTTACCTTATTTTTGTTTCTCATGTACCCAACATCATAATTCCATTTGATGACTTGAATCCATCTATCAAGGCTCTTTGCTTCCAGATTAGGAATTGGGTGAGTTGATAGGGTTGGATTAGACTCCTCTATGGCTAAATATATCTTCCCTTTCATTACCTCTAAACTGCTTTCCTTTCCTTTAAATATTATTCTATTTCTTTCTAGCCATACAATCCAAAGTATTGTATCTTTTGATATATCCCATATTGTCTATAAAGCCTCACTTTTAAAAGTGTTTTGTCATTGCTTTAACCATTCCTCAGTTTTGTCATTCATCACCATACATTTACCAATCATATTTAGAATTTATTACCATAGTTTCCAGACTATTGAGCAGTGTCCTAAGAGATGGTCTATACTCTCCTCCTCTATTTTACAAAGAACACATTTTGAGGGGCTATGAAAACCCCTTTTCATAAGGTTATCCCGGGATAAAATTCTTCTATGACATACTAGCCAAACAAACATTTTGACTTTAGGAATGCTCAGGCTATCCCAAATATCTCTCCATATTCTTGCGATATTCCTATTATGATGGTATTTTATGCTATATCCACTTCTTGTTGTGTTTCTCAGAGTTATTCAACTCCTAATTTAACTTATCCTTGGATCCCTTCAAAATAATCATTGTTGTTATCTTTCTTCTCAATTGCCTCCTAGCATCAATGTCTTGTATACTTATAAAAAAATTTCTTTCCATTTGTACCTTCTTTCTTGGTTCTTGTACAAAATGTTTGAAACCCTATCACCATATTTATCTTGAAGTAATATCATCCATGGTTTCAAAATTGGATCTAGATTGAGTGTTTTTTTATCACACCAAGTATTCATCTAAATATATTATTTTATCCAGTTTCACCACTTATCTTAAACCTTTAATCACTAGATCAACTGATTTTTTTAAGACGTTGCATAGTGCATAACCATTTGGTCGAAAGAATGCAGTAAATATTAAGCTTGGGTCATTGGGTTAAACATACTTGAAGAATTCTTGCCCATTATCTTTGACTCTCTTTGTACAATCTCCAAATTACTTTTCCTCTTAGAGCTAAGTTTACATCCATAAGAACTCTTAAACCGAGACCTTTCCTAGTTTTATCATCACACACCTTGCTCCATTTCACCAAAGAAAATTTCCTTTTATCATGTAATCCTAACCACAAAAATGACCGCATAATAAATATTATTATTTTTTTATTGATTTTGGCATAGTATACGAGGACAGAAAATATGTTGAAATGACTTGTAAGATTGATTTAATTAGCTGCACTCTTCTTGTTAATGATAACCACCTACCTTTCCATGCTGGTGGTTTGTCTGATGTAATATCCCACCCAAGCTGAGATACAAAATTTTTGCCTTGTTTTGTTAATTTGGAAATTTGCAAGGTTTTCGATTTTTGTGCAATATTCTGATTTTTTTGTATTTTTTTATTTAAGTACATAATATGCAAAAAAAGTTAAACTGCCAACTTGAACAAATAATATCTAGCAAACTACTTGGCGGGAATCAATGAAACTTGGAATTTAGATAATATTTATATAAAACTATAAACCCTCTAAAGGACTTTGGAAAGTATCAAAATACCCGAAAGTTGTACAAGACTGAAAATGGTGACTTTATAGCTGAACAACAACACAGGAATATATGTATTTCTTTCCCAACAACAAATAAAAGATGTCTTTTTACAATATCAATGCAAAGGAAAGCTTCCAATCCTTAGACGCCTCAATTACAATCATTAATTGGCACCCAAACTCTGAATATTAAAAACCACCTTCAATGCCAGGCAAGATATGGTACGGCCAAGCTAGAGGAAATTATGGCCAGCAAGAAATGTCTGAAATCTGCCCTGAAACCATAAGAAATCCACTCTAAATGGAACGGCTGGAACTGTAGAAGCAAAATAACCAAGTCACCTTGAAACCCCAACTCAAATCATGGAATCACATACAATAAATGACTCCACTTGTACGGCTATGTTGAGGAATGAATGCTACAACAATGTATGCAAAATATGCTTCGAAATCCCTTCCAAACCCCCTGAAAACCACTGTAAATCTACAGATATAAAGCTCCAATGCAACCCCTGAAGTAGAGTTGCTCATGAACACCCTGAGAATATCTTTCAACTCCGAGGATGTTGTCCCTGCTGGTGATTTTCGTCACACAACAAGCTGAATTCGAAACCCCTGCAACTCTGCAAGAACTCCTCAAAATTGCTCCAAGAGAATGAATAGCCAAAGATGATGAAAATGAAGTTTCATTGCTCTTTTTATAACTCTCCAAGAGGGGTCGACCTCTTTTTTCCTCTTTCCAAAGCAACATTAAAATAAAACATTTTAATTTTAATTCTCATAACTTGGCCGACCATATTAACAATTGAATATTATAAGTCACCTTTATATTTCTACTTGTTTTTTAAGTGACTAATAAACCTTATATCTCCCACATATGAAATATTATAAAGTTAAACTATATTAAATATTTAATTTAATATAATTAACTTTACACATTAAAATCTCTGCCTCCTGAACCCCGGAATCCCAAACAAATTATGGAAATGGATACCCATTTCGTCGAGGTATTCAATCGTACTGTCCGTTTCCACCGATTCCCCAGCTGACTGACTTACTAAAAATAGTAAGTCCTCCCACAAGTGTTCGAAACGGCCTGAAAATATGGCAATGGAAAATTCTGCTCGTCCAAACAACAATCCACGTCACTCGGTGGGCTCCCAACCAACTGACACTGCCTACGGGAACCCTTGAGTAGGCAAGTTCACTCATCTCCTGTTGTCCGACTAAGAAGGGGACATTACAGTCCTCCCTCCCTGAAATTGCTTGTCCTCAAGCAATTGGAGTGTTGGATGTTGTAAGATCTGCTCATCTTCCCAGGTAGCATCCTCTAAAAAGTGGCTGATATAGAAGAGGGCAGCAATGTCAACTCTGAGAACAATCATCCTGGGAATGCTTCCGCTGCCCAAAACTAGAAACACCCTGCTGGCACTTAAGCTCCAAGTGTCCAAAAAGTCATCCCAAGGATTCAAACATTCCCACTCAGCAGTAGTAATGAAAGCATTATTAGGAAATATATCATTCACCAGTATGAAGTGTATGTAACAACACTCCCGAGATGCCCAAAAATGAATATACATACCACTGTCCAAGACTGAATTTATTATCTCAAGGTCTGATTCATGACAAATCAGTGTTCTGCACAAAGCATATCTGTTGTAATTCAGAATTACATCACCCGGTATGCAAAATTTGATCTCATTACCAACTGAGGTGACCTCCCAACAAGTCACCAGCTCAACAAATCTCCAATTCATATTCAGAATCTCCCTCCAATCCACTTGTATAAACACATATGGATTCATAACATGACTGCTCAAAGAGTGAACAACAGCAAGTAAGAGAGCATCATTACAAGTTGTATCATTCATAAGCAAGGGGTGACTGTTACAACATACTCTGGAAACCCAAATGCTCCTCCAAAACTGAATTGAGTTAGCTGCAACAATCATGTAATAACAAAATCCAACCTTACCATCCAGCTGAATGTTCCCAAATAGAGCAGTCCTACTTCTGTCCAAAACTGAAAATGTCATCATATGGTCTGATTTTTGGAAAATCAGCGTACCACATATATCACCACTACTGCATATCTGAAATATGTCCACTAGAATGCTAACACTGACCACATTAATGAAAAAGGTCTCCCAAAAAGTTACTAACTCATCAAGCATCCAATCCTTGTTCAAAATTTCTTTCCAATCCATTTGTATGATCACAAATGGATATATATGGTGGCTGATAAAAAGAGGAGCAGCAGCATACCTTTCACCCTCCTGGTCTCCCATCTCCGAAGGTACGCCTCTTACATCATCTAAGATGTCTCGAAATATATGCATGTGATCCTGGGTGTTGAGTTTCAACTCCCAAGTGGCTCTATCATGCTGAAGCGACTCTGCACTGACCATCAAAGGGACATCACCAGTAGAGGATCTAATGATATCTGAAGACCCAACGCTATGTTCCTCCACCTCCACCTCTACAACTCCCATAGAGCCATAGAACTCCTCTCCCTGAGGTGTATCACCAAGCTCATGATAGTGTGAACAACCTGGTTCCAAGAATGAATCCTTATGGAGATCCTCAATACCCTCTACCAGTTGTTTGATCTCTATGAGTCTTGCATCTGCTACTTGTTCCATATCTAAGGCTGCAACTGAAGACTGATTTTCAGTTTGATACAGAGAGTAATGAGCTAAGCTAAGATCCAGGCAAAGCTTATCCACCTCATTCTCTTTCTCATGAAATGCACCCAAGGCTTCATCTGCAAACCTGATAGTTGTATCCCTATCATGAATCAACTGCAAGTATTCTGATTTGATCTCCTCCATTGTACTCTTAATTGTTTGCAAATCAATGAGGGAAACAACTTGTCCATTTTGATTTCCTTTTGTCTTTTGGATGTAACTCTCTACAAGACTCTTAGTGCCATCACATTTAGATAAAGTTTGCACTTCATTTTCAGCTGACACCAACAACTTGTTCTTCCAGTTTTCATCAAGATTGTCAAGATCATACAATATAAATGGATTGCTGATATGATTTAAATCAAAATCAAAATTGGATTCATACCTTTCAGCAGTGTCTATCAGGCTACTCCGAGCTCCAAGTGTCTCTTTTTGACATAAGAAACATCTTCATCCCTTGGGTTCCAATTAGAATCAACATCATGCATGAAATATTCTGATTTGTCTAACAATTCATTCCCTTTTAAATTTTTCTCCAACTCAGATTTTGGAACTGCTCCTGGGTCCCATATCCTGATACTATCACCAGTAGTTCCTCTGGAACTAATGAGTGTTCCCATAAAAGCCACTCCTAGATTTGAAATATTATTTTCATGTTCCAAGCTATCATAGCAACAGTCAATGCGAACAACCTTCTCCTTGATTTTTTGTAAGTATTGTTTTGCTTGAGAAGCTATCATTTTAGCTTCCTTGCTCTCCTTAGCCACTCATCACACATTTTTGGTTCCTCGTTACATCTTCTGTGTTTGTTGGAAGAATCATTAACCCCTCATCTTCATATGATGTTTCAGTATTTGCTGATTTGGCAAATTCCAAATCAACATACCCCTTAATCACCGTACTGTCAGGAAGACTTGTGTTCTTCTGTTTGCTTGCAGAAACACATGAGGAAACAACCTCATCAGCTGCTGATTTAACATCCTCCAAATCAGCATATCCCATGATCTCAATAATCTCATGATGACCATCATACACTTCTCCACAAGTAGACACACCATCATGCACCAATGAACTGCTGCTCGAAAAAGTGCAAGGCTCATCATACCTTATGTCCAAGGTCTCACAGACCTCACTGGATTGCTCTGGAAGCAATTCCACAACTGTTGTCCTATCATTACCCTCATTATTAAAGTCATCCTGGGTCTCTGCCATGCTTACCGCATGAGGAGAAGCATCTGTTTCTAGCTCTAAGGTCTCAACCTCCCTACTGTCCATAACTTTACTTGGATGCAATAAGTCATTCTCTTTGTTAATTTCACATGTGTGGCCAAGTGTCCAAAATTCCTGACATGTGAAACACCTGTGCTCACGTCTCATTTGGTTCTTTCTCATCCGTGGTAGTCCTACGACCTGTAAACCACTAGAAACCATTTCTTTTTCTGCCAACTGCCTTTTAAAGTTTTCTGGAACAACAAGTTCTTCTTCTATCATCTCGACCTTCTTGGACCCAACAACGTTTCTTTGTATAGGAATTGAGGTGGGAGACATTGGTTCATATTTTCTCTCCTTCCTGTGCAACTTCTGTTGATGATGTTTACCTCTCCGATTAGGTTGTTGCCTCATCCTCATGTCCACCCAATCATGAAGAGACATCATTTCTTTGAATTTCCCACTAGCATTGGTCCATTCCTGAACAAACTGATCCCGTAACTCTGAGATGGTGGGCTCAACCTTAGCCTTAGAGGAAACCGTAGGTGCTGACTTAGGTGACATAGCAGTTGTCAACTGCTTGAGAGTTTGTTGCAACTCTCTCTGACCTTGCCAAAACTCACGCTGAAACCTATCCCAATCACTGTGTGGCTCCATCTTCACATTGAACTAACCAACTCTCAGCTGCAACTATTATGAGGAAACACACTAGATAAAGAACCCAGACAGGCTGGCAGAATCTTTGGCTCTGATACCACTGTAATATCCCACCCAAGCTGAGATACAAAATTTCTGCCTTGTTTTGTTAATTTGGAAATTTGCAAGGTTTTCGATTTTTGTGCAATATTCTGATTTTTTTGTATTTTTTTATTTAAGTACAGAATATGCAGAAAAAGTTAAACTGCCAACTTGAACAAATAATATCTAGCAAACTACTTGGCGGGAATCAATGAAACTTGGAATTTAGATAATATTTATATAAAACTATAAACCCTCTAAAGGACTTTGGAAAGTATCAAAATACCCGAAAGTTGTACAAGACTGAAAATGGTGACTTTATAGCTGAACAACAACACAGGAATATATGTATTTCTTTCCCAAGCAACAAATAAAAGATGTCTTTTTACAATATCAATGCAAAGGAAAGCTTCCAATCCTTAGACGCCTCAATTACAATCATTAATTGGCACCCAAACTCTGAATATTAAAAACCACCTTCAATGCCAGGCAAGATATGGTACGGCCAGGCTAGAGGAAATTATGGCCAGCAAGAAATGTCTGAAATCTGCCCTGAAACCATAAGAAATCCACTCTAAATGGAACGGCTGGAACTGTAGAAGCAAAATAACCAAGTCACCTTGAAACCCCAACTCAAATCATGGAATCACATACAATAAATGACTCCACTTGTACGGCTATGCTGAGGAATGAATGCTACAACAATGTATGCAAAATATGCTTCGAAATCCCTTCCAAACCCCCTGAAAACCACTGTAAATCTACAGATATAAAGCTCCAATGCAACCCCTGAAGTAGAGTTGCTCATGAACACCCTGAGAATATCTTTCAACTCCGAGGATGTTGTCCCTGCTGGTGATTTTCGTCACACAACAAGCTGAATTCGAAACCCCTGCAACTCTGCAAGAACTCCTCAAAATTGCTCCAAGAGAATGAATAGCCAAAGATGATGAAAATGAAGTTTCATTGCTCTTTTTATAACTCTCCAAGAGGGGTCGACCTCTTTTTTCCTCTTTCCAAAGCAACATTAAAATAAAACATTTTAATTTTAATTCTCATAACTTGGCCGACCATATTAACAATTGAATATTATAAGTCACCTTTATATTTCTACTTGTTTTTTAAGTGACTAATAAACCTTATATCTCCCACATATGAAATATTATAAAGTTAAACTATATTAAATATTTAATTTAATATAATTAACTTTACACATTAAAATCTCTGCCTCCTGAACCCCGGAATCCCAAACAAATTATGGAAATGGATACCCATTTCGTCGAGGTATTCAATCGTACTGTCCGTTTCCATTGATTCCCTAGCTAACTGACTTACTAAAAATAGTAAGTCCTCCCACAAGTGTCCGAAACGGCCTGAAAAGATGGCAATGGAAAATTCTGCTCGTCCAAACAACAATCCACGTCACTCGGTGGGCTCCCAACCAACTGACACTGCCTACGAGAACCCTTGAGTAGGCAAGTTCACTCATCTCCTGTTGTCCGACTAAGAAGGGGACATTACATCTGAACTTTACTTATAATTGGATTCCATAATTCTATCCTCATTCTCCCCTCAAATAAGGACATCCCTAGATAAGTTGCTGGTAAATTTGCCTCTCCATTTGAATTAACCTGTATATCTCTGCTTTGAATTTAGTTAGGATGTTTATGAAATACATTTTAGATTTTGTCCTATTAACTTTTTGCCCTTCTTTCATATTCCTTCAACAAGTTATTCAAAGCTTTGACCTTGTTTATCCTTACCCTCCCAAAAAAGTTGTATCATCTACAAATTATTGATGGATAATAATGTAACAATTTATAACAACTTAACAAAATTATATATATATATATATATATATATATATATATATATATATATATATATATATATATACATATAATGGCTTGTAGATTTTAACAATAAAATTCCATCATAAAATATAAATTAAACAAAAATTAAAAAATTCATACCATTTAATCCTACCTAAAATTTAATCAAATATAAATTGAATAACGAATTAATATTTTCCATTATCATCTATAATATATTACATATCTAAATTATCATTTATTATATAGATAACTATAAATAATTTTTTTTGGTTACATAGATGAATTGGTTACAATCACAATTTTTAGTAACTACCGATGCAATTGGCAGGGTTCAAATTATCAGTGAAGGCTTCCAACACACCGTAACCATAGTTATAAATAAAATTGACTTGCTATTTCAAAACTTATGAATAACTCAACGAATAGTGAAAACCCTCAAACTAAAAAAACATTCAATAACTAATATAACGAATTTGAATTTAAATTTGTATTAATGTCCATCGGTGACCAAAAGAGGTCAATAGTACTGTAAAGTAAGACATATACAAAGCAATGGGAGTGTCTAATGCAGCTCCAGAGAAAATAAAATAAGAAAAACAGTAAAGTAAAAAAACAGTAAACAGGATGACATATGATATATAAGATCTATAGATCACAGATTACTTCCAACATTCAAGGTTGAAGAAAAGTGAGTGATGTAAGAGTTGGATGTCGTTGTAGATGTTCTTTGTTGGAGTCGACGACGAGTTGATCTTGTTGTATCTCTGTGATCACCCTGGCGCTTCCTGTATAAAAAAATAAAAATCATAACTTACATTTAATCATTTATTCAAACTTTAAATAAAAAATTTAAAACTCAAATCCAATAAAATTATATACTATATATTTTTAAATAATTAATTAATTTATTTTGGATATATAAGGGAGTCGGTAGTCGGTTACCTCCACACTATTAGGATTCAGATCAGACTACTACCTTTACAACAAGCATGCAAATTTTAATCGAAATCTTTTTTAATAAGTACTCGACCAAACAAACAATTACTAACCTTTGGAACTAAATTATATACCATAGTTATTATTTTTTATTTGGTTATTGTGAGAAACCCCTATGACCGACGTATATGGTTGAGCAGTCTCCTCCCAACCATGACCCCTCCTAAAGCCGAGAGCTATACTTATCAATAGGAAATTTAACACAACCACCACACACCCACCCCCTCACACACTCATCCATGCCACAGTTTGAATCTTGGACCTCCCGAAGAAGAGCCAAAGCCCGAACAAGCTCAAATCGTTGCGCTGCACCCTAGGGTGCATAATTTTTTTTTTGGGCTTGATAGCAAAGTTGGTTAACTAAATTATATACCTTATTATTATAATAATAATGAAATGAAAGATCTTAATTACAAGAGTTACCAATCCACTAACCCTCGTAGCTAAATTATATACCATTTTTTTCTTGATAGAAAAGTTGGTTAACTAAATTATATACCATATTATTATAATAATGAAATGAAAGATCTTAATTATGTTTGCAAGACCCAAACATGGCATATGGGACCCTCATATATGGAAGCACAATTATTAAATCATATGACCATTAATATCCTTGAGAAGGCTGTACCTTCTCATGTTAATTTGGATTAGTAACTTCCCAAAAAAAAATTTGAATAATACTTCTTATAAACACATGTGACCCAAACATGGCATATGAGACCTTCAAATATGGAAGCACAATTATTCAAATCATATGACCATTAATATCCTTGAGAAGGCTGTACCTTCTCACGTTGATTTGGATTAGTAACTTCCCAATTTTTTTGAATAATACTTCTTATAAACATCCTTGAGAAGGCTGTACCTTCTCATGTTGATTTGGATTAGTAACTTCCCAATTTTTTTGAATAATACTTCTTATAAACATCCACCCGCGGGACCCAAACATGGCATATGGTACATGTTGGTCATCAAATCCGCACAGGAAAGGACTTTCAATGGGTTTGTGCGCCCTGGACCTGCGACCAACATTAAAAGGCCGAAGGGAAAAGATGCCCCTCATACCGATCTCCGGAGAAAGGCCGGCTCCTATACTAATCTACTTTCGAGGTTTGAGACGAGAGTGCGGGAAAGAAATAAACAGAGTAAGGGTTAGGAAAAGAAATAAAAAAGGGTAAGGGTTAGAGAAAGAAATAAAAAGAGTAAGGGTTAGAAGATGATGATTTGAGGTGGGAGAGAACAGGAAACACGATTACTCGCTAACAACTCGAATAGCAGCATGAAATACCAAGAATGAAATGAAAGAAACGTAGTGCCGACCTCCCTATGTATCCTTTGGACGGGTTCGCAGGGTTCTCCTCTCTCTCCGACTGGAATTCAGGGTTCAGAGTAACAGCGATCAAGATGAGGGAATAACAGAAACCTCGATCCACCAAGCAGCATAAAAGAAAGCAACAGGAACGTTTTTCCTCTCCTATGTATCCTTCAGGGCGAATTTCAAGGGTTCGGTCCCTGATCGTACACCGGATTCAGGGTTCAGAGTCTCAGTATGCAAACGATAAAATACAAAAGAATTAAGCACAGAAGGCAGCATAAAAGAGAGAAATGGAACACAAAAGATCTTTAGTATTAAACGCAGGACATCGAGTTACAGTAGCTTTATAGCAGAAAGTTCCCCCCCTTTTTAAATTATAGAGCCTAGGTTTTTATAGAGGACCCGACCCTCTGAATCATTATTACAAAAACGATAGAGTACACCCTCGGGCCCTGAGAAATCGGTGCCTCGCTGCTGCTGCGAATGATCCCTCAAATCGGTTACCAAAACTGGTAATGGTGACCGAGTCAACCGGGGAAAGATGCATTAAATGAGCCACCTGGGTGTCCTCGGATTGTAGGTGCGGTGTTTGAGTGGCAGCCATGCTTGTCGGGCTCTCCTTTTTAGACTGATACTTCGCATTCAATTGCCAAAAATGAGCAGCAGGCTTATCGGGCAAGAAAATATGCATTTATGAGGCTCTCTGACTGCCTCGGGAAAATGCCCAGCTTAGGAAGCGTTCCTGGAAAGCGCCTCGCTAATTTTCGCTTCGCAAAATTACTTCGGGGGCGTGGCGTGGCGAAGCCGATCTCCTTCTATCCTTCGCTGCTTCGCTGGCAAAACTGCTTCTCTGACGGGTCGGGAAAAACGCTTCGAGCCGATCTTCTTTTGAAAAGGCGATTCGGGAGAGTTTCGGCCAAAACACTTTCTCGACCTCTACTACTTTGGGTGGAAACTGGCCGAAGTGGATTTTAGAAATACTTCGGGCCCGAAGTATTTTCATTGCCTTAGCCGATTCGGGCTATCTTTTCTTCTTCGGCGAAGTTGCTTGGATGCCGCTTCGCAAACTCTTCACCCGAAGTAGCCGCTGGGAATGCTTCGGGTGCGAAGCGTTTCTTTTGCTTTCTCGGCAAACTTCTCGCCCGAAGTGATGATTTGAAGCGCTTCGGGCCTGAAGTTCTTTTCTTTTCATTTTGTTCACCAGGGGCGATAGGGAAATCAAAATTGCTATAACTTATAAACAAAGAAAACTTTCAACCAAAACAAATATCATACACAGTTTTAATTTTTCTGCCCCTTGGTGGAATGTGACAATATTGTCAACAGTACCTTCAAATATGGAAGCACAATTATTCAAATCATATGACCATTAATATCCTTGAGAACGCTGTACCTTCTCATGTTGATTTGGATTAGTAACTTCCCAATTTTTTTGAATAATACTTCTTATAAACATCCGCCGTGGGAATTGAACTCGTGGATATTGAACCCAGGTCACATCACCGATAATGCATATATTATTATAATAATAATGAAATGAAAGATCTTAATTACAACAATTACCAATCCACTAACCCTTGGAGCTAAATTATATACCATTTTTTTTCTTGATAGGAGAGTTGGTTAACTAAATTATATACCATATTATTATAATAATAAAATGAAAGATCTTAATTACGTTTGTGAGACCCAAACATGGCCTATGAGACCCTCAAATATGGAAGCACAATTATTCAAATCATATGACCATTAATATCCTTGAGAAGGTTGTACCTTCTCATGTCGATTTGGGTTAGTAACTTCTCATTTTTTTTTTTGAATAATACTTCTTATAAACATCCGCATGGGGATTGAACTCGTGGAGATTGAACCCGGGTCACATCACCGATAATGCAATTGGCATCCTTGTCAGTAGACCACAATCACGCATCGATAATGCAATTGGTGTCCTTGTTGGTAGACCACAATCACACGGATGTATCATGGACCCTTCTCAATTTTTTTTTTTTTGATGAACACACACCCACCCCTCACACACTCACCCACGCCACGATTTGAACCTTGGACCTCCCGAAGAGCCAATGCTCAAACCATTGCACTATCCCCTGGGACCTTCCCAACTTTTTTTTTTTTTTTTACTATCTTCAAATAACTGTATCATGGACCCTTTTCCAAGAATTTCTTTGTATCATGGAACCTTTTCCAAGCATTTATTTGTATTTGCCGCGGACATTCAAAAAACTCATGGCCATTAATATCCTTGAGAAGGTTGTTCCTTCTCATGTTGATTTGAGTTAGCAACTTCCCAAATTTTTTTTATTTTACTATCTTCAAATAACTGTATCATAGACATTTTCTAAGCATTTTTTTGTATTTGCCATGGATGTTCGAAAAACTCGAGCATTCATAGATGAAATGTTACTTTGTCTCTATTACCCTTGTCTCTATTACCCTTGTGCTGCATAAAGTACATATTCTTTCTTCTCATTGTTCCTTGGGTGTTGTCCATCTCCCTGTTTCACTTCTAAGCCTATGAGAGCTAGTTTTTATCTAAGCAATGAGGATTTTTTCCCTCCACTTGATTTCAGCGCTTATATATGCTTTTTCCTAGTGGACATACGTTAGGTTAAACTTTGCAATATAGTACTATATTTTCTTGCTAAAATTTGCAATATAGTATTATCTTTTCTTGCTTACATATTTTCAAATTTCACTTCTAAACTTTTCATTCACATAGTTTTTAATGTCTTTATTAAAATTTGGGCATTCATTTATGTTGATTTCTCAACGTTTCATCCATTTCTAATTTTGTTTCATCCATGTGTTCTTCCGCCTATGCAACTCTTCTTCCCTAACTGCCCTAAGCCATTTGTTGTTTTTCATGTTTTCTATTTTTTCAAGTAACATAACAACTTGGTCATAGTAATTGCCTAACATTTCCGTTTCAGCTTCAGCTAGAATCATTTCATAAGGAACTGTGGCCTTAATTATAAGAAAATTTGTAATTAGACGTTTTTGAATCCTTTCTATTTGCTTCTATTTTGTATTTGTCGTGCTACTAACCCACACCTCACAGCCATACAACACAACCGATGTGACAAGTAAGCCAAATAAGACCTTGTGGTCTTCCAGTCCCACAACTTAGCATTCCTACACTGATTTTGAAGCATATAGAACTCTCCAACCACTTAGAGTTCTTTTCATCCTGTATGTATTCCAATTGAGCTTGTCATGAAAGTCTATGCCTAGTATTTGTATTCTACCACTACCTCAAGAAGTTCTTTTGCAAACTGAGATGTTGCTTCTTCTTTTTTACTGAAAAATCATGTTTTTTATTTTGTTGTGTTCACCTGCATCCCAACTTTCTTACAAAAGAGTTCTAAAGTCCGAAGGCGATCTTCTAGATATTTAGTTGTTTCGACCCCAAAAATTACATCATTTGCATACATGAGGAGTGTTCATATGCATCTCAACTTCCTTACAAAAAAGTTCTAGAGCCCCAAAGATCTTCTAACTCTTTCGGTTACAAGAATTACATCGGCTCCATACATGAAAAGTTTTACCGCATGATTAGTTAAGTGCACACCCTTTCCCTAAATTTGTTTATCCATTCTTCTAACTTATCAATGTACAACAAATAAATTGAAGATAGAAAATAACCTTGTTTAATTCCTATAACTTCTTCCTTGTGATTCTAACCTTTACATGCTCATATAAGCTCTGCATACAAATTTGCTTCAATATATATATATATAAATAACATTCTCCAATAGTTCTTACTTATTTTATGAATAAATGACAGTTTAAGAAGAACGTGGCACATTAAGATAACCCACCGCTTGTAATGTGACAGTCCCGTTGTCATCATATTCCGCACACTTGCCTTCCCTACCCACGGTTATGCCCAATCATAATTTTTCCAATGCAACACAACCAGCTTGCTTGGCGATGGGTCAGTTGTATTACCTAGGTGATGAATCGCGTTTAACTGCTGACATATGTTCTTTGCCTTATTGATTTGCAGCTTTATAAGCATACGTTGTGATGACATTGGAGGCAGCCATACACATAAATAGACGTATCGTCTGTAGAACGGGTGATCCGGTGTTGTAAGGGAGAGCAGAGAAGATGGGATCAGAAGGGCCTCCAGCTGTTTCAATTCACGTTACGGGGTTTAAGAAGTTTCATGGGGTTGCAGAGAATCCAGCGGAATGGATAGTCAGAAATTTGGAAGAGTTTTTGAAGAAGGAAGAGAAGAAAAATGAGGCGGTCTTGAACGGGCTGTGCAGCTGCAACGTGCTCGAGACTGCTGGAGATGGCGCTCTCACTAGTCTTTATCAGCTTCTCGAATTACCCCTTTCCTTCCCCGACATTAATAATGGACAGCGCGTTATTTGGGTATACACTTTCTTCGATCAATCAGTGCATTCTTTTTTTAATTTAATATATGAAATTTATGTCTTACTGTGGATTGAGAATGAATGAAATTATTAGTCTAAAATTGTTAATTGAATATGGCTGACGTTCGTGGCTTGGCTTCTGGTATATTCAAAGCCATTTGGAACAATTC
The DNA here is from genome assembly GCA_028583015.1 of Wollemia nobilis. NCBI lineage: Eukaryota > Viridiplantae > Streptophyta > Pinopsida > Araucariales > Araucariaceae > Wollemia > Wollemia nobilis. The sequence goes on along the minus strand of JAQPPZ010015824.1, from coordinate 25,062,707 downwards.
ATATTTATTCGAGTATACGACAGTTGGGCCTTAGCTTAGCCCTGCTTTTATTGGGATTTTACCCATAGAAAGAAGGGGCGATTCCTTAGTTTAGTTGGCATAATTCTACGATCCTCATTTCATCGACACTGTTCATTCTCCTGAACCATGATTAGAAGGTGGGCAGCTCTTATCTGTGGTTTAGAGTTTGGCGTCTGAATCTCACCTGCTAAAAAATCAAAATGTTTTTTTTTAAGACATAGTAGTACACAAAGTTAACACGTTTGGGTTCGTCTTCCAGTTGGACAATGCTAAAAATTGAAAAAAAAAAAATGTCATTAACAAAATTAGCTGTGACCATATTTGGGAAAAGAAAATAAATAGTTTTATTTTTTTTTGGTATAAGGTAGAGGTGGTTATAAGGTCCACAAACCTTTTACAAAGTCAAAATGGGCTGGTTCTAGCATCAAGCCCGTATAATCAAAATACAAAATGGATCTTTCTAAGACTCACATTAAGCCATACTTAGAGTCCACAGTCCTATACTTGTCGCTTGACTATTCAGGATAAAACAAAAACCAAACAACACCTAGCACTTACTAACACTAGGTTGCTGTACTGTACACTTGTCACCTCCCAGGCCCCAGCAAATGGGATGCCTTTTCTGCCTAATTCCATCTGTCGGATTACTCATCATCAGCCCCTCTGATCTCCTGATGCTCTAACAGGTTTGATCTTAGCTCTTCTCTAGCAGCCAACACCAATAGTTCTTGAGGGAAGTTATCCTTCCAAATTTGCATCTCCCCAACAGAAACTGCAATATTTGCCATTAGATCCGCCGCCTGGTTCCCTTCTCTGAAGGTGTGTTGGATTCGGGCATTAACCAAATGAGATTTATGAATCTTTGCTTCTAGGATAAGCTCCAATATGGTCCAGTGGGGGTCTTTATCCTCCTTAATTGCCTTGATTATATTAAGCTGAATCCCCTTCAAAGATAACTTCCTTATAACCCTCAAGTCTGGCAATTCTCATTGCCTGCATGCAGGCTCGGGCTTCTGCAAAATGATTTGTTTGAGTTCCCAAAGGCTCTGCAAAGGCAAGGACCACTTTTCCTTCCTCATTTCTCAAAACTCCTCTTGCTCCTGCTGACCCCGGATTTCCTTTAGCTGCCCCGTCAAAATTCAACTTAACCCACTTTTGTGTGGGGGTATCCACTTGACACCATCCCGTGGGTTGGTTGTAATGTCTAGGTCCTGGAAGTTCCTCTCCCCCAGTTCCGCAAAATCCTCCTTTCCCTTAGAGACATGGTCTCATTTTTGAAGAAGAAAGTTTTCCAGTTTTCTTTCAAAGCTCTGATTATTTTATTACCACATAACCTGGGATCTTTCTTACGTCCTTTAAATACTCTCTTATTTCTCTCATTCCATATCCCCCATAAAAAATGGGGTAAGCTGAGATTCCAGAGCCAAGTCAAAAGCTTTGCCCGGAAGGGGGAAGCCCACTGTATGCAGAAGTCAGACATGCTATTTGGACAGACCCAATCTATATGAAATTTGGACAGGATCATTTGGAAGATCGTACAAGAAAAATCACAAGTTAGAAATATATGACTTACGGATTCTATTGCTTTCTCACACAAGATACATCGATTGATGAATTGGAAACCTCTCCTTTGCAGATTATCCGTTGTCGGGATCTTATTTTGAACCGCCAACCAAAAGAAGAAAGCTATTTTTGGGGTTAAATTATTTAACCAAATAACGAAGTCGGAGTCCAGACCATTGAATCCCGAGTGGATTAACTTATAGGCAGTTTTCTTGAATAGATCCCACTTGTAGTTTTGCCCCAAATCGCCTTGTCTCTTCCTCCCCCAGGAATGATCGGGAACACCCTTAAAGCATCATTGAGTTTGGTTAGGGCCACCTTCTCTTGCTCTGACAGATTATGAACTGTGATTTTCTTCCAAGAAGAAGTTTCCTGTGCTACAGCAATAAAATCCCCTACTTTTCCTCCCATTTCCTTCGAAAGTTTATGTTGGAGGACCTGAAGGTCTAAGTTATCTTTCAGAGGGGCCTCTTCCAACCACGGGTCTTTCCAAAAGTCCACTTGTCTTCCATTACCAATTCTCCATCTGATGCCTTTCCTGACTACCTCCCGACATTCGAGCAAACAATTCCAAAAATAGGATCCTCTAGGAAGATTATCAGCTTTCAGGAAGTCCTGATTATTTCTGATATATTTTGCCTTAAGAAGTTTTACCCATCCCAATTGATCATTATTGATAAATCTCCATACCTGTTTGCCAATCAGAGCTTGATTCATTTCTTTCATTCTCTTTAACCCCAGGCCCCCCTGATCCTTGCTTGCACACACCTGATTCCATGCTACCAACGAAATTCTCTTTCTCTCCTCTGAACCTGACCACAAGAAGTTGCGTTGAATTAGCTCCAATGTAGCTCGGACCTTTGCAGGCATTCTAAATAGAGACATGCAGTAAATTGGAATGCTCTGTAAAGTAGTTTGAACTAATAAGGCTTTTCCTGCGGAGCTGAGAAAAAATAAATAGTTTTATTACCATAAACTTCTAAAATAAATATATTTGAAAAAAAAAATAGTTTCATTATTATAAACATTTAAAATAAATATATATATGTACACAAAAATTTACATATTGATTTACATGTGTTTATGAAGGAGTTGCCTTTAATTTTAAGTTATTCTTTAATAAAAAGTATTTATACATATACTTTATGTATATGTATAAGAAGTATTTACTCAATAATTTTTTTTTTTTAAGTTATTCTGTTTCAATTATTTTTCAAATACTTGTAAAATGGAGTCAAGTAGATGGTGTTATGATATTTTTATTGATTGCGGTTTGTTCAAATATGTTCATTGGTCACCCACCAAAATTTGGACATTGTTGATAAATTTTGCCGAATCTTGTAACAATGGTCATACAGATAACAAATCATCTTGCACTATACTTGGGAGTGTATTGTTTAGAATAGTTAAAATACCTCCCTGCAGGGATAAGAATGTGTTTTTGTTGGAACTTTAGCCACTACTATTGTTACTCAATCTGGTTGCAGAGAATTAAGGACCTTGCAGAAGTATTTTCGCTGGAACAGGTGGTACACTGATTGTGACTTGAGTCATTATGGGCAACTCAGTTGGAGGTAGCATTCTTGGAGCCTTAAGTTTGCAAAGTTAATCCCTGCTCACAAAAAGTATAGGTTCAATGTCAATACCAAACTGTGATGCCAATACCAGATTGTGTGCACTTTAGCATATGGACTGGGCGCTTTCAACTTATTTTACTATAAATGACATACAGTGGAAACGCCAAGCAGAGTCATTTTCTTGGTATTGTGTGATATTGACATTTCTGAATTTTAATCTTTGATTTGCTTAAAAGTATGGTCTAGAAAACCAAGTTTTAATCTCCGACCTTGATCATTTATTTACAGTTTTGGCACAAGTACAGCATGTAGTGCTTTACATAATTATTCACCAGGGTACTGATGGTAGAAATTTTAACTTTTGCCCTTTTCCTTAATTTGATTTGATTCTTCATTTTTTTTAAAAATAAATTCTTTCACAGCATGCTTCAAAGAAGTTAAAAGACTTCAGTCTAATAAATTTTCCCAAAAATCCACCAATTCCCATACCTATGCTGATGCGGGCATGCAAGACTTTAAGAAGTTAAAGTTACTTGTTTCCCTTTATGGATGCAGGCATGCAGAACCTTTAATAGTGGAATAAGTTTTGGTTTATCAGTCTTTTCATTCCAGCATCCCCTAAGGCATAAAAGTGACAAGTTCTTTCCCTTTGTGAATGTGGAGATTGTAATGGGAAAAAGATAGGTTCAAACTTGGTAAAGTTTGTTTCTTTCAAACCCTCATTGCTTCCTCCCTCACCAGCCAAACAATTTTACTCTCTGCCACTGATTTGCAGTCTCTATTACTTAGATTCTCACTGTCAAAAATCCAATTTGACACTGACTCATTTCATAATTCAACAAGACAATGCTGTCTATTGTCTTCTCTTCAGAATATAGCAGAGGAATTGATGGTTTTGAAGTCACCTCTTTTGCTTTGTTTTTGTTAAAATCTGGAGCTGAGGTAAGCTGTTAATGGTGAAGACTTTGAAACTCTAAATAGGAGGTCCAAGGTTTAATCCTGAGGAGGTAGGGTTGAACACATTGCTTCAGTAACAGGAGTATGATTGGATAACCATATATTGGGTAAACAACATCCTCCACGAGGATCATTCCATATGGCCTATGGCCCTATGGATGTTATAAAACTACTTTACTTTAGTCTTAAAATCTTGTTGTCATTGGATTTTAAGAAGATTAATTAATTTTTATTTTTAAACCATTACAATTGATTTTTTTTTAGTTGGTTATATAGGATTGAAACAGCCCCACCCATATTACATTGTGACCACATAGTAGTATTACATTAACTTGGCAACTGTGCATATGTCGCTTGGCAAGATTTGAACCTGGGTCTTCTCCTTCAAAGTCAAGGTATTTAACTGGTTGAACTCATGCCATTTGATGTCATCTGAACAAAGTTAACAAACTTATAATTACATTTGAATATTTAAAAGGGATAGATTCTTGAGTTAGGTTTTTCATGTTTATTGTCTGTAAATTTCATTAAGAAATGGTCGTTATGTCTCTCTGAAGTGGACATTTCACTTAGAAGATCCCTTTGTTGAAATTGAGAAATTTGTTAAGTTGTAGCTATGTAAGGTTGTAGGTGTATTTTGCTCGACATTTGTGTTTTTGCTTTCAAGTTATTAAAAAATAAAGAGGGATTTTTGAATGAAAATCCAATTTATTTATTTTATAAAATTTCTTGTTTGGGATTGAAACAGGCCCTTCCTGTATAACATCAGAATGCGTTATCATAGTTTTTCAGTGAATTACAATATTGGCAAATATGCGTATATTATTTGCAAAGATTTTAACCTGGATCTTTGCTTTGGAAGCCCAGGTTTTTAACCACTTGATCTCATGCCTTTTGATACTGAAAATCCAATTCTCAATTCTATGCTTTGAAAAGATTTTGGGGATATTTTGGATTATATAAGCATTTTAATGAAAAAGTATGAAAGTTAAAATTCCATGCTTTATTTGCAGGAACTATCAACAAAATTATTATCATGGCTAAAGTAACTTGTCTATGGCTGATTTTGTGATGATGGACGCCATCTTTTCTTATACCAAAAACTTGACTCTGACCATTTTTCATACTGCTTGAAATGTCTTTCAAACACTAAGGCATTGTCTTCTGTGGATGTGGAATTACGGGGTTCTAAAAGGCAATAAAGAAAATTTTGAAAGTCATATCTTAAATTCCACAGACTGCATGACTCAAGAAACTGGATAAGTTTCTTCCCTCTACAGGTGCAGGGATTTGAAAACTCATAGGCATGTGGTCAAGATTCTAAAATTTGGTTGTCCATGTCCCATATTCGGCAAAACCTAAAATTGGCTAACAAATTTTCTTCTGCAGATGTTAGGATTTTAACTCCATTCTTCTTGATTAAACTTTTGAAGTTGTATATTCTGCTTTCCATTTCCCTCATTAGATGCAGCAAATTTCCAAGTGTCTGTCCTCTGTGGAAATGTGGATGTGGAAGTTAAAGGAATTATGAGTTTAAAATTTTTGATATCCTTTTGCCTTCCTATCTGCATTGTTCTTTTTCTCTAAGGACCATACCATACCTCTGCAGATGCTGGACTTCATATGCCAAAGTATTCTTTTGATTGTTCTTACAGATGTTTTTGGGCTCCTGCACTGTTCTGCAAAATGGTAGAAACTTTACCAAGGCACTAATCTATCCTGTACAAGCCATAGGTTGCAGAAGTGTTATGTTACATACCAAATATTTCCATCTGTGCTTTTGATAAGAACTGCAGTGTTCAATCAAATGGCATAAGCTCAACCAGTTAAATACCTCGACTTTCAAGGAGGAGAACCAGGGTCGAATCTTGCCAACTGATCTATGCATAATTGCCAAAAATATTGTTCTACATGGTCACGATGTAATACAGGTAGGGCCTGTTTCAATCCCATATAACCAATTTTTTTTAAAAAGGAGGAACTATAATGTTTAGCCTCTTTCTGATTCTGCGAGTACTAGCGAGTCAGTGAGCCGAGTGGTCCTAGGTGAGTTTCTTTTAGTAAAACCTATTATATCTTGTTACTATTATTTTTTTCCCTTAATTGCCAAATCATTACCAAGTTTTTCTTCGAGCCGAATTTGCACTTGTTTTCAAGTGGGAGATTGTGGGACTTTATCTTGTCATTTCTATTGACAGTTATTTTTGAATTATCATAACTTTGCAGCCCTCATACCGCATAAGCAAACCAATACTTAGAAATTTTTTAATATGTGGATGCAGACCTACATATCTGTGGAGATGGACTTGCAAAACCTTTCATTAGTGGAATGATGCAAAATCTGAGATCTCCACAACCTCCATTTCTGTCAAAAACCATGAACGCTTAGTCAAAATCTTGTTTTCCTCTATGATCATCTATTTGCATCTTCATTCTAGAGTCTAGACAATTGCTTCATATTGGCCATCCATTTTCAGGTAAGCCTGACAGAGTGGACTTAGTGTTTTCTGCTAACTATCATTTTGCGTTCTTTTTCATAACAGTTGCATAACAGAGCACAATGCCTGAACACCAATCATTGTTGACCCTTGCATCCAGAGTGAAGAAGTTTAACTGTTTAAGTTCAATATGAAGCACACTTCTATCATCGTGTCTGAACCATGTAATATTTCAAACATTAACATGACAGCTGGAGATCATCAAGGCCTTATTGCAACATCATATCTTGAAAAGAGATATAGGGGGTTGTTGATTCTGAGATCCTAAGTACCTTCATATTTGAGCCAACCTTCTCTTGTCCAGAAATAGTATTGGAATGTGCCAAACATTTCAATAAAATATCTGGAGACATCTTAGATTGAGAAGGGAAAAGAATTGCCAACCTTTGACCCCCAACATTCACAGCTTTGTTTAAATTCTTTCTCTCAGAATTCAGTAGTCTTCACAAAGTAGAAGAGTATGATCATTTAGGATAAAAATAAGACCAAACATATGAAATTCATCATTGAGGACTCGAACACTTATGATCAGAATACAAGGCCCACGTCATTTTTTATCTAAATGATTTCAATGAGGAAGGGGGTGACACAATTGTATTACTAAGCAGATTGGGAGGAGATAAAGTTTCAAGTAAGTTTCAACCATTGATGTACGGATTCCTCGAACTAATATTTGTTAAAAAAGTTAAGATCATCTGATCTTATTTGATTAGCGAACAAATTTGCAAACAATTAGTTGAAGACAAGGGTTTGATGAAGTTTTATATGACTTCCTATGTGTTGTATATTCCTTTGATCCTTAGGCGAAGATGTTGGGTTTGAAAAAGAGGCTTGAAGAACTGAATCCTGTTCCTAAATGTTCCCCTGCATTTTGTGCCAAGCAAACGCTCAAAAAATAAAAAGAGCCTTGAAGAACTGACTTCTGCTCCTAAATGTGCCCCTGTATTTTGTACTAAGCAACGGCTCAAAAACTATATTTACATCGGCAATGCCTTCATCAAACTGCTGATGGAAAAGATGAACAGAAATAGGGATTTTAGGATCTTCGAAGAAGCGATGAAGAGAATTCACCCTATGGTTGATTGGTACATTCACTGACCATTTGACAAGCACATAATAGCCTTTAGTAAGGACTCAAGGCCATACATTTTGGCCAGTAGAGTTGCACATGATTTTGTTTTAATGGAGTTCATGAGACAAATGCTCCTTGAGAACTGTGTATCTAAGCATGTCAAATAGCCCATTACTTTCTCATTCAAAATCGGGAATTATACTTGTAAATCCAAGAAACACACTGAAAACCTTGCTGCTGAAATTGAAAAATATGAGTTGATATGGGGTCCAAGTAGATTACAGGTTATGATTGGAGGCATGTCCTCCAAAATTTGTACAAAAATCGTACAAATATTATTTTCAATCACTTTCCAGATGTAGATGACACATGGGCAAATTGCAAAGATGATGAAGGGGATGTAATGAGGAATCTGAGAATTGACGTATTTCAAGATTGGGTTCACAAGGAAAGCCAAGAATCCCCATTCTGAAACATCAGAAGTTCGAAAATAAAAGGGAAAGGAAAAGATTGAGTCTGAAGGTGATGAAGATTTTTGTTTTTAGAAGTAAGACTTAATACCCCCAAAGAAGAATTTTTGATGAAACGAAGCCTTAGAAAGAAGAGGGAAGGCCCATAGAAGAAGAAGAAATAGTTGTGGAACTCTTAGTTGAGGTAATAAGTGGAAATCATCCAAACGATGAAGGTTCATCAGAGTTCATATCTTCAGCTAGTCTGATCTATTTTGATGAAGATTCCCAGGCGGTAAGCCCATCACCTTCTCCTCTCAAACCATCAGACATTGCTAGGAAAAGCAATACTTGATCCCAAAGGAGGAGATCTTCTACTTCCTCATCTCATTAAGAAGAGGACTACAGCACTGGCTTCAAGGAAATATCCCAAGTTAAGACAGCTTTCACTCAGCACGCTGTAGGAGGATTGAAGCCACTAGGTGGTGGCAATAATGGTGATGGAGATCGAAAAAGAGGAAATCCTCTTCCTCCTTTTGTTCTTAAGAAAAAAGAGAGATAACCAGGATGAGACCAACTGGAAGTGATCAGTAGCAAGATACATCCATGCAGAAAGAGTCACCTATGACGCAACACATGAATTCTGGTCTAGAAGAAATCTCTATCCAAAAGGAAGATGATTAAGGCAAAGAAATGGTTGGAGAGAAATCAGATTCTGTTGCTTTTTTGGTAGAATTGTAGCTCTTGTATAACAAATGTGTCACATGGAACAGGCCATTGATGTCACTGCCTTGTTGATTCACGATCCTTCCAAAAGCAAAAAACAAATGGTAAAATCTGATTAGAAGTCTGATACAACTCTCCAAAGAATTGTCATCAGAAATGTTGAACCAAACCTGGGTTCCCCAAGGACAGAAAACCTAAAAGAGAAGATATTTATCTGACAATGACCACAATTCCTCATATAGATGCTTGGGGAGCAGTTGGTGTGCTTCATGCTGGTACTAGCGTCACTGCAGAAACTATTGAAGAGTTTGGAAAGGAAAATGCAAAACTTCAGGAACAAAACAAGTATCTCACTAATTTAGTTAAGAATTTCATCTCAGCTTGAACGACTCCAAAAAGTGTCCCCAAAAATGGAGAAGTTCAACAACGAAGGGCAAAAGAAGGTAAATGACAGAGGAAGCTTTAAGTCGCAGTAAGAGTCAAACACAAAGTCAACTCTCACATCAAAGAAAGGTGAAATTGAATATGTTGCTGTTTCAGGAAGAATCATAGTGCAGTATGCTAGAGGAATAAAAGAAGATATCGTCAAGTTGTGAAAAGAAGCTTGTAAAGCTTTTTAGCAAATAGTTCAATTCAGAATAGACATAGAAGCTACTGAAGCCAATTATTGCCAAGAGAAAAAGTAGTTTGAAGAGGAAACTAAGGAACGAGAAGAATCGTCCTTAGCTCGTTAGGAAGAATGGGAAGGAACAATGCTAGACTACAAAGGAAAAATTGGCAATCCAATTCAATGCATTGGAGGGTGGTCATTTGAAAATAGAGAAGGAGTCTTAACAAAAGCTATTAAATTTTATGAGAAGATTGATTTGCAGTTTGAAAAATGTTAGAGAAAGACTTGAAAGCTTCTTGATCACAATTGGTATGGTAATGTTAGAGTTTGATAAAAAGATAATAAAAAATGAAAAGATAAAAAAATTGTAGAAGTTGAGCAATACTGAAACGAAGAGCTTCTTAATTTCAGGAACTATAAAAATGATGATATTGAAACTCTTCATGATGTTTTCAGTCTCCTTAATTTTGTTAATGACCATTTAAATGCTGTAGGTAAAGTTGTAGATTCCAGAAAGAAGAACATGGAACTAACCAACCTCAAAGTCTAGGAGTTCTGTATTCTCAAAGTACAAGAGATCAGTGAATGAGTGGGATACTGGATAGTCTATGTGGAGAAAGGGAAGCAGGAAGTTGAGGAGGAAGGCCTTGTTGAGAAAGCTGAGAAAGCCAAAAAGGCTACTATCTGCTTGAATGACTCAATCTTGCTAGAAAATGTTATGGAATTCTAGTTTAGGGTAAATCTATTAAAATCAGATAAGTATATTTTTTGAGAATTTATATAGTTTTGCATGTTGTATGGAGAAATCTCTGTGATAATTTCTGTGCATGTATAATTCCATATTAGCTATGCCATCACAATTTCAAATTATTGCAACTCTCTACTACTTTATTTAAAAATTCTTGTATTCCAGCTGGTGAAACAAATCTGAAGGCTTTTGCATGTATTATTCTTTGGAAAATACTAGTTATTAGGATTACATTCTATTCTAAAATGGCTGCATGTATTTTATCCTGTACAATTTTGGGTGTGAATGTCATGTTTCCTAAACTCATAGGTTCACTATATGTTTAGTCCTATTCTAGATTCTAGGTTGAACTCGTTTGAGTTCAGGTTATAAAAATACAAAAGCAGTCTTTCAAGGAGCCGCCCCTAAAACTTTTCCTACACCGTATTTGGAAGCACCATTTTTGAACCAACCGGTACTAAAGGTACAAGTCATGACCTTGCTTTATAGTCAGTATGGCAATTAAAGATGCTATCTTGATTTGCATCCGCAATATAAAATTCCATCTAAAAACTTAAAAGCACACATACTTTGAAAAACAAAAACCAATCTAAATGTTAACATAGTATACAAGTTTAATGGTTGCCTCCCATCATGAGGTACTACTAGATGCAGCCCTACCTTCAGTCTCGAAGTGAGCTTTTTGTATTTTTGTGGCACCAACTCTAATATGGTAGCTTATGTCTTGCAAGCTTTAAGTTTGGTTATTGTTACCCTCTGTTTTTGGATTGTAAGGTCAACATTGCATTGCTCCTGGCAAGCTAATTATTGCAGTTTATTAATCTGCATTAACATTCAACTTCTACACTATTAATGGCATGAGTATGTAAATTATTCTTTGTAATGTAGCTATAGGTAGGGCATTGGTAGTGTCATAGTTAACTTGATCTTTAAAATAAACATAGTTTGGTTTGGTCAGTAGTAGTGAACGGACATTGTTTGTCCATTTTGCTTACCTAAGGAGTATGTAGTGTAAGAACTTTATGAGTAAAAGATTTAATTATTTGCATTTGGCTCTCATTTAAGAATATTTTTGTTGAGATCTTGAATTGTGTTCTCATCTAGGAGAGATGAATCTTGGATTGAAGTAAGAGTCTTTTCAAACTAGGTTTGAAATGCATGACAAGAAGAATCTTCCGATGGATGCCCTCATGTCTGATAGAATTGGTTTACTTTTCCTTGTATCTATGAGGTGTACCCATCAAAACTACTTGTAAAAGATTAATGGTCAAATTTATACTGGCTTTTAAACTATGAAATGCACTAGAGCTCCTCCTGCATTTCCTTTTCGTCATCGACCCTTTTTGCATGTAATTAAGAAATGGTTATTTGTTTTTATGCTCTATGTTTCTTCCTAAATCTCTAAAACTAGGAGTACTTATTCAGTTAAAAGAGATGACAAAATATCTCACAGTTTCTTGGAAAGCGGGCCATGTTAGCATTGACAGTTGCCATGAATATTTTAGTTTCATTTTGGCTCATTTCAAATTCAACAAATATATATATATATATATATATATATATATATATATATATATATTTTTGGGTTTTTTGGTTTTTCGAGTTAATGCCTTGTGATATTAGCTAATGGTCCAAGATTTTAAGAAGTATGGTTATTAAAGCTAGTTCTTTCTGTTATTCCAAGATATTTGTTTATTCATTTCTTCAGGTACATTTTGGAGTAAATGGTGGTGCAAACAAGTTCGCAATTGAATGCCAAGCAGTGAATGAAGCTACTTTTCGTTGCCCCGATGAGATGGGATGGCAGCCTCAGGTTGTTTTATTTTTTAAGTCTGTTCATTATCCACTTGATGAGTTTCTCAATGTACCAATTTTATCTTTCAATGATATATTAGTCAACAAACAGAATACCACAAAGATTTCCAAGAAACAGAATACCATAAAAAGTTTCCTATAATTTTGTCTAAAGAAATTTATAGCTCGGACATGTTTTTAATTATCAAAATGATTGATTTAGATGTTATGGGATTGCAGAAAATACCAATAGTACCTGAGGATGGCAGTCTTTCGCATGTAAGAGAGGTAACACCAGCTTTTGTGACTGTCTTTGTGTACCCCTGTAGTTGTTTATCTTACGTTCATGAGAGAAAAAGTTAATAAAATGGTTGAATGTAGCTTGAGAGAACTTGTCTTTTGGAAGAATGTGCTATCACTAACTATTCAGGAAATAGTTGTAATGCATGATGAAAGTGATATATAAAATTAAAATTAGATTGTTTTGATGTTTTAGAGGATGGCAGTCTTTCGCATGGAAGACAGGTAGCGCCAGCTTTTCTGATTGTCTTTGTGTAACCGTGCAGTAGTTTATCTCAGGTTCATGAGAGTAAAAGTTAATAAAATGGATGACTGTAACTTGAAAGAACATGTCTTTTGGAAGAATGTGCTACCACTAATTATTCAGGAAATAATTGTAATGCATGATGAAAATGATATATAAAATTAAAATTAGATTGTTTTGATGTTCTAGATGTAAAAATTTCCAGTCTCACGTTCAGGAATTTTGGGTGATGTGAAGAAAAGGTTAGAAAGAATATGGTAACAACTGCATCTTTTTACATATTTAGAACAAATTACTCATTTTGTAATTTCTGAAAGGAACTACTTATCTTTTGAAAATATTAACAAGTTTTGAGATAAGTCAACAAGATAATTTATGAAGGGATTCATGTTTTCAATTTTCTATCTGTTTGATGCTTCTTCTCATTTGCCTCAAAGAGGACTTGAGTTAATCCCGAACAGGATCACAAATTTCTTGGTTGTTGGAAATTGGTTAGCTGGTAACATGGGCTTCCAGATAGTAAAGCAATCATTACATCTGAGTAACTTACTGTGGATGTATGGAATTTTGGTGTTTGACAGTTCTGCATGTTGAACATTCACCTGAGAATATGAGATTGTTTTGAGAGTACCATTGAATTTTCTATTAGTTTGAAGAGTAACTTAATACTGTTTATAATATTGTGTGTTTTTCTTTCTTGCCCACAATGTTTCCAGATTTTATTTGCTTGAAATTGTTTAGGAATATCTTTTGCTTTTTGGTTTAAGAATCAAGTCTTTTTTTTAGATCAACGCAGAAGTTTGAACAAAAATCCACTTGGTCTTGCTTTTTTCTGTTTTAAGGGAAGTTCCTGTTTTTGGATTTGGATTAGTTTGGCTTTAGAATTATTTTGAATTTTTAATCCCGAATGTTTTACACTTATCTCTAACATGTTATTGTATTCTTTTAAAGAAGTAACAGTTAGTTTAATTGGAGGCCAATTTAAGAAAAACACTATAAGGATAATTCATTGTATTTTATGCAAGCAAAGGTTTTAGTCCTACAGGTGCAAGCTTTGTAGAGCCATGAAGGAAATTGAAGGTAGGGGTCAAACTTATGGAAACATACTACAGATCGATGTCCACACTTGTGCTCTTTATGAGCTTTGACCAAATGTTAACCTTAACATTTTGTCCAATGGGTTTGGGGCAAGTAATGGGGAGTGGGGAGTTTCACACTATAAACTAAGGCTCTAATCCTATGAGTGAACATTAATATTTTAGCCCATCTGATTGAGGGCAAGGGGTGGGGATCGAGGAGTTTCACATCACAAACCAAGGTTCTAGTCCTACAAGCGAGTTCCTTGTAGAGCCACAAGGACAATTGGAGGTACGGGTCATACTTATGGTAATGCATGGACCTAGGGCCTAGGGTCGAGTGTACTCATATTACGGATCCAAGTCTTCCCTCATGGTCTCCAAAAGCACTGCCCCAATGTTAACCGTAACATTTTTAGTCCATTGGGTGTGGGGGCAAGCTGCAGAGAGCAAAGATTCTCATACCACAAGCCAAGGATTTAATCTAAAGGGGGAAACTTAACATTTGAGCCCAAGGGGTTTGGGGCAAGTGGTGGAGAGGGAGGAGTTTCACATTGTAAACCAAGGTTTCAATCCCATAGGTGAATCTTAATATTTTGTCCATTGGGTTTGGGGCAAATAGTGTGGAGGAGTTTCACACAATCCTAATGGGTGAACCTTAACATTTTGCCCAATGGGTTTGGGACAAGTGGTGGGGAGTAAGGAGTTTTACACCATAAGCCAAGGTTCCAATCTCACAGGTGAACCTTTACATCGTCCAAGCAATCGTGCAACACTGGTAATTGGGATGCGATTGTATGAATGCAACCCAAGTTCGAGCCCCCACGTTGTAATGGACATTCCTACAATAAGGCAACCTATGATAATACGGTTTGTTGTAATATCACAATATGGTTTGCTGAAATATATGTAGTACATGTCGGGGTTGTCTCAATCCCATCTAACCATTTTAAAAGAATGCATTGTATTTTATGCACGAGTTTCAATTTTTTTTGTTTTTGTGGGGGGGTGGTTGTTGACTATACAATTAAACTTGATTGAGAACTACAAATTTAACAAAGATGTGAAGTTGCACCATTGAAACATGGTATCTATACAAGTTTAACACCCGACTTTTGCAGATATTGAGGAATCATTGAATTAATTTTTGAAGGGAGGAGGGAAGCCTTGGTAGAAGTCTAAAGAGTGTACTTTCTAGACCTTTGAGCAAACAATTTGTTCATCGTCTACTTTGGAGCTATAGAGTCTTCAACTTCCTTCTGAAATTGGGGTGCATGCCTTAGGGTATTCGTCGAGAGTCATATCCATGCGACTAGGCTCCCATGCTAGTCACTTAAAGACCCTCTAAGGAGTCATGACAAGCTATCTAGCACAGGATATAGAAATATACTTAGTGCTCCAAGTATTTAAAAATTGGAACCATTGAAGAGATTGTAGTGAATATATATCACAAACCCCTATAATTCTTGTAGACAAGTTGCAACACTGCCAACAATTTAAGTGAATGTCATTTCAACAACAACTTAGGGAGGAGGGAGGCCTTGGTAGAAGTCTAAAGAGTGTATTTTCTAGACCTTTGTAACAAACAATTTGTTCATCGTCTACTTTGGAGTTGTGAGTCTTCATTACTTTTGAAATGGGGGTGGATGCCTTAGGGTACGCATTGAGAGTCATATTCATGCTTCAAGGCTCCCATGCTAGTCACTTAAGGACCCTCTTTGGAGTCATGACAAATAGAAATATACTTAGTGCTGCAAGTATTTGAAAATTAGAACCTTTGAAGAGATTGTAGTGAATATATATCACAAACCCTTATAATTCTTGGAGAGAAGTTGCAACAAAGCCAACAATCGAAGTGGATGTCATTTCAACAACAATTTAATCTTGGATCAAATACTAGAGAAGTTTTAGAAACAAAGTAATCGACAGGCTTGTCACCTTACCTGCGACATTAATTTTGGCAATCTTCATGCAGTTGTCACCATTTTTCTGCATGTTACATGATTGGTATGTTGGAGATAGTGATTTTGGCTATGTGTACAAGGAAATTCAATAGAGTAGACTTTAGTGTTGAGTGAAGAATAATATGTTAATTGTAGTGTTGACCAAGTTTT
The DNA here is from genome assembly GCA_028583015.1 of Wollemia nobilis. Classification (NCBI taxonomy): domain Eukaryota; kingdom Viridiplantae; phylum Streptophyta; class Pinopsida; order Araucariales; family Araucariaceae; genus Wollemia; species Wollemia nobilis. The sequence continues at coordinate 25,046,958 of JAQPPZ010015824.1, read as the reverse complement.
ACTATAGAAAGTGGACAGGTTTTGCATTCAAGCAGTCATGTCATTCCTCTAAATTAGCAGGCCACTTTGGTGTGGGCAAGAGTATTTGTGATCTTTAGGAAAATCTGTGTTTGCTAAGGATGCATGGTGAGGTTTAGAGATTTGTTGGAGGTTTTCTAAAGTACTAGTAAGCAAGCAAACAAACAATGGAGCCTATACACATTGTTGCATACTTTTTAAAGAATGAGTCAAAAGGTTTGTATTTGGGTCCCCACTCACATATCTTGAAAAATTGGAAACTATTTCTCTGATGCGTCCAAATTGACAAACAATCAAAGCAGGGTATATATTTATGTCAAAATTCAAAAGTACATCTGATTGAACCGTTACACCATAGCCACCTTTTTGGCATAAATTGCCATTAAAAGGCAAAAGGATGATAAGTGTTGTCACATTTTGCACGGGGTGCAATGTCTTCAATATTGTAACAGTGCTGCTCTTCTTTTCCTCCTTCTTCCATTTTCCTTCTTTCTCTCCCTTTCCTTTTCTTTCCCGCATTCTTTTTCTTTCCCCCCTTTTTTCATGGAGTCCCCAGTTGATTTTTCAACTTTCCAGCAAGTTACCCTGAAAATGGCTAAGTGCGGGTGCGAAGTTCGCACTTCGCCCAGATTTGGTGCGAAGTGCGCACTTCGCCCAGTTTTGGTGCGAAGTTCGCACTTCGCCCGATTTTGGTGCGAAGTCGACTTCGCCCCACTTTCGGGCGCACCTTGCCATTGCGGTGGCGGGTCAATGAAGAAGAATGTTAAAGTGCCGGAGCGAGGTCCGTACGTCGGCGGACACCGGTGTCCACAGTGCGCGATCCGACTTCTCGGCGAGAATCGGAATGTGCCCTTGACAGGTGTGCGGTGGGGGAGCAAACCCGGAGTTTTACCAAGACGTAAAGGTCTTCCCAACTGCACTGTTTTCTGCCCGCGCATCCCAAGGAGTCCTGATCCCAAGCAAAGATGTATAGACTGCCCTCTAAGGCAGGCATGTGTCACACAGCATAACCCATCATCAGACAAGTGTCCGGCTTTGGGATTTGAACCAAGGCTGCCGACCAAAAGGGATAAGCATGGGCTGCTGCACCGCTTGCGCTAGTAGCCTCATTCAAAGCTGATCCGAGGTTTCACCTGCTCCGGCTACCGGCGAACACTGCCGACTTGAAGATTTTATCCAGCCCTCCGCCACGTAGCGGTCCGGCTTCCGGGATGACCATCCTTGCGGGTACAGCCACTGTCCAGACAAAAGGTCGGCATTTGCGGCTCTTTCGCCGCTTACGTCGGCTTATGTTTGGCGGGACTCTGTGCCCATTAATGTAACGGGTGGGACTCGGGCTATAAAAGCCCATCTTGAATTCATTGTAAAGGGTGGAAGGGGAATGTTTGTTAGGGAACTACGTGCTTATCTGTAACCGTGCTTACGCATATAAATACAATCTGTATGCACGGTTACATTCTACCGCTTTTATTTCTTTATGCTTATGCTTTACGCGATTCCGTGTCATGGCTTGTTGATTCACTTCGGCATTTGATGGTCGGGCGCCTTTAGCATTATTTACGTACTTTTAATTTTCATATAATAGATGTGGTAGCGGTTCCATCGGTTATGTGTGACGTTGCTGGCCCGTATCCGGTGATTGATGCGATCCCTAGCTTGTTAGTTCCTTGTAGGGAATGTTTGCTAGGGAGCCATTGAAGGCTGTGCGGTTAAATTCTCTACCTAACACATATACACGGCTCACGATATCTCTAGGTTTACTTGTCTACCCACTGTCGGTGTACGTATCCGGTGATTGATGCGATCCCTGCTTGTTAGTTCCTTGTAGGGAATGTTTGCTAGGGAGCCATTGAAGGCTGTGCATACACTTGCTTGTGTATCGGACGATACGCCTAGGTTTTGCGGTTCCTTGCCATACTTTGTGTTTGTATGCAGTAAGTAGCGGTGATTGGTGTGTTCCCGTACTGTTAGTTCCCCCCACCAACCTTTGGACATATTTGTAATCTCTTTCTGTACATTTGTCTCTTTCTGTACATTTATTTCTTTCCTGTTCCCTTTAGCTTAAATCGAAACCCCCCCCCAAAAGGAGCCGGCCTTCTCAGGAGATTGGCTCGGAAGGCATCTCTTCCTTCCGGCCTTTCATGCTTTGGTGGGCGAATCTGGGCGCATTAACCCAAAATCCTTTCCTCATGGCAGATTCGTAACCAACAGTTTCTCTGGCACGCCCGGTGGGACGCTTGTCCCACGTTTTAAAGAAAGAGTACCCGTTCTGTCTCCACTTAGCGCAACAGTTTTTCTGCTACGCTCGGCGGAACTCGGGTCCCACATCTGAAGAGAGATTTTCCGATCCGTCTCCACCTGGCGCTGACAGTTCCTGAGCTCTCGGTGAGACAAGGAAGTTTCTCACCCCCGACGAAATTGAAGCACCGGTGTTCGCTTCATTGCTGTTCCAAATCTGAACACCTGGCGACTCTGCACGAACAAATCTTCTGAGTCCGAAGACCGGTCCCGTCACCTTCATGCACACGAGAAGGTGGCAAGCAAGAAATCCGAGAAGCCCCTTTGAGTTCTACGAGCTGGACATCAACGCTCGAGGCGAAGTTCCCAGTTGGCTGATCCGCGAGCTCGTTTCGACGAAGCCGAGGCTGAGATCCAAGAAGAGGCCGAAGCTGAGGTCGGAGGAGCCGAGTACGAAGTAGAAGAGGCTGAGGAAGAGGAAGTTCCTGCATCCTCGGAAAGTACCGACACTGAGTACACCACCGACGGCGGAGAAGAAGAAGAAGAAATGGCTGCTCAACAGCCGAATGACGATGATCTCTTCCCGGCGGTGGACTCTACGGGGCCCTTGGCCTTGGTCGGTCAGCAAGCTGTTCCCCCTGCTGCTTTAAAGTCTATTCCCACATACGACGGCTACGGTAAGACGGCGTACGAGCACATCCAGGACATCCTCGCCACGGCCTGCACTGCATACAATCACCGATGAAAGTGTGAAGACCCGTCTGCTGGCCCTTTCCCTGAGGGGAAAGCTTCTCTCTTGGTGGAGATCGGCTGCCGAGAGGGATCCATCACAGGGTGGCCCGGCTTGCCAGGAGACTCGTAAAAGGATGCAACGAGTCTGCTGATCCTACCTCTTTACTGCATCAGTTCCAAGCTATCCAGAGACATCCTCAAGAGGAGGTGTCTGATTTCAACATCAGGTTTGCGAGATCCTGGAAACGGGTACCTCGCGAACTTCGGCCTTCAGCTGGCATGGCTGCTCATTACTATCTGAGGTCTTTCAACTCAGACATATGCCTGCTGCTGAAGATCGCCAGGATTGACGAGTTTCCTGCTGTACGAAGGCTGCCCGACAAGTCGAAGGCGACATTATCTCCATTGGCGAGGCTTCCGTCCGAGTGCGGGGAGCCGATTCATCCCGACTTCCCTAGATCGCAGTATCCTTCCGCTTACGGTGGTTCGCCGTCCACTTACGGGCAGCAACCCCAGCAGCAGTGGAATCCGGCGCCGGTCATAACTCCTTATGGCCCGCCTCAAATGCATTACCCTCATCCGCCTCCTCCCGCTCCACACTTTCCAGCGCTTCCTGCTCCCCCGCAGTTCGCGCCTTATTCTAACCCTCCCCCATTGGCCGCTTTGCCTCCACCGGCACAGTTGCCGCCTCCTGACAGCAGCATCCAGAACACGATTCTACAAGAAGTGCGGGCTTTGGCCTCCGGATATCATGCCATGTCCAATGACATGACCGCTATGAAGAAGAAGGAGGCCCAAATGGACCTCGCTCCTAGAAGGCCGTATGCGCCACCGGCGCGACAAAAGATAAAGCCCCGAGAGAACCGGCCCGCGAGGCGTCCGCCTCCGAGGAATCTTGCTATAGATGACCCACCTGGTCCTCCCGACCGAGGTCAGCCGGTGCACTACGTGCAATGACCCGCATTCGGAGGAAGGCGCACTTTGCACCGGCACTACATCCGGACCTTGGCCGGCGGCACTATAGAAGATGATGAGGCTGTACATGATCTTGGACGGCGAGGCCAATTTTGCCCTGCCGAGAAGAGAATCCGGTGGCGCCCGCCAAGGAAGAAAAGAAAGGCTGCGGACGCGGCTAAACCTTTGCGGTATACGCAAGAAGAGAAAAACCGCGGCCCGACGGGCTGCCACCGTCCTAGCGGGCGTGGCCTTACACGGCCCGGGAGAAGGCGTCCAAAGATAAAGCTCCCGCTAAACCTTCTCCGGCAAAGGCTGCTTGCTTGTTCCGGCTAAGCCTCCGGCAAAGGCCCCAACTCCCGCTAAACCTCCTGTACCTCGGCCCCCGGTGAAACCAAAGAACAAGCCCGGGGAGAAGGCTGAAGTACCCGTCTCGACCAAGAGACGGCGAGTTGAGGCCACCCAACGGTGCCGGACCAAGTATGAGCCGGCTAAACCGAGCGAAGGAGCTAGTACCTCGGGCTACGGCATTGTAGACGAGTTGAAGAAGACTCCTGCCGAGAATCGGCATGTACGATGCTCTTACGCTCCCGAGCCGGGTTGATCTGCTGCCAAGAATCAGCGAAGAACATGAAGAGCGGCAAGCGGATGCGGCTGCTGTCCTGGTTCAACCTTTGACGAGTCTCCGCCATTGGGAAGAGCAGGACCGCCACCCTTTTATCCGTCTTTACGGATGCAAGGGCACATAGTTCTCAGCTGCATGGTGGATTACGGTGCTTCCTCAAGCTGTGATGCCGAAGGCCGTCTACGATGAGATCGGGATGGAATACACACGGAGCAGCCAAGGCGTGCTGCAATTAGACGGCACCCCTGTCAAGACAGTTGGTGTCATAAAGGACATCCCTATCCGACTGCACAAGGCTCTCGACATCGTGGTCATCCAAGAGGTCGTGATTGTTGACCTGGAGCCTTACTTCGGCATGTGTCTCTCTCGGGAGTTCACTGCGAAGTTGGGCGGGTACCTGTCTCTAGACTATTCACACATGGAAGTGCCCTTCAAAGGAAGGAGACTGAAAATTTTCAATGAGAAGCCTTCCCCTTTTCTAGTGGACAAGATACCGGAGGAGAGATGGGCTGCATGGTCCGGTTGTCGGAGGAAGAAGCGGTGACGGTGGAGCCGGCCGAGCAAGCTCTCGAAGTGCTACAGCTTGAAGACGAGTTCTCGTTGCGGGACTTCAATGCCGTAATCGGGACAGAGCAGGGCTGTTACTCCATTAAACAGCCCGAGGAGCTTGACCTGTCAAGTGCGAAAGAAGTAGGACCTGCACCCGAAGAGCTGTGGAAGCTTTTCTTTGACGGTGCGCGATGCAAGAATGGCGCCGGTGCAGGGGTACTCCTGGTTTCCCCGACCGGGATCCAGAAGGACTATGCCTACAGGCTGGCCTGGAGCTGTACTAATAATTCGGCGGAATACGAAGCCCTGTGCTTGGGTTTGCGAAAGGCGGAAAGGCTCGGAATCAAGCATCTCCAAATTTTCGGAGATTCAGAGCTAGTGTGTCATCAAGTTATGAATAAATGCGCGTCTAAGCATCACTATCTTAGAGCGTACCGCAATCGGGTGCGGGACTGATGGAATCGTTTGACTCATTGAATGTTAAGGCAATATCGCGTGAGAGAAACAAGCACGGCGATATTACGGCGTCCGTTGGAGCCGAGTGCGTTCAGGTGAAGACGTCGTCCGAAGCTGAAGCCGGTCCGCACCATTTACGGGCCTTACGTGCACGATAGGGATACCTTACAGCGGGTATTCAGGTTGTGACGAGGAAATCGTCACATTCCTGGTTAACGAAGTGTGTGTAATCGAAGGTAGAGACCACGATGACGAGCAATATGAGGGGTTGATACGATTCACGGAATAATCACGTCCCAAAAGGATGATTACATTAGAAGTCTCTTTGATCGGAATGACGAGCGATATCCCACGGGATCAAAGTAGACCCGAGGCGGTATGCTGACACAGGAACTCGAACCCGGTAAATCTATCAAGGTCGGAACAGGTCGCACGTCGGAGGAGGCTGGGACAGATTAGATCAACTGTGCCGGGAGTTCCCCGACATCGTGGCACTGGTGCTACGAGGATTTGAGGGTATGACGGAGCTGTCATCCGGCATACCATTGAGCTAGAGGATGGCGCCAAGCCATTCCGAGCGAAGCAGAGGGCCGTAAATCCAAAGATTGAGGCCATGATGAAGACCGAGCTCTTGAAGATCTTTGGAGGCCAAGATCATCTACCCCATCAAACATTCATCCTGGGTCGCGAATTTGGTGCCGTGAGGAAAAAGAATGGCGACATACGTCTACGTGTCGACTTCGAAACCTAAATCGAGGCTTCCCTCACGGGACCACTATCCGCTTCCCCAAATTGACCAGATTCTACATATAGTTCTTTGGAGCCCGAGAGATTTTCACTTTTAGATGGATTTTCCGGCTACAACCAGATTTGGGTCAAAGACGAAGACCGGCATAAGACGGCGTTTACCACGAAGTGGGGACGTTCGCCTATCGGCGCATGCCGTTTGGCTTATCTAATGCTTGGTGCCACGTTCCAAAGGGCCATGGACTTGGCCTTCAGAAAGCTGCTCAACAAGATTATTGTCATCTACCTCGATGACATGACTGTATTTCTCTCACCAGACGAGAAGATCATGTTTCGCACCTGCGGCAGATATTTGAAAGTTGTCGAGAATTCGGCATCTCCATAAACCCGAAGAAGTCTGTCTTCGCGGTAAAAGAAGGTAAGCTGCTGGGACACGTCATCTCCGAGGAAGGCCTCGCCATTGACCACGACGGAGCGAAGCCCTCGTTCGCTTGCCGGCCCCATTGACAAAAAGGGCTGCGGTCCTTCTTCGGTCGGATTAACTCGTGCGGAAGTTCATCCCGGACTTCGCACGGGTGATCAAGCCTATGGCCGAACTGTTGAAGAAAGATACACCTTACGAATGGACTGATGAGAGAGAGCAAGCCTTCGAGGAAATCAAGGCCCGAATTGCACAAGCCCCGGTGTTGACAAACCCGGACTACTCTAAGGACTTCATCCTGTATGCAGTGGGAGAACCCGAAAGTTACGCTGCAGTCCTGACTCAGAAGGGAGACGACGGTGAGGAGCGCCCCATTGCGTTCCTAAGCCAAGTGATTTTGCCGCACGAGGAGAAGTACAATTTTATAGAGCGGCAGGGTCCATGCTTTGTCATGAAGTCCCTTCGAAAGTTCGGGCACTTTGTCTCCCCGGAGCAAGACCACTTGTCTTTGTGATTCACCCCGATGTTCGCAGTTTCATCTTGCAAGGAGAACCGGGTCACAAGAGAGCGGGATGGATTGCCAAGATCCAGGAGTTCGACATTGAAGTGCGGCCCACCAAGCTTATCAGAGGCCGAGCCTTGTGTCAGGAATTGGCCCGAAGCGCTGTAGCCGGCATCTCCGCTTGTAAGTGGGAGGACACAGCGACACGCATCTACCTAGCCGACTCCTTATCGGAGGGGAGTGATTGGACAGATGAGCTGGTGAGATATTTACTGCACCGGAAGATGCCCCGATCACTGAACGCCTCACAACGAAGGAGATTTCGGCTAGGTGCACTAAGGTACACTCTTCGCCCCGAGGGGCTTTACTTCAAAAACATTGACGGCATCCTGTTACGGTGCGTCATAAAATCTGACCAGCCTAGGATCCTCGGAGAGTTTCATTCCGGGATGCCTGGGGGTCACCATTCTTCAAGGCCAACGGCCTTAAAAATAATAAGGGCTGGGTACTATTGGCCCACTCTGTTTGCGAGACGCGCATGCGGTCTGCGCCAAATGTGATCAATGCCGGAGGTTTCTTTGGCGAAACGAGAAAAGCACCCCTGCCCCTTCAGCCGATTCAAGCCGAAGCTCCATTCCGGCAATGGGGTCTAGACTTCATTGGGGTGATTTCTCCTAACTCCTCCGCCGGCCACAAGTTTATTCTCACGACTACGACTATTTCACACGGTGGACGGAGGCAATCCCGACCAGAACGCGAGACCAAGAAACGGTCATCGGATTCATTGAGAGCACGATTACCCGCTTCGGGGTTCCGAGTCGATTGTGACGGACAACGGTCCGGGATTCGTAGGCGGCTGTACTCACGGAGTACACCGGCGAGACTTGGCATCTATCACAAGATGTCTTCTAATTACTACCCGCGAGGAACGGCCTTGCCGAGTCTACTAACAAGAACCTCTTGAAGATTCTCAGGAGGACCATTGAAAGAAACAAGCGGACTTGGCACTTGCTCTGAACCGGAGCACTGTGGGCGGACGAGTTGCGTTCAAGAAATCCCTCGGAACGTCCCCCTACGCGCTCGTCTATGGCAAGGAAGCTGTTATGCCATCACACATCGAGATCCCCGCCCTGTGGATGATTGACGAAGACAGGAGCCGCGGAGACCCGGTGGACGACAGATTGTGCCAACTCCTGCAGTTGGAAGAAGACAGGGAAAGTGCATACCGGGCCTTCGCGGATCACATTACAACCACTCAAGGCTGGTTTGCAAAAGGCACCATTGCCCGAGTTTTCGAAGTCGGGGACACGGTGCTTGAAGTGGGACTCATACAAGGCAAAGCCGGGTAATCACGGAAAGTTTGATGCTCTAGTGGGAGGGCCCTTATCAGATTGCCCGGGTGAATCAGTTCAATGCCTACATACTTTCGGATATGGAGGGTCAGCTCCTCCCTATCCCCGTCAACGGGTTCCACTTAAAGCTCTATCGCTGTTGAAGGTGCCCGAGTGGTCCTTCCTTGTAAAAATTCTCCCTTATGTTTTTTATTTTTCCCGGCATGTACAGTTTCCAGTTTTAGCTTTCAATTCGTTTTTCTTCTTTTTTTGAGCTTAATTGCGGCATGGGAGAGAAAGACGGGCTTCGCATCGAAGTACTGTCGTTGCCCCTCGGGAGGGGCGAAGTTCGGCTATGCGAGAGAAAGAAAGGAGGAAAAAGGGCGAAAAATTGACTAAGTGTTGGGCGAAGCCCGACCCGCGACGAAGTCAGACTTCGGCCCAGCCGAACTGCGAAGTTCGATCAAGAAAATGCTAAGGCACGCTAAAGGGAAGCTCCGCAAGCTTTGGCGAAGTACGCACTGCGCATAACTTCCGTGCGAAGTACGCACTGCGCGCAGCCTTTGTGCGAAGTGCGAGCTCGCGACGAGGACCGACTCGGCCAGCGCCCGTGCGAAGTGCGCACTGCGCTCAACTCTCGTGCGAAGTGCGAACTTCGCGCGAAGTTCGCACTTGCACCAAGCTTCGGCCGAAGTCCGAACAAAGCCCAGCGTCGCATTGCGCCGTCCGTCTAAAGATCAAAGGCGGCAAAGACCCAGATCGCGCCCAAACCTTGGGCGCAGCAAAAAACAGAGGTAGAACAGTTCAAGCACGCGCCTCGCGCGAAGTTCGTACTTCGCCCGAAATTCGGGCGAAGTCCGACTTCGCCGGCGAGGTCGGGCCGTGCCCAACTTCGGGCGAAGCCCGGCTGCGCCTAGTTTTCCGGGCCAGTATTGGGACGCGGTTTAAAAAATAATAAAAAATTCAAAAACCCCAAGCTGGGCCCAAGGCGCGTTTGCACTTGTTTTAATGTGGGTTTCCGCACCGAAGGTTTTGTCTTGATCAGTGTGCCCAAGTGGTGGCAGCAACGTCAGCCATGGTGCAGTCTCCAACGCCGAATTAATGATTGCACGTTTTTCAAAGGAAAATGCAACAAAAGAAGCATGGCACGTCTGCCAGGGCGTGCTTTTCCAAACATTCTCCTGCGCAGCCACCCAAGGATCTTAACTCGGCCGACCTACCCCCTCTGCGTTGCATTAATGGCGCTGTTTTTATCTAGAAAAGGGGGTCAGAAGCATGCAAACATTCCAGATTGCACAGATTATTCCTCGGACAGTGCTAATTATTCCTGTGACAGCGAAATTTGTTGCAGACAGCCTGAACCTATCATTATTGCTGATTCGGAGAGATGGACAAAGGAAAAAGGCCCGTGTCAGCGCGATCCAGTGAAAGCGGCGAACCGGGGGATTTGCCGCGGCCGGGGAGTTTTCAAGGCGATCCCCCGCCAGAGAAAAAGTCAAAGTCCCGGACGAGGAAGGTACAGCGTGGGCAAGCCCCACCACCTCCGGCGAATTACTAGGCAGGATATGTGGACGGCTTGTTTTCCTTGAGCCTAACTCAGCTGCGAGCAAATGTGGAGAGCTGGGCTGACAAAGTTTCGCCCTCCCACCATTTCGGAGCGGCGTACAAATCAAATCTCTTCAGATTCATGTGCCCTCCTGTCCACCAATGCCCGGAGCTGATAGACTTAATTGTCAGACACTATAAACCGGCTTCCGGCAAATCTGCGGTTCCAGCGGCAAACCCTTGTTCGCCTCTGCGCGAGGAGGCTGTGCGACCGGCTTTCGCCCCGGGGCTGGAGTATGACTCCGGCACCATCCTCGAAAAGATCGATGCAGGCGAACAAGCGGGACGTTTCACGCACACCAAGCGAATGAGGGATTTCCTCAATTCAGAGCTGAACGCCCCGCTTCCAGCCGGACAATGGCCGACTGGCCCCATGCCTTTGACGAAATTTCAGAGCAAGTATCTATATACCATCCTGGCATGGATTCTCGGCTGCGACTCCGACGAGTTGGTACATCCGTACCAGCTGGCGCTGCGAGAATGTCTCCTGTGTGGAGAATCTTACGAACCAGCGGCGCAGCGGAGTGGAAAGCGCCCCATCTCTTTCGACTGGGCAGGCCGGTGGCTTCGCCATCCATTCCGATCTGCTGAAAATTCGAAGCGCCGGTCTACCAATTTTCGTTTCGAGTTCCGTTACGGTGCGGCTTTGTTTGTACCATCTGCACCCCCAAATGCCGATCCACGAACACGAAGAAGGTTAACGAGAAAGGAGAGCCCCAGCCCGTCTATAACTGGACGGATGACTTATACTGGAAAGGGTCCTACTACAAGTTCAACATCCACTTTTTGGGATTCGTCATGTTAGTCTTCACCGAAAGTGAAATCCCCCGTCCCCCGAGAGAAATGACGAGCGCTTTGATAAATCAAAAGCTCGGGGACGTTTTCAGACTGACGCAGGGGATTGTGATTAGAATCTACGGATTCAAGGGCAAACCCTATTTGCTGCCCTATTGGTGTTCAGAGCATCTGTTCGGGATGGAGGTTGCCCGGTAGATGGACTATGTGGAAGAAGAGTTCGGCCTAGGGAAGAAGAGAGGACAGATTTTTCAATATCCTCTTTCCTGGGCCAACGTTGAGATTGCGAGGTAGGACGGCATGTCTACCTAGAACAAGAGTTGTCCCGGGTTGGCTCTGGTTTCTTTGCCGCTGTGGCTGGAAGTATGACCCTCATGGGATAAGGGCAAGGTTCACACATTTGTGCCCCGGGATATAACCGAAGATGGATGCGACGTGGTCCATGTGGACCTTGACTAGGAAATCGAATTGATGGAAGCTTCTCCTCCCTGGCGGGATTTCTCTTGCGAGGAGGTGACATATGACCCCAAGCGAAACCCGGACCACCACTTCTCGTCTCCGGGGTTCAAAAAATTTCTATCCAAGATTGCGAGGCCTTAAGCTGGTCTAAAGAAAAGATTACCGAATCTTTGGAAGATGAGATGCCGCACGCGACACGATAAATCCACAAGGAGAAAACTGGCCGTAGATGACGACTTTTCGGTTCTCTATGACCGGCATCATGACAGTGGCGGCCGTTCGCATATCAAGGTTACGTTCCCCGAGGCCCATTTGAAGATTATAAAGGAGGGTCTCCTCCCAAGCGATTGTACACTTCGGCAAGCTGCCGGCGCGAGCCCGACAAGTACCCGAGTTGATCCAATGCGGCCCGTGGCTCCCAAGGCGGCGCACGAAAAGGCGAAAAGAGTTAGTCAAGGCAGCGCCCGAGGCAATCCCTCAGGCAAGAAAAGCGCCAGCGCCGCCAGAAAGCAGACCGGTCGCGGCAGACATTCTGCCAGTCAAACCCCGGTACAAGTTTACCGTGGGAGCATCAGCGCCTGCTGCACCTGCTTCGTCTCCTTCCCCTGATCCGACAGTTGTTCCAGAAGAAAAGAAGCGGAGGAGAGTTGAGAAAATCAGGCGACCTAGCCTGATAGTGCGGCGACCGATTGCGGAGCCGCGGCCGCGTCCTGCCGCCGCGAGAGCGGTCCCTACGGGCGATCCCAAGCCAGCCGCCGAGACAAGAAGCGAAGACATCCACCCGGCATCGGCTCAGGCGGAGCCCGCGAGTACGTTTGCTGCCCCTGTCTCCTTAGTCTCACACGAGTCCTACCCCCACTCCGTCTCCCGCCCAATGCGGGCGAGCCATGACCACATCCTCCTCTCCGTCTCCCGCGTCCTTCTAGCGGCCCCCATTCTTTCGATCGGTTTGCTCGAGAACCCTAACGTCTCTCTTTCTCCGAGCACAACTCCAAACCCTTCGCCCGAGGTCAGTGTTGAGGCTGTCCGTTCACCGTCACATCCTCCACCTCAGCCGCTTCAAACCCTCGCAGTGTCAGCCGCTCCCATTTCCATTTCCCGGTCGCCCCCACAAGCGACCGATTCTTCCAAGGTCTGTCCGGTTCCTCCTGATCCCATCCCCGCAGGAGAGACGTCTCAGCAGAACCCTAGGCTGGGGGAACCAGATTTTATGGACGACCTCCAGAACACAAATGAGTTGCTTTTGGCAACGAGAGCCGTAGAATACCATGTTTCCTTCCTCCAGAACTTGAAGCGAAGGAGACATGAAGAGATGGCCGCCTCGGCAAAACGCACCAAGTACGATTTCATGAGGAGAGTGCTTACGACGAGAAAAGATAATCCCTAAAGTGAAGAAGCCTCTCCGAGAAATGACCGGGGCGGACTACGAGCTCCAGGACAAAGGAGAAGAGCTTTGACGACATCAACAAGCGATATGAGATTCGGACAATCATGCGCAAAGGCGACAATCTCTTTGTCAAGAGTGCGGAGGAGCGGGGAAGAACTTTTCGCGTTGCGGGACAAAGTAAGGCAACTTGAAGAGGACCTATCTAGGTCCACTGAGCGGCTGGAAGCGGCGCGGCAAGAAACGAGATGAACTCAAAGCCCGGCTGGCCGCTTCTCGGCAACGGGCCGCAACCGAAAAGAGAGCAGCCTCGGAGCGGATTTCTCGGCTCCGGGAGTCTTTGAAGCGAGCGCGATCGCGGCTTGCGGAGAGAACATCTCAAGCGGTTGTCTTTTCGAAGACAAAGGTTAAGGAAATGAGGGCTGGTTTGCTTGCGGGAATGCAAGCCCCATACCTTCAAGGCGATGGCGGTCCTGGACTTCGCATCCGGGATTCAAGAAGTTTACGCCGGGAAAGCTTTGTGGTAGAGGAGGCCGAGCGTCGGGCGAAGCAATGGCTAGACACGGCGGTTAGTCTTCGGGAACGCGAGCGCAACGGCGTCCATTTTTTCCCCGTGTCCTCATTCGGCTGCCAGAATGGGCAGGTGCAAGGGTGACCTTGCACAAATATTTCAGAAAAGTTGAAGAGGTGAGAGTGGCCAGACGAATGCTTGATGCATTCGGACATGAAAGAGATATCTGTCTGGCCCCCTTTCACGCTCTTTCAGAACTTGGGTGCCCAAGTTTTGTTGAGAATGGTGAGCTCCTCACCCTAGATCGGGTAAAAAGAAATTGGCAGTCCTTGAAGCGAGACACGGCTGAAATTGATAGGCTGGGTGAGCCAATTCAAGATAGTCGAGTCACTCGGATGGTGTCCGGATATTCCGAGGATCCGCTCCTATTTTCGGGAGTTGGAAAAAAGATACCACACCATCGACACTGCACGCGGTCGGCTGCTTTCCACGGAGCATTAGAAGATATAGGCGACCGCAAGCCATTCGAAGCAGAGGCCTGGCGCTCAGCCCAGGTGGCATACACTCGCATGTGCGAGGCAGAAGCAGGAGATGGAGAGCTTTCGGAAGGTGATTCTGATGGGGCAACTGACAAAGATGAATCTGAAGAACAGTTGCCGCAAGGAGAACAGTTAGAGCAGCAAAAGGCAGGGGAGGTAAGTTCCTCTGCACCCAAAGGATGAAGGCATGGATTCTTTGCGCCGAGGCGAGCTCGACACCCCGCGAGCCGCCAGAAATGTTGTCACATTTTGCACGGGGTGCAATGTCTTCAATATTGTAACAGTGCTGCTCTTCTTTTCCTCCTTCTTCCATTTTCCTTCTTTCTCTCCCTTTCCTTTTCTTTCCCGCATTCTTTTTCTTTCCCCCCTTTTTTCATGGAGTCCCCGGTTGATTTTTCAACTTTCCGGCCAAGTTACCACGAAAATGGCTAAGTGCGGGTGCGAAGTTCGCACTTCGCCCGATCTGGGTGCGAAGTTCGCACTTCGCCCGATTTTGGTGCGAAGTGCGCACTCGCCCGATTTGGTGCGAAGTCGACTTCGCCCCACTTTACGGGCGCACCTTGCACGGCGGTGGCGAGGTCAATGAAGAAGAATGTTAAAGTGCCGGAGCGAGGTCCGTACGTCGGCGGACACCGGTGTCCACAGTGCGCGGTCCGACTTCTCGGCGAGAATCGGAATGTGCCCTTGGCGGGTGTGCGGTGGGGGAACAAACCCGGAGTTTTACCAAGACGTAAAGGTCTTCCCAAGCTGCCTTGTTTTCTGCCCGCGCATCCCAAGGAGTCCGATCCCAAGCAAAGATGTATAGGCTGCCCTCTAAGGCGGGCATGTGTCCATGACATAACCCATCATCGGACAAGTGTCCGGCTTTGGGATTTGAACCAAGGCTGCCGACCAAAAGGGATAAGCATGGGCTGCTGCACCGCTGCGCTAGTAGCCTCATTCAAAGCTGATCCGAGGTTTCACTGCTCCCGGCTACCGGCGAACCTGCCGACTTGAAGATTTTATCCAGCCCTCCGCCACGTAGCGAGTCCGGCTTCCGGGATGACCATGCTTGCGGGTACAGCCCTGTCCGACAAAAGGTCGGCATTTGCAGCTCTTTCGCCGCTTACGTCGACTTATGTTTGACGGGACTCTGTGCCCATTAATGTAACGGGTGGGACTCGGGCTATAAAAGCCCATCTTGAATTCATTGTAAAGGGTGGAAGGGGAATGTTTGTTAGGGAACTACTGTGCTTACTGTAACCATGCTTCTGCATATAAATACAATCTGTATGCCTGGTTCCGTTCTACCGCTTTTATTTCTTTATGCTTATGCTTTACGCGATTATGTGTCATGGCTTGTTGATTCACTTCGGCTTTTGATGGTCAGGCGCCTTTAGCATTATTTACGTACTTTTAATTTTCATATAATAGATGTGGTAGCGGTTCCATCGGTTATGTGTGACGTTGCTGGCCCGTATCACGGTGATTGATGCGATCCCTAGCTTGTTAGTTCCTTGTAGGGAATGTTTGCTAGGGAGCCATTGAGGCTGTGCGGTTAAACTCTCTACCTAACACATATACACAGCTCACGATATCTCTGGGTTTACTTGTCTACCCACAGTCGGTGTACGTATCCGGTGATTGATGCGATCCCCTGCTTGTTAGTTCCTTGTAGGGAATGTTTGCTAGGGAGCCATTGAAGGCTGTGCATACACTTTGCTTGTGTATCGGACGATACGCCTAGGTTTTGCGGTTCCTTGCCATACTTTGTGTTTGTATGCAGTAAGTAGCGGTGATTGGTGTGTTCCCGTACTGTTAGTTCCCCCCACCAACCTTTGGACATATTTGTAATCTCTTTCTGTACATTTGTCTCTTTCTGTACATTTATTTCTTTCCTGTTCCCTTTAGCTTAAATCAGAAACCCCCCCCCCCAAAAGGAGCCGGCCTTCTCCGGAGATTGGCTCGGAAGGCATCTCTTCCTTCCGGCCTTTCATGCTGGTGGGCGAATCTGGGCGCATTAACCCAAAATCCTTTCCTCATGGCAGATTCGTAACCAACAATAAGTAGCCTAGAACTAACATTAAGCAAAGAGTACATAATCTTTAATATAGTCAAAGCAAGAACTACAGCGTAGATATATCTCTTTAAGGCTTGCATCATAAACACCAAACATGTAAAGGGTAAACAAAAATAGATAAAGTGACCATGAATTAAGTTCACCTAGAAACACCGGGGTTTATCTTCAACAAGAGGAAAAGAAACCTTAATCCTGATAGATTTGTAGAACCAAATGTATTCCTCTGAAACGGCAGTCTCTCTATTACCAAATAGAATATCCAGGTTTTTCCATTGACTGTCATCTCCTCAATTGCTTGAAAATGGAAGAACTGCCTAAAGGCCACTCAAAAGGACATTGCCTTGGAGTGTGTCTAGGACCACTTAGATCAAATATGTCTTGCTTACCCTTGGACCAGAGAAGCCTGCCTTGACCATTCTTTTTGTCCTTTTTTCACAATGTTTCCTTTGTTTAGTCATCCATAGGGAGATTATTTATTGGATTTGGTGGGAGGCTTGCTGAAGATGCAACATTATGAATTTCACAGTCTAGCAATGAGAGAAGTGAATGGATCTGACTCAACATCCATGAATAAAAATAATCATAGCAATATGCAACAACAGGTAACACCAAGATGGAATAATGCATGATAAAATGATCTGAGTGGGGGTGTTTGTATACTTGATGATATATTTCACAGATCCTAATAATTTCATACATTGACATCTTATTTATTAATAATACAAGGGTCAATACCAAATGATGGTGGGCTCGTGGGCCATTTACAAAATATAATAAAATCTTATGCATGTTGGTCCCATGGCCATATGTAAAGATTACGCATAATCTAACATCCCCTTTTACTCTGGATTGGAGTCATGGGGATGATAAATTACTGAACATACCATATCCCTGCAACCGCTCCCTTAATGGCAACCCTAGCATGTCAAGATCACGATTTTTTTAATATGGCATAAACCCTCAAATCTGCAATCTCAAAACTCTCACAGGCTGTCAGGAAACCAGCACTGATACCATTGTAATGTTCGTACTAGCATGAAAAACAATAGTGGAAGAATTTGCTGGAAATGAAAGATATTGACACCCAGTCTCTCCGAATCGAGGTAGAAGTTTGTTACAATGCCCAAGATGTTCACCTTGGGAGAGAGTAGTGTGCATTTATAGAAGAAAATATTACATGGTTCTTTATAGACTTCTTGTCCCATAGGCTGCTTTTGGTCTTGTGGACGTTAAAAATCTTCTATTCTATTCTATTCTTTTTTAATGTTTGAATATTGAGGGCCAATTCTAACTTTGTAATCCGTTCATATTTTTCTTTCTTCTCTTTGAGAGCAGCAATCTTAGGGACCAATCTCTCTTGGAAGGCAGGATGATTTCTCTTGGTTTTCTAGAAGTTGCATCTTCTTTTGATATTCTTCCTGCTTTATCGAATTCTTGCTGGGTTCTTTATCTTTTGCCCTTACAAAAGGAACCTTTATTGTTACTGCTTTAACTCTGCAACCGTTTTTCTTCTTTGACCTCTCCAAATCAGGGTTTTCGAAACTTTAAAGTTAAAGTGTGTATTTTTGCAAGCAAAAATACAATTAGAGTAGAATTTAGGTTACATATTTTAGACATTAAGATGCACTGATCCATACTTATTTCAGCTTCGATTCCTTCAAATAATGTTCCTATTTTCTTGTCAAAAAATTACAGTTGTAGAATGTCACTTTTGAAAGCTTGAAAGTTTGTTAATATTGCTTTAAAAATCTCATTTGACCACTGGTTGGAAAGCTCTTGAGATTGCAGCACAAAAAAAAAGAAAAAATGGAAAAAAAAACAAAAATCTCAGTTAGACACTTCAACTGAATGCTATCTCCTGTTGAAAATATGAATACCAGGATGGATTGCATTTTTTGGCAATTTCAGAAGGGAAAGTGCAGGTTCTGTATTACCCTCAATATGACTCTTGATGGAAATGTCTTTGAATCTAGTTTCTTACAAAAATAATTTCCCCTCAATTTGACACTCCATTGAAAGTTATGGCTCTAAATCTACTCTGATATCAATTTTAAGTGCTTGCTGGTAAAGGGCACTGCAACACAATAGAAAAGACATATGGGGGCACCTACACACCCAAACTACAGGTTATACTTGCAAATCTAACACAAAAAATTCCACAAATAATTTTGGAACAAAAATATTGTCACTTCTCATTAGAAGTCTAAAAAGTCATATAAGATTCAAAAGATGTAGAGAAAATCCTTGTACATCAAAAAAAGGTGGCTGGTGAAGCATGCTACATTATCAACCTCCAGATGTTTTTGTACATTTATCCTACAAAAGGGAGTAATTTCCCATACATAATAACTGAATCTCAGGTGATATAGAGAAACATGAGCTTTAATACAAAATTAGCTTGTAACATTGCAAGATGAAAATATGTTGCAGTTAGTAACTTGGATCTCTTATATGACAAAATTATGTTGGTTGGTCTTCATTTTCCAGAAAAAAAAAACATTTGTTCAGGGAGGAGCTTACTAAGGTCAAGCACCTTCCTGTGGCTGGTCATGTAGGATAAGATTTTAACTTAGCAGGGATTGAAGAGATACGACTTTCAAGGACCAGTCTGTTGTATTCTTTGCATGAAAGCAGAAGAGAAGGCAGATGCTTGTTGCTCTGTAATGGACTAAACTACTACATAGGAAAATAAGAATTAGTTTTCGGGAAAAGAATAAAGAAAAGCTAAGATAGGATAAGGTAAGCAAAAAGCAATTAAACTTGGAGAATAAAGCAAGTACAGTTGAAAAATATAACAAGTTTAGTTAAAAATATAGAAAGTGCAGTTGGGAAAAAAGTATAGAAACTGCAGCTGAAAAATATAGAAAGTATTGGTGGAAGGATAAAACAAATATGGCTGGAGGAATCATTCAAAAGATAGAATAAAACATTCTTCATCTATAAGTATGAAGAACTTATGAATAAGGAGTTATTTTGCAGACAGAAAATTGGCTTTTGTACGGGAGCGGAGAGAAGATTGGTTAGTCTTCTTAAATTAAGAGTGGCTCACCTATGAGCTTGGGCTGTTCTGTTTATTGGATATTTTATAGCTCAAGTCCATACATTTTCTGGAATTGGTAAAGGTTTTTGAGTGTCTGGAGTACAAATCGTTTCTCCTTTCATGCGTTGGCAGATCTCACACTCAAGCCACAAAAATTCAAATGTCCTTTTTTATTCCTGCCCGATAGAATGAGTGTTTAGCCTGCTCATAGGTTTTCAAAAAACCCAAATGGCCCACTGTGGGTGAAGCATGCATCTCCTTCATTATGTCCTCATGAATTGAAAAATTTTTAGGAACCACAATGTGAGCTTGATATCTCAACAACTGTCCATCCCACGAGTATCCAGTGTTTGAATTGGGGTCCCTTTGGAGCTGTTCCCTCAAAGTTTGCAAGGTCGGTTCTTTGGCTACCTCTTCATGAAGTTGGGTGACCCACTAGGGGAGTGGGGAAGATATGGCACACAGCGTGCCTTGATCCTCAAACTAACGAGAAAGGGCATTTGCCACAATATTTTCCTTCCCCTTTTTGTACACAATTTCATAATCATACCCCAACAATTTTGAAACCCATTTCTGTTGTGCTAGAGTCGATACCCTCTATTTCAAAAGCATTTCAAACTTTGATGATCCATTTTAATGGAGAAATGTCGCCCAATGAGATAAGGTCGCCAGTAATTGACAACATGGAGAATAGCCATCATTTCTTTTTCATAAGTGGAATTCCCTAAATTTTTACTAATGAAAGCTAGGGGTTGCCCTTCTTGCATTAATACTACCCCAATGATAAGGCCCAAAGCATCGCTCTTGATTATAAATGGTTTGGAAAAATCGGGTGTTGCTAACACCGAAGTGGAAGTCATGGCTTCCTTGAGATTGTGAAAGGTGTTTTCAATTGGCTTCATCCATATGAATGGATTCTTCTTTAACATGGCAGTTAGTGGGGCTGCTATTTTGCCACAACCTTGGACGAATTGTTGATAGTAGCTAGTGAGACCCTAAAATCCTCAAAGCGCCTTGAGAGTTTGAGGCTTAGACCAATTTTGTATGGCCATAATTTTCTTCGGGTTGACCTTAACCCCCTCTTGTGAGACAATACGACCCAAATATTCGGCCTCTTGCGTTCCAATGGAACATTTTGTTAGGAGGTGAAGTCAATATCCAGATCTCCGATGTTCTTCAGCAGAGTGGTGCATGGTGGTGCAGCTTTTAAAGTGCTTTTGCTTTTAAAGCTGCTTTTGCTTTTAAAGCTGCTTTTGTTTTAAAACGAGTTTTCTTTTTAATAAAGCGCTTTTATCTGGAATGTGCCATGGCTTTTTTGGAATCTTGCTTTGTATTTCTATAAAAAGGGGAATGCCCCTTGCATTATGACAGTGCGAATGTATGAAAGCTTGCTGAGAATAATAAAAGAGAAAAGCTGCCTTTTGCCCCGTGGTTTTTCCCTGCACACTGCAGGGTTTTCCACGTAAAATCTCGTGTACTGTTTATTGTTGTTTAGCTTGCTTGCTTTTAATTTCCTAACATCTGGTATCAGAGCGAGGTTCTTTGAAAACTCGTTGGTCAGGGTTTTGTGCGAGTGGGAGCTGCAACAATGACAGGAGGTGTAACCAAGTTCGAGATTGAGAAGTTTAATGGTAAGAACTTCGCCCTATGGAAGATGAAGGTGGAGGATTTGTTGGTTCAGAACGACCAAGCCCTAGCCTTGGAAGGGCTCGTGGGTAAACCTGACAGCATGCAAGATGAGGAGTGGTTAAAGTTGGACAGGAAGGCGATGTCTACAATTCGTCTCTGCCTAGCAGACTCTGTCTTGTTCAATGTTGTTGAAGAAAGGTCCACAGAAGCCCTCTGGAAAAAGCTTGAGAAGTTATATGAGACTAAATCAGCAACAAATAAGGTCTTCTTGAAAAAGCAGCTTTATAGCCTGAGGATGAAGGAGGGTTCATCTGTGGCAGATCATCTGAATGAGTTTAATACTCTAATCAGTAAGTTGGTCTCTATTGATGTGAAGATGGAGGATGAAGATAAAGCAATCACCCTACTTTGTTCTCTTCCGGACACCTAGGATCATTTGGTGATGACCATCAACAATGCATCATCTGGAGCTCTAAGAGTTGATGATGTCGTAGCCGCTTTGTTGGCAGAAGAGTTGAGGCGAAAATCGTCTCTGGAACCCTCAACCAATGAAGCCCTAGCTGTGAGAGGTCGATCTAACGAAAGGAGTCAACAAGGTAGATCACAGTCCAGGTCTAAGTCAAAAGGACGCAAGCTGAAAGGGAGGTGCTGGCATTGTGGGAAGCCAGGGCACTCGAAGGATTGTTGGCATCTAAAAAAGGAGAAGAATGGTGAAAAGCAAAATCAACCATCAGTTGAGGCCAATACTGGAGATGCAGTAGAGATGGCAACATGTGAGGCCTTCTGTACCAGTAGCAGCAGATCTATTTTATATACCTGGGTTTTGGACTCAGGTGCATCTTTCCACATGTCTCCACATAGAGATTGGTTTGTCAAATATCAGTCCTATAATGGAGGGATGGTCTATTTGGGTGATGATCATCCTTTAGAAATTGTGGGAAGAGGGGACATAAGGATCAGGTTGGACGATGGTAGAGAAAGGATGTTATGTGATGTACGACATGTGCCTGCTTTGCGGAAGAATTTGCTCTCAATCAAGATGATGGACAAGCTTGGGTATTGTACTACTTTTGGTAACAATTATTGCAAAATTACCAGAGGATCCCTAGTAGTAGCAAAAGGAGAACCTTATGGGACCCTATATCGTTTGTGTGGTGATACGGTGACAAACCATGCAAGACAACAACTTCAAGGCAATGCTCAGGATGGAGTAATGCTATGGCATCAACGCCTAGGGCATATGAGTGAAAAAGGATTGAAAATTCTGCATGACCGAGGTATGTTGTCTGGGATTAAGTCTTGCAATTTAGACTTGTGTGAGCACTGTATTTTTGGCAAACAAAAGAGGGTTCGATTTACTGCAAGTCCTGGTAAGAGTTCTGATTTTTTGCAGCTTATACATTCTGATATATTTGGACCGGTCCCCACTCAGTCCTTAAAAGGTACTAGATATTTCTTGACATTTATAGATGATTATTCTAGAAGAGTGTGGGTTTATTTTTTGACAAAGAAGTCGGAAGCTTTGGAAAAATTCAAAGAGTTCAAGGCAAGAGTAGAGAAAAGTTTGGGCAAACCTATTTTATGCCTCAGGTCAGATAATGGGGGAGAATATTGCTCCAAGGAGTTTGATCAATTTTGTACGTAGGAAGGGATTAAGCACCAGAAGACTGTGCCATATACTCCACAACAAAATGGTGTGGCTGAGCGGATGAATCGCACAATCATGGAACGTGCAAGAAGCATGCTCAGCACATCTGGGTTGGAGAAAAGGTTCTGGGCAGAGGCTGTTAATACAACTGCTTACCTTATTAACAGGTCACCTACAACTGCGTTGGATGGACAAATTCCGGAGGAGGTTTGGTGTGGTAAGCCAGTTAATTACTCTCATTTGCGTACCTTTGGTTGTGATGCATTTGCCCATGTGCCAAAAGAAAACAGGTCCAAACTTGACCCAAAGTCAAGGAAATGTGTTTTTCTCGGCTATGGAGATACAGTGAAGGGGTATAGATTGTGGGATCCTACTGCCCACAAGGTAATTATTAGCCGGGATGTTATTTTTAATGAAAAATCCATGCAAAGGAAGGAGGTACAACAAACACCTGAAGTTGTACCTGTTGAAGTAGATATGAACAAAGCTGAAAATGAAGATAAGGTTGTTGAAGTTTTTGATCAGCATGTAGATCAGCAAGTTCAGCAGCCTGAACAGTCACAAGACCAAGAGCCACAACCAACAGAACATTGGGTTAGAAGATCTACACGTTCACAAAAACATCCGGATAGGTATTCTCCTGATTTTCAGTCCTCTTTTGCTTTGTTAACTGATGATGGTGAGCCTAGCTCGTTTCAGGAAGCTGGAGAATCTGAGAATGCAGATAAGTGGAGGAAAGCCATGGACGAGGAGATGGAATCACTATGGAAGAATGAAACGTGGGAACTTGTGGATCTCCCACCTGGAAGAAAGGTTGTTGGTAACAAGTGGGTGTACAAAGTAAAGAAGAACAGTGATGGGTTGTTGGAACGATATAAAGCTCGCTTGGTGGCAAAAGGTTATGTGCAGAAGTCAGGTATAGACTTTAATGAAATCTTCTCTCCAGTTGTGAAGCTGACTACTGTTAGAGTTTTACTTGCACTTGTGGCAGCACAGGATTTAGAGTTGGAGCAGCTTGATGTAAAAACTGCTTTCCTGCATGGTGATCTCGAGGAGGAGATTTATATGGATCAGCCTGAGGGCTATGAAGAAAGAGGCAAAGAGCATTTGGTTTGCAGACTTAAGAAATCTCTGTATGGATTGAAACAGGCGCCAAGGATGTGGTACAAAAAATTTGACACCTTCATGAAGAGCCAAGGTTTCAGTAGGAGTGAAGCTGACCATTGTGCATACTATAAGAGGTTTGATGATGGCAGTTTTATTATCTTGTTGTTGTATGTTGATGATATGCTAGTTGCAAGCCCTAGCATGAAGAAAATCAGTGATCTTAAGGCTCAGATGGCTAGGACGTTTGATATGAAGGATTTAGGAGCAACAAACCAAATTTTAGGGATGAAGATACACAGGGACAGAACAGGAAGGAAGATCTGGTTATGTCAAAAGACATATATAGAAAAGATTCTGCAACACTTCAATATGCAGAATGCAAAACCAGTCAGTACCCCGCTTCCTCCACACTTCAAATTGTCTTCCAAACAGTGTCCTAGAACAGAAGCAGAGAAGACAAGCATGTCTCATGTACCGTATTCATCAGCAGTAGGAAGCCTCATGTACGCCATGGTGAGCACCAGACTGGATATTGCCCAAGCAGTGGGAGTAGTCAGCCGGTACATGGCGAATCTTGGTAAGGAGCATTGGAATGCAATGAAGTGGATATTTAGATATTTAAGAGGCACTTCAGATGTTGCCATTTACTTTGGATCGACAGATTTGCAAGTTAAAGGTTTTGTGGATTCTGATTATGGAGGAGATAGAGATGGGCGAAAGTCCACTACAGGATATACTTTCACTCTTGCTGGTGGAGTTGTGAGTTGGACTTCTAAGTTGCAGTCTGTGGTGGCTTTATCAACCACTGAAGCAGAATATATTGCAGCGACTCATGCTAGCAAAGAGGCAATTTGGCTAGAGCGATTGTTGAGTGACTTCAAGATAATGCAGGGGAAGATTGCATTGCATTGTGATAGTCAAAGTGCTATTCAGTTAGTGAAGAACCCAACATTCCATGATCGCACCAAACACATTGATGTTCAGTACCATTTTATAAGAAATGTGGTGGAAGAAGGTAGGATCCTGTTGGAGAAGATTGATACTGAAGTGAATCCTGCAGATATGCTTACAAAGTCGGTCAAGAGAGAGAAGTTTGAGTGGTGCAAAACTTCTCTGGGCTTGCTGAAAACGTGATAAGGGCAGCATTGGGCAATTGGCACTTGGATGGAAAACAAAGGCAAAGAATTCCTGTATATCGACTTCAAGTGGGAGAATGTTAGGAGGTGAAGTCAATATCCAGATCTCCGATGTTCTTCAGCAGAGTGGTGCATGGTGGTGCAGCTTTTAAAGTGCTTTTGCTTTTAAAGCTGCTTTTGCTTTTAAAGCTGCTTTTGTTTTTAAAGCGTGTTTGTTAAAGCAGTTTTTTAATAAAGCGCTTTTATCTGGAATGTGCCACGGCTTTTTTGGAATCTTGCTTTGTATTTCTATAAAAAGGGGAATGCCCCTTGCATTATGACAATGCGAATGTATGAAAGCTAGCTGAGAATAATAAAAGAGAAAAGCTGCCTTTTGCCCCGTGGTTTTTCCCTGCACACTGCAGGGTTTTCCACGTAAAATCTCGTGTACTGTTTATTGTTGTTTAGCTTGCTTGCTTTTAATTTCCTAACACATTTATATCATGAGACTGAAAATTTAAAGGGGCGTTAGTTAGGCCAAAAGGCATGACCAAAAATTCAAAATGACCTTCATGGGTCCGGAATGCTGTTTTCAAGGTGTCTTCTTCTTTGATCCGTATCTGATGGTATCTAGATCGAAGATCCAACTTGGAGAAAAATTTAAGCCCCTTGCAACTCATCGAGGAACTCATCAATCACCGGAATAGGAAATTTATCCTTGATGGTGATTTTATTGTTCGCAAAAGTCTGTACATAGCCACCACAACCCATTCTTTTTCCGTACTAATAGCACTGGTGAAGAGGAGGGAATGACATTGGGTTGAATTACCCTTGTTTTTAGTACCTCCTGGACCAATTTCTCAATTTCTGATTTCTGTGCATATGCATATCTATAGGGTCAAATGTTAGGTGGCAAGCTCCTTGGTACAAGTATTGCATGATCATGGGATCACCGTGGAGGTAGCCCATTAGGTTCTGAAAAGACAGAATCATTTTTAGTCAGAAGTATTTGCAAGTCGCTTTGCTGTTCAGGATCTTCAGTTTTCTGTTCCTGGATTGCAAATGACTCTGCCACTACCCCATGCGAGGATTTTTTTAAGAGTTTCTCCATTCTATTTAAGCTAATGATCTGAGTGGATCCTGTAGGTGAGCCGCGGAGAGTGTACTGCTTCCCATTCTGAGTGAATCGCATCCACAGTTCAGCAAAATTCCATGCTACTGATTCCAAAGTGCGAAGCTATTGTGCCCCTTAAACAGCATCGGACCCCCCTAGGGGAAGAGTGAACATATCAGTTTTGACTTCATATTCACCGATCTTCAGCTTTACATTCTGACATTTCCCTTTACAAGGTAATGTTCCTCCATTGGCCGCCATGACTTCGAAAGAATTGCAGGAATGTAACAGTTTGCTTGCTTAGCTACTCGTGGAATAATAAAATTATGTGTAGTACCAGAATCAATAAGTATTATACTTCTTTTCTCCTTGAAATATCCTACTACCTTCATAGTCTGAGGGGTCGAGATTATGGACAGGTTACATATTAATATTTTATACATATATTTTGTATTGTTTCCAGTAGGCCCTGGTCACTGCTACATATGCTGGAGAGTGGTCACAGCTATCTCGCACAGTTGCTTTACTTCAATCCAGTGTTCTTCAGTTTGGTGTCCACCTGAATTGCTTCATTATGCCCTTTTCTAAGACTAGTCAGTTGGGTTGTAATCCTTACACCCGGAACTTTATAAGGTGGACTACTAATCCCCAGCACCTAATGAAGGTGTGTGTGTCCCTCTGTTGGAGACTGCAGTCTGCTTACACTGAATTTGATCCAATTATATGGCGAGAACTTCTGAAATCTGCTGTCTTTCACAAAGCTATCATAATGTTTGGATCGACACTATCTCAAAGTGCAATTACAGAAGTCTTGGATATAAGTAGTGGATTAACTCTTTGAATAAGGGCCTGTCTTATAAGCTTCTTAGAGTTTATACTGTTGTTATTACATGTTTTCATGACTAGATGGTTTTTTTTTTGGAATTTTGAGGTGTGGGTTTAGACTTGTTGCTCGATTCTCTTGATATCTGCTTGCAAATCTGATTTAAATAATTGTGCTTGAATTTAGCTCTTTGAATTTTAGAAGGCAGTGAGATCCATTCCATTCTCATGTAATTGAACACTTAACAAGTAAATTAGATTCCTTTAGCTGTTATGGACAATATAAAGAGAGGGTTGCATCCTTGTTTGATCGGTTCTAAAGGCTTGAAAATGTCTACCATTGTACCATTTATCTCAACAGTAGAAAGAATATTAAAATACTGGAAAAACAATTTGGCCTATATCCAACTTTTAGGAAATTTTAGCAAGTATAATATGACTTCTATTGAATGGGGACTCTGTGGAAGAGGAATTTCTTATAATGTGGTTGTTTATCTAAATTGTAATTTGGCCTTATATCCAACCTCTAGAAACTTTTTACAAAATAATATGGCTGCTATTAAATGTGGACTAATGTGGGAGAGTGATTCCTTATAATGTTGTTGTTTTTCTAAATTCTATTTATATTTATATGACGCATTAAATAATATTTTCTCCATTCTATCTTCCTAGGAAAAATGCTTGCCTACCATCTGAAGAGAACTTGAAATTATCTATGGATTGCTATCTAGATAATGGGAAGCAAGTTTTTGCTGACTTTTCTATAAATCTTGTCTTACTGCAGACATCCCTTCCTGCAGCAGAAATTGTGGAGATCTTGGTTGACAAGGGTTATGATGTAACATTGTCTGATGATGCTGGTCGGTTTGTATGCAACTACGTTTACTACCATTCACTTCGATATGGTGGTCTGCGTGGCTTTAAATCTCTCTTTGTACATGTTCCACTCTTTACAAAGATAGATAGGGAAACCCAAATGCATTTTGCTGCATCACTTTTAGAGGTTTTAACATCTATTTGTTAATCTTACCTTCTATTCCATTTCGATGCAGAAAGTCTGTAGGTACAATTTCCCCTGATTTTGTCAACATGTTGTGCATGTTACATTTCTTTCTAGAGTCTATTGTATATGTACATAAAAATTATTAAACCAAATCTTCCAAAGGTTGCTTCAAAAACAACTGCTACTAAAGTGACCATGTACTTTCCATGACTTGGCATCATTATCTTGAGATAATGCTAATACTTTAGAAATGAAAAATCATCTGTGGAGCTGTATCATTTTCCCCCTCTCTGCCTTTCTTTACTTTTTGTATTTCTTGATGTTTTTTAAGTCTATTAACAAGGTGCACAGATCTTATGGCTGCAGTATTCCGATTGGTAAATGATAGAAAACTGCAATAAGAATGAAATTAAGTCCAAAAATAGTGGGAACACTGGAACACTTGAACAGCCGCAGTGAATTTGAACCTGAAAATCCAGTGAAGAACAATACCAGCGTGCTCAAAGTGGTAGCTCTCTGTATTTGGTAATGTTGGAAATAGCAAAAATATAATAGAATAGAATTTTCCTGCTGCTCAAAGAAAAGGGAGGAGAAGTGAAGTCATGATAATATCGCATCATAATCCTTCATTCAGCTCCCCAAGAACTAAACATAATATATTCCTTAATAGAAACATCATCTGGAGGGTTTAATCATAATGACAATATTGCTCCTAAACCTAAAGTGTATAACTTGTTGTACTCAATGTGTAATGCCTCCTTGTGAGAGCTTTGTCTTCAAAGCTAGTAAGAACTCTAGAGTTAAGCATGCTCCACCTAGAGGAGTACTAGGATGGTTGACCTCTTTGGGAGTTCTGCTACATAGACTATTACAAATTTTTGAGCTTTGTATTTTATTACCAAAGCAGATATATGGTCAGAATTGAACCTACATCTCAAAATATAGCTCCAACTTGAACACCATATAATATCACTTTACCAAAAGCATGAAGCAAAATGGGGCTTTTTAATATTTCACGCTTCTCAAGTTCTCATGCTTGTTCATGTTGCACAGGTGAGCATTTAAGTCATTCAATACAACATGAACATACCGTACAATACAACCAATGCAATAAATTAATGATACAATGAAATAGAAATAAATCCAATGCAATTGAATATCAACACAACCAAGTATGCAATCTAAGGCATGGATCTGTTATTCTCCAACATAGTGTGCAATGCAATTGGGGAGAAAAGCTGTGGTTGGGCATGCATGCTGCTCCAAACCGGATGGCTGGGTATATATACTCCTATGGGAAAAGGGTGGCAAAGTCCAACTGTCACACCAGCCCAATTAGCCACATAGACTAGCAAAATTAATGTAACCCAAACAACTATGCACAAAAACTGTGGTTGGGCATGCATGCTGCTCCAAACCGGATGGCTGGGTATATATACTCCTATGGGAAAAGGGTGGCAAAGTCCAACTGTCACACCAGCCCAATTAGCCACATAGACTAGCAAAATTAATGTAACCCAAACAACTATGCACAAAAACTGTGGTTGGGCATGCATGCTGCTCCAAACCGGATGGCTGGGTATATATACTCCTATGGGAAAAGGGTGGCAAAGTCCAACTGTCACACCAGCCCAATTAGCCACATAGACTAGCAAAATTAATGTAACCCAAACAACTATGCACAAAAACTGTGGTTGGGCATGCATGCTGCTCCAAACCGGATGGCTGGGTATATATACTCCTATGGGAAAAGGGTGGCAAAGTCCAACTGTCACACCAGCCCAATTAGCCACATAGACTAGCAAAATTAATGTAACCCAAACAACTATGCACAAAAACTGTGGTTGGGCATGCATGCTGCTCCAAACCGGATGGCTGGGTATATATACTCCTATGGGAAAAGGGTGGCAAAGTCCAACTGTCACACCAGCCCAATTAGCCACATAGACTAGCAAAGTTAATGTAACCCAAACAACTATGCACAAAAACTGTGGTTGGGCATGCATGCTGCTCCAAACCGGATGGCTGGGTATATATACTCCTATGGGAAAAGCGTGGCAAAGTCCAACTGTCACACCAGCCCAATTAGCCACATAGACTAGCAAAATTAATGTAACCCAAACAACTATGCACAAAAACTGTGGTTGGGCATGCATGCTGCTCCAAACCGGATGGCTGGGTATATATACTCCTATGGGAAAAGGGTGGCAAAGTCCAACTGTCACACCAGCCCAATTAGCCACATAGACTAGCAAAATTAATGTAACCCAAACAACTATGCACAACATGTGCCATTATTATATCATTAATTCTCATCATAACTACATGCAACAAAACATAACACATAATGGAGTCTTCATCCTCTCATGCTAAACAAACTCCTCCCCTAAGTATCTTCTATGCAGATGTGGCATGTGGCCACTATAGCATTGGATCTCAAATGCAAGAAAATTGAGTTGGTGCAAAGATTGCTCCAAATTTGGAGGGATACCAATGAGAGGGTGGATAAATATGGTAGACAATGTAAAGGTTGCAATAGAGGACAGATGTGTCCTTTGGAAAAATGCCTTACTTAATTGAGTTGTGCATCATTGGAATCCAATTGAGAATATTTGATGGTTCTCCCAATGCATCCAATCAGTCTTTTTTACTTTGTATTGCCCATATGTAAAACATATTGGTCTCACAAGTAAGTCTTGTGGACCCTAAACACCAAGTAAGCTTTGTGGATTACAAACCATTGCAAAAAGGAGTTGTTGGTGATGTCATCTCAAGTTCTGCCCAATGCATGGATTAGCTGGTCAAAGAATATGGTCGACCTCAAATTCCCAATTGTTTTAGAAACATGTTGCTCCCAAGTTATTGTTGTGGAGTCTACTCCCTAGAGGAAGTACATCGAGGTTTGTTGTGGTTGTCCATCTGCTCATCATCCTACTCCTTAGGCACCTCTTGCTGTCATGTCACCACCATGAACTTGCTCTATTGGGAATGCAAATTAACTCTCCTAGGAAACTTGCAAAGGTTCTCTTGTTAAATATTATTGTTTGTTCGATATGATGGATAGATGATCCCCTCCCCATTCAAGCACTTGTTTTTGTTCATAGTTTCCTATATGGGTTGCCCAACATGTTCAATACTTTTTCCTTGATGACATTTGTCATGTGACATCTCGGGGATCTATCGTCGCCTCCTTGTCATGTCCCCTTTCTGAGCTCGTCAGCATTGGCACAGTGCATAGCCTATTCACGCGATCCTGTAGGCTATGGGAGCGGTTTAAGGATCTTGGAAGTCAGTTGGAGCAGTTTCCTATTTTTTAGGGCCGTGCTTTTTTCAGAACAGTTTCTATATTTGGACAGTTCGACCAAAAGGGTATCCAAAAATGCTATCAGATGTTGGCTTGGGTCTTATGGTGCAATTATTTTAATACTCGTAATTATTTAATTATAAAGTCGTATTTAATTAAATAGACTTTATATTATGTGTGCACATAAGTCACTTAAGTGAATTATTAATTATTTGATAAAGTGACTTAGGGAGACATAAGGATTTATTAAAAAGGGGGTTTTTTATCCCACATTGGTTATGTTATGATACAGCCAGGCCCGAGTCAATAATAAATAAAGTGGTCGGGCTCTCATTCCAGCATCCTTGAACATTGAATATATTGCTTGATGCATTATGGAGAATTTGCTTGCAGATTCGAGCTTGTTGAGAACGGAAACTCTCGGCAAGGACATCCACTACGGCTGTGAAAGATCAGCTCTATTGGATTTTGATTGTCTTCATTCAGAGGGCAAATTGGAGATCAAAGAGAATTTCTGGTTCGTCACTGATATCTTGTGTGTGTTGGGAGATAGCAGCGATTTAGACCTGTAGACGGTACTTATTTGGAGGCTGTAGCAGTTTACTATTCACGCGGCACTGTAGCAGTTTACTATTCAAGCGGCACTGTAGCAGTTTACTATTCACGCGGCACTGTAGCAATTTACTATTCACGTGGTACTGTAGCAGTTTACTATTCACGCGGCACTGTAGCAAATTACTATTCACGCGACACTGTAGCAAATTACTATTCACGGCACTATTCACAAACTATTTCCAGAACGTGGATTGCTGCGATTTGTTTTCAGACTTGAGGAAAATCGGGTATTTTCAGTGCTGTTCATCATTGTAATTTCCCTTGCAATTAAGTTGTTCCAGTTTGTGAAGCTTTCTTTCAGCAGTATACTGTATGTTTAAATCCCATAAAAATACCCAAAAAAAAGAGCATATATTTGAATAAAAAGAGCAAAAATTTGTGTTTTTTTTACTAGTCAAAATAGATAGGAAACAATCCAGAATAGGGTGGGTTGTTACAGTGGTATCAGAGCTGGTTTCCTGCCAGCCTGTGATCAGATCTGAATTAGGGTTTCATGAGGAGGATTCAGCATCCCTGAGTAGATCAGCATTCAGAAATTTTCTGGGCACTTTTGAAGGGTTTGTGGTGGAATTTTGCTGAAATGAAACCTAGGGTTCTTGAACATTAAATTTTTAATTGTGGATCATGGCACTATTGGGCGAAAACGAGTTGGTCGAAAGGCTTACTAATGCAGGAAGAAAACTTGGATTCATATCTCAGCCAAAAGATGTTCTCTATTGTGTCCTAGGGGAGGTAGAAGATTGTTTGTATATGATGGATTCATCACCTTCTCGGATATTACAAGCAGCTATGACTCCGGTGGTGAAGTCTTTGGGCAAGCCTAGATGGTTGAAACACACGGATAAGGAGGTAAGACTCATGGTCACTTCTTGCTTGAGTGAAATTTTGAGAATTTCAGCTCCTAAAGCTCCTTACAATGATGACACATTGAGAACAATATTTCAGTTGTTTGTTGATAGTTTTGAAAGTTTGGAGGATGTTACTTGTTCTCATTTCTCTAGGAGAGTTTCCATACTTGAATTATTTGCAAAAACTAGAATGGGCAACATCTTGTTAGATTTGGACATGGATGAGTTGGTTTACGAAATGTTTCATCATTTCATTGCTTCAGCTAGAAAAGAACATGCTAATAATGTTATTGCAGCTATGAGAGACATTATGATTTTGATTATAGATGAAAGTGATTATATTTACCAACCACTCTTATCAATGTTATTGGACGTTTGGAGGCAAGACTTGGTTGCTTCCACTGCTGCACATGAATTGGTTAATAGTGTTGTTAAACAGTGTGAGAGGAAGCTGAAACCTTTCTTGGACAATGAGGATATTAGGGGAGAAGAGCAGTCCATGGCAGAAATTTCACATGAGGAAGCTAGTAAAGAAGAGCTTGTGGATCTAAAGAAGAATTCAGTGGAAAATTCTGAAGTTGTACCTACCCTGGACGAAGAAGAATTCAAATCAGAAATGGTTAACCAAGAGATTGAATCACCACATGAGATTGTTGTGAAAGAACATGATGCGAGATGAATGTATTAAAGTTCCCAAATCAGTTTGTGATGATAATGGATATGGTCTAGATTCCCAAACTAAATCCTTGGATAGAAGTGTTCACACTAGTTCCAACTCCTTGGATTTGGAGAGTGATGTGTGGGAGAAATCAATCCCTCATGAGGATCACAATGAACATACCTTTTCAGATCAGCTCCTAGTTCCTTGGGATCCAGGTGTTTTGGTACCAAGGTATGATGAAGGCATGGAGGCCATTGGAGGCTTCTCTTTCGCAGTTTCAGCCTTTGAAGAAAAGCGTTCAGATTTGGAGATCCTAGAAGAGAGCAATACACACCCAAATATGCCAAGTTTATTCATAATAAATGGTGGCAACTATTTTTCCAACCAACCTAGCTTAGATTCAGTATTGGACAGAGTTGAGAGTACATCTTCAGTTTTGGGGTGTTTGGATGAGAACGGCCGCCAGTTGGAGTCATCTCTACATCCATTGAGATCATGGATCAGCCATGATATTACTCCCATAAGGTATGAGCTTCATCCTGATTTTTATAGCAGCAGATTGAGATATTTTGGCACTCATGAATTAGTGGCAACAATGTGTTTGATAAGACTAATGATGTATGAGAAGGATGGGACTCTTGCACCACATTCTTCCATGCTGTTAAGAATCATATGGGCTGCATGTTTTTGGATAGTTGGAGCACTTGATGGGACTGTATTAACAAAGGAAGCACTCACAGTTGGTGATGATATGATGCTTGTGTATAAAACTGATTACATGAATGAGGAGACAGAGATTGTTGACTCAAAATTTAAACTCTTTCTCACTCATTTCTCCTCAATGTTTGATGGTTCTATTCATTTTTTGCATAGTACAGTCTTTGATAGAAGTAGTAAACTAAGTTCGGTTGACGTTAAGGACATTGAACAACTTTTACACATTGCTGTTCATGGGATTCACAATGAGCACACTTTGTCAGAAGGAAGGCATCAGCCCTTAAATGCATGGAATCCAGGTGTAAAATTCAATTATGTGTTAGTGGCAGCCATGTATATAGATCAGTCTTCAGATTTGTTCATCACCATCACTGATTTTGTCAGAGTTTTACATTTCACAGCCATAGGAAATGATGAGGAAAGATGTCACATTGTTGTTAGAAGGTTTGTGCCACATATGAAGACTGTTTATGATACACAAAAGATACAATATTTGCTTATTTCAGAGGATGCATTTGCAAGAACAGTCTTAGCAGGGACGTTGGGTCAATTGGAACCTTGTACCACTCAACTTGGCGCACTACATGCCTATGATGAGACGTTGTTGTATAGGAGTTATTGGATGGTTGTGTTGGAATTTGTTACATTACTTGGTGCAATTTGGGCTGCACATGTGAAGACAACTGAGGAGGCAGTATACAAGGAGTTTTGCGCAGCTTTGTGGAGGAAATTTGATGACCAAACAATGTTGTTTTGGACAAACACTTCGCTGATTTTCAAGATTGATTTTGGGACTGTTGTGAGGGAGAATTTTGGTACCAATAGGACTGATTGTCTGCTGATTTCAGAAGCGGCATTTGGGAAGGCTATGAAGGAAGGAACGATGGAGAAATTGAGGTCTCATTTGGCAAAAAAAAGAGTTGCATCTTTAACACCTTGTGAGACAGAATTGGAGACAATATGGGTTTCACGTAGACTGATCGGTAAGGCACCAACGACTGCACATCACATCAGGTCTGATTTACTTACATTCGCTGAGTTTTTGGTGACAAGAGGAATTGCTACACCACACGTGTTTTCAGTTTTGGGTGAGAATTGTATGAGGCCTGTGTTAGTCCATTTTGGGAGATATAATAAGGTGTCTTTCATAATGTTAAAGGCTGTTCTTAGAGCTGAGTATGAGCATAAGTTAGTAGTTTACAGGTATGCTCACTTGCAAGACATGAAGAGGGAGCATTGTCAGTTTTTGAGGAAGTTGGAGCAGCTGTTACACTTGGATTTGATGGCACATAATGGAGATAAAGTTGCATTTTCAGTTTTGATACATTTGGGGGCAAGTTGTTTTGGAGTTGGAAACATGGGAAAAGTAGAGCTTCAGCCATTGACATGCACTTTCAGTCCCATTTTGGAACAGCAGTTAAGAAAAGCATGGAGTGAGGTATGTAGGAGTATTTTGGTCATAAAACTTGACATTTATGATGTTGATAATGTTTCTCAAGGTTGGGGAGTATTGGATTTCCCTTGGGGAAAGGAAGAGGTGATGTACTTGACTTATGCATATGGAGAGCCAGAGTTTGTTGATTATAATTTCCTTTTCACTCTCTTTGGTGTTGATTCATTCATTACCTTTGCTAATTTTATTACACTCTTGCATAGTACAGCCATTATAAATAAAGGAGAATTGAGTTTACACATCTTTGAAGAGATTAAACAGTTATTTACCATTGCTGTACATGACAAATCAGAACTGCTATGCATCACCTCAGATCTGGTCTGTGAGAGTTTGAGCCTATTTCCACTCAGTTTTTGCACAATTGCAGCCTTTGGACAGTTTTGGAATAGCATGAAGACAATCTTTGGTCAGCTTGAAGCAGGTTTGGGAACAGTCTTGGATGAATGTTTGAGGCAACCTTGGGTCCACGCATTGTTGATTTGCATCTTGGCCTCACACTCAGATTTTTGTTTTGATTTTTATATAGAAGTGGCAGCTGTAATAATTGTGTTGAGATTGGTTTGGGACCCTGGAATCACAGGTGGTTCTGATTAGGTGATTCTGATGATGCTACCTGGGAACATGAAGACATTCTACAGCATCCGGCACTAATATTGCTTGGGGACAAGCAATTTTTGGGAGGGAGGACTGTCATGTCCCCTTTCTGAGCTCGTCAGCATTGGCACAGTGCATAGCCTATTCACGCGATCCTGTAGGCTATGGGAGCAGTTTAAGGATCTTGGAAGTCAGTTGGAGCAGTTTCCTATTTTTTAGGGCCGTGCTTTTTTCAGAACGAGTTTCTATATTTGGACGGTTCGACCAAAAGGGTATCCAAAAATGCTATCGAGATGTTGGCTTGGGTCTTACGGTGCAATTATTTTAATACTCGTAATTATTTAATTATAAAGTCGTATTTAATTAAATAGACTTTATATTATGTGTGCACATAAGTCACTTAAGTGAATTATTAATTATTTGATAAAGTGACTTAGGGAGACATAAGGATTTATTAAAAAGGGGGTTTTTATCCCACATTGGTTATGTTATGATACAGCCAGGCCCGAGTCAATAATAAATAAAGTGGTCGGGCTCTCATTCCAGCATCCTTGAACATTGAATATATTGCTTGATGCATTATGGAGAATTTGCTTGCAGATTCGAGCTTGTTGAGAACGGAAACTCTCGGCAAGGACATCCACTACGGTTGTGAAAGATCAGCTCTATTGGATTTTGATTGTCTTCATTCAGAGGGCAAATTGGAGATCAAAGAGAATTTATGGTTCGTCATTGATATCTTGTGTGTGTTGGGAGATAGCAGCGATTTAGACCTGTAGACGGTACTTATTTGGAGGCTGTAGCAGTTTACTATTCACGCGGCATTGTAGCAGTTTACTATTCATGCGGCACTGTAGCAGTTTACTATTCACGCGGCACTGTAGCAAATTACTATTCACACGGCACTGTAGCAAATTACTATTCACGGCACTATTCACAAACTATTTCCAGAACGTGGATTGCTGCGATTTGTTTTCAGACTTGAGGAAAATCGGGTATTTTCAGTCTTGTTCATCATTGTAATTTCCCTTGCAATTAAGTTGTTCCAGTTTGTGAAGCTTTCTTTCAGCAGTATACTGTATGTTTAAATCCCATAAAAATACCTAAAAAAAAAAAACATATATTTGAATAAAAAGAGCAAAAATTTGTGTTTTTCTTTTACTAATCAAAATAGATAGGAAACAATCCAGAATAGGGTGGGTTGTTACACTCCTTTTTATCTAGCTTTGATTTACTGTTTGGTGTCCAAGGCTATAATGGGCTTCCGTTGCCAAGAATCATAGGATCCGTCCTATTGCTTGGAAATGTTGCTTTTGTATCCCATGGATACCCTTTATATCTTTGCCCTTTGCATGCTCTAAGTGGGACGACATCTATGATGGTACCTTCTAAAAATAGGGTTCTTGATCTGTACCATTCAAGGCAATATTCATGTACGCTTTTTGCATGGCCTTCATGATTTTGGAATCTACAATGACACATCCAAAACATGACTTGATTTTGGTACTTTATCCTCGATAGTAACCCCTTCACTAGTGCACCATTGTTGCCTTGCTGGCAACAATCCAAACTATGATTGTTTGAACTTTATATCTTGTCAACACTTTGGAGGTTAACATCATTACTAGTAGAGGGGTGGTTGGAATTTTTGTGACTATTGTTGATGAGTGGTTGGAATTTTTGTGACTATTGTTGATGACCTCCTCAACCTACGTGATTCTAACCTGCTTCAATTTTGCTTGTACCCTATTTAGAGAAATTGGATGGCACTTGAGTTACACCTCTTCCAAGGCAACAACAAACCCTCTTTTTCCAAAAAACTCACTTCATTGTGCACTTCTATAGAATAACAAGGCCCACTTGTTGACTAACTTGGGGTTTCACTTAGACAACAAGGCACCGCGGTTCCTTGATAACACTCCTTAAACTTTTATTCCTAGAGGCCTTTGTTTATTTGTTTGATGACGAGATCTCTACTTTAGACAACATGCACATTGCTTGACAAGTGACCTCCCCTTGAGTGCTTGTCTTCCGTTTGATTACACTTGGATATGCTTGTTCTAAGCCAGATGACATGAAGTGTTTGCTAGACACAATACACAATTTGCGTGATGGCAATAAATGGTTTTCTAAACAACATAAATTGTTTGATCAGTAACCTCCTAGACTCCTTTGTTGGCACAACAATGACCATTTGTCCTATTTTTCAGATGACATGGATTCCATGATGGGTGGTACACATTACTCTTACTTCTTCTTGGATGGCACCTTGTTCTTACATGAGGAATTGGGCCTCTTCTTGGATGGCATATATGTCGTAAATCTCCTCTTGGATGATATACATGGTTAGAATAATCTATTTGGCAACTTTTCGTTGTGTGATGGCACCTTGGCTGATTTTGTAAATGGTGTACTTCACTTGACCTTCCTTCTTGATAGTGTGCTAGGTGGGACACTTCATGGGCTTCCTTTCTTTGAAAACATCCATTACTTGAAACCAGTTGCTAGGTGGGACACTTCATGGGCTTCCTTTCTTTGAAAACATCCATTACATGAAACCAGTTAACATATGATTGATGAGATGGTATCTTGTGGATCCTTCTATGACCTGGATGATTGCGTTTTTTGTTGTCTCTACCTTGATGACAAGGTCTTTTCTATTCACATAAATAGTGTGACAAGTGGACCATTCAAGGTCTAGATGATTTTCATCTTTGTCTAAATGACAAGTGTGATGACTCAAACGATGTTTGTCCTCACCTCTTAGCTGATGGAATACTTGTAGATGACACTTCTTCCCTAGTTGATGGCTTTCTTGCTTTGGTTGAGGAAATGCTTCCACATCCTCAAGTAGACAATGCCTTTTCATTGACCGACAATGCTTTCTACTAGAGACAGCTTGGGCACTTAGACAAATGGCTTGCATGCTTAGGTAAATGGCATTCTACTAGATGGCATGTTTTCTTAGGAAAAAAACATTTTGCCAGATGGGATACTTTCTCAGGTAAAACAACATTCTTCTTTGTCGAGCTTTCCTCATTCAGACGATCTCTTGTTTGACAACATCCTTCTTTTGGTAGACAACTTGTCTTATCACACTCCAAACAACTCACATTCTTATGTGGACAACATAGGGGTCTATGACTTTGATTTCTTATTGTCTTGTGCATTTCTTGGTAGTTCACAAGAAGCTCAATTCTCTACTATTTGTCTTTGACATGGTCCAATTCCTCCCAAGGGGAATAGAACATGCATACAGAGTTATGTTTTGCCTTATAATTGAGCTTGACCTTACAATAATTTACCACAAGTACTTGTACATGTTCTCCATCTTTGAATAGACACTTGGCAAACTTTTGTTTTAGTTAGTACTCTAATAGCTTCTCTTAAGTCTTCATCATTGAACTCTAATCTATTACTAACTTCGAACCTCACTTAACTCATTTATTTATTATTAGTTATATTTTATTCTAATTCATTTCCTTGGGAGTTATTGCATTGGCCAATTTCATGTGAAGTAATACCTCGAAAAGATTGAGCCAACCTATCTAAGTGATGGATCAATTAAATTCACCTCGACATGTATCTCATATGGTTTTAACTTGGACATGTTTTCTAGCTCTAGGCATTGTTTTATCCAACTTTCAAATCTTGGTGGCCCATTCTCAATTTTTTCTTGAATGTGACATAGTACTAGCCAAAGGGTCTTAATATTCTTGAGTTTAATTTCGTAGGATCAAGTCCCTCATTTTTCGAATGCCATTTGTTGTAGATGCTTCTCATGCTAATATGCAGATTAACTCAGTTCTGATTTTTTTGCCCCATTGAGTTGCCAATCTTCCTTTGTCTAGCCTATTCAAGTTGAAGCTCATAATCCTTCAATTTGTTTTTTATGGCTATGCATAAGCTTGTAATTATATGAATTTGTTGGTGCTGTCAATTCTTGCCTATACATCCACTAGAAGGGGTATGACTTGTGGTTGCTTTGAACATCGTGTAAGCTCATAAAAGTGCTGGTAACAATTTCTCCTTGTCTATGGCCTCAAATCCACAAGATTTCTGAGTAATTAAAATGAGAACATTGTCTGTTACCTTAGCCTATTTGTTTTCCTATTGTTAATATGAACTAGACAAACTGATAAATCTTGAATTTTGTATTGAGTCTCTGTTTCACCTTGTTTACCAAGTGTCTGCTGCAGTCGCTTGTGATTTATAGGGGAATTTGGAATTGTTAGATAGTTCTTTTGTAATCGAATCTCGTTGGTCTCTTGGCAAAGTTATTAGAAAGGTGCTCACTTAGATGCTCTTAGTGAAATACTTTTTTGTGGCAATGATATATATGCTTATCTGTGATTGGTCGGACGTTAAAGATCCTATAATATCCAATCCTTAATATTCAAACATTTCTTTCAGTTGGGATGAGTATAAAGACATTTAATACTGATCAAATGGCTTCTCCATTTGTTGACATATGTCACAAGAACAAATCCATACCTTTGCATGGTGGAATAAATTTGGCCACCACAGGCCAGCTAACAACACCTTGTTTTATATAGCATTGGATCCTCATGAAATCTATCATGTGCTTCTTGGACTATACTCCTGGTTTCCTCTTCCAACATTCATCTTCTGATTTTCAAGAGTATGCTTTTGATTTCTTGGAGAATGCTTTTGATTACCTTTTCCAATAATCATCTT
Source organism: Wollemia nobilis (assembly GCA_028583015.1). Taxonomy (NCBI): domain Eukaryota; kingdom Viridiplantae; phylum Streptophyta; class Pinopsida; order Araucariales; family Araucariaceae; genus Wollemia; species Wollemia nobilis. The sequence goes on along the minus strand of JAQPPZ010015824.1, from coordinate 25,006,665 downwards.
TTGATTTCTGGAGTCCGCCTCATTTATAAAGCAATCTATTAATTAACCAAAATGGCCTCAACGTCAACACAATTATATTCTTTGTTGTTGTTGACTATTTTTTTTTTAATTAATTAATTTATTATTATTATTATTCTTTTTGGTTAGGGAGTGGGATTGTGGAGACAGATAGGTGTCAATGTGCTTGTACCATTGTGGCAACATGACAGTGTGGAACAGGCTGCCTTTGGAAATTTGTCGTACATACCAACATCAACCAGTTCACTTGAGCATAGCCTTGAATGCTGGTCAACGATGACATATCCCTTGCCAAGTCTGACCGTTATCTTCAACACGAACTCCTGCAATGCCACAATCACTTGCTAACTAGATCATGTATCATAGGCTTGTTAATCAAGTATGACAATGCCTGGTGGTCAACATAGATCGTGAAGGGGTTGATGAGCAAGTATGTTTGAACTTTTATGCTACATATACTATCCTTGCTGCCTTACATTATTTCTTTCTGCTTTTGACATTGTTTGACTTGCAAAGTAGACTGGGTGATTAAATCCATAACTTCACTCTTTAAGCCAAGGCACAACTGGTTGCAAAATTTGACACATCAATATGTAATGGACTCATTTCCCAAGCTGGAAAAAGCAACATGGGTGTTCTGATCAATCAGACATTTAGCTTCTCAAAGGTCCTTTGGTATTCCTTTCTTCATTGAATTGAAATACCTTTCCTTGTTGGGATGCTCAACGGGAATGTTAGTCTTGCACAGTTCTTGACAAACCTATGGTAATATCTCATGAAGAAGGGATTATTAAACGCAGGAGTTCTTTGAGCCTTAAGGATGGATCCATCAGGTGGATCTGAAATGTTGGGAAATTTTAATTTAATCAAAGATCAGCCAAAGAAAATACAAAGTAATATTTTCTGATTGTGAAAGCATCCATAAACTAATATCGTTACTCCATTTAAGCTATGACTTGGGACCTTATTTGGGTCTGTCTTTAGCCCTACTTGACAGACAATATGTCCTAACAACTTCTTTTAGGTAACCAAAATATTACAGTTCTTTGGGTTGACGAAAAGTTAGGTGTATAAGCGAAGTTGCATACATCTCTCCAATTCGTTTAGTGTTCCTTCTTGTGCCTTTAGAGAGACCAAAGATGCTTTGTATTTCCCCTAGACATCTTAATATTTCATTCAACAGTTGCTTTGCTAGGGCATTCCACAACCTGACATTTGGTTATATGTGTAGGTACTATTCTTTACAACTGTTGTTTTCAACTTGTTTTCCTCAGCCATGTTGATCTAACTATAATTGGAGAAGTTGTCAAGGAATGAGATATAACATTTTGGAGTTCATATATGGAATGGGGAACGAATTCTTGATTGTGACGACATTGAGGCTCCCAAAATCAACATAAGTCCACATCTGCATAGTTACCTCCTTTACACTAATTATGATTGGAGAGTCCCATACACTAACTTAAACGTGATCCCTATGCTTGCCAACTTGCCAACTTGCATATACATGAGATCTGCATACATGGGATTGATGCAATAAGGATGCATAGATTAGGTGACACTCCCTTTAGTGCTATACATGTCCATGCAAAATCCTCTTTATACCGCATGTAAATTCTAAATGTAGCTAATCTTCAACATCAGATCCCATTTGTCCGCAACATGTTGGCTACTATCTATGACTCATATGGGCCACAAATTGACTGTCTATTGTTCTTCCTCGCAGCTTTGGTGTTGGAGAATATTACATTATTTAATAGATGCTAAAGTACCCCCATGGTACATTTGTACATTTGTAAATATTAGACTAGGGTGTGAGTTATTAGATTAGGGAGTGTGATTTATATTTCCCCTAAAGTATGTGTCAATGTGTGAGATGATTCCAAGTGTCATGATTCCAAGTGTCATGTAATGAAGTGTGCAGAGTGTGAGAGTGTGCAAAGTGTCTTGTAATAAAGTGTGCAAGTGTGTAGAGTGTGAGAGTATACAAAGTGTCCTGTAATAAAGTGTGCAAGTGTGTAGAGTGTGAGAAGTGTGCAAAGAGTCATGTGTGTAGGTGTCAAGTATACAAGTGAAGAGTCACATGGTATGTGGCAAGATGTAAAGTCAAGAGACATGAGAGGTTTGTCATATGTGAGGAATAGGAAAGGATGCATCTCCTGGATATGTGAGGAGAGCAATAGTCAAAGTATTGAAAGGTCACTTGTAAGGTTATATTATGGAGACAAAGCTCCATGTATTGTATAATCGAGAAATATATTGAAGAATTGTAAGATCAAGCAAGACAATTGTAACAGAGATCTTGTATATTTGATCAATAATATTGTGAGTATTATTATTGAAATATTGTTATTATTTCATGAATTATATTGATTCATATTGGTCAAAGTTTTGTATGCTTAAATTGGTTTGTGATTAATCTGGCTAAAAAGCCATCAGTGGTATCAGAGCTGCACTTTGACCAAATTGTGATTTGAGAATTTGTGGAGGAAGTTTGAGTTATAAGGAGATACCAAAGCTGTACTATGGACATTTTGTGAAGTCATTTGAAGGAGGAATTTATTGAATAAAATATTGGAAAATGGGGCTCGTGGCCAAGAAGATTTTGTAGAAGTTGATTATATTTATTTTGAGGAGGACTTATATAAATTGCTTGTGATTGCTATAGCCCGGTGGGCAGAAAGCAAAAACATATTGCTGTGTTAAAGCTTGGTGAGCAGAGAACAAAAATAGATTGTTGTGTTGTAGCCTGGTGGGCAGAGAGAAAAAGAAGATTGATGCTGATTGTGTTATAGCTTGCTGGGTAGAGAACATACGGAACTGAAGAACCGAAGAGTTCCGTAGAGTCAAAGAGGAGAATAGCAGTGTTGAAATGAAATGAAATATTATTAATGTCCGCGGTGGGCCAAAATAAGACCCAAGGGACTATCTAGCAGGCTAAAAAGCCCAACAAAGAAAATAACTAAGATAAATACAATATGAAACCTGACAAATGGGCCAAAGAGAAAAGGAAAAGAAAAGAAAAGAGAGAGCAGAGGGGGGGAGGGCAAAGGCCAAAGTGGAGAGCGTCTCTGTGAGCAAGCCGAAGTGGAATTGATAGAATAGAAAAGCAAAAGTGATAACAGTAAATGCCTGTGTGAGCAAGCCGAAGTGGAATTGGTTGAATAGAAAAGCAAAAAGTGAAAGCAGTAAACGTTTGCGTGAGCAAGCTGAAGCACTAGTGAGAAGCGTCACATTCAAAGCTGAGCCAAAGTGCATGAAATTGGAAGACGTAGAGGTGCCAAGGAATCATAGACAAAGCAAGGAGGAGGAATAAAAATACCAGAGCAAAATTGATAGCGCTTGAAGAGGAGAAGTCTCTTCAGATTCGATTGCAAAGCAAAAAGGAATGTTTATGCATGTGAAATATTTGTGAATGAACGTTATTTACTTTGGAGTAATTATTCTCCCTGTCACGTCTGGAACGCCCTGACATACCTGACGAATTGAAAACAAATAAGTGCAAAGCTAACAAGGAGGTAAGGTTGTCATAAAATATTTGGGCAAAAACATTTCTAATTATTGAGCATATAATATTAGGAGTCATAAGGAGAAAATTTAAATATTCATTTGATTAAAGCTTTAGGAGAAATAAGGAGAACATAAATATTGATTAAAAAAATTGAATTGGAGAGAAGGATTAATTGAATTTGATAATTGATTAATGAAGGAAAGAATGAAGATGAAATGAAAATCTGATTGATATTGAAGAAAAATTTGATTGATTGTGAATTGATAATTTGGGAGTTATAAGAAGGAAAATGAATGATTGCTTGATTAAAGCTTAATATTGAAATTTGAAAATTTGATTATTGAAGAAATTTGATGAAGGTTGATGAATGCAACATTAATTGATTAATTTTGCGAATTGAAATTTGAAAATTGGAAAGAAATTATTTGAGGGAGTTATAAGAAGATCGTATATTATCTCTCATTTTCCTAAAGCTTGGATTTTGATCGGAGGAGATTTCAATACCATCCTCTCTGGATGAGAAAATGGGGGGAAATAGAAATTTGGACAGGAGCATTGACCTCATGAGTGAATATATTGCAAACCTTCATCTTGGGGGGAAATAGAAATTTGGACAGGAGCATTGACCTCATGAGTGAATATATTGCAAACCTTCATCTTGTGGACATCCAGATAGATAATGGCCTTATGACTTGGTCTAACAGAAGGCAAGGCTTAGCTTGTATCATGGAGAGATTGGATAGGTTCTTGTTCTCTGACAATTTCTTAATTTATGGTCACATTCCTAAGTTGAAGACTCTTAACAATGATGGTTCTGATCATTGGCCAGTCATGGTGGAAATGTGGAAAACCAATGTGAGTTTTTTTGCCTTTTTGATTTCAGCTAATGTGGCTTAGAGATAGTTCCTTCAGACCCCGAGTGCAGCAATGGTGGAAGGAAGGTAAACCAAGGTATGGTATTAAGATGTTCTGTTTTGCCAAAAGGTTGCAATACATTAATTCCAAAATCAAGATTTGGAACTAGGAGTTTGGTGATGTCTAGCAAAAAAAACATGAAGTGATTTCTCAGCTTGAAAATTTGAATAAGAAAATCCGTTTAGGTGGCCTCACAGAGAGTAGAAGTATAGATGAAATTAGACTCACAACTCAGTTAGAGGAATGGGAAAAAAGAGAACTCTTACGGAAGAAAAAATCTAGAATCCAATGGCTCAAAGAAGGAGATTGAAACACAATTTTCTTCCACAATTCTCTTCTAGCTCGAAGATCTCACAACTTTATTTCTTCCTTGAAATCAGATTCTGGAGATGTTGTCTACACTTGGGATTGCATGAACTCTGTTGTTGTCAATTACTTTTCCAATCTATTTGTTGCTGCACCTCTTGACTCATCTTCTCAACATAATGTTCTTCAAGCGATCCCTACTCTTATCACTTTTGAGGAGAATTCTGTTTTGACTGCTCCAGTTACTATCAATGAGCTTCAACAGGTGGTTTTTAAAATGCAAAAAGGAAAAACCCCAAGTCTTGATGGTTTTCCCATTGAGTTCTACTAAGAGTTTTGGGATATCCTTCATGCTGATTTATTAGAGGTGGTGGAAGAAGCTAGGAAAGCCAAAGAAATTTTGAAAGTTGTCAATAAAACTTATATAACTCTAGTCCCAAAAGCTCAAGAGGCAGAACATATCTCAGCTTTTAGACCTATAGCTTTATGTAATGTTCTTCTCAAAATCATTACAAAGATAATGGTGGAAAGGCTGAAGCCTCTTTTGCATTAGATTATTTCCCTTGAACAAGGGGGTTATTTGGAAGGGCATCAAATAGTGGATGAGATTCTTGCTCAGGAAGCCATCCATTCCATGGAAATGCAGAAATCTCCATCTATGTTCATTTGTTTAGACTTATCCGAAGCTTATGACAAAGTGGACTGACACTTCCTTGTCAAAGTTTTGAGGCAGTTTGGCTTCTCTCAGGATTGGATGGACTGAATTATGGGATCTATCTCTTCAGTGTCCTACTCAGTTCTTATTAATGGCAGGCCTTCACAGTTGTTCCCAGCTTCCAGAAGTATTAGGCAAGGTGACCCACTCTGTCCTTATTTATTCATCATTCTTGTTGAGTGCTTGGGTAGGACTATAACCAAAAATAGAGAAAACAAAACCCTTGAGGGAGTTACCATTGCTCATGGAGCTAGGTCTATCCCTCATCTTCAATTTGTTGATGACTCTACTCTGTTAGGTAAAGCTACAGTTAAGGAAGCTTCTAAAATCAAGCAAATCATTAGTTGCTTTTCTAGTGCTACCAGGCAATTAATCAATGAAGACAAATCTAAAGTGATTTTCTTTCACTGCTCTCCCAGACAGGAATCCATGGTCTTGGATAAATTAAGATATAAGAAGACCTCCCTTACCAAGGTTATGCATAAGGGGTTGGACTCAAAATGTACTTGTAAAAAAATGGTGAATCCTAATCGAAATCAAGGCGAATCATGTTGAATCCTAAGGAAATCAAATCAATCATCTTCACACCAAACTTTGGGGTATTTGAAGCCCTAAAAATTAAAATCATCTTTGGAACAAATTTTGACCTATTAAATCACCTTATAACTTCATAAAAACACAACCATTAGATCAGGCTCGAAAAGAGCTTTCCAACGAGTACAAATATGCCTATGTTTGGAATTTGGATATATATTATGGCAAATTGACCCTAAGAAAAAATTGGTCTTGAAAATTATAGGCGAATGGACGGACATCGAGGGTCCTCATATTCGCCAATTTTCAATTTTGGAAATCTTAATATTCGCTCAATTTGCGAACATTCGCCACTACGCATAACCCTGTCCCTTACGATCACTTATTTAAGCATTCCTATCAATATTCAAAGACATATAAAAATAGATTGGAATTGGTTGTTGGATAGAGTTAAGAAGAAAATTGGAAAGTGGACCAATATGTGGCTTTCATTTGGGGGCAGAATTACCTTGGTAAAATCAGTCCTTCGAGCTATACCTATTTATGTTTATGCTGTGTTGAATATGCCAAAGGCAGTTCTTCGAGAATTGGATCAAATCAATCATCGGTTCCTCTGGAGTGGTACTAAGGAGAAAAGAAAATGGGCCTTGGTGAAATGGGATACTTTATGCCTTCCCAAGAATGAAGGGGGGTTAGGATTCGGGTTTGCTATTAATAACAATAAGGCTTCAGCTACTAAATTGTATTGGAGGATTTTGCATAACCCCAATGCTCTTTGGGCCAAAAATCTTCGTGCTAAATATACTGAGAACAAAAGTCTTGAAGACCTTATTCGCTATCAATTGCCTACCAAAGGTTCTCCCATTTTAGCGGTTTTTAAGACTGGTGAGGATTTGATAAAGCAAAAGTTATTTTGGATCATTCATAATAGTCAACAGGAAAATTTTTGGACAGATTCTTGGGATGGTCACTAGCCTTTGATTACTCAGTTTCTTGATTGGAGGCCTTGGATGGAGGAGCTTCACCGAGGTAACTAGATAAAGGTAGCTAATTACTGTCGGTGCCATACTTCAGAGGTTGGTAGATATTGGATCCCTGTTGAGGATTGGCCTATTCAAATGCCAGAAAGGCAAAGAAAAGACATCCAAAGCATCCTTCATATGAGATCTCTCTCTTGGTCTCATGATAAAGATTGTTTTGGATGGAACAACACTACTAAGGGTGAGTATTCAGTTGCTCAAGGTTATTTGGCCTTATGCCATCATAATCCCAACCAATCTTATGACATATTTACTCAGTTCTGGGCTCAAAAGCTTTGGCCTAAGGTGAGGTTCTTTACTTGGCTTTTATTGCATCGTAGGGTGCTAATCTTAGTTATCAAATTTGTCGAATTTTTTAGATAAAATTCGAAATTCATCGAATTCAAAACTCTAACGAATAAATTCGGTGAATAAACCCTAAATTCGGTAAAAAAAACTGAACATAAGAGAGGTATAAAAACCCTAAAATCAATCATTGACAGTTGAAAAATAAAACCATATGAAATATCTCAATGGATTTAGTACACCTACAACCTTCGATTTACTGTGAATATGCAGTGCACTACAGTCTCCGATTTAGAGCGAAGATCCCTTAAATAAATGGGAATGAGTGGCGGTTCTTATAAAAATATAATAAAACAATTCGATAGGTTATAGTTTTTAAATAAATTATTACGTGAGCTAAGTGTTATTCTTCGTGTTCAAGTAACCCCAAGGTAAAACTCACCGCGCCCTAGAGGAAATTTCTATAATCTTTGATAAAGTTACTTTTATTTTATTGTAAATTACGAAAAAGTTATAATATGGTAAAATCTCTTACCTCTAAAATATAAAATATATATCAATGTGAAAGTGTTATAAAAAAATTCTTCAGATCCATGTCTTACATAAATTATGTTGGATGCAACCATTTTTAATCTTTAGTTCTTTATTATCACTTGAGAGAATGGACAACAATGATAGTTTTGTGTTAATATGCATGATCTTTTTTTAGAATGAATTTAGAAAACTTATAATTTATCTTTTAAAAAAATTATTGATTTAAACATTTGAAAATATTTTCATCTGTTAAAAAATTACTATGTTTAGATAAAGTTATAAAAAAGTTTATATTTTAAAAATATTTTAAAGTATATATTTCAAAAAAATTATTAAAATCAAATATTATAATTTTATATTTTGTATTTTTAAATTTTATATAAAAATAAAAAATAAAATTATTTTAAAAAATATATGTGCATTTATAATAATCGAATTTTATGTCGAATTTTATTTCAAATTTTTAAACATGTCAATTTTTTTTCGAATTTCAAGATTGTCGAACTCGAATACGAACTCGAACTTGATAACTAAGGTGCTAATTGGTGAGCAACTTATGAAACGTGGTTTTCATGGTCTGTTTAGATGCGAAATGTGGAAACTCATGGCCATATTTTTATTGAGTGTACCTTAGCCTTTGAACTATGGAGGAGAATGGCCATCTTACTAGGCTTACAGTGGTCAATGTTTTTTACTTTTGAACATCTTTGGAGGGATTGGCCTAAATAGAGGGTGTTGATCATTTTATCAGGCAGTTAGTTTGGATGGGTTCTACCATTCTAACTTGAAATATCTGGAAGGAAAGAAACAACTGGATTTTCAATCAGGAAAGGAAGGACATTCACTATATCTAGCAAAAGACCATTGCCAACTTAGTTGAATCAATCCAACATCTCCTTAATCACCCCTAGAATTCCCACCAAAGATGGGATCAAGTGATGGAAAGATTGAAGATTAACTCTTCTAATTGCAACCAACTTAAAGGGAATGTGAGTAATTGAAAGATGGATAGAGCAAGGAATTGGCAGCCTCCTGCTAAGGATTTTGGAAAATTCAATACCGATAGGGGGAACCCTGGAAAAGCTAGTGCGGGAGGAATTGGTAGACTTTCAAATGGTTCCTTGGTTTTCACTTTTGTTGAGAATTTGGGTATCCTTTCCAATAACCTTGCTAAGGTGTATGGTATCCTCAGAGGCCTTCGAGAAGCTGCTAAGGTTGGATGGAAATTGGTGCTGGTTGAATCCGACTCTCAAGTCATGATTAATCTGTTGAAGACTCCTAAGAATCATAAGGCTGATTGGAGAATAAAAAGAATTGTTGAGAAGATTCAATTAATCTAGATGGGCTTTTTGAAAGTTGAATACAATTATGTGGTCAGAGAACAAAATAGGAGTGTTGATGCTTTAGCTAATTGGGCATTAGACAAAGGTGATCTTACTTACTACGGCCACCCTCCCAGATGGTGGGCTTAGCAAATAAGGGAATCTCTTCTTTCTATCCTTTTTCTGGATGGCTCTAGTACTAGAGGTACCTAGTTCCTTTTACTTTGTTTTTGCTTATCTTTGGTTCAGTTAGGGTATTTTAGTTCCCTAGCTCAGATAGTTCATTCTTATGTTTCCTTTGTTGATTCTTGCCTAAAAAGCCTTTCGGCCTAGAAAGGCCAAAGTTGTATTTTTTTTTTTTCCTTCTTTTTAGTTTTTTTTTGTGTTGTTTTGTATTGTTTTTGTTTTTTTTGGTGTTGTTTTTGGTGTTTTTGTAGTTTCTTTGTGTTTTGTGTTTTTTTGTGTGTTGTTTTGTTGTTTTTGTGGGTTTTTTTTGTGTGTTTTGTTGTTTGTTGTTTTTTACAATTTTTTTTTTGTTGTTTTTGTGTTTGTTTTGTTGTTTTTTGTGTTGTTTGTCTTTGTTTGTTCGTGTTTTTGTTGTTTTAGGCATGCTCTTTGAGTGTGCCGATGGGGGCAGGCCAGGTGCAAGCCCTTGGCGATTTTGGTGGAATAGATACCCCTACCTCCTTGGGACTTACTTGAAAGTGGCATCCCAATTGGGTGTTTTCCACAGACAAAAAAAAAGTTATAAGAAGATTGAAATTGAAATTGATGAATTGATTGCATGATTGCTTGATTTAAGAAATTGAAGAATTGGAGATTGATTGTTTGAAGACATTGGTTGAAGAAATTATTGATTGTTTGAATTAAATTTTGGAGAAATAAGGTATTCTACGTCAAAGGAATCAATTTGAAGAATTTAACATTTTGGATGAAATTTATATCATGGATAGAAAATAAAGACAAATGAATGCATCACAAAATTCATAAAATTTCAAAGGACCAAATTCTATGAGAGGAAATTTCAAAATCAAAGTTTTTATCAAAGACATGAAACAAGATCACTTGAATCTCATCAAAAAATGATAAATGGAAAAGACACATGGTATATAGATTCAGGTGCTAGTCATCACATGACTGGGAATTTACATTGGTTTAATTCATTGGAAGTCGGACCAAACATTCCACTGAAAATAGCAGATAATAAGATTTATCATATTCAAGGATTTGGAAAAGTTATACCTAGCCTACCATATTCAAATTTCATGCTAGATGATGTGTTATATGTTCCAATATTATCAAATAATCTTATCATAGTTGCTCAATTGGTTGAAAGAGGTAGGATAGTGGAATTCAAATTTGTCAATGGAAACAGAAAATGTGTCATCAAGAAACAAAACAAAATTGAAGCTACAGGTTCCATCAAGGATGGAATATTTGCTCTAGACACAATGGGATTTTCACAAGAAATCTTAGATCACCTTTTGCCTCAAGAAAAGTTCAATGATGAATTGTTTGACCTCTTCAAAAGAGAGGAAACAGGATAGTGGATTAGACACAATGCAAGATTGTCAAGCAGGGTCAACAAACATAGTTCATGGATGGACACAAGGCGAAACATGAAGATGAAGATTGAAGACTAAAATCTTCAAACCAAATAATGTAATACAAGGGGGTGTTGGAGAATATTACATTTGTATATTTGTACATGTCTAAATATTAGACTAGGGTGTGAGTTATTAGATTAGGGAGTGTGATTTATATTTTCCTTAAAGTATGTGTCAATGTGTGAGATGAGTCCAAAGTGTGCAGGTGTGTAGAGTGTGAAAGTGTGCAAGTGTGTAGAGTGTGAAAGTGTGCAAAGTGTCGTGTAATAAAGTGTGTAGAGTGTGAGAAGTGTGCAAAGTTTCATGTAATAAAGTGTGCAAGTGTGCAATGTGTCGTGTGTAGATGTCAAGTATACAAGTGAAGAGTCACATGGTATGTGGCAAGATGTAAAGTCAAGAGACATGAGAGGTTTGTCATATGTGAGGAATAGGAAAGGATGCATCTCCCGGATATGTGAGGAGAGCAATAGTCAAAGTATTGAAAGGTCACTTGTAAGGTTATATTATAGAGACAAAGCTCCATGTTATCATTGAGAAATATATTGAAGAATTGTAAGATCAAGCAAGACAATTGTAACAGAGATCTTGTATATTTGATCAATAATATTGTGAGTATTATTATTGAAATATTGTTATTATTTCATGAATCAGAGTTTTGTATACTTAAATATTAAAATTGATTAAGATCTTGGATATTGGGACCTGTGATTTAATCTGGCTAAAAAGCCATCATTTGGGAGGTTTGGATGCTTAGATTTGAAAACTTTATGCTACAGTGTTGCATCTGCCCTTAACTGCCACTAGAACTTACCTAACCCATTGTTTCTTGGAATCTTAACCTCCTTTCTAAGGATAGCTTTAGGTTCAAGAACTGCTTTCTCTTCCTCCTTTGTTATAGGCAGCTCTGTCTGAGGGACTATTAAGCATGACACATGAAAGATATCATGCATATTCCTTTTGGTTAGGATATCCAGAACATAGGTGACCTCTCCCACCTTTTCCCTTATTTCATAGGGTCCATAGTATCTTGTTTTTTCTTTCGACCTCCCTTTTTGCTTTTAATGTCAAATGCTTATATGGATGTAGTCAAATAAATACCATGTACCAGTTTTCAAAATCTCTTTCAGACTTGTATTTTTCTGCTTGCTGCTTCACACTATTTGCAGACATGCCATATTTTCCTTCAATGAGATGAGAATGTTCTACATCTATAATATGTTTGTGGCTATAGGAACCCTTTCCTTTTGGCTTACCCAATCCTTTACTGATGTAGGTTCATAGCCATTCAATGCATTGAAGGGGTCATCTTGATGATCAAATGATATGCCAGTATTATACCAATACTGTACTAGATGTAATTGTTTCTCTTATCTGCATCCTCGATTACCCTACTAGAAATTTTGTCATAATGTTTGTTTTCCTAGTGGCATATTCCATGATTGGAATTCCGTTCACGTTAATTCCTATCTATCTATCTATCTATCTATCTGTTTGAAGTAGTAGGCAGACTCATGTTAAATGTCACCCTTGCCGGCCTAAAAACTTCTTGCTAGATGTTCTTTTGAATATTCAACACATATCAAAAGGATTTGTTGATATTCTATGCAGTTTGAATATGTCTTTGAAGTATAACTTAACAACATTGGAATTATTGATTCTCACCTCTGTCAGGGGGATGAGGCATGCATACTTAGTCAATCTATTACTGGATGAAAGATTCCATCCTTATTGTGTGACTGTAGCAGCCTTGAGATGAAGTTCATGGATACCACTTTCCATTTTGGACTATAGCATATGGTTAAAGAAGTCTTAAGGTGGAACACATTCCACTTTGTTGTGCTAACAAGTATCACAATCAGTCATTAGCATCATCCTTAGTGTTCTTCTTGTAGAAGATGGACCTAACATTCTTGTATTTCTTTGAAAGTCTACATGCCTTGTAAAGGGGGATACTATTTAAGTGCCTTCTCATTGAGTGGAGTAATAAAGTAGGTATGATCTCTAAAATGGAATCCTTGATTGACCAGGTCTTACCCTTCCATCCATTTGAGTTAGAGGGTAGTAGGGTCATTGTGTAGTCCTGATCATGTTCTTCTACTGGAGTAGGTTAGCTGATGGAAAATGCATGGAAGATGGATACCTTTTCTTTGTTTAAATTTATGATTTCATAGTCACAGGCCTGCAGTTGATCAATGCAAATTTATGATTTCATAGTCACAGGCCTGCAGTTGATCAATGCATATGAGTGCCCATTGCCTCAAAAGAGGCTTCAAGTTAAGGTGGTCAGTCTTAACAAGGAACTTATCCCCCAAGAGAAATTGATGCCACTTATCCCTTTCATGTAGGATGGACCAACATCTCTTTATTGTATGTTGGCATATGCCTTTTCCTATCATTCAACTTCACATCTTCAAAAGCAATGGCATGGTCCTTTTAAGAAAGTGCTGCATCAAGTTCAAAACTAGAGGCATCGACTTGGTTTACAAAGTTGTTGTAGAAATAAGGGGTAGCTACCATTATAGTAGAAACAAGATCCCCCTTTGAGATTGTCAAAGGCTTTTTGTGTTAGTGGACCAACAAAATGCATCCTTTTTGGTGAGGGACCTTAAGAGGGCAAGGTATTGTCAAGAAATTCCTCACAAACCTTTGATTGAAGCCTGCTTGTCCTCTGAAAAATACAAACCTTCTTAAGGGTCATGGGCACAAGCCCATTACGTATGGCCTTTATCTTTGTAGGATTTGTGCAAGCAACTTCTACAAACATTATTAGGAATATAGGCTGTTTGTTAGGATATAATCTATTAGCATAATAAGGATATAGTTTGATAGCTCAGAAATAGTCTACAGTCAAACCATGTGGTGTTTTTTAAGTCTATTTTTAGTGTGCCTGTTATTAGTATGTTTGTTAACATAATCCTGGATTCATAATTATCTGTAAATCCTATCATTGGCATGTAATATTCTTATAAATTGTTTTGAATACGAAGACATTTGTGTGGCCACTGTGTTAAATCTTGCATGGTATCAGAGCTATTGAATCTTGCATCTATTCTCAGCCCCTCTGCAAAACCTATCTTCTACTTGTTCCCTTCCAAGCCTTCGTCCCCTTTGTTGTTTGTTTGAATGTGTGCTATGCATTGTGCTTAACATGCTAGATGTTGTGCATCTAAAGTGATGGAGTTAAAAAGAGCCTCTACCATATATCCACGTAGAAGGAGTGGTAGCTTAGTGGTAGAATGCTTAAAGTGCTTGTGATGAGGCAATGGGTTCAATCCCAAGTAACTCATGTTCTGGAAACATAGCAGAGGTCTGATAATAGAGTAGGGATGAACTAAGCAAGCATAGATCCTTTAGGAAAGTAGAAATGCACTCAGGCCAGCCCAATTGAGAGATAAAAGTCGATTGTAAGTTTGATTGGGCAGGCAACCAATTGGAGCTAACTTCTGAATGTGTGTGGATGCATTGAATTGAAGGTTAGCCAGTTTGAGCTCAATACAATGTTTTTGCATGATCAAACATCTAATCAAGTATGGTGTGGTAGCTTTGAGAGACTGATCAGAGTGGACGTTCAATTTGAGGAAGTCTGTTTGGGAGTCAACCTTGAGAGGAGTGGGACCTTGAGCAAGTGGAAGTTTGCTTGAGCATGAGGAAACTGTGTAATTTGATCAAAGGATAAAAAATTTGATCAATGGAGGATTGGATGTAGCAGGTGAAAGTCCATGAAACCATGATCAAAGGATGAATAAGTCTGTTCAATAAAGGTTAGGAGGCTCGAAGATCAAAGCATGAAGCAGTGTGCGGTTTGGAGGTGATTAAAGGATCAGAGGTCTGATTGCTTAAAGGTTTTGATGGTTGATAGGCAATCAATGCTGAGGGAAGGGTTGCTCGACCAAGCAAACTAAAGGTGAGGATGAGCATAGAGCGGAGCTCCGGTGGTGCTAAACATATTCCTCAAATCAGTGCGGATCAAAGGTCTGCTATCTGAAGTGAAAGATTCATTTGACTCATAGCAGAGCAGAGGGCCACTATTCGAAATTTGAGAGCATTGGACTCTTAGCATAGTGGGTCTCTGCCATTCCCAGTCATAGTAGGCCATTGCAAGAAGCATGGCAAATATACAGATTCTAATTCTTCCAGTTTCTTAGAAATTAACTGGGAGAAATTACAACATTTGTTATCATAAGATACTTATAATTTATCAGTATCATGATCAGGCCCACATTGTCCTGGGAAGAAGCATGATTGTCTATTGATGCGAATGATTATGACAAAAGACATAAGGACACTTTGATGATTTTGGAGTTATCCGTTGTAGGTGAATTGGTTCCTGTAGTTATCAGGCTGCACCACTCTGGGTGAATTTAAAGAACAAGCATCAGACATCCATGGCTAGACATGGCTAGACATTCTCTATGTCTTAAGAACCTTCTCTTTTGGTTTCACACTAAATAATGCTATCGCTTACATCTTCAAGAATGTACAGTATGTACCTGACATGAACAAATGTCTCTTGTCAGTTACTGATATTATCAAGAATTCCCAACTTGCGGAATGTTTTTGTAACAATGGATGTGAGGTGATGCATGTCCATAGCAACAACGTAATTGGTCTCTTATTGAAGAGAAGGGATTGTAGAAGTTAGTTGATCGCAAATTAGAAAAGTAATTTGCTTCGGCAGCAGCTGAAAACAGTACTGTATTTTTGGATGAGAAGTATAGACATCTTAATCCTAAATAATTGTCAGTAAGCATCACATGGTACAAGGATTACCATCTTTTCGGAAGTGTATTAATTCACCTGCTAGCTATCAAATTGGCAAGCAAAGTAGGCAACTGTCTGAAATGGGTAAAGTGTGGCGTGTGCAAAGTGTCTTGGATCTCATACACACATATTTATGTGGTGTTGATGTACAAGTCTGAATGCTTTTCACATTTTGTAGCATTCGGGTATATGGTGGAGAAACAAAATGGTTGCGGTGAGACAATGTAGGCAAATTTGCATCAAAAGAATTTTAGAATTTCTGCAAGCATGAGGTTGTCCAAAGACAGTATACAACTCGATATACTTCACAACAAAACAGAGTGGAGGAGGAGAAAGAGGACAATTATGGAGATGGTGAGGTGCATGGTGCACAGTTGGAATGTGTCCTATTGTTACTGAAAAAAGCAGTAAATACAACTGTCAACATTCTTAATAGAACTCCATATAAAGCTTTTAAAATGACACCTTTGAAGAAGCCTGGTTTTTAAGGAAATCATTGGCCAATTATTTTATGTTTTTGGGTGTGTTGCATTTGCATTGATTCTTAAATAATAAGAGAAGTAAATTAGATGCAAATTGCCAAAATGTATATATTGGCTACACTCTGTAGACTAAAGCACACAAGTTACTTGATATCCCTACCAACAAGATTGTTATTAGCAATGATGTTCTAGTATGTGAGAACATAACTTTCTTCTTAGATGATGGTAAACCCATTTATATTTCTATATGGTTTAGAACTACTAATGGTACTAGAACAGTTCTTGCTGGTGGAGTGAAACAAGAATTAGACTTGGAAAACTTGGATGGAAGTCCACTCTAGGAAAGAGGAAAACTTGTTCGAAGCAGGATGGAGGTCCATCCAAGACACGGACAATATTGGTATGTTATCAATCTGCTATTACTTGTACCATAGTTGAGAAAATCAAACTCGGCATGGACTTGGCAAGGCCAACTTTTGACTTGGACTTGGAATTGGTAAAAAAGCTCAAAACAACTTGGTTAAAAAACTGCAGAAAATGCAGTTTTTTGAATTTTTCTTGCTGCTGCTAAGTTTTTTCTTCAGAAGTCGAAAAATAGCGTGAGTTAAAAAAAGCTTGGCAAGTAAAAAGAAAGCTTACTGAATCTGTTAAAATAAAAAACATGGGAACTATCACTCAGGTGTGGGCTCGACGAGTTTTTCAAAAACTCTTCATGTTTTGTAACTATGATCTGAAAAAACATAATGGGACGAAGGTCAACTTAGATATTCAAAGTGGGATGAAGGTTTGTCCAAGTGAAGTACATCGAAAATTGAAATGGTATGAACAAGGTATGAAGGGTGTTTGAGAAGAGGAAAAAACAATAGGCGATCAATCCAGTCGTGATTTGCATTATGGGGCCCAGGATGTGGTGGTGTTGAAGACAACTCCATGAACCAACTTTTGGCACCATAAAGTTATGCTTTAGAGTTGTGCAACAAAAACAGGGCACAACAAAATCTATCTCATGAGAATGCAATTTTATTTACAAATAATGCAAATGTAAATACACTATAGAATAGAAGGCTCATGTATCCATGTTTACAACAATACATGGGCTTAGTACATGAGGTGCATGGCATTTTGTTTCAATGCAGTAGGAACAGTCTGAGTTTGTAGAGTGAGAAAAGAAGAATGTGAAGATGGGAGAGTATCGAGAACGAACTGAAGAAGCAAAACTAAAGAAGACGTAGCCTAATACAATCCTAAACTATATGCAAATTTACAATAGTTACAAGTAGTTGGGAGATGAAATGATTCAACTTCCTGACTGATCAAGAAGCAGTTTCAATGGTAGTTACAAAACTGCCCATTTTGTTTCTTCTACAACTGGCGCTAGTTTGTGAAGTGCCAATTGGTAAGACTAAACGAGTGTAGATATGTCCTTGATGCCTGGCATTGGAAAGATTTGCTCAGGGCATTTTGATGCCTGATGGTGATATGTGGAGTTGGTGCCACAGGTTTGTTTGTCTATGTGTTGGTGTTGTGGCAAGGCTAGCGCCAAAGTTATCATGAAGCTAGAGGTCGTGTTGGTGCCATGAGGAAATGTGAGTTTGCAAGAAGAAATGATGTTTGCTTGTCTGGTGAGAAGTCCAAATGTCGCTAGGCTTGTAAGTTGAAAGTTGTGGCATCATCATCCTTGGGACCTTGAGCAACCCTTGATTTGCTTAGATAATTCATCCCTCCTTGGGAAGCGGTGGTGCCCATCGTGTCAACCTTCAATTTTGGAAAAGAATGCTTGAAATGGTTAAGTGTGTACTACTTAGCTTGAGTTGAAAGCTGACTTTGCTTAACTACGTTGAATAGGTTTTGTGTCCCTTGGCGAGTACTCTTGCTAGTGGCATAGGTTCCTTAATGCATTTTGATGCTTGGTGGTGACATGTGGAGTTGTTGCCACAGGTCTGTTTCTTTGTGTGTTGGTGCCATGGCAAGGTTAGTACCAAAGTTGTCATGAAGCCATAGGTCGGGTTGGTGCCATGAGGAAATTTTTCTTTGCAAGAAGAAATGGTGTTTGCCTGTCTAGTGGGAAGTCCAAATGGGTGCCAAAGGCCTACAAGCTGAAAGTGTTGTGGCATCATCATATTTTGGGCCATGAGAGACCTCTAATTTGCTTAGATTTTTTCGTACCTCCTTGGGAAGCAATGGTCCCCATCCTGTCAACCTTTAATTTTGGGATAGAACGCTTGAATTGGTTAAGTGTGTTTATCTTAGCCAAAGTTGAAAATTAGCCTTGCTTAACAATGTTGAATAGCTTTTGTGTCACTTGGCGCGTGTTCTTGCCACTAATCAACTAATTTGCTACCATAGATTCCAACTGAGCAAGGTCTAGATTTGTTGGGTGCTGAACTACCATAGGCTCTAGGAGAGGGGAATTGTACAGATTGAGAACTGTGCATGAAACACTAGATGCATCCCCAAGTGAGGTGGCAAATCAAGAATGAAAGTGTTCTCACCTGCCACGGGTTGAATGGTGTAAGGACCATAACACAATGGTTTGATTTGTTGGTGTGGGTTGGAGAAGCATCCTTTAGATGGAGCCAAACCTTTTCTCCAACTTGAAACCGACGTGGCATTCTGCATTGATTGCAACGCTCTTTATAACTTCTTTGGTTACCATTGTAAGATCTCTTGTACCTAAGTCTAAATATTTTGCACTTGTAGAAATTGTTCAATCGTGTCTGCTTCCTTGTGGTGGCATCATGGCACTAGTTAGAATGTGGAAGGAAGACGATGTCTATACGAGCGTAGGGCTGAAATCCAAAGCATGCTTAAGGTTTGTGACTCATGGAGGTGTGAAGAGCTTTGTTATAGAACTGTTGGATGCATGACAAACTCTCAATCCATGTCTGAGGGTGGTGATGGTTCTACATCCAAAGTAGATGCACCAATAGTCTATTGATGATCTCAATCTGTCCATCTATCTATGGATGCAAGGCAATGGATACAATTGATCTTGGGAGGCTAAAGTAGACCCAAAATTACTGAAAGAACAGTTTGGCAGTTTTAGCTGCATCGATGCTCTTCTTGTAGGGAACCATGATCACCATTTTTTTGAACCTATCCACAACCATGAAAATGCAATTGTGTTGATGCCTTGTGGTTGGTAACCCTGAGAGATAATCCATGCTAATGGACTTTTAAGGTCTGGAAGGAATTGGCAAAGGTGTGTAGAGCCTCAGCTTCCTATTGGTCAACTTTGCAATGTTTCATGGTGCATAGGATCTGACATAGAGCTCCACTTCCTAATGCATGTGTGGCTATTGCTGTAGTGTACAAGTACCTTGATGACGCCAAAGTGTCCAACTACCTTAGAATAGTGAGCTTTCCATATAAGTAGTTGATGTGGTGTACCAGAAGGCACACAGAGCTTTCCAAGACACTACAACAATCCATCTTGAAGATGGTGGTCTAGCATTGATTTGTGTTATATCAACTATTGATGGATGTCAACGAAGTTGAGATCAGCTAGGTATAGCGCTTGCCAATTATTGGCAACTTGGTGCCATGTTCTTTGGCTTGAAGAACAATCAATAGTGTCTACACTGGTGGATAACTAAGACAATTTGTTGTCTAGTTCTCCTTTCCCTTGCAATGTTTGATTACAAGGTGGAATTGTTGCAGGTAAGTTATCCATTTCCTATGACATGCATTCTCTAGCTTTGTGAGTGCAAGAATTATAAAGGCCTGTGATCAAAATGGATGATAGCCTGCTTACCCATTATGTAGTGGTGCTATTGTTGAACAACTTGAATAGTGGTGTACAACTCGTACTTTGAGCAATGCTGAGCTATGATAGAAAGTGTCTAAGAATGGTATGCCGCTACATGCTCATTTTGGATCAGGATGGCACCAAGTGTATAGTCCGATGCATCGGTCTCAACTTCAAATGGTTGAATGATATGTGGCATAGCAAGTATTGACGTTGAACAAAGGCGTTACCTGATCTCATCAAATGCCTATCGTTACCATGAAATGTGATGAATCTTCACTGTACCATGCATGATTTGATTGAGAGGACATGACACATGTGAAAATTACAACAAGAACCTAAATCTCGTGCATTCTGTCAGATTCTTTGGGTTTGGCCACTCTTGGCTAACACAAATATTTTTTAGGTCTACACGTATGCCTTGGCGGTCAATGATGTATCCCAAGTAGGATATCTCTATGACACCAAAGTTGCAGTTGCCTAAGTTGGCTTGAAGCCTATGCTAGCATAGCATGTCCAAAACTTGGCGCACATGTTGTAGATGCTTCTCACAATTATTGCTAAAAATGAGGATGTTATCCAAGTAGACAATGGCAAAGGACCTTGTGAATGGTCACAAAACATCATTCATCATACACATGACTGTCGCCAGAGCATTGTTCAAGATGAAAGGCATAACCAACCATTCTTTGGTCTTGAAGGTAATATTCTATATGTTGGCAAGGTTGACAAGAACTTGATGATAATTTGAATTTAGGAAGGTCTTCATGAAGTATCATGCCCTGGGAGTTGGTCTAGCAAGTCAACAATGTGTGGTAGTGGGTACCTATTCTTCACTATGATTTTATTTAACACCTTGTAGTCAATGCAAAGTTACCATGTCCCATCCTTCTTTGGTGCTAGGACAATGGGATTGCGACAAGGAGATGAGCTTGGTCGAATCTTACGTTGATCAATCAACTCCTAAATTTGTCTCATGATTTTGTTGTTCTCTTTGACTGATCAATGATATAGTAGGTTGTTGGATAGTGATGATTTAGAGACCAAGTCAATTTGATGCTTCAATTAGCATTGTAGTGGTATTCTTTGGCGATCTTGGAAGACATCAAAATATGGATGAAGAAGGGTGTCCATTTGTTGAGACTGTGTTGAACAAGCTAAGATTGGTTCAACAAGGGTGAACTTCTTGACGCCATGGTTTATAGATTGAACCATAAGCAAAATAAATTTCTAATTATGAGAAAACTTCTTACATTGTTTTGCTGATACCGATGTCACTTTCTTCTGAGGTAAGCGCTCTAGTATGTGGTATGTCATCCCTTTGATGCACATAGACCATTGATGTGGACAGGCTTGGTAGGTCCCTTGGAGGTCAAAGAGGCATGGTCTTCCCAGCAAGACATCACAAATTTTCACTGGTGCCACATCATAGGTGATTGAGTCACGCATTGGCAAGATGCCATACTCAAGGGTGCATTGGCATCGAACCCCCATGTCTTTACACGCGTGAAGCCAACGTATTGAGTAAGGTTGTGGGTGTGTTGTTGTTTGGAAGCCCGAGTGTTTGATTGTGTCTTGCACAATGATGTTATTCTAGCTTCCTTTATCATCGATGATGTGGAGAGGCTTACCATTTACCTAACAACAAGTGTGAAACAAGCACTTATTCTTCAAAAGTGTAGGGATTGAGGCATTACCAGCCTGTTGTGTTTTAGCACTTAGGCATGTAGCGTCTATCTCCTCTTTACCTTCTAATCATAGGAATAGTTGTTTGCCTCTAGTTGCACTACTGGTGACATTTGTTGAACTCAACACTCAACGTCACTATAAGTGTGAGTCTTTGGGTGGCTGCACCACTTTTCACCAACTTTCTGTTTGCCTTTGTCTTGTGTTGTTGGAGGAACTTTGGGCTTAGATGGTGCAGAGGGGCCCTTGGACATTGGTGCTATATGTGGTCGTGCAATTGGCGACTTGGCTCTTGACACTAGTGGTGTCTTGTAGGTAGCTGACACTGGGCCTTATTGCTTTGCTTGCTTCTTCTTTTCTAGCTTTGATGCGAAGTGAAATGCTTATGGCAAGGAGTCCACTGGAAGGAACTCCATCTTTGAACAAAGTGGTAGTGAAGCCGACTAACGTAGTTAAGGACTTGATGCTTCATGTAGCTATTAATACTAATGGACTGAGAAGTTCATTAAATTTATTAGTATACTATTGGACATATTGGTCTTTGCATTGACGCAATTGTTGGAAATGCATGTATTCATCCTCGTCATGATGCAAGGTGTAGAGACGATCATGCATCAGCTTCACTAACGTTGTCTAGGTCATGATGTTGTCTCCTTCGTCTGCAAACCTGATGCTTGTGGCTTCCCATCAATAGGCAACCAATCTTGAGATCTTTAAGGCCAGGAAGACAAATCCTATCTGAGTTAAAGAATTGGTTGATAGAAAAGTATGCCTCAAGCTATTTAGACCATGTATGCAACTCTTTGGCATCGTATGGTCTAAGAAGATTGGAATGTCGATGTTGGTCTACACCTTGAGTCGATAGTGGCTTTGGAAAGGCGCACAGTTGGAAACTATAGACGTGGCTCCATATTGACCATGAGATCTTGGGACTACTTGAAGAGTGTTGTTCCTTTGTTCTTCTAGGGTTTCTCACATAGTTGAGAAAATCAGAATTGGATCGGAATCGACATGGAAAAAGAATGGGGAAAAATCGGGAATCGGCAAAAAAATTGAGAAAAATCGACAATTTTTCATTGAAAAAAAGCTTTTTTCATGCATATCACAATTTTTGGAAAAAAATTGGCAAAAATTGACAAAAATCAGCTAGGCTGTGAATTGGAAAAAATTGACTCGAATTGGGATTTTTTTTTGCAGATTTTCTCAACCATTATCTCAAATAAGTATCTTGACATGTCGTCTTGGTCTCTATTGTTGATGAATTTTCCATATCTGAAATTTCTCTACGAATGTCACATTCTTCAAGGTACTCAGACATGGAACCTGGTGCGACACCTTTATTCTTGTACCGTGAACGTGTATGAACAAACATTCAATAATGAAGCATATTGGAGTCTTTGTTCTTCGCAAGAATAATTGCAAAGAAGATAGAGTGAGATGAAAGAAATCAAATAAGTGCCAAACTGCTCTGATTCCACTTGATCCACATTGTGGGCCCCAGGATGTGGTGTGATGGAAGACAACTCCCTGAACCAGCTTGTGCCTACAAAAAATTATGCTTCAACATTGTAGAACAACCTTTCTCACACAACTGCAACTTTATCTATAGATAATGGAAATGTGAATACACTAAAGGCCAATGTAGCCATGTTGAGGGCGCTTAGTATATGAGGTGCATGGTGTTGCAAGGTGTAGGACACTTTGTTCCATTGCATTGAAATTGCAGGAACAACTTGAGTTTGTAGAGTGAGAAAGGAAGAATGGAAAATGGGAGTTCAGAACAGAACCGAAGAAGCAAAAGAATTAAAAAAGATGTAGTCTAAGACAATCGTAAGCTATATACAAATGTACAACAATTACAAGCAGTTGGGAGATGAAACAATTCAACTTCCTAACTGTTTAAGAAGTTGTTTCAATGGCAATTATAGAACTATCCATTCTATTTCTTTTGCAATTAGCGCTAGTTCATGAAGTTAATAGTGGACGTGTGAAGATGTGTCCTTTCCCTCTATGCATTTTGACGCTTGGTGGTGACATGTGGGGTTGGTGCCACAAGCTAGTTTGCTTGTGTCCATTGGTGCCATGATAAGGCTAGCACTAAACTGGTCATGACACCATAGGTCAAACTGGCACCATGAGGAAGTTTGACATTGGAAGAAGGAATGGCATTTGCCTATTTGGTGAGAAGTCCAAAGGGGTGCCAAGTCCTACAAGCTGAAAGTTTTGTGGCATTATCATCGTTGGGACCTTGAGCACCCCATGCTTTGCTTAAATCAAGACAAGCAAGAAATGAGCTTGTGTAAGATTCTGTGCAATCAAATTTTGCTTTGATTTTGAGATCTAAGAATTGAGCATATACAAAGAGGTGAAAGACAAACCTGAATGGAAAGCACCTATGAAGGCATAATATGATTGCTTTATAAAAAACAACACATGGAAATTATTACATTTACCCCAAATGAAGAAACTTGTTGGTTGTAAATGTGTTCATAAGTTAAAAGGTAGATCAGAGAACTCAATAAGTTTAAAGTGCACTTGGTTGCAAAAGGTTATGCACAGTAGGAAGGAATCAATTATGAAGACATTTTTTCCACAATTGAGAAATCTCCATTGCAGCATAATTCGATGAAAGGTATATCAGATGGATGTTAAAAGTCTTTTCTTGAATGACGACTTAGAAGAAGAGTTATATACAGTGTAGTCAGAAGATTTTCAGGAGATTTTCAGGTTACAAGTAAAAAGCATTTGGTTTGTAGGTTGATCAAGTCCTTGTACAGACTTAAGTAGGCTCCTTGAGCTTTGTACATCAAAATTGATTAACATGTTTTTTTTCAATTGGTTATGTGAGATTGAAATGGGCCCCACCCGTATTACATCATCACCACATAGTGGTATTACAACAAAGCTTGGATATTATCCATGTATCGCTTGGCAAGATTTGAACCTTGGTCTCCTCCTTAAATGTTGAGGAATCTAACCGGTTGAGCTAATGCCACTTGATAAAATTGATTAACATGTTACAAATTAAGGATTTAGGAATTTCTTTGATCCTACTCTATGTTAAAATTAGTAGCGATGACTTAGTAATTCTTATTGTATATGTGGATGATGTTTCCATCATCAGCAGGGGAGCCAACTTGATTCTAAACGTAATATCTGATCTATATTTTGTATTTGACATGACAAATGAAGGGCTTATGTACTATTTGCCTAGATGTAGAAATTTTTGGGAACTTGAGCATGCTATTTTGTATCTTAAAGGAAGTATGTCAAAACGCTTTGGGGAAAACTCATGACGTTTGATTGTAATCCAAGATCTATGCAAATGGAAGTTGGGCTAAAATGTCAACTCACACCAATTCATCTCTGGTCAATGAATCAACATATTGTCACTTGATGGATGACTTGATTTATCTGACCACTCGATTGAGTTTATGTTTTGGAGAGAGTTACCTGTCTCGTTTTATGCCAAAGCCATAGACAGAACATTTGTAGAATGCAAAACACATTCTTAGATATATCAAAGGAACCCTTAACTTTGATATTAGATATCAACATTTGGTGATAGTATACATTGATTTAGGATGGGTCAAGTCGATTGATGATAGGAAATTTATTATTGGGTACATCTTTATTCTTGGATCAGGAGTTATTTCTTGTCCGAGCAAAAGCTACAACACATAATTGTTTGGTCATATATTGAAGTAGAATATACAACAATAGTCAATGTAGGTTAGGTCCCAATTTGTGAGGCCATTTGGTTGCACTGCATAATGTATGATCTATGTATTAGATCAAACAGCTCCTCCAATTCATTGTGATAATCAAAGTGTGCTCAAGATGCAAAACAATTCTAGAATCCAATGTATCTTGCTAGAAAAAAACACATTGAGGTTCATCACCACTATATCCGACAACTAGTCGACAATGTAGATATTTGTCTTCATTATTGTCCAATTTTTTACTAGGTTGTGAGTATAATGACTAAACTGCTTGATAGAGGGAAAAATATCATTAAATTTAGAGATAATCACGAGATTGTGTCTGGTTTAGTCATTGAAGGGTTACTAGGAATATAAGCTATGAAATGTTGTAATCGTTTAGAATAATTAGGTTATAATTTGATAGTAATAGAATTAATCTACAGTCAAACCATGAGGTATCTTTTAGTTTATTTTTAGTGTCTATTATTAGTATGTTTGTTAGTTGTTATCCGTGAATCTCATTATAAGCATGTAATATTATTATAAATTGTTTTGAATACAAAGCCATTTGTATGGTCTTGTTGGCCACGGATCCGCCACACGGGAAGGACTTGGTGTGTCAATGCGCCCTAGACCCACGGACCAACATTGAAAGGAGTCGACCTTCTCCGGAGATTGGCACGAAAGGCATCCCTTCCTTCCGACCTTTCAATCTGCTGGGCGAATCTAGGGCGCAATAAGATTAAAATCCTATCCTAAGTGGCAGATTCGTAACCAACAGTTTCTCTGGCACGTCCGGTGGGACGAATAGTCTCCATATTTTAAGGAAGCCCGAGTTTGGTGAATCTCTGGTTTGCCTTCATCTGGCAAAATCACTCGGCGACTACGATCGAGCTAAAGATCCAGATTTCTTGATCGCAGGCGCTTTTTTTTAAGCTAATAGAAGACACCCCGGAGGAATCAAGGTTTGGTGAGCAGCCTTGACCTCACAAGCAGAGAAATGAATGTTCACCTACAGTCTCCATAATATGATTGCTTTATAAAAAACAACACATGGAAATTATTACATTTACCCCAAATGAAGAAACTTGTTGGTTGTAAATGTGTTCATAAGTTAAAAGGTATATCAGAGAACTCAATTAATAAGTTTAAAGTGCACTTGGTTGCAAAAGGTTATGCACAGTAGGAAGGAATCAATTATGAAGACATTTTTTCCACAATTGAGAAATCTCCATTGCAGCATAATTCGATGAAAGGTATATCAGATGGATGTTAAAAGTCTTTTCTTGAATGACGACTTAGAAGAAGAGTTATATACAGTGTAGTCAGAAGATTTTCAGGAGATTTTCAGGTTACAAGTAAAAAGCATTTGGTTTGTAGGTTGATCAAGTCCTTGTACAGACTTAAGTAGGCTCCTTGAGCTTTGTACATCAAAATTGATTAACATGTTTTTTTTCAATTGGTTATGTGAGATTGAAATGGGCCCCACCCGTATTACATCATCACCACATAGTGGTATTACAACAAAGCTTGGATATTATCCATGTATCGCTTGGCAAGATTTGAACCTTGGTCTCCTCCTTAAATGTTGAGGAATCTAACCGGTTGAGCTAATGCCACTTGATAAAATTGATTAACATGTTACAAATTAAGGATTTAGGAATTTCTTTGATCCTACTCTATGTTAAAATTAGTAGCGATGACTTAGTAATTCTTATTGTATATGTGGATGATGTTTCCATCATCAGCAGGGGAGCCAACTTGATTCTAAACGTAATATCTGATCTATATTTTGTATTTGACATGACAAATGAAGGGCTTATGTACTATTTGCCTAGATGTAGAAATTTTTGGGAACTTGAGCATGCTATTTTGTATCTTAAAGGAAGTATGTCAAAACGCTTTGGGGAAAACTCATGACGTTTGATTGTAATCCAAGATCTATGCAAATGGAAGTTGGGCTAAAATGTCAACTCACACCAATTCATCTCTGGTCAATGAATCAACATATTGTCACTTGATGGATGACTTGATTTATCTGACCACTCGATTGAGTTTATGTTTTGGAGAGAGTTACCTGTCTCGTTTTATGCCAAAGCCATAGACAGAACATTTGTAGAATGCAAAACACATTCTTAGATATATCAAAGGAACCCTTAACTTTGATATTAGATATCAACATTTGGTGATAGTATACATTGATTTAGGATGGGTCAAGTCGATTGATGATAGGAAATTTATTATTGGGTACATCTTTATTCTTGGATCAGGAGTTATTTCTTGTCCGAGCAAAAGCTACAACACATAATTGTTTGGTCATATATTGAAGTAGAATATACAACAATAGTCAATGTAGGTTAGGTCCCAATTTGTGAGGCCATTTGGTTGCACTGCATAATGTATGATCTATGTATTAGATCAAACAACTCCTCCAATTTATTGTGATAATCAAAGTGTGCTCAAGATGCAAAACAATTCTAGAATCCAATGTATCTTGCTAGAAAAAAACACATTGAGGTTCATCACCACTATATCCGACAACTAGTCGACAATGTAGATATTTGTCTTCATTATTGTCCAATTTTTTACTAGGTTGTGAGTATAATGACTAAACTGCTTGATAGAGGGAAAAATATCATTAAATTTAGAGATAATCACGAGATTGTGTCTGGTTTAGTCATTGAAGGGTTACTAGGAATATAAGCTATGAAATGTTGTAATCGTTTAGAATAATTAGGTTATAATTTGATAGTAATAGAATTAATCTACAGTCAAACCATGAGGTATCTTTTAGTTTATTTTTAGTGTCTATTATTAGTATGTTTGTTAGTTGTTATCCGTGAATCTCATTATAAGCATGTAATATTATTATAAATTGTTTTGAATACAAAGCCATTTGTATGGTCTTGTTGGCCACGGATCCGCCACCTGGGAAGGACTTGGTGTGTCAATGCGCCCTAGACCCACAGACCAACATTGAAAGGAGTCGACCTTCTCCGGAGATTGGCACGAAAGGCATCCCTTCCTTCCAGCCTTTCAATCTGCTGGGCGAATCTAGGGCGCAATAAGATTAAAATCCTATCCTAAGTGGCAGATTCGTAACCAACAGTTTCTCTGGCACGTCCGGTGGGACGAATAGTCTCCATATTTTAAGGAAGCCCGAGTTTGGTGAATCTCTGGTTTGCCTTCATCTGGCAAAATCACCTGGCGACTCTGACTGAGCTAAAGATCCAGATTTCTTGATCGCAGGCGCTTTTTTTTAAGCTAATAGAAGACACCCTGGAGGAATCAAGGTTTGGTGAGCAGCCTTGACCTCACAAGCGAGAGAAATGAATGTTCACCTACAGTCTCCATAATATGATTGCTTTATAAAAAACAACACATGGAAATTATTACATTTACCCCAAATGAAGAAACTTGTTGGTTGTAAATGTGTTCATAAGTTAAAAGGTATATCAGAGAACTCAATTAATAAGTTTAAAGTGCACTTGGTTGCAAAAGGTTATGCACAGTAGGAAGGAATCAATTATGAAGACATTTTTTCCACAATTGAGAAATCTCCATTGCAGCATAATTCGATGAAAGGTATATCAGATGGATGTTAAAAGTCTTTTCTTGAATGACGACTTAGAAGAAGAGTTATATTAGTGTAGTTAGAAGATTTTCAGGTTACAAGTAAAAAGCATTTGGTTTGTAGGTTGATCAAGTCCTTTTACAGACTTAAGTAGGCTCCTCGAGCTTTGTACATCAAAATTGATTAACATGTTTTTTTTCAATTGGTTATGTAAGATTGAAATGGGCCCCACCCGTATTACATCATCACCACATAGTGGTATTACAACAAAGCTTGGATATTATCCATGTATCGCTTGGCAAGATTTGAACCTTGGTCTCCTCCTTAAATGTTGAGGAATCTAACCGGTTGAGCTAATGCCACTTGATAAAATTGATTAACATGTTACAAATTAAGGATTTAGGAATTTCTTTGATCCTACTCTATGTTAAAATTAGTAGCGATGACTTAGTAATTCTTATTGTATATGTGGATGATGTTTCCATCATCAGCAGGGGAGCCAACTTGATTCTAAACGTAATATCTGATCTATATTTTGTATTTGACATGACAAATGAAGGGCTTATGTACTATTTGCCTAGATGTAGAAATTTTTGGGAACTTGAGCATGCTATTTTGTATCTTAAAGGAAGTATGTCAAAACGCTTTGGGGAAAACTCATGACGTTTGATTGTAATCCAAGATCTATGCAAATGGAAGTTGGGCTAAAATGTCAACTCACACCAATTCATCTCTGGTCAATGAATCAACATATTGTCACTTGATGGATGACTTGATTTATCTGACCACTCGATTGAGTTTATGTTTTGGAGAGAGTTACCTGTCTCGTTTTATGCCAAAGCCATAGACAGAACATTTGTAGAATGCAAAACACATTCTTAGATATATCAAAGGAACCCTTAACTTTGATATTAGATATCAACATTTGGTGATAGTATACATTGATTTAGGATGGGTCAAGTCGATTGATGATAGGAAATTTATTATTGGGTACATCTTTATTCTTGGATCAGGAGTTATTTCTTGTCCGAGCAAAAGCTACAACACATAATTGTTTTGTCATATATTGAAGTAGAATATACAACAATAGTCAATGTAGGTTAGGTCCCAATTTGTGAGGCCATTTGGTTGCACTGCATAATGTATGATCTATGTATTAGATCAAACAACTCCTCCAATTTATTGTGATAATCAAAGTGTGCTCAAGATGCAAAACAATTCTAGAATCCAATGTATCTTGCTAGAAAAAAACACATTGAGGTTCATCACCACTATATCCGACAACTAGTCGACAATGTAGATATTTGTCTTCATTATTGTCCAATTTTTTAGTAGGTTGTGAATATAATGACTAAACTGCTTGATAGAGGGAAAAATATCATTAAATTTAGAGATAATCACGAGATTGTGTCTGGTTTAGTCATTGAAGGGTTACTAGGAATATAAGCTGTGAAATGTTGTAATCGTTTAGAATAATTAGGTTATAATTTGATAGTAATAGAATTAATCTACAGTCAAACCATGAGGTATCTTTTAGTTTATTTTTAGTGTCTATTATTAGTATGTTTGTTAGTTGTTATCCGTGAATCTCATTATAAGCATGTAATATTATTATAAATTGTTTTGAATACAAAGCCATTTGTATGGTCTTGTTGGCCACGGATCCGCCACATGGGAAGGACTTGGTGTGTCAATGCGCCCTAGACCCACGAGACCAACATTGAAAGGAGTCGACCTTCTCCGGAGATTGGCACGAAAGGCATCCCTTCCTTCTAGCCTTTCAATCTTCAGGCGAATCTAGGGCGCAATAAGATTAAAATCCTATCCTAAGTGGCGATTCGTAACCAACGGTTTCTACAGCACGCCGGTGGGACGAATAGTCTCCATATTTTAAGGAAGCCCGAGTTTGGTGAATCTCCGGTTTGCCTTCATCCGGCAAAATCACTCGGCGACTCCGATTGAGCTAAAGATCCAGATTTCTTGATCGCAGACGCTTTTTTTTAAGCTAATAGAAGACACCCCGGAGGAATCAAGGTTTGGTGAGCAGCCTTGACCTCACAAGCAGAGAAATGAATGTTCACCTACAATCTCCATAATATGATTGCTTTATAAAAAACAACACATGGAAATTATTACATTTACCCCAAATGAAGAAACTTGTTGGTTGTAAATGTGTTCATAAGTTAAAAGGTAGATCAGAGAACTCAATTAATAAGTTTAAAGTGCACTTGGTTGCAAAAGGTTATGCACAGTAGGAAGGAATCAATTATGAAGACATTTTTTCCACAATTGAGAAATCTCCATTGCAGCATAATTCGATGAAAGGTATATCAGATGGATGTTAAAAGTCTTTTCTTGAATGACGACTTAGAAGAAGAGTTATATACAGTGTAGTCAGAAGATTTTCAGGAGATTTTCAGGTTACAAGTAAAAAGCATTTGGTTTGTAGGTTGATCAAGTCCTTGTACAGACTTAAGTAGGCTCCTCGAGCTTTGTACATCAAAATTGATTAACATGTTTTTTTTCAATTGGTTATGTGAGATTGGAATGGGCCCCACCCGTAATGCATCATCACCACATAGTGGTATTACAACAAAAGCTTGGATATTATCCATGTATCTCATGGCAAGATTTGAACCTTGGTCTCCTCCTTAAATGTTGAGGAATCTAACCGGTTGACCTAATGCCACTTGATAAAATTGATTAACATGTTACAAATTAAGGATTTAGGAATTTCTTTGATCCTACTCTATGTTAAAATTAGTAGCGATGACTTAGTAATTCTTATTGTATATGTGGATGATGTTTCCATCATCAGCAAGGGAGCCAACTTGATTCTAAACGTAATATCTGATCTATATTTTGTATTTGACATGACAAATGAAGGGCTTATGTACTATTGCCTAGATGTAGAATTTTTTGGGAACTTGAGCATGCTATTTTGTATCTTAAAGGAAGTATGTCAAAACGCTTTGGGGAAAACTCATGACGTTTGATTGTAATCCAAGATCTATGCAAATGGAAGTTGGGCAAAAATGTCAACTCACACCAATTCATCCCTGGTCAATGAATCAACATATTGTCACTTGATGGATGACTTGATTTATCTGACCACTCGATTGAGTTTATGTTTTGGAGAGTTTTACCTGTCTCGTTTTATGCCAAAGCCATAGACAGAACATTTGTAGAATGCAAAACACATTCTTAGATATATCAAAGGAACCCTTAACTTTGATATTAGATATCAACATTTGGTGATAGTATACATTGATTTAGGATGGGTCAAGTCGATTGATGATAGGAAATTTATTATTGGGTACATCTTTATTCTTGGATCAGGAGTTATTTCTTGTCCGAGCAAAAGCTACAACACATAATTGTTTTGTCATATATTGAAGTAGAATATACAACAATAGTCAATGTAGGTTAGGTCCCAATTTGTGATGCCATTTGGTTGCACTGCATAATGTATAATCTATGTATTAGATCAAACAACTCCAATTTATTGTGATAATCAAAGTGTGCTCAAGATGCAAAACAATTCTAGAATCCAATGTATCTTGCTAGAAAAAAACACATTGAGGTTCATCACCACTATATCCGACAACTAGTCGACAATGTAGATATTTGTCTTCATTATTGTCCAATTTTTTAGTAGGTTGTGAATATAATGACTAAACTACTTGATAGAGGGAAAAATATCATTAAATTTAGAGATAATCACGAGATTGTGTGTGGTTTAGTCATTGAAGGGTTACTAGGAATATAAGTTGTGAAATGATGTAATCGTTTAGAATAATTAGGTTATAATTTGATAGTAATAGAATTAATCTACAGTCAAACCATGAGGTATCTTTTAGTTTATTTTTAGTGTCTATTATTAGTATGTTTGTTAGTTGTTATCCGTGAATCTCATTATAAGCATGTAATATTGTTATAAATTGTTTTGAATACAAAGCCATTTGTATGGTCTTGTTGGCCACGGATCCGCCATCTGGGAAGGACTTGGTGTGTCAATGCGCCCTAGACCCACGGACCAACATTGAAAGGAGTCGACCTTCTCCGGAGATTGGCACGAAAGGCATCCCTTCCTTCCGGCCTTTCAATCTGCTGGGCGAATCTAGGGCGCAATAAGATTAAAATCCTATCCTAAGTGGCAGATTCGTAACCAACAGTTTCTGCAGCACGCCCGGTGGGACGAATAGTCTCCATATTTTAAGGAAGCCCAAGTTTGGTGAATCTCTGGTTTGCCTTCATCTGGCAAAATCACCTGGCGACTCTGACTGAGCTAAAGATCCAGATTTCTTGATCGCAGGCGCTTTTTTTTAAGCTAATAGAAGACACCCCGTAGGAATCAAGGTTTGGTGAGCAGCCTTGACCTCACAAGCAGAGAAATGAATGTTCACCTATAGTCTCCATATTTTAAGGAAGCCCGAGTTTGGTGAATCTCTGGCTTGCCTTCATCTGGCAAAATCACCATGGCAAATCCCTCATACAATGCATTGACCTAGAATGCAGCTGTGTGGAGCTCAAGAGGCAGATCTCGTCCAAGTCCAACGATGGGAATATGGAAACACCGCCCAAATGATGAATAATATGGTTGCTTGCAGTTTCCATCAGGAGACGGGCCAAGAGGAGGAACAAAATCCAGTGGCAAATTTTGAGTACAAAGAGGGCACATTGTTGCACCCTTTTTGTGTCCCAGGGCATAGCACGCAAGCATTCGGCCAAAGCCCAATAAGCATGCCTCACCAACAGGCTGATCCTGAGGAGACCCCAACATAAGGCCTATCGCCGGAAAGCTCCTGCTATCGCATCAAGGAGTTGGAGGAACCCGTGCTCGAGAGCCCACAGGCGGTGGACTCTCTAGAGTGGTGGTATTGGCTCCAACCATCACCGCAACCGGTACCCGAAGAGGGCTCTCGTGTGGCAAATCTCCTTGCCACATTGTTCATGGGTACCGGCATGAATGATAACTTGCCACGTTGCACCATGTTTGCAACCTGGCAAACTTTGGGAGGCTAGCCGAACTACAAAGATCGACTGAAGTACAATCAGATCTGGTTCGGACACTGCAGGTCCACTAGATAGGCAACCAAAGCTAGATTTGTGGTGGCGGCATGCCAATCATGTCGTAAAATTTTGTGTAAATAATATAAATAGACCGACTAATAAGCAAAGTTTCAGTTGTTTTCTTAGTTTAGTTTGTGCAGTTTTTTTTAGTGCGCCAAGGGGGGCCATGGGTGCCAAGGGTTTGAGAAGGAGGTTGCTGCCGGCAGTGAGTATCAAGAGGACAGCGAGGGTGACTCTGTTGCCCAATGGATAAAGGCCTGGGTCCTCACATTGAGGCGAGCTCAATGCCCCGTGAGCCGCTAGGAATGTTGGCATTTTTGCCACATTAATTTTTTTTTATAAACTTTGGCCCAAGTATGGAGCTGTAAAGCGGCAAAGAGCATACAGAGGTGTTCGGGTTTTCGCGGGCCCTAAACGGGGATGAAAAAGTGGATGAAATGAGCTTTGGATATTCCATTATTGCAGATCTTTTCGCAAGCTTTCCGACGATATATTATAATAGGCGATCGGGTTAGCTGATCAAAAGTTATGGCCCCGGGAAGCAGAACCAGGAAGCTCAATTTCAGGCCAGAAAATTGGCTAAGTGTTCAGCCCGCCCGACTTCGCTGCGCTTTTTGACTTCGAAAGAAGAAAAGTGCAATATTTGGCCAAGTGTTGGCCGCCCGACTTCGCTGCGCCACCGCCCGACTTCGCTGCGTCGTCCGACTTCGGAAGAAGAAAAGTGCAAAATTTGGCTAAGTGTTGGCCGCCCGACTTCGCTGCGCCGCCCGACTTCGGAAGAAGAAAAGTGCAATATTTGGCTAAGTGTTGGCCGTCCGAGACTTTGCTAGCCGCCCGACTTTTCAAAAGTGTGCCCTCTTTGTACTTAGAATTTGCCACTGGATTTTGTTCCTCCTCTTGGCCCGTCTCCCGATGGAAACTGCAAGCAACCATATTATTCATCATTTGGGCGGTGTTTGCATATTCCCATCGTTGGCCTTGGACGAGATCTGCCTCTTGAGCTCCACACAGCTGCATTCTAGGTCTTTGCATAGTATGAGGGATTTGCCATGGTGATTTTGCCAGATGAAGGCAAGCCAGAGATTCACCAAACTCGGGCTTCCTTAAAATATGGAGACTGTAGGTGAACATTCATTTCTCCGCTTGTGAGGTCAAGGCTGCTCACCAAACCTTGATTCCTCCGGGGTGTCTTCTATTAGCTTAAAAAAAAGCGCCTGCGATCAAGAAATCTGGATCTTTAGCTCAGTCAGAGTCGCTAGGTGATTTTGCCAGATGAAGGCAAACCAAAGATTCACCAAACTCGGACTTCCTTAAAATATGGAGACTGTTCGTCCCACCGAGCGTGCCAAAAACTGTTGGCCACGGATCCGCGACCTGGGAAGGACTTGGTGTGTCAATGCACCCTAGACCTGCAGACTAACATTGAAAGGCCGGGAGGAAGGGATGCCCCCCGTGCCGATATTCGGAGAAGGCCGACTCCTTTCCTAACCTACTTGGGGGTTTTTAGATAAGGGTGCAAGAAAGAGATTAAAAAGGTGAAGGGAACTGGAAAGAGATTGAAAAGATAAGGGAACAGGAAAGAGATGTAAATATCATACGTTTCAGGTGGGGGAAGAACAAGCAGCACGATCGCAAATTTGCATCCGAACCAACAACCATCAAAACAAAGCATGTAACAAAAATTGCAACTGCGATTCTATCCTATGTATCTTTCTGTTTTGTATTCCAAATCCAAATAATCACCAATGCTCAAATCCAGGATTCAGAATTCAAACAGACAGAAATATAAATGGACATGAAGCAGAAATACTAGCAGAAGGCAGCATAAAAGACAAAGACAAGAAGCAGAGCCAAGGATGCTTTGAATTAAGTAGAAGGTGGTCCGTCACAGCAGAGTCCTCTAGCAATATGTTCCCCCCTTTTACAATCAAATGAACTTCCTTTTATAGCAGGAATTTTCCCCCAAAATACAATCATGCACGGATCCCAAGAACGGCAAAAGCTGTAAAAAGTTGCTCTGATGAGACCCCGTCGGTTGTACTTGTACTTTGGATATGGCTGTTCTGAAAACTGTACATTTCCGGACAGGTCTGGTGGGTGGGAAAGCCAGGTCCGGTTAAATGTGGTAGATGCGGTACAGTTTGTTCTTCAATGTTCATCTACCCCATACCCTGACAGCACATTATCTGTCATATCATGGCAGGCACAAATCCCGAAACTGCACACTTGTCCATGATCTGAAGTCCGCTAATGAAGGGGGAAATGACGGATGGCACTTAAGGAAGACAGCGAAGTTGGGTGGCCAACACTTAGCCAAATTTTGCACTTTTCTTCTTTCGAAGTCGGACGGCGCAACGAAGTCGGGCGGCCAAATTTTGCACTTTTCTTCTTCCGAAGTCGGACGGCGGCGCAGCGAAGTCGAGCGGCCAACACTTAGCCAAATTTTGCACTTTTCTTCTTCCGAAGTCGGATGGCGCAGCGAAGTCGGGCGGCCAACACTTAGCCAAATTTTGCACTTTTCTTCTTTCGAAGCCGGACGGCGCAGCGAAGTCGGGCGGCCAACACTTAGCCAAATTTTGCACTTTTCTTCTTCCGAAGTCGGGCAGCGGCGCAGCGAAGTCGGGCGGCCAACACTTAAGCCAAATTTTGCACTTTTCTTCTTCCGATGTCGGACGGTGGTGCAGCGAAGTCGGGCAGCCAACACTTAGCCAAATTTTGCACTTTTCTTCTTCCGAAGTCGGACGACGCAGCGAAGTCGGGCGGCCAGCGAAGTCGGGCGGGCTGAACACTTAGCCAATTTTCTGGCCTGAAATTGAGCTTCCTGGTTCTACTTCCCAGGGCCATAACTTTTGATCCGCTGACCCGATCGCCTATTATAATATATCGCCGGAAAGCTTGCGAAAAGATCTGCAATGATGGAATATCCAAAGCTCATTTCATCCACTTTTTCATCCCCATTTAGGGCCCGCGAAAACCCGAACACCTCCGCATGCTCTTTACCGCTTTGAAGCTCCATACTTAGGCCAAAGTTTATCAAAAAAAACATTAATGTGGCAAAAATGTCAACAGGTCTATGTGCTAAATCTTACAAAAACAATATGTCCAAGGTATTTTAGGGATGTCTTAATAAAGTCATACTTAGATTCCTTTACAGGCAACATTTTATTGCATAAGACTTCCAAGTACAATGTCCAAGTTCCCTAAGTCTTGCATTAATATCCTGTTATGAACAAGGATAACATAAAAAAAACAAGGAGTACAATGTCCAAGTGCCCTAAGTCTTGCATTAATATCCTGTTATGAACAAGGATAACATAAAAAAAACAAGGATAAATTTATGCAGGGACTTACTTGATAGACTATTCCTTAGTGTCCAGAAAGTTGCAGGAGCATTTCCAAGCCTAAAAGGCATCACTCAGAATTGATAATTCCCATAACGAGTTTAGAAAGTTATTTTATTTTGGTCTTGGGGCTGAATTTGGATTTGGTAATGCCTAAGTGTAGGCCACTCTTTGAGAAATACTTTGCTCCATGTAGCTTATCTAGTAGATCATCAATCTTGGGCATTGGAAATTTGTTTTATAGATCGTGCTTTGATTGAATTCCTTGTAATGAACATTGTATGGTAAGGGCTATCCTACTTCCTAGCCATAATGATTTTTACTATGAGTGATGATCCCTGTTTCCAATACGTCTTGCACAACTCTTTCAATCTCTAATTTTTGAATGTGCCTCTACCTCTATGGATGAACTACTATGGGCCCCTTTGTAGGGTCAAAATCATTAATATGTTCCAATCCTCTATCTAGGAAGACTCTTTGGTGGTTCTTAAAATACTTTTCTCTGCTTATGGATTATGTTTGATAACCTTGAGAAATGAACACGTTGATTAGAGAGGTCTGCATCCATGCAGTACAAACGGGCCATAAAAACAACATGCCTTTTCTTCAAAATCTTAGCCATCTAGCTAGATTCAACAGTTTTGATCTCCTTTAGGGCAAAGATTTAATACTATATTCACAATCCTCTCATGTCAATGGAAGGAATCTATCCATATTATTGGTTAAGTTCATAGTGAGTACAACTGTGGCACACCTAAAACAATGTCAAACCCACATCATCTACAACATAAAAGTTGTCCTTGAGGTTGTAATCAACCACATTCAGCTCCACATTGTGCACCACTCCTACACATTGAATGTTGTGGTGGCCTAGCACTCATATAGGGACATTTTCAAAGGTGTCAAGATGGAGACCTAGTCTATGGACTTGCTTTTTATGTAAGTGTGCTTCCATAGTCTACTGTAACTAAACCCTATCATTTTGATATAGTTATAAAACTTTAAGGTGTCTAGGCAGTGGAATTCAGTCATTGCAATCAAAGACACAGATGGTTCCCTCTTTCTATAGTGGTTTTGGTGGCTCTTGTATACACTCGAACATCAAGTTGCTTATGGATATCTTTATTTGACTCACTCTGGCTCAGATGAGTACACATCTTCAAGTTTTAAATATGTAAGACATTTCAAAGGTTTACGAGAATGATCCTTACTCCAATGTTGGGCACATTTTTTTCCAGGTATTGGAAGATGTGAGAGCAGGGATTTGCGTGAATTGATGACTAGGATTTGTAAACTGTGATGACTCAGACTTTTCTCCTTAATATCTATTCAAATGTATACTTTTCTTTCCAAGAACTCAAAAACTTCCTCCAAATAGCATACAAATATGCTTTTGATCTCCAACTGATAGAAAACACACTTCTAGAACAACTTTTGGTTTAAATTTCCTTGTCTCAGTTCAAATTTCTGACAATAAATTGGAGTTGTAGATTGCATGTACAAAGTCTACTGGGATCCTAGCCTTCGATGCCAGAACTTAAAATCTCTCTGTTAATTCTTCAAAGTTGTCTTTTTTTGAAATAAGTCGATGAGTTGGATAAAGTATGATCCAAATTTCGATCAGCTCTCTGGGTTAGCACATTGGCAAAACCACTAAAACCCTTTTTAAGGTTTTGAGAGACCTATTTATCCCCCATTGTGTGGGCTGCCTCACCTACGTATGCAAGGCAGCATTTAACTTCTTCTCATGGTCATAAATGTGTGGACCTTGGATCTCATGGTCATAAATGTGTGCACCTTGGATGCCAAATCCAGCTTGCTTATCCATGTATAATCTTCCACTTCTTTCCCAAAATCATATTGTGGAATCTTCATTTAGATATTAAATTATGGTTTATATGAGTTTTGAGTGGATTGTGAGCATGGGGATATATTGTGCTTTATTTCATACAAAGGGGTTTATCTTCTCTTCCTCAAAAAGTTTGCCATAGTGCGTTGAAGTTCTTCCATTCTGACATACAACATTTTTAATGAAGATTAACACCGTGTGATTCATATGCTCAGCCAAGTCTTGAAAAATCTCATTCAGCTGTTTATGCACAACCTCAGATCGATTCTTTCATGTTTTCATATTTTTTTTTTTGCAGATGATGCGAAGATTGGTTGAAGCTTTCCTTACCACTGGCAATGTTTGTAAGGAAAATAATACCATATTGCAATGGAAATGAAAAACGTTTGAAAATAACAGGGATACCTGCACATCAAAGCTGGATTTGCATTTGCAAATCCAACTAAGAATGACACATGAGATCCAAAGTGGAAGCTCTCTTTTTAAGCTTCTGTTTAAAATGACAAAATGATAAATAGAATAGGTTTATCCTATCATTTTTACTCTGGGGAAGAAGCCACAGTAAATTATAATGCTTCATTAAGCTCCCAATCTAAAAAACTTTAGACTATATGTTGTGCCTAGGAGGCACGCTGCAATGAGTTACAACAATGCAGACAAGAAGTGCAAAGTTACCAACTTTATGAGATTCCATCAATCAGTTTGCTTCCTTCAGAATAAACTTCCCCAAAAGAATATGCATTGATAAAAGTGAGATTAGTCATCCTAAAGCAAGATTGTTGAGCCTATATGATGTATCATCTTAAAAGTAATAAATATACCTGACCATGTTTGAATTAAATTCGATACATGTTTTTAGAGAAACATCTAATGTAGAAATGGAAAGTTACTCTATTTTTCCTGTTCATTATCAGAAATGTGTGGTGCCTCTGCTAAATGTCCTTTTGCTATGGTTTTCAGATCTATTATATATCTTGTATAGACAACATCTGCTTTTGTGTAGGCAGTTCGAAGGTTGATATGCATGGCCATGTGATTGTGCATTACATGTTATCTGCATCAGCAGCTACCCACATTGTTGTTAATATGTTCTCGTAGTGAATTATGTCAAATGCCAAACTAACGATAAGTAATAATTTTGAGATTCAAATTATCAGTTAATTTAGAATAATTTTGAGATTCAAAATATCAGTTGATTTAGAATTTACTTGCTTATACATAGGTGTTCAGAATTCACACCAAAAGTTGTTCTTCTCTTATAAGCCTGATCCTCAAAAGTGTCATGTATCTCTGACCACTGATCTGCAAATGCCTTGGTCAACAGAAGTAATTGCAACTGCTTAAAGCTCCCAGAGTGTATTATATTGTGATTAGCTCAGTTTGAACTCAAAAGATATATGGTCTTCTTTTTGTTAGAGGGATTAATCATTAAAGCAAGACATACATCGTTCTAGGAAATAAATAATCTAAGATATAAATAAACAATTATTCTTGAAAGACTATCCCTAAAGGTTTCTGAACAGGGGAAAAAACAGATTAACAATATATTTAACCAAATCTTTCTGATTTTTGAAACAATCTTTTTTAAAGGCATGATACAGTATCAAGTTCCCATTGAAGTTCTAAAGGATGTATAACTTGCTGCGAACTTTGCATCCAAGTTTAATTACAATTAAGTTTGGTTTGATGCAAATCAGGGTTGGGGTCATTTTACATTGTAGTGGAAAGTTCACGTTGAAGTTCTAAAAGATGTACAACTTGCAGCGAACTTCGCATCCTGCATCCGAGTTTAATTACAATTAAGGTTTGGTTTGATGCAAACCAATGTTGGGGCCATTTTACATTGTAGTGGAAAGTTCACATTGAAGTTCTAAAGGATGTATATAACTTGCGGTGAACTTTTCATCCTGCATCCGAGTTTAATTACAATTAAGTTTGGGTTTGATGCAAACCAAAGTTGGGGTCATTTTATAGTTCAGGTCTGATTTGTTTATATTTGACTTGCACTTTATGGTTGCTGACTTTGTTAAAGGGTAATTCAGATATCTTTGTCTGATATTAATAGTATTATTAATAGTAACTAATACTATAAATAAAATGGGTCCGAGGTGTAGACTAATTGGTGTGACGAAATCCCGTAAGGGGGATGGATGCCCAGGGTTCAGATCTCGGACCTTGTCGGTCTGAACGCTTGTTCCTTTCCTAGTGCTTTCGACGATTTAAAAGGTTTTAAATGAATGCGGCATGGTGGTTATAAGGGCAGACTGCACGATGTACTGTTGTTAGCTTTTGATGATATATTAAAGGAAATGCAACCACAAAATCTAAAATGAGCAAATAATGTTAACTATATGATAATGGCAATATAATATGCAGGAAAACTATATGAGAAACTTCTGCAATAACTCATAAAATAGTCATTAATGAAAGCTCGTGAAAATAGTACAATGTAATCTAATGAAGGTCCTAAACACTCCAATTTTTTTGCATGATCTACATTTTATCTACCTTCTCTTTTCATCACTATGATCTACTATTCTATATGCTTCTCTCTTGCATTCTCTCCTTTGCTTTACTCTATCAAAGGTCTATAGAGAGAGATATGAACCTTGGCCTTTCATCTATCCATGACTCTTCATCTACCTAACCTATGACTCATGTACATGTGGACTATATGTACATTTACATCATTGCACATTCTAACACTTGTACATTTATTATATTGCATGAAGTAACTACTCAAACTCCTAAGCTAAATGTTTACCCAAGGTGGTACATTGGCATGTACCAAATAATGTAATATATTCCAACACCCCCCGTATCACATTATGTGGTCAATATGAGTCATGCTCTTCATCTCGATTAGGTTCTTTTGGTCCAGTCTTCATATTGTCTTTTCTTCTCTTCATCATTCCACTGTTTTTTGGTATTTCAAAGTGAGTGGTAAAATCTGTTCTTGAAGTTTTTCATCTTTGATGAACTAGAGATATCATAACTTTGCAAGTTATAAGTGGATCAAAATTGATCCATTTTCTTTCCTTTGGTTCTTAAATGACCTGTCTCCTCCTTCAAAAATTTCAAACTTGAATTCACTGTTAGTAGATGCTTCTAAAATAAGAATGGGAAAGAAACAATCTAATCTGAATATTAATTTCTCTTCAAATCTTTTATATTACTTGTCTTTATAGTAACAGAAGAAAGATGAGTGAGATTTTCCTCTACAATATTTACATGGATGAAAACTCCAACAATTTCTCATGACCAAATTTGTTC
This sequence comes from Wollemia nobilis, assembly GCA_028583015.1. Lineage (NCBI taxonomy): Eukaryota > Viridiplantae > Streptophyta > Pinopsida > Araucariales > Araucariaceae > Wollemia > Wollemia nobilis. Next base: position 24,964,387 of record JAQPPZ010015824.1, on the reverse strand, counting down.
CAATAAATGCATGGTGAAGATATCCCAATTTGTTTGTTACTTGTTTTAGAAGAATCAAGTTCATCCATTTCCTTGATGAAATAGTCAAACCATCTGTGTACAATTGAATCTATTCCATATTTACTTCTTTCATAAATTTGTATGACATCTTTATGATCAATATTCTTTTCTATCTTTTGAATATGGTTTTTGATAATATAGTTGTCATCAATTCCTTTCATCATATCATTGGAAGATATTTCTAAAGAATTTACTTTTGACAAACTATTAGTTTGTGAGTTTTTAGAAATATTTCTAAACCATATTGGTTCTTCACTTCTAATTGCATTTTCCTTATTATCATTTCTAGAATCAAGTATGTCTTTGAACCATTTTGATTCCTTGAAACCTATATACTTAATAAGTTTTTCCATAGTTCCTTTTGAAGTAATATTTCTTGTTAAAAAGGAACAATTTTGATAGAATTTTAAAATTTCTAAACCTTTGAGGTTGACTACCTTATGACTCCCTAGTTTTGAGTATATGATCAAACTTGATAAAATATTTTCTATTCTCAAGTTTTGTAGAACCCCTTATATCTCCCAAGTGTTTTGAATGTACTATGGTCTTGATAAAGTGCTTAGCTTCCTTTAGATTTCCTTTTGAGTTGAATCCTTAATGTTTTGATGACAATTTTAATATAATGTTAAACTCCTAGTTTTTCAACTTATTTCTCCCAATTGATATATGCACTTTCAATTTGATAAAGTTCTCTATTTTTCAAGACCCTGGATTCCTTTTGCCCCTTAAATTTGTATAAGAGACTAGTATCAACAATAATTTTTCAATTTTCAAGCAATTCTATGTTTTGCTTCCTATATCCTTAAATTAATAATATGGTTTCTAAATTTCAAGATTTTTAATTTGGTGTTGAACTCCTTATATTTCCCTAATTTAGAAATTTAAAAAATGATAATATTTGCAAAAATAATGCTTTAATTTCAAGGTAGAAAACCTTATCTCCTAGTTTAATTATTTGCAAACATTTTGATAATTGCATCACAAAGGGGATGCAGAGTCATTCATGAGAGAATTATGGGTTTCTCTCGAGGGTCTATTGTATGAAGTTTATTTCAATATATATGTATGGTTTGCATAAAATAGATTTCAATGTAATGCATCTTAAGTTGCATGGGCCTTATGATTCTGAGGGGTGGAGACCTGGGGAAAGAGAGAAGAGAATAGGAAGGAGTTTGGAGAGCGAGTGTGCGCTAGATTAGCTAGAAAAAAATTATTCTGAGCTGACAAAATTTGCAGATAGACTCATTTTGAATGCCTTTTAGTTCTTTGGGTGATGTTGAGTAGCTTTTGGTGCATGTTATGTGTATATATTTTAGTGGAAACAAAATCACTTCATTGAAAGAGAAAATACACGGAATGGTATTCTTTGATATGCAAAGATTCTCCATCAAGCGCAATAGTGCTAAGGCAGTGAAGTAAAAATATTTTAACAGAGCGACAACAATGCTAGGTTAGCGAAGGCGAGTGCAGTAGTGCTAGGGCAGCGAAGGTGAGTGCAACATTGCTAAAACATCAAAGTAAAAAAAAATTTACAGTGCCACAGCAGTGCTAGGGAAGCAAAGGTGAGTGCAACAGTGCTAGGGCAGCGAAGTAAAATATTTTAATAGTGTCGCAACAGTGCTAGGGCAACGAAGGCGAGTGCAGCAGTGCTAGGGCAGCGAAGTAAAAATATTTTAACAGTGTCACAACAATGCTAAGGCAGTGAAGGAAAGTGCAGCAATGCTAGGGCAGTGAAGTAAAAATATTTTAACAGTGTCGCGGTAGTGCTAGGGCTAGGGCAACGAAGGTGAGGGCAGCGAAGTAAAAATATTTTAACAGTGCCACAATAGTGCTAGGGCAACGAAGGCGAGTGCAACAATGCTAGGATAGCGAAGTAAAAATATTTTAACAGTGCCGCAACAGTGTTAGGGTAGTGAAGTAAAAATATATTTTATTTATTTGGTATTTCTTAAATGGCAGTATAATTTGGGAAATTGGTTTCTTGTTTTGATGGAGAATGAAGATGAACATTTGGACTTCTTAAAGGACCCCTTTGAGGAGCAACACATCTTTTCAACTCCAAGGGCCAAGGGTCCCATTTTTGGACAAGATTTAGAAGTTGAAAACTGGGGGTCCTTGGGTTTTTTGAGTGACTAGAATAATACTGCATGTTATCAGACTTTAGTCGACAGAGGAGAGTCTATGTCAAAAGGTTCAGATCAAGTCAGTTGTCCTATTGACTGCTCACTCTCAGGTGTCTCAGAACACTATACTCAAGTGATGGGTCTAATGAATGAGCAAGCATTTCATTATAGGGAAGAAAAACTTGAGCTGACTCCAAACAATCCAAACTCAATTTGTCTGGCATAGTTTCCTTTGTTTGGTTAGTTTTTTATTGGTAAAAGTCTTGCTCTAGAGGCCATAAGTGGAGTGGGTCCAAACTCACAATCAACACAGTCTACAACTTCGGTTACTAAAGTGCGTAAGACACATAAAGTGGTTAAAAAGATAAGGTCGAAGATCAGAATGGTACTTGGGGAAGACCTGAGGATGGAACACGTTTTGGAGTCAAATAGATAATAATACATTGAGTGGTTGCAGAAGGTATGGGTCCCAATCTTAGGATATGGGTCAATTTTTCACTTACTTGCCGAAGGTTGGATAGGTTTCCTTTTTCGATCTGAGAAAGATGCACAGAAAATTCTGGGAGGTCGTTGGTATTGGGGGTCTTCTTTTTTGACTTTGAAGGCTTGGACAACTTGCTTTGATCCTAGAACTGAAGTTTCTAGGAGAATCCTGGTTTAGGTAAAACTTCCAGGTCTACCAATGGAGTAATTATCAAAAAGAGCTTTGAAAGCGATTGGAGATTCATTAGGTAAAACATTGGATATAGATATTTCTTTCAAATCTAGTGTTTTTTTGGTCTGTAGCTCTAGTTTTGGTTGAGATGGATATTAATATAGGCTTACTGGACTGTATGGAGATAGTTGTGGGGAATAAAGTTTATACTCAAATCTTAGATTATTTAAAGATTCCTTTTAAATATGTCCATTGTCATGTTTATGGACATATTGCTAAGGAATGTTCTCAAGCTTTCACACAAAAAGTATGGAGGAGAAAATAAATGACTAGTGGGGATTTCAAGTCAACTAACAACAATCAAGAGATAACTATTTTTCAGAGCTCAATAGTGCTTCCTGATTTGGCACAAACAAGCAAAAAGAATGTTGTTGAACCTAGAACCAAAATTGTGGAGGAAGAAATTTTGGGCCTAGCCTTGTCTTCATTTCACTGTTCACAAGCTGTTAGAGAAGGAGATAGAGTCATAAAGAAAACTATGAAAGGATTGGAACCCGATACTATTAAGTTTGTTGGTTAGACATCTAAGCCTTACGACAAGTACTGTCCAATACATGAGAATAATATGGACTTAGGTAATAAAGAACTTTGTACACTTATGAATATTCGAAGAGAAGTCCTAGGGATAAGGAATTTTTTATGATTTTGGACAATGGGCTGGCAACCTCAAACGCATTGAATAGGGATTGTGAACCAAATAATTCTACTATTGGGCGAAGTCTGTGTGACCTATCAGGTGAATCTTCTAGGGAGGTATCTATTTTAGGGGATGGTTTGGAGACAGGTTCCTCTTGTAGATATTTGTTACGTTATAGGAAAAGAGAATCCGAGCTGAGAACTTGTGCAGTTGTTGGAAGGTTAGAGTTAGGTTTGGACCATTTAAAGAAATCTTCCACTACTTCAGCAGGTAGGAAATCATTTATGTTTCATGCACAAGAGAAGGCTTTGAGGGAAATTCAATAGGGTAAGCAAAAATCTATCAAAGGGTTCCTTAGAGCGGGACAAAACCCCTTTTAGATGTTTAAATGATCTTGTTATCCCTTTATATCTGAGGTCTTGGTAATCTCTCTAAAAGGTTTGCCTTAGCTAGGCTAGTGGAAATTCATAATCTGGATATTATCCTTCTACAAGAAACCATGGGGGCAAGTACAAAAGTCATTGAAGGGTTAAGTGAATTTCTTAGGGACTGGGAGTTCTTGGCTCTAGATGCTACCGAAAATTCAGGGGGTGTTTTGATTGGCTGGAAGAACTCAGTATCCTTAATTAATTCATCCTTTATGGTTTTAGGCTTGTGGACATAATTATTTTTTAAAAACTTGGGTTTGAGGTTATCGGTTATTAATTTTTATGGTCCCTATGAAGATAGGCAAGTCTTCTGGGATGATTTTTCTCCCAAAGGTGTGTTAGGGATGAAAGAGTTATCATTGGTGGGGACTTAAATTTTACTATGAATAGAAGTGAGGTCTGAGGAGAATTTGCAAGACTTGGTAGACTTGCAGATTACTTCAAGCATAAGATTGAAGAAGTTGGTTGAATTGATTTAGAACCAATAAAATTAATGCCTACATGGAGAAATAATAGAGTTGGGGAAGCTGGGATCTCAAAAAGGTTGGATTTTTTTTTTTATCTCAGAGACATTGAAATAGATAGAAAACGATCATGGGTTGATATTGAAGGTGGCTCATATCATTCTCCCATTTTTCTACAATTAGAAAGTCAAGAGGCAAAACCTCCCAGTCCTTTTAAGCTCAATCCACTTTGGTTGGAGGAAGAATATTTTCAACAACTGATTAAAAAAATGGATTGGTTATGACCAAAGTTCCAGGTCATCAACAAGTTTTCAATTTGTTGTTGCTCTAAAAAATAAAAGGAGTTGTGTCATCTTGGATTGCAGTTAAAAAGGAGAGTATGGATAGAGATCTTAAGTTGGTGGAGAAGGAAATTTCAGAAATTCATAAAAAGAATGAGGATGGTTTGTTTAAAGAGGAGGAGAAAACAAGACTGGTTGAACTAGAAATTAAGAACAAATTCTTGGAGTGGAGGGAAGCTGAATGGAGAATGAAAAGTAGAGATGTATGGTTAAAAAAATGGGATGAAAATGCTAAGTTTTTTTCATAATTTTGCTAATCACAAGAAGGTTAACACTATCTAGGATATGCAGAATGAAAAAGGGGTCCTCGTAAGGAGTTTTTCTGAGTTAGCAGATTTGGGAGTAACATTTTCAATCTATATATAAAGAACCTGATAGTCAATATTGGGGACATTTTAAAGTTAACTACTTTCTTCCCTAGTTTTGTGACAAAGGAGGACAATTAGTTACTTATGAAGGAGGTCACAAAGGAAGAAGTGAAAGTTGTCCTAGCTTCTTTCAAAAAGGATAAAAGTCCAAAGCCTGGTGGATGGCCTATGGAGTTTTTCCTAGTTTTCTATGATTTGGTTGAGAAGTATCTTCTCAAAGTAAAGAAGGAAGTTAGGTTGAGTGGTCAGGTTTTGGGGGCTTTTAACTCCACTTTTTTAGCTTTGATTCCAAAAAAGTAGAAGCCTAAAACGTTTGATGAATTTAGACATATTTCATTGTGTAATTGTATCTATAAAATCATTGCAAAGATTTTGGTTGTTAGATTGAAGAAGATTTTCTCTGAAGTTATTTACCAAGAGCAGTTTGGGTTTTTAACAGTTAGACAAATTTTTGAAGCCATAGGAGCTGCACAAGAGGGCCTTCACTCTATTAAAACCAAAAATCTTCCTCCAATGGTCCTTAAACTAGATCTATCTAAAACTTATGATAGAACTAGTTGGTTGTATCTCATATTGATGCTCTTACATGTGGGTTTTAGCTATCTGGTAGTAAAGTGGATTATGGGATGTATTTCTTCTGTATCTTTTGTTGTTCTTATCAATGGGTCAGCTTCCAAATTCTTTAGACCCTCGAGAGGAATGAGACAGGGATGTCCTTTATCTCCTTTACTTTTTTCGCTGGTTGCTAAAGGATTGAGTAGAGTTGTTTTGGATGCAAAGAGGGCAGGATATTTGTTTGGGATCAAAGTGGGGGACCTTTATTTATCTCATTTATTATTTGTTGATGATGTATTGTTGTTCACATATGGAAGTTTAAGGGAAGCTAGAAAGTTGAAGGAAATTTTGGACAGTTATAGTATTAATACCGACATGGAGATAAATTTTTAAAAATCCTCTATTTGCTTTAATGGTCTAGAGTAGGAGACTAAACATGATCTAATCAGAAATTTTCCTTTTAATCTCTTAGATTTCCAGGAAGGCTTTAAGTATTTGGGGTTTGTATTGAAGCCAAATACTTACAGGAAGAGAGATTGGGGATGGTTTTTAGAGAAGATTGAATTTAGGATTAACCATTGGTGTAATAGATGGTTGTCTATTGGTGGGATATTAACACTTGTAAAGTCGGTTCTTGAGGCAATTCCTATGTTTTGGCACTCCTTGACCTTCATTCCCAAAGGAGTTCTAGAGAAAATTAGAAAATTCTGCTTCAAATTTCTTTGGATTGGATGCAAGGAACATGAAGGCATTCCTTTAGTTAAGTGGTAGAGTATTGCTAGGCCAAAGGAGGAAGGTGGTTGGGGCCTTAAAAATATCCATCTTTTTTGTTCTTCTTTGGCAGCAAAAAATTTATGGAGGATTTTGACCATAGAAGGATTATGGAAGAAGATTATTGAACAAAAGTATATTTATCCAGGGACCTTTATGGATTGGATCAGAAGTCCACAGAAAAGCATAAAAAATGTTTCCATTCAATGGAAGGCACTAGTACATGCCTTTCCTATGATTGAAAAATATTTGGCTTGGAAAGTGGACAACGATGAACAAGTTAGAAGGGTTGATTCTATTTTGGGTTGTGGAGAAAACAATTTGTTGTCGGAAGCTATGATAAGTTCTTTACAAGACAAGGGTTTTTACTTTCTTCATCAGGTGGGAGAATCAGATTCTTCTAGTCTTTGGACCCAAGGTTGAAAGCAGGTTCTGGTCTTGGGTTTTTTTTATGAGCATGTTGTTTTGTGGAAGGCTTACACTAATAGTCTTAATAAGAGACATATCAAGCCGAGAGCTGAACTAGATACTATTGCTTAGGCATAAAACAAATCTAGGGTCAATATACGGTTAGACTTGGTTACAAAGCAAGTTTTGACCCTCATCCTCAAGGGCCTACTTGGTGGTGGAAGAAGATTTGGAAATTATCTACCCCAAAAAAGATAATTATTTTCATGTGGTTAGCTTTGAGAAATAAGGCTTTGACTTGGGAAGTTTTATAAAGGAGAAACAGACAAGGTCCAAGTAATTGTATGTTGTGTCAGAGGAGGAAAACATCACACATTTGTTAATCAAATGCCCTTTTTCTCAACAGGTTTGGTTAGAAGCTAAACAGATAAGTGGAGTACAAAATATTTGAGGAGAAATAGTGGAGGTATGCTTAAGACAATGGTTTTTGAAAAAATAGTTGAAACAATATATTTCTTTACCATGTCTTATATATTGGGGTATATGGATAGCACGTAATGCAACTATTTTTGAAGGGAAGTTAATTTTCCCATTTCAAGTCATATTTTAGGTGAGGACTTTGGTCTCAATCAACAAAGGGCTTGACAAACATAAGAAACCTCGACAAGTAGATAATTTGTTTATTGAAAAGTCTCAACCATGAGCTTTTTTTGATGGGGCTGGTCAGAGACAATTATCTTTTAGTAGTGCAGGAGGCATTGTGTACTTTTCGAATACCCACAGGTCTTGGGACAGGTTCCAACAATTTTGTTGAGTTTCAGGCTTTGAGATTGTTAATGAAGTGTGCTCTGGAGAGAAATGTGAAAATTTGCAAATTTTTGGAGATTCCACTCTAGTCATCAATTGGATGAATAGATCTACTTAATTAAAAAATAATCTGCTTAGACCAATGGGAGATGAACTATTGGAGGTGATTTCCCTTTTTGAAAATATCTCTTTTACACATGTTTATAGGGAATTAAATCAAGAAGCAGATAGGTTATCAAAAGAAGGTCAACAAGTTCCAGAAGGTTTCTTGCAAATGGAAGAGCACAAGGATGAAGTTTTTTCTTTCACACACATATCACATCCCTAGTTTCTATGCTAGCTCTGGGTTTTTTTACTGTGGGTCTGTTTCATTTGATTAGAGCTTTATGGCAGTTTCTAACTGTTTCTTTTCTATTCTATTGGTTTCTTTTTCATTGATTTCTATCCAAGTTTTAGTCATGGAGGTTGTTTGGATGATTAAGTATTGATATATAATGATATTTATCCTTATTATCCCCATGCTATTTCGAAGATGGGCTTTTTTCCTTTCTAATCTACTCGACTGTAATTATATCTTGAATCCCAGTAATCTTCTTTTATCTGGGTTTTTGTTTGTGCTAAGGCACCTATGAAGTGTAATTTTCTTTTACTTATGAAATAAAATTACGTTTTTTTTCTTGTAAAAAAAATTGAATCTCAAATAATGCAATTTGAAATAGCTCGTAAAGGTATAATCCCCTTGCTTTAATTGCTTTCTAAACCATCAATGATTAATCTAATGTTGTAATTTCCTTATATCTCCACGCAATAACTAAACTTAACTTTAGAAATAATGTACCTTATATATCCTTGCACTTGATGGAAAGCAAATATTAATTCAATGTAAATATACCTCTTTTTGATGTGATGTGCTATGTGTCGATTGGTTTCTTTCTTGATTGCACTTTCAAAGCTTTTGAATGTTGTATTCACCTCAATATTGAAGGTATAACACTATGCATTAATTGCACTATTTTTGATGGCACACTCTAGATTGTCCTTTTCTTCCTTCAATGCTCTTTGATCTGTGGAAGATTGATATGCACACTCTTCTCAAGTAGGACTATTAATACTTCTCCATCTCCCTTTGGAATGTATGCCACATGGCATTTACATTGCCCTTGAACGTAGATCTCCTTGTTAGGTGGCGTAGGGACATTACAGTCTTTAGAATACGTTGATTTAAGTGGTGTACGCATTATCTCTCCTTATGGACGTTGAAATAATGATGTTTTATTATTTTCTTGTTTGAATGGAGTGTTACTTCAGACTTGGTCGCTCTTCTCTTTGCGCAAGTGACAGATTTCTGAGGCGTTACTAAGAACTTGTAGGCGCTCTTCTCCTTTGTGCCAAATGGCACAAGATTCCTTTGTTTGTTGTGGCAAGTAGAGGCTTCTTCCCTTGCATGTAACCAAGTACTCAACGTCCCTTATCTCCTTAATGCTCTTGCCAACTCCTTGCAAGTTGTTTGGCTTCTCTTGCAACAACAACGTGCTTTCTCCAACGTATGGTGGCTCCTCTCCAACAAAGGTGGCTCCTATGGTGTTTCAATGCTCTCTTCTAGGTGGTTGTTCGTCCAAGCTTCTCTCCTCTTCCGCTTGGGTAACACTCCTTGCTACTTGTATCTTTATTACGTTATTCTCCTTGTGTTATTCTTCTTGCAACTTGCACCTTAGTTGCATTATTTTGTCCTTACTATTGGCGTTATGCTATCCTTAGTCTCCTTTCTTGTTGCAAGTTCCTTTTGCACTATAGCGCTGCCTTCATGGGACTATGGCATCGTATTTGGTGTCTTTAGACGCCTTGAATAAGATGATTTTGAGCCCTTAGTTGGCCCTTTTTCCTTTGCTTCTTCCTTGGATTAAATAATATTATTGCTTGATGATTGCAACTTTATTCTACTTTGGTGTCTTCTCTTCACCAAGACTTGTTGCAGCTTTAATTGTGTTTAATGATGGAATCAATGTTCTCTTACGTCTCCTTGCATGGTTAACTTTCCAATGATGATTCCAAGCTTTTTAATCATGCAAATACTATGCCTTTTGGATGGCTATGCTTTGCACTATTGTATATCAAATCTATGCTTGAGAATAATGTCTTCTTTGCTTTCAATAGATAGTAGGAAGTTGATATTATTCTTTTCCTTTGAAAAATATCTAACTCCTCTTTCTTATGTGCATATTTTACTCCTTGTAAAAACTATCTTCTGCTCTTCCTTGAAGACTTAACTAGAAACCTTCATTTTGTAGCTTTAAACCTTGAATTTGGTGCTTAATAAAACTTAATAATGAGATAAATACATTTGTTCAATTAATGAATCTTTTGCACCAATGTTGCATACCTTTTTGGTCTCCGTTCAGTGATAGATTTCTTGGTGATTTGGATCACCTAATTGCTGCTCTAAGTTTGATAAATTTGCAGTTTCAATTTGTATTACTTTACTGCTTTAAACTAGTCTATTTTGCAACTCTTCTTGCTATTCAAATTAGTTCCTTAACTCTCCCAATTTGCAACTTTGTAACTCTAACTTGTTGCTCGAAACTATGGTTTTGTGGCTTCAACTTTCCTCCAAGAAGCCTTTTTGAATTTTGAAAATTAGCGGCTATTAATGCTACCCAAATGTTGCCTTCTAACTATCCTTGAACTTTGAAATTTTTAGGTTCTCACACAATTTATTTCTCCTCTGATATGTTGTCCTCAAATTTATCTAATTTGGTGGCCTCTTCTTGCTCCTTTCTCCTTCAGCCTCGTTGAATTCTGACTTCAATCTTGGCCTATTTGCTAGCCTTCTCAAGAAATCTGAATGTCTTGAGGTATTTGGAAATCCTATCCAGAATTTGGCAAACTTCTTGCCAAACCTTTCTTTTTGGTATTCTTGTCGGATGATGACAATTGTCCCAAATTCTTCTCTATCAATAACTTCTCCTTGCTATTTGTTAGGAACTTACTATTAAAATAAAGCTCACTCACACAAAATACTAAAAAATAACTGAAATGCATCAAATAACATAATAAAACTATGTGGAAAGTAATTGCAGAATTGAAACAATCTAACAAATAACTTAGAATCGCAGGCCTCTTCGAGGGAGCAACCTTCTTCAATATTTCATTAACTTGCAAAAAGATACATTCGTATTTGGCTTCATGTCTTTTAAAGAGAAAGCTTCATGCAACCCTACCTAAAGGCTCAAGAGTTCGCTTAAATGCAAAATGTCACTCGAGCTAGAACCTTCTACCAAACATAGGTTAATCTTGATAACAGTTACATGATATGGCACCACTTGGCTAGGTGCCTTACTTGCCACATACATTACAATATATTACAAAATAACATTATAATGGGATCCCCCACGTTGGAAGTGGGTCATTACATAAGCAATTGAGAATTTACAAAATAACATTTAAAAAGGATCCTAACATGTCCTTCCCCTTCATAAAGCTTTGACCTCAAAGCTAAAGATGAGGAAACTGATGTTGGAGTTGGTGGAGAGACTCCAATGTAACATATTTTGGTTGAAGTTCACGCCACTGAACAAGGACCTCAATAATGATACAGTTGCGGAGAGTGTGAGTCAGATGATCCAGCAGTTGTTCGGGATCGAGCAAGATAGAACCTTCTTCATCCAATTTTGGGAGGGTAGATTGAACCTATACCTGAGTGCTCACAATATTTTTGAGAGAGGATACATGAAAAACAGGGTGGAGCTTGGAGGTAGGTGGGAGAGCCAATTTGTAAGTTGTGGCACCAATCCGCTATAAAACCTGGTAGGGCCCATAGTACTTTGCAACAAGTTTTTGGCCTACGAAGTTGGACAGATGATTGTTTGTACGATTGCAAGCGAAGGAAAACCATGTCACCCACATCAAAACTGCGTTCAGAACGGTGTTGGTCAGCTTATTGGAGCATCCGATTCTGGGCCACATCCAAATTTAAATTTAGTTGGTGGAGGACATTGATGCATTGATTGAGAGTAGTTTCGATTGCATGGACCTTGGAGCTGCTCGGAATGTAAGAGGAAGGCGTGAGTGGAGTGTGCCCATAAACTACCTTGAAAGGGGTAACCTTGGTTGTTGTATGATAGGAAGTGTTGTACCACCATTTGATCAAAGGAAGCCACTTCGTCCATCGAGTAGGATGATCAAATGCAAAGCAACAAAGGTAGGTCTCCAATTTTTTTTTGACAATCTCGGTCTGGCCATTTGTTTGCGGATGATAGGCAAAAATCATGTTGAGCTGAGTTTCCTGCAACTGAAACAATAAATGACTAGTAAAGGTTGGGTCACGATCCGACATGATGGAGGTAGGCATACCATGAAGGTAGAAGATAGAATCAAGGAAAATTTGGACAACAGTGGAGGTTGTGTAAGGATGGGAGAGGGAAAAAAAGTGAGCATACTTTGAAATACGATCCACTACCATGAAGATAATAGATTTGCGTCCGGACTTAGGTAACCCTTCAATAAAATCCATAGAAATATCAATCCAAACCTCGTCAGGAATGGGCAAGGGTTGAAGAGTTCCTAGAGAATGCACCGTTTCACCTTTCATCTGTTAACAGGTATCACAAGCCACCACAAAATCCTGAATGTCCTTTTTCATACCCTTCCAGAAAAAAGTGTGCTTAAGTCGTTCATATGTTTTGGGAAATCCTAAATAGCCTATAGATGGGGTGGCATGCAGTTCTTTCATGAGAATTTATCGAAGTGGAGAAGTGTGGGGAACAACAAGGTAGTGGTGGTAACACAAGTCATGGGCATCCTAAGTGTTGCCCGAGCATGATGTACGCTCAGTGTGTAGGGAGGCAACCAAAGTTTACAACTAAGAATCTTGAAGTACCTCATGGCGTAAGGAATCGATCCATTAGGGAACAGGCAATGAAATGACACAACATATTGAGAGCCTCAAATTGGTGATAGAGAGCATCAACCACGATATTCTCCTTGCCCTTCTTATAGGTGATATCATAATCATAGGCCATGAGTTTAGAGACCCATTTTTGTTGTCTAGGGGTGGCAACCCATTGCTCCAAAAAGTATTTGAGACTTTGATGGTCAGTTTTAATGAAGAAATGACACCCAATGAGATACGATCGCCAATGGGTTACTGCGTGTAGAATTGCCATCATCTTCTTGGCATAAGTGGATTTACCCAAATTATGGCTAGAGAGAGCTTTACTAGTGAAAGCAAAGGGTCACTTTTCTTGCATCAACACTACACCAATACCTCGACTAGAAGCGTCGCTTTCAATGAAAAAAGGTTTGGAAAAATCTAGCATGGCTAGGACTGGAGTGGTGGTCATGACATGCTTCAATTCTAGGAAAGATTGTTTAGCGGGTCCTGACCAAGTAAAGGAGTCCTTTAACATGGAAGTAAGGGAAGCTGCAATTTTACAATAATTACGAACAAATTTGTGGAAGTATCTTATAAGCCCTAAAAATCCTCGAAGTCCTTTGAGAGTGCATGGTTTCGTCCTATCTTGGACCTTCTAGATCTTCTTGGGGTCAACTTTGATGCCATCTTTGGTGACAATATGTCCTAAATACTTCACTTCTGTCAAACCAAAGAAACACTTGGACCGCTTAGCAAAAAGTTGATGTTGTGCCAACAACTATAAAGTTTGATCCACATGGTCGAGGTGCTCTTCCCATGAACAACTATAAACCAAAATGTCATCAAAGAAAACCAGGATGAATTTTCGAAGAAATGGGCGAAAGATGTTCATAAGGCTTTGAAATATGGAAGGAGCATTATTCAAGCCAAATGGCATCACCAATAACTTGTAGTGACCTTCATGAGTACGAAAAGCAGTCTTGGAAATATCTTCATCCTTGAGCTTGATCTGATGATACCCAGAGCGAAGGTCTAATTTGGAGAAGTACATAGTTCCATGTAGCTCATCTAGTAATTCATCCACCACCGAAATAAGAAACTTATCCTTGATGGTGAGCTTATTGAACTCTCGGTAGTCTATACACAATCGCCAAGAGCCATATTTCTTTCATACCAGCAAGACTGAAGAAGAGTAAGTACTGTTACTTGATCGAATGACACTGGCTTTCAACAATTTTTGTACTAATTGCTCGATTTTTGATTGAAAAACATGAGGATACCTGTACGGTTTGATGATGGGTGGTGCACCACCAGGTAACAATGGAATAGCATGGTCATGTGAGTGACGAGGCAACAATTTTGAAGTTTTGGCAAAAACAGAATCATGTTTGGCCAGAATAAGCTGCAAATCAATGGGAATATACTCCACCTCAGAAGTGTGAGATTGGATCGTAAATATTTGAGCTATGACACCCCGAGATGAATTTTTTAACAACTTCTCCATCCCGCTTGAACTGATAATCTATGGAGGCCTTGCTTTTGAGCCATGGAAAGTGTGGGACTATCCATTATGTGAAAATTGCATCTAAAGATTGACAAAGTTCCAAGATATGATTCCCAATGTGGCCAACCATTGAGCTCCCAACATGATATCACATCCCTCTATTTGAAGCACAAACATATCTTGTTTGATCTCATAATCCCAAATTTTTACCTTAACATTACGATATTTACCTTTGCAAGGTAAGATCACGCCGTTGGCTACCATAACCTCAAAGTAATTACATGTATGTACGTAACAATTTGCCTGCTTGGCAATGCAATAATTAATAAAGTTGTGTGTACTGCCATAATCAATCAGGATGGTAATATGTAGGCCTTTAAAAAAATCTAAAACTTTCGTGGTTTGGGGAGTAGTAATGCCATAAAGAGCATGAACAGAAATCTCAACCTATGGTTTGTCTTGGTTTTCTTCCTTCGGTTTGGGTGGTTCCTCTACTATTTAGTGTCATCATCACTATGGCCGCTAGTGTTAGGCTCATCAACATCTATGAGGAACAACTTCTCTTGGGTGCACTTATACCCATGAGAAAATTTCATCACAATTTTAACACAACCCTTAGGCATGTCGCGCATCCATTTCGGTAGTGGTTAGACGTTTGGTTGCAACAATTTTTTGTTCACTTTGATTTTGCAATCTAGGAGGAAAAGAGGGTCTAGCCTATGGAAATTTAGATATTCGCCTCTGAGCTAAAAATTTGGATTCGGCCAAACGAGCCAACTTGATATCCTACATCATGGATTGTGGTTTAAACATCGTGACCTCAACTTGGAGATCTTCCCTGAAACCGCTAACAAAACAACTCAAAGAACCCTTCATTTGGTCCCTTAATTTTGTTGACCAATTTTTCAAATTGTATTTGGTAATCTCAGACTGTCGAAGTTTGTTTCAACTTGGTCAATTGTCCTGTAAAATCATCATACTCACTAGGGCCAAAGCGAGTGAGTAATTGGGACTCGAAGTCTTCCTAAGAAGGATTAGGGTTAGTTTTCTGTAACCATTAGTACCACTGCAAAGCTTTAGATTCCAAGTTGAAGGAAGCCATTTGAACTTGATAATATATAGGGACATCGTTGAGTTTAAAATATTGAGCAACACAACATAACCACCCATCCACATCCTTCCCATTAAACTTAGGAAAGTTTAATTTAGGTATCATAAAGGTAGGATCACAATCACAGCAAAGGTAAGAGTCATCTATTACCCTTTACCTTTGTCAGAATGTGAGTGTCCAATACAGTACTCAAACTTGCTTGGACCACCTTGCAATTTGGACTCAACTTCTGCAAGTTGTTCTTCTATGCAGGTTATGGAGGTAGCGTAATCATCTCTAAAATTTCAAAGCTCTATCATCACATCTTGATTTGAGATTTGCATGCTATCAACGGTGTTTTGGAGGGTTTCCAACAATGAGGTGACCTGATCTATCTCTTTTTGATGTCCACGAGTGCCACTAGCCATTTTGGATAGTCTTGAACCTTTTTTACTGAATTACTAAAAATAGAAGTGTGGTTTTAGGAGTTACTAAAAGCTTCCTACTGGGATCTCTTGATACGAGTGCTATTTTAGTCTTGGGTATTGGAGCCTGATCATCCCTCACTTCACTAGACACTTTATGGGCTATCTAGCTTAGCCAATAACGACAACTCCTTCGTAATATTTTAAAACCCCCAACATAGGGTTTCTAGCCTACTCAACTACTAAAAAAAAAGACTATTTTTTTGCATTTTTTTGGTTTTTTCTAATTTTTTTGCTTTTTTAAATAAAGGAAAACAAAATAAAAAAACACAAGAAAATTATACCTAACAGGCGAAAATGGTTGAGAAGAATTATCGTAGTCGTAGTAGAACTTGGCCCTGGAAAGCGCTTTGATACCACTTGTTAGGAACATACTATTAAAATAAAGCTCACTCACACAAAATACTAAAAAATAATTGAAATGCATCAAATAACATAATAACACTATGCGAGAAAGTAATTGCGGAATTGAAACAATCTCACAAATAACTCTGAACCGTAGACCTCTTCGAGGGGACAACCTCCTTCAATATTTCATTAACTTGCAAAAAGATACATTCGTATATGGCTCCATGTCTTTTAAAGAGAAAGCTTCATGCAAACCTACCTAAAGGCTCAAGAGTTGGCTTACATGCAAAATGCTACTCGAGCTAGAATCTTCTACCAAACATCGATTACAATCTTGATAACGATTACATTAGATGGCACCACTTGGCTAGGTGCCTTGCCACATACATTACAAAGTATTACAAAATAACATTATAATGGGATCCCCCATGTTTGAAGTGGGTCATTACATAAGCAATTGAGAATTACAAAATAACGTTAGAATGGGACCCTAACACTATCAATCTTCTCACTTGTGTTCTCCTCAAATCTCCTCCAATGGCTTTCATCAAATTCTCCAATAAGGCTTTCCTAGCCTTCTTCTTTCTCCTTTCAACATTTCTTAAGACCGTTTCTCTTGGGTCTTTAATTTCTAAAGCTTCTGATATCTTCAATAGGACTTTTCTAGTCCTTTATCTTCAATCTTCAATCTTCCAAATCTAGAAGTTCTTCAATGAGACCTTTCTCTTGGGTCACCTCCTTTTAAAGTTGCTTTCTTCTTTCTTCACTCTGAAGTCTTCAATTTTCAAATTTATATGAGGACCTCCTTCTTGGTTCTCCTTAATCTTCAATCTGCAATGGAGCCTTATTTCTTGGACCTCCTCCTTGATCTACAATCTTCAATGTGGCTTCTTTGGCCTCTTCCCCTCTTCAATGTGGTTTCTCCAATCATAATCTTGTTTTGGAGCATCAACCAAAGAAAGGCTTGAATTTTGGAGGGAACCTTGTAATTCCATACCTTAGCTATGGTTGAGTTCTTCTGAACTTGTTATTGTAATAACACCCCTTAGTTGACCGTGTAAACACCTGACCCACTAATAGAGCCCCATATAAGTTGATCTGGAATCCCTTGATTTTAGATGTGCAGTTGTCTCGATGAGTCTTGGTCAAGATGTGGTAGGGGTGGGTCTCTCACCCATTCAATTAAGCCTACAAGAGATTTAACACCCAATTGTTGCGGGTTTGCTTTTATTTTTGGGAAACAATTCTTAATTATTGAAGGTCCTCCCAATATTGGGTCATCCCATATATTATTTTTTTTACCATCCCCCGGAATCCAAGAGGTATGATTTAATATAATATCTTAAGCTTCCACAATATGTTTCCAAATTTGGGACCTTGTTATGCTTTTCACACTTTTTATGACCTAGATCCCATTAGAGTTGTCCATATATTTGTATTTTAAGATTTGCTTTCATGGAGAGTTTGGTGGAGTGAGAAAATTCCAAAGTAGCTTAGCACTTAGTGCCTTGCTAACAATTGTTGTTTTTTTATTCCTAGGCCTCCTAGTTGACTATCCATTATGTGAAAATTGCATCTAAAGATTGACAAAGTTCCAAGATATGGTTCCCAATGTGGCCAACCACTGAGCTCCCAACATGATATCACATCCCTCTATTTGAAGCACAAACATATCTTGTTTGATCTCATAATCCCAAATTTTTACCTTAACATTACGATATTTACCTTTGCAAGGTAAGATCACGCCATTGGCTACCATAACCTCAAAGTAATTACATGTATGTACGTAACAATTTGCCTGCTTGGCAATGCAGTGATTAATAAAGTTGTGTGTACTGCCATAATCAATCAGGATGGTAATATGTAGGCCTTTAAAAAAATCTAAAACTTTCGTGGTTTGGGGAGTAGTAATGCCATCAAGAGCATGAACAGAAATCTCAACCTATGGTTTGTCTTGGTTTTCTTCCTTCGGTTTGGGTGTTTCCTCTACTATTTAGTGTCATCATCACTATGGCCGCTAGTGTTAGGCTCATCAACATCTATGAGGAACAACTTCTCTTGGGTGCACCTATACCCACGAGAAAAATTTTCATCACAATTTTAACACAACCCTTAGGCATGTCGCGCATCCATTTCGGTAGTGGTTAGATGTTTGGTTGCAACAATTTTTTGTTCACTTTGATTTTGCAATCTAGGAGGAAAAGAGGGTCTAGCCTATGGAAATTTAGATATTCGCCTCTGAGCTAAAAATTTGGATTCGGCCAAACGAGCCAACTTGATAGCCTACATCATGGATTGTGGTTTAAACATCGTGACCTCAACTTGGAGATCTTCCCTGAAATCGCTAACAAAACAACTCAAAGAACCCTTCATTCGGTCCCTTAATTTTGTTGACCAATTTTTCAAATTGTATTTGGTAATCTCAGACTGTCGAAGTTTGTTTCAACTTGGTCAATTGTCCTGTAAAATCATCATACTCACTAGGGCCAAATCGAGTGAGTAATTGGGACTCGAAGTCTTCCCAAGAAGGATTAGGGTTAGTTTTCTGTAACCATTAGTACCACTGCAAAGCTTTAGATTCCAAGTTGAAGGAAGCCATTTGAACTTGATAATATATAGGGACATCATGGAGTTTAAAATATTGAGCAACACAACATAACCACCCATCCACATCCTTCCCATTAAAATTAGGAAAGTTTAATTTAGGTATCATAAAGGTAGGATCACGATCACAGCAAAGGTAAGAGTCATCTATTACCCTTTACCTTTGTCATAATGTGAGTGTCCAGTACAGTACTCAAACTTGCTTGGACCACCTTGCAATTTGGACTCAACTTCTGCAAGTTGTTCTTCTATGCAGGTTATGGAGGTAGCGTAATCATCTCTAAAATTTCAAAGCTCTATCATCACATCTTGATTTGAGATTTGCATGCTATCAACGGTGTTTTGGAGGGTTTCCAACAATGAGGTGACCTGATCTATCTCTTTTTGATGTCCACGAGTGCCACTAGCCATTTTGGATAGTCTTGAACCTTTTTTACTGAATTACTAAAAATAGAAGTGTGGTTTTAGGAGTTACTAAAAGCTTCCTACTGGGATCTCCTGATACACCTGAAGATGCGTGGAAGCTCAATTCCGTGCACGAGTGCTATTTTAGGCTTGGGTATTGGAGCCTGATCATCCTTCACTTCACTAGACACTTTATGGGCTATCTAGCTTAGCCAATAACGACAACTCCTTCGTAATATTTTAAAACCCCCAACATAGGGTTTCTAGCCTACTCAACTACTGAAAAAAAAGACTATTTTTTTGCATTTTTTTGGTTTTTTCTAATTTTTTTGGTTTTTTAAATAAAGAAAAACAAAATGAAAAAACACAAGAAAATTATATCTAACAGGAAAAAATGGTTGAGAAGAATTATCGTAGTCGTAGTAGAACTTGGCCCTGGAAAGCGCTTTGATACCACTTGTTAGGAACATACTATTAAAATAAAGCTCACTCACACAAAATACTAAAAACTAATTGAAATGCATCAAATAACATAATAACACTATGCAGAAAGTAATTGCGGAATTGAAACAATCTCACAAATAACTCTGAACCGTAGACCTCTTCGAGGGGACAACCTCCTTCAATATTTCATTAACTTGCAAAAAGATACATTCGTATATGGCTCCATGTCTTTTAAAGAGAAAGCTTCATGCAAACCTACCTAAAGGCTCAAGAGTTGGCTTACATGCAAAATGCTACTCGAGCTAGAATCTTCTACCAAACATCGATTACAATCTTGATAACGATTACATTAGATGGCACCACTTGGCTAGGTGCCTTGCCACATACATTACAAAGTATTACAAAATAACATTATAATGGGATCCCCCATGTTTGAAGTGGGTCATTACATAAGCAATTGAGAATTACAAAATAACGTTAGAATGGGACCCTAACACTATCAATCTTCTCACTTGTGTTCTCCTCAAATATCCTCCAATGGCTTTCTTAAAATTCTCCAATAAGGCTTTCCTAGCCTTCTTCTTTCTCCTTTCAACATTTCTTAAGACCGTTTCTCTTGGGTCTTTAATTTCTAAAGCTTATGATATCTTCAATAGGACTTTTCTAGTCCTTTATCTTCAATCTTCAATCTTCCAAATCTAGAAGTTCTTCAATGAGACATTTCTCTTGGGTCACCTCCTTTTAAAGTTGCTTTCTTCTTTCTTCACTCCGAAGTCTTCAATTTTCAAATTTATATGAGGACCTCCTTCTTGGTTCTCCTTAATATTCAATCTGCAATGGAGCCTTATTTCTTGGACCTCCTCCTTGATCTACAGTCTTCAATGTGGCTTCTTTGGCCTCTTCCCCTCTTCAATGTGGTTTCTCCAATCAGAATCTTGTTTTGGAGCATCAACCAAAGAAAGGCTTGAAGTTTGGAGGGAACCTTGTAATTCCATACCTTAGCTATGGTTGAGTTCTTCTGACCTTGTTATTGTAATAACACTCCTTGGTTGACCGTGTAAACACCTGACCCACTAATAGAGCCCCATATAAGTTGATCTGGAATCCCTTGATTTTAGATGTGCAGTTGTCTCGATGAGTCTTGGTCAAGATGTGGTAGGGGTGGGTCTCTCACCCATTCAATTAAGCCTACAAGATATTTAACACCCAATTGTTGCAGGTTTGCTTTTATTTTTGGGAAAAAAATCCTAATTATTGAAGGTCCTCCCAAGATTGGATCATCCCATATATTATTTTTTTTACCATCCCCTGGAATCCAAGAGGTATGATTTAATATAATATCTTAAGCTTCCACAATATGTTTCCAAATTTGGGACCTTGTTATGCTTTTCACACTTTTTATGACCTAGATCACATTAGAGTTGTCCATATATTTGTATTTTAAGATTTGCTTTCATGGAGAGTTTGGTGGAATGAGAAAATTCCAAAGTAGCTTAGCACTTAGTGCCTTGCTAACAATTGTTGTTTTTTTATTCCTAGGCCTCCTAGTTGACTATCCATTATGTGAAAATTGCATCTAAAGATTGAAAAAGTTCCAAGATATGGTTCGCAATGTGGCCAACCATTGAGCTCCCAACATGATATCACATCCCTCTATTTGAAGCACAAACATATCTTGTTTGATCTCATAATCCCAAATTTTTACCTTAACATTACGATATTTACCTTTGCAAGGTAAGATCACGCCGTTGGCTACCATAACCTCAAAGTAATTACATGTATGTACATAACAATTTGCCTGCTTGGCAATGTAGTGATTAATAAAGTTGTGTGTACTGCCATAATCAATCAGGATGGTAATATGTAGGCCTTTAAAAAAATCTAAAACTTTCGTGGTTTGGGGAGTAGTAATGCCATCAAGAGCATGAACAAAAATCTCAACCTATGGTTTGTCTTGGTTTTCTTCCTTCGGTTTGGGTGGTTCCCCTACTATTTAGTGTCATCATCACTATGGCCGCTAGTGTTAGGCTCATCAACATCTATGAGGAACAACTTCTCTTGGGTGCACCTATACCCACAAGAAAAATTTTCATCACAATTTTAACACAACCCTTAGGCACGTCGCGCATCCATTTCGGTAGTGGTTAGACGTTTGGTTGCAACAATTTTTTGTTCACTTTGATTTTGCAATCTAGGAGGAAAAGAGGGTCTAGCCTATGGAAATTTAGATATTCGCCTCTGAGCTAAAAATTTGGATTCGGCCAAACGAGCCAACTTGATAGCCTACATCATGGATTGTGGTTTAAACATCGTGACCTCAACTTGGAGATCTTCCCTGAAACCGCTAACAAAACAACTCAAAGAACCCTTCATTCGGTCCCTTAATTTTGTTGACCAATTTTTCAAATTGTATTTGGTAATCTCAGACTGTCGAAGTTTGTTTCAACTTGGTCAATTGTCCTGTAAAACCATCATACTCACTAGGGCCAAAGCGAGTGAGTAATTGGGACTCGAAGTCTTCCCAAGAAGGATTAGGGTTAGTTTTCTGTAACCATTAGTACCACTGCAAAGCTTTAGATTCCAAGTTGAAGGAAGCCATTTGAACTTGATAATATATAGGGACATCGTTGAGTTTAAAATATTGAGCAACACAACATAACCACCCATCCACATCCTTCCCATTAAACTTAGGAAAGTTTAATTTAGGTATCATAAATGTAGGATCACGATCACAGCAAAGGTAAGAGTCATCTATTACCCTCTACCTTTGTCAGAATGTGAGTGTCCAGTACAGTACTCAAACTTGCTTGGACCACCTTGCAATTTGGACTCAACTTCTGCAAGTTGTTCTTCTATGCAGGTTATGGAGGTAGCGTAATCATCTCTAAAATTTCAAAGCTCTATCATCACATCTTGATTTGAGATTTGCATGCTATCAACGGTGTTTTGGAGGGTTTCCAACAATGAGGTGACCTGATCTATCTCTTTTTGATGTCCACGAGTGCCACTAGCCATTTTGGATAGTCTTGAACCTTTTTTACTGAATTACTAAAAATAGAAGTGTGGTTTTAGGAGTTACTAAAAGCTTCCTACTGGGATCTCCTGATACACCTGAAGATGCGTGGAAGCTCAATTCCATGCACGAGTGCTATTTTAGGCTTGGGTATTGGAGCCTGATCATCCTTCACTTCACTAGACACTTTATGGGCTATCTATCTTAGCCAATAACGACAACTCCTTCGTAATATTTTAAAACCCCCAACATAGGGTTTCTAGCCTACTCAACTACTGAAAAAAAAGACTATTTTTTTGCATTTTTTTGGTTTTTTCTAATTTTTTTGGTTTTTTAAATAAAGAAAAACAAAATGAAAAAACACAAGAAAATTATATCTAACAGGAAAAAATGGTTGAGAAGAATTATCGTAGTCGTAGTAGAACTTGGCCCTGGAAAGCGCTTTGATACCACTTGTTAGGAACATACTATTAAAATAAAGCTCACTCACACAAAATACTAAAAACTAATTGAAATGCATCAAATAACATAATAACACTATGCAGAAAGTAATTGCGGAATTGAAACAATCTCACAAATAACTCTGAACCGTAGACCTCTTCGAGGGGACAACCTCCTTCAATATTTCATTAACTTGCAAAAAGATACATTCGTATATGGCTCCATGTCTTTTAAAGAGAAAGCTTCATGCAAACCTACCTAAAGGCTCAAGAGTTGGCTTACATGCAAAATGCTACTCGATCTAGAATCTTCTACCAAACATCGATTACAATCTTGATAACGATTACATTAGATGGCACCACTTGGCTAGGTGCCTTGCCACATACATTACAAAGTATTACAAAATAACATTATAATGGGATCCCCCATGTTTGAAGTGGGTCATTACATAAGCAATTGAGAATTACAAAATAACGTTAGAATGGGACCCTAACACTATCAATCTTCTCACTTGTGTTCTCCTCAAATATCCTCCAATGGCTTTCTTAAAATTCTCCAATAAGGCTTTCCTAGCCTTCTTCTTTCTCCTTTCAACATTTCTTAAGACCGTTTCTCTTGGGTCTTTAATTTCTAAAGCTTATGATATCTTCAATAGGACTTTTCTAGTCCTTTATCTTCAATCTTCAATCTTCCAAATCTAGAAGTTCTTCAATGAGACATTTCTCTTGGGTCACCTCCTTTTAAAGTTGCTTTCTTCTTTCTTCACTCCGAAGTCTTCAATTTTCAAATTTATATGAGGACCTCCTTCTTGGTTCTCCTTAATATTCAATCTGCAATGGAGCCTTATTTCTTGGACCTCCTCCTTGATCTACAGTCTTCAATGTGGCTTCTTTGGCCTCTTCCCCTCTTCAATGTGGTTTCTCCAATCAGAATCTTGTTTTGGAGCATCAACCAAAGAAAGGCTTGAAGTTTGGAGGGAACCTTGTAATTCCATACCTTAGCTATGGTTGAGTTATTCTGCCCTTGTTATTGTAATAACACTCCTTGGTTGACCGTGTAAACACCTGACCCACTAATAGAGCCCCATATAAGTTGATCTGGAATCCCTTGATTTTAGATGTGCAGTTGTCTCGATGAGTCTTGGTCAAGATGTGGTAGGGGTGGGTCTCTCACCCATTCAATTAAGCCTACAAGATATTTAACACCCAATTGTTGCAGGTTTGCTTTTATTTTTGGGAAAAAAATCCTAATTATTGAATGTCCTCCCAAGATTGGATCATCCCATATATTATTTTTTTTACCATCCCCTGGAATCCAAGAGGTATGATTTAATATAATATCTTAAGCTTCCACAATATGTTTCCAAATTTGGGACCTTGTTATGCTTTTCACACTTTTTATGACCTAGATCACATTAGAGTTGTCCATATATTTGTATTTTAAGATTTGCTTTCATGGAGAGTTTGGTGGAATGAGAAAATTCCAAAGTAGCTTAGCACTTAGTGCCTTGCTAACAATTGTTGTTTTTTTATTCCTAGGCCTCCTAGTTGACTATCCATTATGTGAAAATTGCATCTAAAGATTGACAAAGTTCCAAGATATGGTTCCCAATGTGGCCAACCATTGAGCTCCCAACATGATATCACATCCCTCTATTTGAAGCACAAACATATCTTGTTTGATCTCATAATCCCAAATTTTTACCTTAACATTACGATATTTACCTTTGCAAGGTAAGATCACGCCGTTGGCTACCATAACCTCAAAGTAATTACATGTATGTACGTAAAAATTTGCCTGCTTGGCAATGTAGTGATTAATAAAGTTGTGTGTACTGCCATAATCAATCAGGATGGTAATATGTAGGCCTTTAAAAAAATCTAAAACTTTCGTGGTTTGGGGAGTAGTAATGCCATCAAGAGCATGAACAAAAATCTCAACCTATGGTTTGTCTTGGTTTTCTTCCTTCGGTTTGGGTGGTTCCCCTACTATTTAGTGTCATCATCACTATGGCCGCTAGTGTTAGGCTCATCAACATCTATGAGGAACAACTTCTCTTGGGTGCACCTATACCCACAAGAAAAATTTTCATCACAATTTTAACACAACCCTTAGGCACGTCGCGCATCCATTTCGGTAGTGGTTAGATGTTTGGTTGCAACAATTTTTTGTTCACTTTGATTTTGCAATCTAGGAGGAAAAGAGGGTCTAGCCTATGGAAATTTAGATATTCGCCTCTGAGCTAAAAATTTGGATTCGGCCAAACGAGCCAACTTGATAGCCTACATCATGGATTGTGGTTTAAACATCGTGACCTCAACTTGGATATCTTCCCTGAAACCGCTAACAAAACAACTCAAAGAACCCTTCATTCGGTCCCTTAATTTTGTTGACCAATTTTTCAAATTGTATTTGGTAATCTCAGACTGTCGAAGTTTGTTTCAACTTGGTCAATTGTCCTGTAAAACCATCATACTCACTAGGGCCAAAGCGAGTGAGTAATTGGGACTCGAAGTCTTCCCAAGAAGGATTAGGGTTAGTTTTCTGTAACCATTAGTACCACTGCAAAGCTTTAGATTCCAAGTTGAAGGAAGCCATTTGAACTTGATAATATATAGGGACATTGTGGAGTTTAAAAAATTGAGCAACACAACATAACCACCCATCCACATCCTTCCCATTAAACTTAGGAAAGTTTAATTTAGGTATCATAAAGGTAGGATCACGATCACAGCAAAGGTAAGAGTCATCTATTACCCTTTACCTTTGTCAGAATGTGAGTGTCCAAGATCAGATACTCAAACTTGCTTGGACCACCTTGCAATTTGGACTCAACTTTGCAAGTTGTTCTTCTATGCAGGTTATGGAGGTAGCGTAATCATCTCTAAAATTTCAAAGCTCTATCATCACATCTTGATTTGAGATTTGCATGCTATCAACGGTGTTTTGGAGGGTTTCCAACAATGAGGTGACCTGATCTATCTATTTTTGATGTCCACGAGTGCCACTAGCCATTTTGGATAGTCTTGAACCTTTTTTACTGAATTACTAAAAATAGAAGTGTGGTTTTAGGAGTTACTAAAAGCTTCCTATTGGGATCTCCTGATACGAGTGCTATTTTAGGCTTGGGTATTGGAGCCTGATCATCCTTCACTTCACTAAACACTTTATGGGCTATCTAGCTTAGCCAATAACGACAACTCCTTCGTAATATTTTAAAACCCCCAACATAGGGTTTCTAGCCTGCTCAACTACTGAAAAAAAAGACTATTTTTTTGCATTTTTTTGGTTTTTTCTAATTTTTTTGCTTTTTTAAATAAAGGAAAACAAAATGAAAAAACACAAGAAAATTATACCTAACAGGCGAAAATGGTTGAGAAGAATTATCGTAGTCGTAGTAGAACTTGGCCCTGGAAAGCGCTTTGATACCACTTGTTAGGAACATACTATTAAAATAAAGCTCACTCACACAAAATACTAAAAACTAATTGAAATGCATCAAATAACATAATAACACTATGCAGAAAGTAATTGCGGAATTGAAACAATCTCACAAATAACTCTGAACCGTAGACCTCTTCGAGGGGACAACCTCCTTCAATATTTCATTAACTTGCAAAAAGATACATTCGTATATGGCTCCATGTCTTTTAAAGAGAAAGCTTCATGCAAACCTACCTAAAGGCTCAAGAGTTGGCTTACATGCAAAATGCTACTCGAGCTAGAATCTTCTACCAAACATCGATTACAATCTTGATAACGATTACATTAGATGGCACCACTTGGTTAGGTGCCTTGCCACATACATTACAAAGTATTACAAAATAACATTATAATGGGATCCCCCATGTTTGAAGGGGGTCATTACATAAGCAATTGAGAATTACAAAATAACGTTAGAATGGGACCCTAACACTATCAATCTTCTCACTTGTGTTCTCCTCAAATCTCCTCCAATGGCTTTCTTAAAATTCTCCAATAAGGCTTTCCTAGCCTTCTTCTTTCTCCTTTCAACATTTCTTAAGACCGTTTCTCTTGGGTATTTAATTTCTAAAGCTTCTGATATCTTCAATAGGACTTTTCTAGTCCTTTATCTTCAATCTTCAATCTTCCAAATCTAGAAGTTCTTCAATGAGACCTTTCTCTTGGGTCACCTCCTTTTAAAGTTGCTTTCTTCTTTCTTCACTCCGAAGTCTTCAATTTTCAAATTTATATGAGGACCTCCTTCTTGGTTCTCCTTAATATTCAATCTGCAATGGAGCCTTATTTCTTGGACCTCCTCCTTGATCTACAGTCTTCAATGTGGCTTCTTTGGCCTCTTCCCCTCTTCAATGTGGTTTTCTCCAATCAGAATCTTGTTTTGGAGCATCAACCAAAGAAAGGCTTGAAGTTTGGAGGGAACCTTGTAATTCCATACCTTAGCTATGGTTGAGTTCTTCTAACCTTGTTATTGTAATAACACCCCTTGGTTGATCGTGTAAACACCTGACCCACTAATAGAGCCCCATATAAGTTGATCTGGAATCCCTTGATTTTAGATGTGCAGTTGTCTCGATGAGTCTTGGTCAAGATGTGGTAGGGGTGGGTCTCTCACCCATTCAATTAAGCCTACAAGAGATTTAACACCCAATTGTTGCAGGTTTGCTTTTATTTTTGGGAAAAAAATCCTAATTATTGAAGGTCCTCCCAAGATTGGATCATCCCATATATTATTTTTTATACCATCCCCTAGAATCCAAGAGGTATGATTTAATATAATATCTTAAGCTTCCACAATATGTTTCCAAATTTGGGACCTTGTTATGCTTTTCACACTTTTTATGACCTAGATCCCATTAGAGTTGTCCATATATTTGTATTTTAAGATTTGCTTTCATGGAGAGTTTGGTGGAGTGAGAAAATTCCAAAGTAGATTAGCACTTAGTGCCTTGCTAACAATTGTTTTTTTTTTATTCCTAGGCCTCCTAGTTGACTATCCATTATGTGAAAATTGCATCTAAAGATTGACAAAGTTCCAAGATATGGTTCCCAATGTGGCCAACCATTGAGCTCCCAACATGATATCACATCCCTCTATTTGAAGCACAAACATATCTTGTTTGATCTCATAATCCCAAATTTATACCTTAACATTAAGATATTTACCTTTGCAAGGTAAGATCACACCATTGGCTACCATAACCTCAAAGTAATTACATGTATGTACGTAACAATTTTCCTGCTTCGCAATGCAATGATTAATAAAGTTGTGTGTACTGCCATAATCAATCAGGATGGTAATATGTAGGCCTTTAAAAAAATCTAAAACTTTCGTGGTTTGGGGAGTAGTAATGCCATCAAGAGCATGAACAGAAATCTCAACCTATGGTTTGTCTTAGTTTTCTTCCTTCGGTTTGGGTGGTTCCTCTACTATTTAGTGTCATCATCACTATGGCCGCTAGTGTTAGGCTCATCAACATCTATGAGGAACAACTTCTCTTGGGTGCACCTATACCCACGAGAAAAATTTTCATCACAATTTTAACACAACCCTTAGGCACGTCGCGCATCCATTTCAGTAGTGGTTAGACATTTGGTTGCAACAATTTTTTGTTCACTTTGATTTTGCAATCTAGGAGGAAAAGAGGGTCTAGCCTATGGAAATTTAGATATTCGCCTCTAAGCTAAAAATTTGGATTCGGCCAAACGAGCCAACTTGATAGCCTACATCATGGATTGTGGTTTAAACATCGTGACCTCAACTTGGAGATCTTCCCTGAAACCGCTAACAAAACAACTCAAAGAACCCTTCATTCGGTCCCTTAATTTTGTTGACCAATTTTTCAAATTGTATTTGGTAATATCAGACTGTCGAAGTTTGTTTCAACTTGGTCAATTGTCCTGTAAAATCATCATACTCACTAGGGCCAAAGCGAGTGAGTAATTGGGACTCGAAGTCTTCCCAAGAAGGATTAGGGTTAGTTTTCTGTAACCATTAGTACCACTGCAAAGCTTTAGATTCCAAGTTGAAGGAAGCCATTTGAACTTGATAGTATATAGGGACATCGTGGAGTTTAAAAAATTGAGCAACACAACATAACCACCCATCCACATCCTTCCCATTAAACTTAGGAAAGTTTAATTTAGGTATCATAAAGGTAGGATCACGATCACAACAAAGGTAAGAGTCATCTATTACCCTTTACCTTTGTTAGAATGTGAGTGTCCAGTACAGTACTCAAACTTGCTTGGACCACCTTGCAATTTGGACTCAACTTCTGCAAGTTGTTCTTCTATGCAGGTTATGGAGGTAGCGTAATCATCTCTAAAATTTCAAAGCTCTATCATCACATCTTGATTTGAGATTTGCATGCTATCAACAGTTTTTTGGAGGGTTTCCAACAATGAGGTGACCTGATCTATCTCTTTTTGATGTCCACGAGTGCCACTAGCCATTTTTGATAGTCTTGAACCTTTTTTACTGAATTACTAAAAATAGAAGTGTGGTTTTAGGAGTTACTAAAAGCTTCCTACTGGGATCTCCTGATACACCTGAAGATGCGTGGAAGCTCAATTCCGTGCACGAGTGCTATTTTAGGCTTGGGTATTGGAGCCTGATCATCCTTCACTTCACTAGAAACTTTATGGGCTATCTAGCTTAGCCAATAACGACAACTCCTTCGTAATATTTTAAAACCCCCAACATAGGGTTTCTAGCCTACTCAACTACTGAAAAAAAGACTATTTTTTTGCTTTTTTTTTGTTTTTTCTAATTTTTTTGCTTTTTTAAATAAAGGAAAACAAAATGAAAAAAACACAAGAAAATTATACCTAACAGGCGAAAATGGTTGAGAATAATTATTGTAGTCGTAGTAGAACTTGGCCCTGGAAAGCGCTTTGATACCACTTGTTAGGAACATACTATTAAAATAAAGCTCACTCACACAAAATACTAAAAACTAATTGAAATGCATCAAATAACAGAATAACACTATGCAGAAAGTAATTGCGGAATTGTAACAATCTCACAAATAACTCTGAACCGTAGACCTCTTCGAGGGGACAACCTCCTTCAATATTTCATTAACTTGCAAAAAGATACATTCGTATATGGCTCCATGTCTTTTAAAGAGAAAGCTTCATGCAAACCTACCTAAAGGCTCAAGAGTTGGCTTACATGCAAAATGCTACTCGAGCTAGAATCTTCTACCAAACATCGATTACAATCTTGATAACGATTACATTAGATGGCACCACTTGGCTAGGTGCCTTGCCACATACATTACAAAGTATTACAAAATAACATTATAATGGGATCCCCCATGTTTGAAGTGGGTCATTACATAAGCAATTGAGAATTACAAAATAACGTTAGAATGGGACCCTAACACTATCAATCTTCTCACTTGTGTTCTCCTCAAATCTCCTCCAATGGCTTTCTTCAAATTCTCCAATAAGGCTTTCCTAGCCTTCTTCTTTCTCCTTTCAACATTTCTTAAGACCGTTTCTCTTGGGTCTTTAATTTCTAAAGCTTCTGATATCTTCAATAGGACTTTTCTAGTCCTTTATCTTCAATCTTCAATCTTCCAAATCTAGAAGTTCTTCAATGAGACCTTTCTCTTGGGTCACCTCCTTTTAAAGTTGCTTTCTTCTTTCTTCACTCTGAAGTCTTCAATCTTCAAATTTCTATGAGGACCTCCTTCTTGGTTCTCCTTAATCTTCAATCTGCAATGGGGCCTTATTTCTTGGACCTCCTCCTTGATCTACAGTCTTCAATGTGGCTTCTTTGGCCTCTTCCCCTCTTCAATGTGGTTTTCTCCATTCAGAATCTTGTTTTGGAGCATCAACCAAAGAAAGGCTTGAAGTTTTGTTGCAGGTTTGCTTTTATTTTTGGGAAAAAAATCCTAATTATTGAAGGTCCTCCCAAGATTGGATCATCCCATATATTATTTTTTTTACCATCCCCTGGAATCCAAGAGGTATGATTTAATATAATATCTTAAGCTTCCACAATATGTTTCCAAATTTGGGACCTTGTTATGCTTTTCACACTTTTTATGACCTAGATCCCATTAGAGTTGTCCATATATTTGTATTTTAAGATTTGCTTTCATGGAGAGTTTGGTGGAGTGAGAAAATTCCAAAGTAGCTTAGCACTTAGTGCCTTGCTAACAATTGTTGTTTTTTTATTCCTAGGCCTCCTAGTTGACAAAATGGAACTTTTTCCTATCTGATTGCTTTCTCCCTTGCCATAGAAAAGTTTTTAACATTGCATCTAACTTTTACAAGGTATAAAAGGGTGCATGATACACCAACAATTAATAAATGGAAAGACTTGCGAATATCGATTTGATTAAAATAATTCTTCTAGCCAAACTCAACCAACCATTGCTATAATGTTGTATTCTCCTTGACATATGTTCTAGAATTACATTCCAAGTTTCCTATTTTTTTAAAATAATCCCATAGGAACACCTAGGTAGTTAAAGGTATCACTACCTTTGTGAACTCCCATAATCAAAGAGAAACCTCTATCTTTTGCTATTGAAGTATTTATAGCGTAAAATATGCTCTTTTGGATATTTATATGTACCACTATGGCTGAAGAGAAGCAATATAAAAATTCTTTGATCAACCTAACATTCAATTTTGTGGCTTCCCCCAATAAAATAGTGTCATCTGCAAATTGAGCATGAGTGATTGTTCTATATCTTGTAACTGCTCTAATTCCCAAAATTTCTTTCCTTCTCAATTTGGTTAGGGTCCTTCCTAATGTTTCAGCTAGAAGGATATAACCCTTGCCTTAATCCTCTAGTGGATTTAAAGAAGTTAGTAGGTTTTCCATTGATTAGAGGGGATATCCAACATCCCTCTATGCAATCTTTTATCCAATTTATCATTTGACTTTGAAATCCAATTTTGGCTAACACCTATGTTAAGAAGCCAATGTCTACTTTGTCAAAGGCTTTAGCCATATCAAGTTTAATGACTATTTTTTTTCTTTTTGGACTTAGCACTTGAGTGTAGGGCTTCATGAATCATTATAATTTTTTCATATATTTGTTTCCACGCTATCAAATCATTAATATTCCTTTTAATTCTATTTGCTTTTATTTCAGTCATTATCTTATAAGAGTAATTGCACACAAATATATATTTTAATTTGTTAAAAGTAACTGCTTTGTTTTTTCTTTTGGACTTAAAGCTAAGAAAGTGGAGTTTATTGCCCCAGATAGCTTACCTCTTATCCTTGTCTTCTATCATTTCCAATAGGTCATCTCCTATAATTTCATAAAACTATTGATAAAAATTATTGGTGAAGCCATCTGGTCCTGGAGCTTTCTGGGCAGTGAACGTATAACTTCTTCCAACTCTTCTTTGGTTACTATTGACGAAAGATCTTCTGTGTCTATTTTTTAACATAGGAGGAATGTTTTTCAGGAGAGTGGCTTGAGCCTGCTAATTTACTATTTTCTTTCTGAGAAGGATCAAGTAATGATCTCTTGCTAGTTCCTTTACGATAGCCTGATCAGAATAAATTTATTCAATTTTATGAATTTTTCTGATTGTATTTCATTGGTAGTGCTGCATTATTTTTAGATAAAAATAATTTGTGTTTCTGTCTCCTTTCTTGAGCCAGATAATTCTTGATTGAAGTCTCCAATATTCCTCTTCTCTAAAAGCTTGATCCATTTCTCGGTTCAACCATAGTCTTCTCTTCTTGTTGAGGGGTTGAAGGTTGATCACCTATCTCTTGCTCTACTTCATCTATTGTAGCAATATGCTTGACCTATTTTGAACTTTAGTCTTATTGGCAATCTAGTCCCTAATGGCTTTATTTATATTGAAAATTTCATTTTCAATACCTCTGGGGGATTGTTTGCATATACATGTTGCTTCTAGATACTTTCTACTAAAGGTGCAAAATCCTTATGCTCTATCCATTCTAGATTGTATTTGAAAGGAATCTTCCTTTTCAAGAGCACTATTTCTTGTATCCAAATAGTAGGCTTATGACCTGAGATTGAACTTTGAATTATGCCACTTGATACAAGTGGATACGTGAATAATATATCTTCTTATATCAAGAATCTATCTAATATTTTTGCAATGAATTGAACCCCAACTCTTCTATTTGTCCATGTAAATTTTCCATTTTTAGGGATTATTTCCTGAAGTTTTTGCTTAGTTATAATTTGCATAACTAGGTCCTTAGAAGGGTCTTTTGAAGTAATACCTACTTTTTTATCTACGTGCGTGTGGTCTACCGACAAGGACACCACTTGTATTATCGGTGATGAGACCCGGGTTCAACCCCCACGATGGATGTGTATAAGAAGTATTGATATAAAAAAAAGTCACATTCAAGTCCCTTGATATAATTAAATTTGGGGGTCTTTCCTGACAAATCTAGTGCTAAAGACTTTTCCA
The DNA here is from genome assembly GCA_028583015.1 of Wollemia nobilis. Classification (NCBI taxonomy): domain Eukaryota; kingdom Viridiplantae; phylum Streptophyta; class Pinopsida; order Araucariales; family Araucariaceae; genus Wollemia; species Wollemia nobilis. Next base: position 24,931,096 of record JAQPPZ010015824.1, on the reverse strand, counting down.
AGCCTCTTGTTTTAAGACTAAGTTATTTGGTCCATAAAAATTGACTATGGTCTAAGTCCGTCTCTGTGGAGAGGGGAAAGAAGTTGCTATCCAATTTGAGTGTCTTGTTTTATTAATACATATCAGAGCCTATGGATCCCACGTAAGGAGAAGCCCCCTCCCCTGAGGCACCTAATGAATCTATTGCTTCTAGGTTTGAGGATCTCCGCATATTTTTCCATTCTATTATTTTTAACTACTTTGTCAATTTAGTTTCTTGAATGCAAATAACTATTGGCTTCTGCTAGGTTATTAATTGACTAGGAGACTACCTAATCCCCTGTGTGGTTATATTGCATTGAAGTATTTTTTATTATATTGAGGAAACTTGCATTATTTGCAATAATGTAGCAAGTGATGATAATGTGTGGCATTGGAAGAACTTTGAAACATTTGAATGACCATTGTTTTGAAAAACATGGATGCTACAATAATTTACAACCTTTATGTACATTATTTAAAAATTATTGCTATTGTATCCAACTTTGTTGTACCTATCTTCTTGTATACTTGCTTGTCTAGTTTATCCATCACCATTCAATACCCATTATGTATAACATGTAGAATGCATTACATCTACATGTGAATTATTTTGAGCACCAATAGTTGTTGTATATATGCTCTTCCATTAAGGATGCAAAAACTTCTCAATTCACATATGTTGCAAATCAATCCATTAAATTGGATTTCTACTAAATACATCATCTCCTAGATTGAGCATTGTCATATTAAACCTGTCTTTTCATTGTCTTGTTGATATCACTATTATAAATATTTGAAACTAGACAAAGAACTTCTAGAAGACAAACTTACAAAGTACAATTACATCTTCAACGGGACAAAGAACTTCTAGAAGATAAACTTACAAAGTATAATTTTATCTTCAACTGGACAAAGAACTTCTAGAAGATAAACTTACAAAGTTTGATTATATGATGCATCATAAATCAACAAAATTGATAGCAGCTATAATGCGCACAAGAGTAGTCCTATCAAAGGACTACACAGATGGCTACAAGATTAGGTATGTTAAAAAATATTTAAGTAACAAAAAAACATGTATCATTGATGATGTAAAAGATTCTCAATTTATATATCTTGCAATTTTAGTCATCTCATTTCTCTTGAGAACACTTCAATATATAAACACTTATTAAATCTTGTGCTAATATTCATTTGACTACATTAATTCAACTATTTCGATAAAATTTTTCCACCTTATGCAAGCTAGATGAATAAGATGCAGTTATTTCATCTTGACAAATTCTCTATACTTTATCCATAGTTTCCATCTTTTGATTATTATTGTGATACAACTTCGGAAGATAGTTGCAACAAAAATTTATTAGGAAATATTGCAAAACTTCTTGAAAGGCCTAACAAAGATAATAAGCAGGTTGCAATTAAGTTAGTTTTGAGCATTTTGTTTTCTCATGTGACATAGGAAGACAATTGCAATTATGAGTTACTGGAAATTTTTGATAAATTTATGGAAAGACATTAGATGGTTGAATTGATCCTTGACATCTTGTTTTTAGTGATTAGTAAGCAATAATCAAGTTATTTGAAATGTGACATTGTCTATGATTACTAGATATAGGAAATGAGATGTCTCTTGAACATCAAAAAAAAGAAACATGTGATTCTTGTAGATGAGGTGTGAGTCTGTTGGATATTATAAAAAAGAAAAAATCTAATTATCCCAATGTACATAGATAGTTTTTGCAAGATTCAACTTGGATTTATCCATTTTTTTAATGTACATTCTTTGAAATTCTTCCTTACATGCATGCTAGCTTTTTTTGTATTGTTGTTTGTTATGTGTTTCATACTAATTTTTTTGTTCTTTCATTTCATTGCAATACTAATACTAAAGCTATCTTGACCAAAGTCAAATCCTTTCTTTGAAATATTTACATTGTCAAGATCTTTTAATGGATTTTAATCTCAGAGTAGAGTATTGGAGTGATTCCACTAAAAGAATAAAATAACATTCATAATCATAAGGTTTAAATTATCATCATGATAATAATTATATCTAATCAAGTAGTCCTTAGAGATATTTATTCTTGTCAATATATATTTATTTATCTTTTAGGAATAATTTACACTAACACAAAATTTATATCCTACACACACATTCTCCAATACAATGAACTCATTATTTACCAACTTAGGTAAAACACTCATTGCCTCGTTATAGGCAATGCTCACTAGATGGATTTTTAAAGCGTCGTGAAATAGTTTACATCCTATATCACTTTAAAAAGAGGGGTTGAGGAAAATGAAGTCCTTGGTCTATTGCTTTTAGTAATTCCTTGGTCTATTGCTTTTAGTAATGAATTGCAATATTGTGTGTTTGCAAAATATTTTAGAGAAAGAATTGTGAAACAACTTGTTTTGAACTTTAGCTTTTAAGAAAATATTTTCAAGGTTCTAAAAATATTTGAAACTTATTGTTCATGAGCTTTGCATTTTAATGGTGACTCTTTGTGTTGACATGATTTATAATCATGTTAACAACTAAAAAAGTCATTCAAGTTGCATTATTGACTCTTGAATAATTTTGAATAGATAATAAATGTAACCCTTATAGACAAAATGAGCCTAAAAATATAAACTATAGCTTTGATTATTTGCATGAAAAATGTACATTACTTAGCCATTTCAATAGTATGTTATTAGACAATGGTAAGATAAAATAAGGCCAAGTATTTTATTATAGATTCCCATGAATGAAATGCATATGTATTCTACAAAGAGCCTATATAGATAAAGGATAAAATGACAATTCCAAAAACATATTAAAATGTGTACAAAATCAAAATATTATAAGAAGTAAGAATTCATAATATGAAATTTATATATTGCACTTATAAGACAAACAAAAAAATACTCTACAAGGGAATACTTTGATTCACATTGATAGAGTATATATGTCCGCAAGGAGTGTAACTAACCTTGTGTTAAAAAAATCTCCATATCAAAAGAAATAATATTAGACATGGTCAAGGATGAGCAAAGTAAATCACTTAATATTCTTCCATCTTCCAAACAAATTGAAAAGTTCAATGAATGCAATTACGATCATGTGGAGATAAATTTTTGGTCAAGGGCAAGAATATAATGAAGAGAAATTTTACATGATGGTATGAATGGGCATCGAGAAATGACTACGAACACATATTTAACATAATGCACATAACATTATGTTTGAATGAGTCAAACATGCAATAATTGATTTTCAAAAAATTTGGGTATTGTCATAGAGTGATTCATGCCTTCTTTGAGTTCATTGTAATGTTGAAGTACAAAAATTGTAGACCCACATGAACATGAGTATTAGACTACAATAGTAATTTGGATCAAGGAGAGGCATTGAATTATATGAATTTTACCTAGAAGATGTGAAATCAATATCAAATAGAAATATTGAATCTTTTGTTATCATAAAACTATCTTCACTTTTTGGTATACATTGATCCAATTGGAAAAACCCCATGTATTTGGATAACTTTTGTGGACAAATTTTGACAAGCCAACCAAAAATAATAGGTGTTATGAGATAAGCAAAGTCCATAATATAAAACTTGGGCTATGTGGTTTAGGGTTCTTCAACTCTACATGTCTAATGAACTCTCATTTTCTCTGTGTTGCATGTCACTAGAATTTCAAAAAAAATGTTAGTTTAAAATGGTCCTCAACCTTAGTAAGCCAATGGGTACTGTTGGTAGTGCAAGTAGGAATGTTTGCAGTGATGACTCCAATCAAGAAACCTAGGAAATTTTTCCTAAGAGTGGTACATGAGGTGATCTCTCTCCTGATATAGTTTTGCCTTTGCCTGAATTTGATAATGCATGCAAATGGTTAAAGTATTTCACTCTAGTAGGTTATTTTGTAGGGTGTATTCCCAATGAAGCCACCTTGAGGTCTTGGGTGAAATTTGCCTGGACTCCTTGTGGAGTCAAGTTGGATGTGATCCAAAACCTTACCAAGGATATTTTTCTATTTTTCTTTGTAGATGTTGAACATGCAAAGGTAATATACAAGCATGGGCCAAGGTTCCTTAGAAGCTTCTTGCTTGTATTTTCTCCCTAGACCCAAGACTTTGTGGTCTCAGAGGAAAGGACCACTAAGGTCCCAATATGGGTTGAGTTCTTGGGTCTTCTCCTCCTCTGGGAATTATTGGACCACATAGAAACTTCTTTGGGTTGAGACATCTTGGTTGAATTAGAAAAATTATTTCATGCTTATTCATAAAAGCATGTGTGTGTCAAATTGAATATCTCTAAGGACCTAAGGGATTTAATTGAGATACATATTGGTGACACTGTCTTATCATAGTGGGTTTTGTATATCATTTTTTCTAAAACATACTTTAGGTGCTAATCCTCAGATGAGAAAGTCAAGGATTATCCTCTCATGCCTCATAATAAGGACAAGTTATCCCCCAAACCAAATAGTGTGATCCCCCCTCAAACCAGTGAGGATGGTTGGACCATTGTTGGATGGCAAAATACTGCTCGCTTTAATGCTCCCAAGGCCTCATAGCCCAAGGTTATGATCAAGATGATAACCACAACAACTTCAAAGCCCCTTAAGAAGGAAAAGGAAAAAGAGAGTGTCAACCCACCATCAATGATAGATACCAAAGGTAAAGAGGTTTCTAAACCATGACAAATCTAAACTTTGAGGGCGATGAATGTGATCCTCATCACAAATTGCCACCCAAATGGACTTTCCCCCTTAGTCCCCTCCAAGGAGCACCCGATGCTCATGTAGTTTACATTGAGAGGTCGAAGATGGTGAGTTTGTACTAGAAAAATGATTGCATTTATCGAATGTTCAAATTGGCATCTATAGACTCGATTAAGACCCATTTTGTTACCAAAATAGTTATGGTGCTTTGGAGTACCTTGATGAAAAGGACATTTTGTTAGACAACCCCTCTCAATGAAATTCCTTCATAGAATGTTCAAGGTTTGATAGACTCCAAGTGTAAAATATTGTGCAGGAACGCCAAAAATTCCCACATCTTAACATTCTTTGCTTACAAGAATTGGAAGTTGCAATATTTTTACTCTCTATAGTTTTTTGTACCATATAGTCAGTGAGCAACTTCCTTCACAATAATCATGAACTAGTTCATGGTGGCATTACCACATTCATCTCCTTGAGGTGGTGACCCCACTTGGTTGGTCATGGATGTGACCCCACCTATAGAGTGTTGTGGATAATTTTTAACATTAATAACCACTAACTCAAAGTGATTAATGTTTATGCTTCCAATGATGCTTTTGAATGAGCCTAATTATAGCATTGGATTATGGACTCATTACCCCCTGCATCGTGGGTCATGTGTGGTGATTTTAAGATGATAAATAATTACAGTGGCCATCATATGCGATGGACAACTAGTGAAAGGAAAACATCGTTTTACATGCGTAATAAATAAATATTTTTCAATCCCAACATTGGTCAACACCATTCCAATGCTCTTTGGTACATGTGGTCTAGCATGCATGTCAAACCTGACATGATCCTCAAATGACTGGATAAGGTGTTGTTGTCTAGACAACTGATATTCAATTTACCAACTGTTATTCTCTTTTAGTGGAGCCATTGCTTGGGGTTGTCCATTTGGACCACTCCCTCATCTGCTTCAGTATTGAATGGCTAGGTGGAGAAATCAAAACCCTAATCAACCACTTATATCTGAACATGTCATTTCTAAGCCATAATCCCACTTTAACACACATTAGGGATGTGAAGACTAGGGTATGGTTCTAATTGTTTTTATATCTTTATTAAGGAAATAATAACAACCATGGATTTAATATTAAAAGAGAAATTATTCAATTAAATGTCTAGATGGACAAGAGAGTGTTGGGTGAATGTAGGTCAAATTCATGATCCCATTTGTAATTCAGAATGTCAAACTTTTTTTTCGTAAAATTGGTTAAGTGTTTTCACATCTCCAAGAATTACATAAAGTCATGATATAAAAAGACGTGCTCTTTTTGGAGTGACATTAGCATAGTCGCATCGGAGCTCGATACCGTGCAAAGTTAGTGCACAAATTTGGGATCTTCACAATCAAAGTGCGTAAAGCCACATTGTACAAAATTGGGCTCCTCAAGGCAATAATGCCAACAAGATGTCACACGACTCTGGTAATGTGTAAAGCCTCAATTCATAAAACCATGATTGCATAAATTTGGGATCATGTGGATAATAACATCAATAAAATTCAAAGAAGGCATACCGAAAGCTAATTGCACAAAGCCATGATGTGTGATACTAGGTTGTACAAAGCCAATATTACCTCAGTAATGATGTAAGTGAAAAAGAAAAAGGTTTAGGGATGTGCAAACAAAGCATTCAAAGTTGTGATGCCCAAAATTGGGATACATAAAACCAACCTTCCTTTGGTGATGATGTAAGTGCATCAGCTTCCTAGCCTGACTTTGTGTAGGATGCACAAAACCAGAACAACGATGCTTAAATCCAAAGTGGTTCTAAGAAAGCACTATAACCGCTTCAGTGCTTTCTAGCTGGTCAACCTAGTGCCATTCAAGAATGAAAGTGACAACTTTGATAGATCCATTGCAATCATTCAACCACTTGTAAAGGATAATTGTGGATCGATAGAACAAGCTTCGTAAGAATTTAAATTCAAATGCAAGATGAGATCTTAAACAACCACCTCAACTTCTAAAACTTTTCTACCAAGTTTTTTTTGTAATGGCCATGTAACTAATTTTAAAAACTTACACTATAAGTTTCAATATGCAACCTATAAATAAGCCATGAGACCTCAATTACAAGGGTCGGCTCTATAGTCCTTGCCTAGTATTACTATGTAATATTGCTACCGACTAATGAAGTGATAGTTGTTTGGCCTCCATTACTGTTCAATTGTAGGTTTTTATGAATGTGTTTCTTGCTTTAAGTCATTTTTGTTACACTTAAATGCTTAGTCTATTTTTTTAAAGTGAATTATACTTTTTGGATTGTTATTGGATTACTAATTGTTTAAGTCCTTAGAATGATTAAACAAATGTTTAACTTTAACAAATATGTGATTGCATTTGATAATGGTTGGTCTATTAAGTAACGTGTAAATTAGTTGTGTTAGTATATTACTTAGTGAAATCCAATGATGTTACACTATATCCCATCCATATTTTATTAAATATCTCTAACTCTTACTCCCTCTCAACTACTTTTCTTTCCAAATTATAACCATATCAAGGATTTGACCTTATTTGGAGGTTGAAATTGAGAGAAATTTCATTTCATCCAATACATTGGCTAGAATCTAGAGTGCATCACCTATCCATAGGTATGGTAGATTTTGGTCCAATAGTTTAGTAATTTTTTGCACGCTCGATGGGAAAAATTGTATTGCTTCATCTCACTTTCCTCGAGAGCTCAAGATTTGGTGAATAGTCTTGACCTCATTCGTGAAGAATGTATATTCACCTGATGAATCCCCTAAAGATCAAACCTAGAATGACCTAAAGAGATAGGTTGAACCTCTTTGAAAGAGTTCTCATGGCCAAAAAATCTTGCCTAGCCTAGTACGACACCGGTCCTCTTAATATCTCAATATTTCATAAAGTACCAAAAGTTATCTTGGAAGCCCTTTTCAGTTATGATGGCAATGAGAAAAAAAATTACGAGCATTGTCAAGATGTAGCTTCTTTAGCTATTGTGTATTAAATTATCTTTGAATATGTAATGATTAGATTACTCGTTCAATATTTCAAGGGTAAAGTATTGTTATGGTACCGATCCTTAGAATATAATAGCATTAGTACTTGGGCTAAATTTGCAAAAAACTCTTATCATTGATTTTGATGATCCTAGAGATCCATTTCTACTACTTACCCATTTTTCCTCCATCCAAAGAGTCCCCCATGAAAGCATTTTTTATTTCAATATTCAATTTAAAAGGACTTGGAAGAGAATCCCTCAAGAATTTCAACCTTCTCATGCCCAAGCATATCTTTATTATATTCATTCTTTTCATCCTAACTTAAATCTTCTAATTCAATAGTCTAAGGAGAAAAGGTTCCCACAGGTTTTTCAAGAAGCCATACTAGCAAAGAATAAGTTGATCACAATAAGAAAAATCCCTCCTAGGAACACTATATGCCCATATGACCCACCCTAAATGTGTCTTACACACCATACTATGAATATTCTAGGTTGTATTCATTCCCCCCTCCTATATTAAGTTGCACCCCCACTATGTAGGTAGATTAACACCAAATAAAACAAGAATTGAAGGCATTGATCAAAAAATTAACTAAATATGTCAAAAATATGGAGGAGTGACTCTCCCAGCCCAAGATAAGATCTCAATATGAGTGCTCTACAAAAGATAATACAAAGCACTATCTTAATGGTAACATGCAAGAGATAGTCAAAATCTTGACTACATGCAACCTTTCATTGCCCAGTAAGATTCATGTTGATAAAATGTGTTTGCGAGAATTCCCAGTGAAGCAGTACTGGAAATACAAGCAAAAAAATCACCAATATTTCATTCATAGAGCTTTAAAATTTGAATTACAGAAGATACAAAAATGGCCAACCACTTTTACAATGTAAGCACTGCCTTTTTATCACGGACCTGACCCCTCCCTTCGGACCTCATTATACAGACTACGAAGTTTGTTTCTAATCGCCCACATGAATGTTCTATCGTCGCCTACAAGATGCTGCCAGGTGCCTCGAATCATCATGGCATGTACTAGTAGAGTGTGCTGCAGCCGCCTGCCCATCAACCGTCGAGTCATCATTCATAGGAGTGCTCTATAGCCATATGTAGTTTGTTGCCATGTGCCCTCCTGCAATGGCCTCTGTAACCACCTAGTACTCCATGGCCACTTGTAATTCGCAGTCACATGTCCTTCTGCAATGGCCTCTTTAACCGTCGGCTTATCTGGAGTCGTGAGCATTTTGTCGCGATATCGCGACGTTTTTGCTTCCTTACGCTCTCTCTCCTCTTCGGTCGTGATATCACGACGTTTTGGCGTTCGACCTCTATTTTCTCCTTCGGGTCGTGATTTCGTGACACATCACGAAATCACGACGCCTCCGCCTTCCACACTCGCTTTTCACCTTCGAGCCGCAAAATCGTGACATGTCACAATTTCACGATGCCCTTGCCTTTTGCACTCGGCTTCTGCCTTCGAGCCGCGAAATCGTGACATGTCGCGATTTCGCAACGTCTTTTCTCCTGGACGTCTATCCACAAAATGCGTCACAAAATCGCGACGACTCTTCCCCCTGGCGCCTTCGCTCAAAATGTGTCACGAAATCGTGACAACTCTTCCCCCTGGCGCCTTCACTCAAAATGTTTCACGAAATCGCGACAATTCTTTCTCCTGGTGCCTTCGCTCAAAATGTGTCACGAAATCATGACAATTCTTCCTCCTGGCGCCTTTGCTCAAAATGTGTCACGAAATCGTGACAACTCTTCCTCCTGGCGCCTTTGCTCAAAATGTGTCACGAAATTGCAACAACCTTTCCCCTCGACGCTCCTCCGCAAAATGTGTCGCGAAATCGTGATAAATTTTCTCCTCGGCACTCATCTGCAAAATGTGTCGCGAAATCGTGACAACTTTTCCCCTTGGCACCTCTGCTCAAAAAGCGTCACGAAATCATGACGATTCTTCTCCTTGGAGCCCATTCTTCAAAAGTGTCGTGATATCGTGACAACTCCGCCCCTTTGTGCCTTTCTCAAAAAGGTGTCACGAAACCATGACAGTTTCGGCCCTTGGTGCTTTTTCTCAAGAAGTGTCGTGATATCGCGACAGTTTCGGCCCTTGGCGCACTTTCTCAAAAAGTGTCGCGATATCGCGACAGTTTCGGCCCTTGGCGCCCTTTCTCAAAAAGGTGTCACGAAATCGTGACAGTTTCGGTACTTAGAAACAAAATACTTTTGGATGATGCAAGATTGCTCTTCCACCTTCGGATGCTCCTGCATTAGAAACCCGGGGTGAATTTGAGAAGTGACCTTCACTTCTGATCTGTCTGAGGTAGACCCAGGCGGTCAACCTCTGCATTCGACAACCAAGTTGCATCTTCGATGGGCCTGCCTTTCCACTTGATCAAATATTCAGAATAACACCTATTTCGAGTACTTCGGCCCTCATGCGTATCAAGGACTTCTTCTATCTCATCTGCGACTGGAGTGGCCGCGGGAATGCTCCACAAATCCAGGCTTGGTGTTGCACTGCTATCTCCTTCATGATACTCAACCAAATCTGAAATGTTAAAAACGGGTGAGATGTTAAGTTCACTCGGCAACTCCACCTCGTATGCATTACCCGAGTCTCATTTTCCAATGATTATGCATGGCCCAAACTTCTTCATCTTTAGCTTGTTATAGGTCTTGGCAGGGAACCTTTCTTTTCTTAGATGGACCATGACGAAATCTCCTACTTCAAACTCCTTAACCCAGCGCTTTTGGTCTGCCCTGGCCTTATACTGAGTATTCATCTTAGCAATGTGCCTTGTCACCTCCTCATGCACTCCCGTCGGGTGTTCAAAGAAAGTCTTCACCTCAAGATCGCATTTTTCTCTTGTATCCATCCTTCTCAACTCTGAAGCATTTCTTGGGATGCTCCCATAGATTATCTAGAATGGCGATTTATTGGTACTCCTATTGATAGAGTTGTTGTAAGCGAATTCTGCCTGTGACAAAACTACATCCCATCCCTTGGGCTTGTCTCTGACCAAGCATCTCAGTAGATTTCCCAAACTCCTATTTACCACCTTTGTTTGGCCATCTGTTTGGGGGTGGTATGCAGAACTGAATTTTAAGTTCATCTTCAGTTTCTTCCACAGGGTTCTCCAAAAATACCCTACAAATTTGGTATCCCTGTCCGACACAATGCTCCTTGGCAAACCATGAAGGCGTACCACTTCCTTGAAGAATAAACCAGCCACATGGACCGCATCGCTAGTCTTATGGCAGGGAATAAAATGAGCCATTTTTGAAAACCTGTCCACTACCACAAATATGGAATCGTGTCCCCTCTGTGTCCTGGGTAAACCAAGAAAAAAATCCATACTAATATCCTCCCATGGCCTTTCGGGTACAAGTAGTGGTTGATATAAACCAGTAGGCTGCCTCACACCTTTTGCCATCTGGCATATCCTACAACTTTGCACAAATTTTGCCACATCTTGTTGCAATTGCGGCCAGTAGTAATTTTCACTAACAAGGGAGATGGTCTTGTCTCGACCAAAGTGTCCAGCTAAACCTCCACTGTGCTTTTCCTTGATGATATTATCCCTCATTGAGCTCCTCAGAATGCATAATTGGTTCCCCCTTAACAGCATTCCATCTTGAATCAAAAAATTTAACCACTTAGTCCTATCCAAAGTAACAAGCGCAGTGTAGGCTTTCCAAGCTTCTGCGAAGTCGGGGTCTGCAAGGTATAAACCCTTGAGCTTAGCAAACCCTACAACTTCCACTTTCATTTCCATCAATAGACATTGCCTCCTACTCAAGGCATCTGCCACTCTATTAGACCTTTCGCTCTGATGTTTCAGCACAAAGGTATAGCTCGCAGAACTCAACCCATTTCGAGTGCCTCTGATTTAACTTTCCTTGACTATTAATATATTGTAGTGCCTGATGATCAGTATAAAGAACAAACTCCTTTGGCAACAAATAATGCCTCCATTTCTTCAGAGCCTGAACTATGGCATAGAACTCCTGATCATATGTTGAATACTTCTTCCTGGCATCATTGAGTTTCTCGCCAAAATAAGCAACAGGCTTACCCTCTTGACTCAATACGGCCCCTATGGCACTACCACTCGCATCACCGTCTACCTGAAACACCTTGTTGAAATCTGGAAGTGCTAAGACAGGCTGTTCTGTGACCTTCTTCTTTAACATGGCAAAGCTTTTGTCTGCTCCGGCTGTCTACTTGAATTCCTTCTTGTTTCCCCTCATTGTCTCCGTAAGGGATGCACAAATGTTGCTAAAATTTCTAATGAATTTCCTATAAAAACTAGCCAAACCAGGGAACGATCTTACCTCAGTCACACTTCTTGGAGCAGGCCATTCTATGATAGCCCTCACCTTTTGTAGGTCCATTTTGAGACCATCTACTGAGATAACAAATCCCAGGTATACTAACTCCCTCTTCATGAAGTTACACTTCTTCAGATATATTAGCAACTGCGCCTCCCGTAGTTTCTCAAAAACCCTCCTGATGTGCATCAGGTGTTCCTCCAGGGTTCTGCTAAAAATCAAGATATCATCCAAGTAGACAATAATTAATTTTCCTAGAAATTCCTTCAGGACTTCATTCATTAACCGCATGAAGGTACTCGGTGCATTGGTTAGCCCAAATGGCATGACCAACCACTGATACAGCCCCTCTCTAGTTTTGAAGGTTGTCTTCCACTCATCCCCTTCTCTAATGCGGATCTGATGGTAACCACTTTTCAGGTCAATCTTCGTGAAGTACTCGACTCCACTCAAGCAGTACATGATATCATCCATCCTTGGCAATGGGAATCTGTATTTGATAGTGATCTTGTTAATTTCCCGAGAGTCTGTGCACATTCTCCACTCTCCATCCTTCTTGGGTGCTAGTACTATAGGTACTGCACACGGGCTAAGACTCTCCCTAATCAGTCCCTTCTTTAACAGCTCTTGAACTTGTCTATTCAGCTCCTCAGTTTCCATAGGAGTCATTATGTGTGCGGCTTTATTCGGCAAGCTTGACCCAGGCACCAAATCTATGTGGTGACTGATCTTCCTAATAGGTGGTAAACCTTCAGGAACATTATTAGAAATGATATCTGGAAACTCCCCTAACAATCCCATGACTTCCACTGGAGTTTCCTTGCATTCTTCTTCCCTAACTCTAGGGATTATTGCATAGCACATATGATCTGGCTTCAGGCCATCTAAAAATCTTCTTCCATCAACTAGACAAACTCGTGCACTGCTGCATACCTTCTCATCCGTCTCCTTCAGGGGTTTCAACTTATGGCGAACTCGATTTTTTGACAAGGAATATGTATTGGCTCGACCATCATGTACAACACTTCGATCAAACTGCCATGGTCTCCCAAGCAACATGTGACATGCATCCATGGGCAAGATGTCACAAAGGACCTCATCACGATAAGTTCCAATGTTAAACTTCACCAGGCATTGCTCACTGACCAGCACCCGATGGTCCTTTTGTAACCATGCAATCTGATAAGAATGCGGGTGTTTTCTTCTCTCCAGCTACAACTTGACAACCATATCCTCAAAGACCAATTTTTTAGTGCTTCCATTATCGATGATGATGTTATAGACCTTGCCTGCGCACTTGCATCTTGTGCGAAATAGGTTGTTCCTCCGATCTGCCTTCTTTTCTTCATTCAAAAAGACTCTTTTGATGACCATCGCTTCTCCTCGTTCTGCCTCCTCAGAGTGCTCAGATTCGACACCTTCGTCTGCTACAGTAGCTCGGGCCTGACCCTCAGGTCTTCGATTTGGCCTTTCTTGATGCTGCGGGCAATTGTATGCCCGATGTCCTTCTTCTCCGCAATTGAAGCAAGTTCCTCGAAAGACACCTCTTCCAAACCCTCACCCAGGCCTACCTCTTCCCCTCGGGTAGTTGTTGTTCTGATTGCGTGGGCGTTGGGTATTCTCCTCTTTATTTTTTTTCTGGTTCTGGCTACTGCTTGCTTCACCAGTCTTCCTCAAATCTCTGTATCTTCCTCCACTGGTCCTTCCACCAGCTCTTCCACCCCTCTCCTTTCCTCTCTGCTTACCATCAAATCTCCTATTCAGTTTCTCTTCCACTTTTAATGCAAACTGGTATGCATCCTCAACCGTGCTCATCCGAACCAGACTCGGCTCCTCTTGAATGCTGGTTCTCAATCCATTGATGTAGCGAGCAACCTTCTCCTTATTTGCCTCAAAATGTGATGGCAAGCCGGGATTCACACAAATAGTTTTACAGTAAATTCACAGTAATTTTCATTAAAATGTCCAGTGCAACTATACAGTAGTAATTCCCAGGCATACAACTTCTTCCCCAATCCCGAACTTCACCATCCCCCTACAAATATTTTCCCCGAGTTTTTAACGAGGCCTCGATCCTCCAGGCATTCAATGCCTCCACCTAACAAAAATTTCAAATTCAAATTTCCCCCTTCCTCGGATTTTTGAAATTTCAGTCTTAAATGTCGATCCGCCCGCTCTATCATGGTACTCGGCATTGATGGCCTCCCTGCATCGGCCGCATCATTCTGACCGTCCTTTGCACTGTTGTCCCTTCCATTAAACCATCGCCTCGTAAATGCTTCAATGCCGTAAATGTCGAGAAGGAAAAGGAACGCGGTCGACACCTTCCTTAACAGCTTTACGTGACCCTCGGATTAGTTTGCGTACACGTGGTCGGCTGCGTGTACAACCATCCAAGCTTCCCCCTTGTTGCAACACACTTGACCCACGTGTCCTTCACAACTGCCACGTGTTCGGCTTGGCCTTGCCCGACCGATCGCTATTCACCCTTGGTCTGGTTCTCTATCTCCCTTCAACTTTCATAGCCGTCGGAAGACCGGCCACGTGTCGGTCCTTAACTGGCCGCGATATCGCGACAGAACTCTAACTTCTCTGCCTTTCTTCATAGGCCACCGCGATAACGCGACGTCGCGATATCGCGAATCGCGATCCCCCTCCTTCGCCTCTGTAACGACGTCGCGATATCACGACGTCACGATAACGTGACGTCGCGATATCGCGACGTCCGAAGCTCCTTCCCTTTGCTTTGTAAAACGGTCGCGATATCGCGACGACTTACGCTCCCTTCCTCTGCTTCTCAAAACGGTCGCGATATCGCGACGGAACCCGCCAAAGGTACAAAGCAGCTTCTGGGGTCGCGATTTCGCGACATGTCATGATTTCGTGACCCCTCTCCCTTTTGCCTTAAAACTTCCTCAAACCGAAAACTTCTCCACAAAAACCTTCCTCAATACTGAAATAAATCGAACAAAGTGCAAATGACTTAGAAAAGAAATTTGTAAGATGCAAGATTGCTTTATCGTCTCTCGGATGCTCCTGCATCGTACACCCGAGGTAGATTAGAAGTGATCCTCACTTCCGTTTTGTTGGGGAAAGACCCAGGAGGTCAACCTCCACTTTCGATAGCCAAGTTGCATCTTCAACATGCCTGCCCTTCCACTTGACCAAGTATTCAGAATACTGTCTATTTCTGGTGCTCCTGCCTTCACGGGTATCTAATACTTCCTCGGCCTCATCTCGTGCTTGGAGTAGATGCTGGAATTTGCCATAATTCTGGACTTTGCATTTCTGTACCTTCTCCCTCATGATATTCCACTAAATCTGAAATATTAAAAATAGGTGAAATATCAAGCCAACTCGGCAATTCCACTTCATACGCATTTCCTGACTCCCGCTTTCCCAGTATTTTGCATGGCCCAAACTTTTTCATCTTCAATTTATTATAAGTCTTGGCAGGAAATCTCTCCTTCCCCGAGATGCACCATAACCTCATCTCCTACTTTGAACTCCTTGAACCGCCGCTTTTGGTCCGCCCTTGCCTTATATTGACTATTCATTTTTATAATTTGTTTTCTCACTTCCTCATGCAGACTTTTCATATGTTCTGCGAATTCTTCTACCTCGGCACTACACTTTTCTCTTCTGTCCAACTTCCTCGCCTCGTACACATTCCTCGGCCGTTCCCGTAGATTATCTGGAATGGGGATTTGTTGGTTCTCCTATTAACTGAACTATTATAAGCAAATTTAGCCTATGGTAAGACTAAATCACATCCCTTGGGCTGATCTTCTATCAAACATCTCAATAAATTACCTAGGCTTCTGTTCACCACCTCTGTCTGTCCGTCAGTCTGTGGGTGGTATGCTGAACTGAATTTCAGGTCTGTCTTCAACTTCTTCCACAGAGTCCTCCAAAAATACCCAACAAACTTGGTATCTCTCTCAGAAATTATGCTTCTTGGTAGACCGTGAAGTCGTACCACTTCCTTGAAGAACAACCCAAAGAATGTGAACTGCATCACTTGTCTTCTGGTAGGGAATAAAATGTGCCATTTTGGAGAATCGGTCAACCACCACAAATACCGAGTCATTTCCCTCTCGTGTTCTCGGCAAGCCAAGAATAAAATCCATGCTTATGTCCTCCCATGGCCTCTCGTGTACAGTGTAATGGCTGGTATAATCCCGTGTTTTGCCTTATGCCCTTTGCCATCCGACATATTCTCGCATCCTTGCACAAACTTCCTCACATCCCGCCGAAGTTGTGGCCAGTAATAATTTTCATCCACTAGGGCAATAGTCTTATCCCTACCAAAGTGTCCAGCCAATCCTCCGCTGTGCTTTTCCTTGATCAAGTTCTCCCGCATAGAGCTCCTTGGAATGCATAATTTGCTTCCCTTGAACAACATTCCATCTTGGATCAGGAAATCCAACCACTTCGTTCGGTCCACCGTAACAGGTGTTAAGCAAGCCTTCCAAGCTTCTGCAAAATCTGGATCTGCAGGGTACAAACCCTTTAGTTCTTCAAAACCCACTACTTCCACTGTCGGCTTAATCGCAAAGTCTGCCTTCTCGCTCAAGGCATCTCGCAACTCGTTTGACTTCCCACTTCGTGCTTCAAAGACAAAGGTATAACTTTGGAGGAACTCCACCCATTTCATGTGCCTTTGATTCAGTTTTGTCTGATTGTTAATTTATTGCAAAGCCTGATGGTCAGTAAATAGAACAAAATCCTTTGGCAATAAATAGTGTCTCCACTTTTTCAGAGCCCGAACTATAGCATAAAATTCTTGGTCATAAACCGAATACTTTTTCTCGAGCGTCATTTAGCTTCTCACCGAAATAAGCAACCGGTTTGCCCCCTTGACTCAAGATATACCCCTATTGCACCGCCACCGGCATCACAATCCACCCGAAATACCTTGTTAAAGTCTGGAAGTGCCAAAACAGGCTGTTCTATAACTTTTCTCTTTAATGCATCAAAGCTCCTTTCAGCCCCTGATGTCCACTTGAACTCCTTTTTATCCCCCCTCATTGTTTCCGTGAGAGGTGCACAGATGCTGCTGAAGTTCTTTATGAACTTCCTGTAAAAGCCGGCCAAACCATGAAAGGATCTTACTTCGTTGTGCTTCTTGGGGTAGGCCATTCAATGATGGCTCTTACCTTCTCTCGGGTCCATTTTTAGGCCTTCTCGCTGAGATTACAAACCCTGTGTATACTAATTCCCTTTTGACAAAATTACACTTTTTCAGATTTATTAACAATTGCTCTTCCCGCAGCTTCTCAAAAACTTTCTTGATGTGCATCAGGTGTTCCTCCAGGGTCCTGCTGAATATCAAGATATCATCTAAATAAACAATTACAAACTTTCCCAGGAATTCCTTCAGTACTTCATTCATCAGCCGCATGAAAGTACTTGGTGCATTGGACAGCCCAAATGGCATGACCAACCACTCATACAAGCCTTCTCTTGTTTTGAAGGCTGTCTTCCATTCATCTCCCTCTCGGATACGGATCTGATGATAGCCACTTTTCAGGTCAATCTTTGTGAAGTATTCAGCCCCACTTAAACAGTCCATGATATCATCCATTCTTGGCAACGGGAACCTGTACTTAATAGTGATTTTGTTGATGGCCCGTGAATCTGTACACATCCTCCATTCCCCATCCTTCTTTGGTGCCAGCACTGCAGGTACTGCGCATGGACTCAAACTTTCCCGAATCAATCCCTTTTCTAACAATTCCTGGACCTGTCTATTTAACTCCTTAGTCTCTACAAGCGTCATCCTGTGTGCAGCTTTATTTGGCAAGCTTGATCCCGGTACTAAGTCTATATGATGGCTAATTTTTCTTACTAGGGTAAACCCTCGTGCACATTGTCCGACACAATATCCGGAAATTCCTCCAAGGAGATTTTGGACTTCGCTGGGGTATCCCGGCATTCCTTCCCCCTAACTCTAGGGATTATTGCATAACATAAATGTTCATGCTTCAACCCGTTCAAGAACTTTCTCCCCTCAACTAAACAGCACTGGAATTGTTACATACCTTTTCATCCGCATCCTTCAAGGGCTTTAGTTTATGGCGTACACCATTCTTTGTCAATGAGTAGGTGTTGGCACGGCCATCATGCACTGCACTCCGGTCAAACTGCCAGGGCCTCCCCAGCAACATGTGGCAAGCATCCATGGGCAGGATGTCACACAGGACCTCATCACAATAATTTCCAATGTTGAATTTAACGGAACACTGCTCATTGACCAAAGCTCTGTGGTCTTTCTGTAACCATGCGACCCGGTATGGGTGTGGGTGCTTCTTCCTTTCTAACTGTAGCTTTGTAACCATTTCCTCATAAACCAGGTTATCCGTGCTACCATTGTCAATAATGATATTGCAAACCTTGCCTGCACATTTGCATCCGGTGCGGAATAAACTTTTTCTCTCGGTCTCGTGTCCTTCTCCTCATTCAACAAGACTCTTCTTACAATCATTGTTTCTCCTCTCTCCGCTTCTTCGGAATGCTCAGACTCAGCATCTTCCTCTGCCACAGCAGCTCTGGCCGGACCCTCAGGCCTCTTGTTCGTTCTTTCCCGGTGTTGTGGACACTCGAATGCACGATGCCCTTCTTCACCACAGTGGAAACATGTTCCACGGAATACTCCCCTTCCAAATCCCCGTCCAGATCCACCCCGTCCCCTTGGGTAGCTGTTCTGGTCTCGGGGCTGATGAGCATCCTCCTCCCTTCGATCTGGGCTACCACTGGCTTCACCAGTCTTCTTTGGGTCCTTATACTTTTCTCCACCGGTCCTCCCACCCGCTCTTCCACCACGGCCCCTTCCTCTTTGCTTGCCTTCAAACCGCCTATTCAGCTTTTTCTTCTACCTTTAAGGCAAACCGGTAAGCATCCTCAATGGTGCTTACCCGAACTAGGCTTAGCTATTCCCCGGATGCCGAGTCTCAACCCATTGATATAACGGGCTACCTTCTCTTTGTTCGCCTCTAAATGCCCAGTTCTAATGGAAATTTTGTAAAATTCTTCGGTGTACTCTTGGACAGTTCTGTTCGCCTGTCTCAAACTCTCGCATCTTTCTTAATAGATCCAACTCGTAGTCCGTCGGGATGAACTGTCTTTTCAGCTTCTCCACCATTCTCGTCCCACCTGGTTATTCTCTCTTTCCCTCGTCTTGTTTCTCTCCAACTGTATCCCCCTCCACCAAATGCTGGCATGACCCTTCAACTTGGTCTTAGCAAATCTGACCCGATTAGGGTCCTCAACCTCCTCGTACTCGAAATACTCCTCTAAATCATTTATCCAGTCAATTACTTCTTCTGGATTCAAGTTACCCGAGTACGTGGAAACCTCCATTTTTGGTTGCTTTCCAATCTGAGAGATGGCCTTGTATAACCGAGCTTGCGCAGGGTCCATAGCCTCTTCCTCCTCCTCAGATTGGTCTTCCTCTTCAACTTCGTCCTCACTGTCCTCATCCCTTCCGGGTTCGTGCCTTCTGCGTAACTTCGCTTGCAGGGCTTGAACTTGTCTCTGCAAGGCCCGAAAGTCTTCGGCCGGCACCACATTTCCTACCCCGCCACGGTTCCTTCGTGGAGGCATTATAATTTTTTTTTTTTTTTTTTTAAATTCCTCCCACAGATCCTGGTGTAACTGCCTCTTTCCGACGATCTGTTACACGCTCAGGAGCTCCCGCTCTGATACCACTTGATGGCAAGCCGGGATTCACACAAACAGTTTTACAGTAAATTCACAGTAATTTTCATTAAAATGTCCAGTGCAACTATACAGCAGTAATTCCCAGGCATACAACTTCTTCCCCAATCCCGAACTTCACCATCCCCCTACAAATATTTTCCCCGAGTTTTTAACGAGGCCTCGATCCTCCAGGCATTCAATGCCTCCACCTAACAAAAATTTCAAATTCAAATTTCCCCCTTCCTGGATTTTTGAAATTTCAGCCTTAAATGTCGATCTGCCCGCTCTATCATGGTACCGGCATTGATGGCCTCCCTGCACCGGCCGCATTATTCTGACCGTCCTTTGCACTGTGGTCTCTTCCATTAAACCATCGCCTGTAAATGCTTCAATGCCAGAAATGTCGAGAAGGAAAAGGAACGCGGTCGACACCTTCCTTAACAGTTTACGTGACCCTCAGATTAGTTTGCGTACACGTGGTCGGCTGCGTGTACAACCATCCAAGCTTCCCCCTTGTTGCAACACACTTGACCCACGTGTCCTTCACAACTGCCACGTGTTCAGCTTGGCCTTGCCCGACCGATCGCTATTCACCCTTGGTCTGGTTCTCTATCTCCCTTCAACTTTCGCAATCATCGAAAGACCGGCCACGTGTCGGTCCTTAACTGGCCGCGATATCGCGACAGAACTCTAACTTCTCTGCCTTTCTTCATAGGCCACCGTGATAACGCGTCGCGATATCGCGACGTCCGAAGCTCCTTCCCTTTGCTTTGTAAAACGGTCGCGATATCGCGACGACTTACGCTCCCTTCCTCTGCTTCTCAAAACGGTCGCGATATCGCGACGGAACCCGCCAAAGGTACAAAGCAGCTTCTGGGGTCGCGATTTCGTGACAGTCGCGATTTCGTGACCCCTCTCCCTTTTGCCTTAAAACTTCCTCAAACCGAAAACTTCTCCACAAAAACCTTCCTCAATACTGAAATAAATCGAACAAAGTGCAAATGACTTAGAAAAGAAATTTGTAAGATGCAAGATTGCTTTACTGTCTCTGGATGCTCCTGCATCAAAATGGCCGATTCTAATCGAGATCTGATAGAACTCCTCTGTGTACTCCTTGACAGATTTGCTTGCCTATCTAAGACTCTGCATCTTCCTCAACAGGTCCAACTCATAATCCGTAGGGATGAATTGCCTCTTCAATTTCTCCACCATCCTATCCCACCTGGTGATCTTTTCCTTTCCCCTCCTGTTCCTTTCTAGCTGCACTCCTTTCCACCAGATGCTAGCATGTCCCTTCAACTTTGTTTTTGCGAATCTGATCCGATTTGGATCTGAGATCTCTTCATACTTGAAATATTCCTCCATGTCATTGATCCAATCTATCAACTCCTTGGGATTGAGATTCCTAGAATAAGTGGAGACATCAAACTTTGGCTTCTTCCCGATCTGGGATATGGCCCTATACAGCCTAGCTTCTGCTGGATCCAACACTTCTTCCTCATCAGATGGAACCTCATCTTCCCAAACTTCATCTTCACTGGGTTCCTCTCTTCTTGGCTCAACTCCTCTTCTGATTTCTTCCTGCAGGGCTTGCACTTGCCTCTACAAGGCCCTGAGATCGACCTCTACTCCCCTATTCCTCGCACCACCACGATTCCTACGTGGAGGCATCCTGCTCGCTTCCTCACAACCCACAACCACAATCCTGGCACAAACTGCCTCACTGTCGGTGATCGGTTCGTGCACTCAGAACCTTATGGCTCTGATACCACTTGAAACAGTATTGGAAATACAAGCAAAAAAATCACCAATATTTCATTCACAGAGCTTTAAAATTTGAATTACAGAAGATACCAAAATGGCCAACCACTTTTACAATGTAAGCACTACCTTTTTATCACGAACCCGACCCCCCCTTCAGACCTCATTATACAGACTACGAAGTTTGTTTCTAACCGCCCACACAAATGTTCTGTCACCACCTGCAAGATGCTGCCAAGTGCCTCGAATCATCATGGCATGTAATGGCAGAGTGCGCTGCAACCGCCGAGTCATCATTCATAGGAGTGCTCTATAGCCATATGTAGTTTGTTGCCATGTGCCCTCCTGCAATGGCCTCTGTAACCACCTAGTACTCCATGGCCACTTGTAATTCGTTGTCACGTGTCCTTCTGCAATGGCCTCTATAACTATCGGCTTGTCTGGAGTCGTGAGCATTCTATCGCGATATCGCGACGTTTTTGCTTCCTTACGCTTAGGCCACGAAACCGCGACATGTCGCGATTTCGCGATGTCTTTTCTCCTAGACGTCTATCCACAAAATGCGTCACAAAATCGTGACGACTCTTCCCCCTGGAACCTTCGCTCAAAATGTGTCGCGAAATCACGACAACTCTTCCCCCTGGCACCTTAGCTCAAAATATGTTGTGAAATCGTGACAATTCTTTCCCCTGGCGCCTTAGCTCAAAATGTGTCGCGAAATCGTGATAATTCTTCCTCTTGGTGCCTTTGCTCAAAATGTGTCACGAAATCGTGACAACTCTTCCTCTTGGTGCCTTTGCTCAAAATGTGTCACGAAATCGCGACAACCTTTCCCCTTGGCGCTCCTCTGCAAAATGTGTCGCGAAATCGCAATAACTTTTCTCCTCGACGCTCCTCCGTAAAATGTGTCACGAAATCACGATAAATTTTCTCCTCGGCACTCATCTGCAAAATGTGTCACAAAATCGCGACAGCTTTTCCCCTTGGCACCTCTGCTCAAAAAGTGTCACGAAATCGCGAGATTCTTCTCCTTGGAGCCCATTCTTCAAAAGTGTCGCAATATCATGACAGCTCCGCCCCTTTGCGCATTTCTCAAAAAGGTGTCACGAAATCGCGACAGTTTTGGCCCTTGGTGCTTTTTCTCAAGAAGTGTCGTGATATCACAACAGTTTCGGCCCTTGGCACCCTTTCTCAAAAAGTGTCGCGATATCGCGACAGTTTCGGCCCTTGGCGCCCTTTCTCAAAAAGGTGTCACAAAATCGCGATAGTTTCGGTACTTAGAAAAAAATATTTTTGGATGATGCAAGATTGCTCTTCCACCTCCGGATGCTCCTACATCACCCAGTGATGGAAGATGTGGTAGCTTTTGTGGCTGATCTAGAATGTCCATGGTCAGAAGAAACAACACCCACTACCAGTTAGTAAGAAATAGGAAATATCCCTTCTTATGACTAGAGTCCATATGCACAGGGTGAATAGATGAATTCATAGTCCTATGCTTAGTATTAGACCCAGAGGCACAACTGTTGAGTTGACAAAGAATGGAACTATATAAGAAATTTTATTTTCTAGCTATGAATCAGATACAAAGGATTGAAATACTGAACCTGTTTCAAGTATTATTTAAAGCCCCAACTTCAAGGTAGAAAGTTTTGAAAGAAACTAAGAACGACCCTACAAAGTACATTAAATATCTAATAAGGGACTTGTTAGCGGCTGAAGGAGTGGATTTAGTTGAGTTGTCCCTTAAGGAATCAAAATAAAAATGAGAATCTACAGAGCTTAATGAAAAAGAGATCATCCTTAGGTATAAAAATTGCTAGTCTATTTCTTTCTATTTATATCTTTCCTCGGAGGTATATATACTACATAATTATATGGTAGATATAGAGGTTGAAATTACAATTATGCCTTATGAAGTTTGCAAGAGTATGGGATTAACCTTCAGTTAAATGAAACCCAAGTGGTTTCAATTCAAAGGAAAATCGGTGAAAGCAGTTGGTCTTCTAGAAATATTCTTAATGATGATATATGGACATCCAGATCTTGCAACGATACAAGATGTAGTGATTGTTGATGTACCTCCTCTATTTGGTACATGTTTGTCTAGAGATTGCTTGGAACAAATAAGAGGACAATTGACATAGGACCAAAGTCACATGATTATTCCTTGTGTTGGAAAATTAATCAAAGTATCTAATCAAGTTTTGCAACCCTTATATATTGAAGAATATGGAGAACAAAAAGTAAACTTTACAAGGAAAGGTGTCCAAAATATACAAGTGGAAATAAGTGATTGGCCAAAAGAGGAATTAGAATTAGCATGGCAAAATCCATGGTAAAATAATCACAACCCTAATTTTTTTTGGAGGAATAGTTAGACTCAACAATCAACTATAGCTCTTTCCAAAATCTAGATAATCATGAGCTTCAACAATTCTGGCCATTGAATCAAGGAGAATATATGAAAAGATGACATGGATCAAAAAGGGTAAATCAAACATAACATGAGTTGATGATAAATGTGCTTTTGGAGACTATACAAACAATATTGGGAAGATTAATGCTCAAGAAGATGGAACCTAGCTATTGGCTTTGTTCAAAACAATCATCCATGACTACCACACATATCCAAAGCCAAAAATTCTTTGGAAATAGAGCAAAACCAAATCAGCATCCACAAGCCCTTGATGGTAGTTGTGAGTTCCAAAAAATAAATTATGAGGAGAAACTTAAATTTAGCACCATATGGTTAGGGCATTGCAAATTTCTAGGATAAATTGCAAGAAATCATCTCTGCCAAGCATAGCAAACACACCACATTTTTTGTAAATAGTCAAAAAATAAATAAAAAGTTGAATACAACTTTGACAAATAAGGCAATTAGCCAATAAGAGAGTAGAATGACACACATAATAAGGTGTTGAAAGGACTTTATGTCTACAACAACAAACTAAAAGGTGAAGCAACAATGGATTGCAAAATTCTTCACATGGGAAATAGATGTAGGGGAGATAAAAAAAGAGGATCATCTTGACTAATAGAGCAACACCCATGACAAATTTGTGGGTCTATATAAGAAAGCCTTGGATAAATAACGATTGCGAAAGGGCTCAAAGATCCTCAAAATTCCCTGGAGGAAAAACAATCACAAAACTGTTTGTCCAAATTCAAGGGCTATTCATAGTTATACACACTAGAGCAAATATTTAGAAATGTGTAATAGTGAATAGCCTTTTCATTCAACCATATCAAAGTCCCTCTAAAAATTTGAAGAAGTTGCACAACCTGACAATAAGCAAAGTATCAAACGAAGGCAAAAAGGGAAGACTCTCCACTCTAAACTATTATTTCTTTAATATTCCCTTTCTAAAGTACACCCCCTTTGGACGTCATATTTAATCCTTCACCCACCACATTTCATTCCACATTTTCATATATTATCTTCTCTCCATTATTCCCCTCATGAATCTGTAGCCCAATTGACAAGACAAGAGGAACTAACAAATGGCAAGAGAGGTACTCAAACATCATGATATGGCATGAGTTGATCTAGCATGTGATGCGAGATATGCATCGCATGACACTCTGCCCATACATAACAAAAGGAAAATGTAATATGACTAAGATAAAAGAGCGTAGCTGGCATAAGAGCAATAAATTTGGCATGTGAACAAACTATCCACATAAGCTCCAATTTTTTGGGAAAAAGAGTCAAGGAAGAAAGCATAATGTAATCATTATGGAAATGTTAGCTAGCATAGCTACCTCTTGAGATCTATATAAGGCTACTATGACTTGAATAACCCCAAACACAATGCTCTATAGTATAGTCATGGGTTTTATGAAAATTTTAGCTTATTATCACATTGTTTCTAGCGATAATAAGAAGAGGTTCTTATGCAATTGTGTGAATAAAATAAGAATGCACAACAATAATGACAAACCCTATCCTACAAGTGCCTG
The DNA here is from genome assembly GCA_028583015.1 of Wollemia nobilis. NCBI lineage: Eukaryota > Viridiplantae > Streptophyta > Pinopsida > Araucariales > Araucariaceae > Wollemia > Wollemia nobilis. The sequence goes on along the minus strand of JAQPPZ010015824.1, from coordinate 24,905,565 downwards.
GAATATTTTCCTAAGGTATCTTGCTTGGACCTAAAGCAACTTTCAACTATAGCGAAATATGCTAATGGAGGTACACTTTTGTTTAGGGATACCATAAACCAAGTGTCCCCGCTCATCATATCTCCATATTTCCTTCCCTCATTCCCCTTTGTACCACTTTTCCTTTTCCTATCTGCTTGTATATTGTCCCATCAACTTTGGCTTTCCCACTTTCTACGATCCCTGCATTTCTTACCTATTGTAGTAAATACTGCATATCATATCGCCTTTGCCCTTTCTTTTCTTATTATATTATCTTCTAGTTCCTTCCATTCTTCACAAGTTTACAACCTAAAGATAAAGCTATCTAGGTTCTTTCTTTTTGGCAAGTAAAAAAACTTGGGAGGCGCCAAGAATGTAGGTCAAATTTATGACCCCCTTTGTAATTCAGAAGGCCAAGCTTTTTTTTTGTAAAATTGGCTAAGTGTTTTCATGACTTCAAGAATTGAATAAAAAGATGCACAAATATAGGCTCTTTTTGGATTGATGTTAGCATAGCTTCACCACAGCCTGATACCATGCAAATCTAGTGCACAAAGTCAAGATCTTCCCGATTAGAGCACGTAAAGTCGCATTGCACAAAACTGGGCCCTTCAAGGCAATAACACCAACATGATGTTATGCAACTCTAATAATATGTAAATCCTTAATATAAAAAACCATTATTACATAAAGTTAGGATCATGTAGATAATAACATCAATAAAAGTCAAAAAATAAGTGTTGGAAGTTGACTGCACAAAGTCATGATGCATGATATCGGGCTACACAAAGTTGGGATTACCTCAACAATGATGTAAGTGCTAAAAAGAAATAGGTCCAAGGATGTGTAAACAAAGCATTCAAAGCCATGATGTCTAAAATTGGGATGCACAAAGCTGATCTTCCTTTGGTGATGATTTTAGTGCCTCAACTTCCTAGGTTGACTTTTTTCGAGATGCACAAAACTAGAACAATGATGCTTAAAACCAAAGCAGTTCCAAGAAGACACTATAATCATTTCAGTGCTTTCCAACTAGCCAACCTAATGCAACCTAAGCATGAAAGTGAAAACACTAACAAATCTGTTGCAGCCATTCAGCCATTTTCAAAGGATCATTGTATATTGACAGAATGGGCTTTGCAAAAATTTAAATTCAAATGCGGGATGGGATCTTAGACAACCACCTTAGTTTTTAGAACTTTTCTATCAAGCTATTTTTGTAATGACCTTGTAAATAATTGTAAAAACTTACACTATAAGTTTCAAGATGTAGCCTATAAATAAGCCATGAGATCTCAATTACAAGGGTTAGCTCTATAGTCCTTGCCTGGTATTGCTATGTAATATTGCTATAGACTAATGAAGTGATAGATGTTTGGCCTCCATTACTATTCCATAACAATTTTTTATGAATGTGTTTCTTGCTTTAAGTCATTTATGTTACACTTAAATGCGTAGTCTATTCTATTAAAGCAAATTCTATTTTTTGGATTGCTATTGGATTACTAATTGTTTAAGTCCTTAGAATGATTAAAGCAAATATTTAAGTTGAATGAATCTGTGATTGTATTTGATAATGGATGGTCTATTAAGTATCATGTAAATTAGTTGTGTTAGCATGTTACTTAGTGAAATCCAATGTTGTTACACTATATCATGTTCATATTTTATTAAATCTCTCTAACCCTTACTCCCTCTCAATCCAACCTTCTCCAAAGGTTGAAATTAAGAGAAATCTCATTTCATCCGATAATAAACATTGACTAGAATCTAGGGTGCATCTCCTATTCGCAGGTATGGCAGATTTTGGTCCAAAAGTCAATTAATTCATCAAGCCTCTTTTTTGATGATTTATCTAAGTAGGAGAACATCTCTAGGAATGGAAAAAGATAATTTGAGATAGATATAAATGCTTGTGCATTCACTGTATTTTGAAGAACAAAGGAAACTAGAATTGCCACATTGAGAATTGATCTTGGTTGGACAAAATTTAGTCAAATATCCAAATAAGTTTGACACAACATGAGTCTTAAAGTTTAGACAACCCCAAGGATTATTAATTTAGTAAAAAAATAACTCATGGGATGAAAAAATATGAACTATCTAGGATCACCTCTTTAAGTGGCAATCTCAATTATGTAGGACAAATCCCTATAGTTGATAAGCTAACACTAGGTTTTGGCATAAAATAATTTTGAATAATAAGAACAATATAGGAATTGGCTAGATCATAAAAAAAAAAAACCAATAGAACTTTCTTCATAGCACTTTTCAAAGTGATTATTTTTAGCTTTTGTTAAATGTAAAAGTAAAGGGATAATTCTTGTTTTATTTGGAATGTTTGAAGGGTTTGTGGTAGAGATAACAAAAATAGGAGCATTTCTATGTCTATCTAGCTTAGGTTTATAGACATTACATTCATCACTTCTAAGCATATAGTAGTAAACTGCTACTATATCTATCAAAAATTTTATAAATATTACATCATCAAAATATTCATCATCACTTAAAAAAAGAACTTCCATTGAAACCACTAAATAATACCCCACCCCAACCTCAAAAATATGATTTTTAAAGGCAACACTCTATGTTTCAATATCACAAGCCTGATTGAAATCATTATCAACATTGCTATCAATTTCTTCCTCCAATATTTTATTAACAACATAGAAGTCTACTCTTTTAATTTAACAACATCCTCATGGGCTTTGTGTAATTTGGCCAACTGCTGATGTAATAAGACAATATCTCTTTACTTGAATTTTGATAATGGTGGAAATTTGTCAATTGATTCTTGAGGAAGGGTAATAATAACATCTATTTTAAGCTGATTGTCGTCTAATTCATACATGCCTTAGGGGAATTATAAACAAAATTCATGGTGTCCCTTGTACAACATCCTTGTAGAATTCCACTATTGCTCATGTTCATATATTGGGATTTTTTACATCTCATCCATGGACAAAATAAAGTAAATTTCATGATTTGGAGCACAATGTCCCCAAGGATCTAATTCTTCTATGGTGAGCACTTTATCATCATAGACAAACTTAAACACTTGACAAGTAGAGGAAGTTGTGGCTCTCATTTGGTAAGTCCAAGACCTACTTACTAGTATATTATAGTTGATCTTGAAATCAAATACTATAATATTCACTCTCACTTCTTTAGGCCCAACTATAATTGGTAGCCAAATGCAACCCATAGGATCTTCTAGATGACCAATATAATCATAGCAATAATTTCTAGTGGATATTGTTGGAATTCACACAATATTTTAGAAATGAATAGAAGCAGTCCATTCACTCAAATTTTATATAAAAAGAAAAAAAAAAGATGTAATGGATACATGTAGGCACCATAAATATTCACTATATTATCTATAGATAATATATACAACACTTCAATACAATAGATGGAGTGCTATGGGGTGTTTATGCCAATACCAAAACCCTAAATACATAAACAAATTTAACCTAAGAGGGCTTTGTATTAATTACTAGTAATAATATGGGATCAACTATAGCAAGGTTAACTATGACCTATAGGGTTTATATAATAAAATAATACAATTAATTACATACATTAGTATATTTATTGTTCCTAGGTCTATTAAATATTGCATCATACAATTTGACCTTGGCTATAGGTCAGATTATAGTTTCAAAACCCCCATAATCTAAACCAAGGGGCCAATAAGAGATGACATTAGTGATAGTAATATATTTTACCCATAATGGATGCTCTAGTGACCTTTGCACTTGGGAGACTCATCTAGATCCCCTTCATTATCAAAAATCCACTGATGTAAAATATCTCTACATAAAAATCTCCTTATGCTGGACTATAGTTATCACTACCTGCGCATTTCAAAGAACACATCCACTAAGACTCTATAGGAGGAAGAGAAGCAAAAAATAATCCCTTTAAAAAATTACTTCAATATTCTATAGTTACATAACATAAGACTTGGAAGCATATATTTCCCTTTCACAAAATGCATCACCTCATTTGGAAATTGTTAGAGTTTAGCTTAAGTATCTACTAGGATATTTTTCCTTTTAGCATATTTTATTTCTTTTTTGGTCTCTAGTTTTGTATGGTTGAGATCTATTTAGTTTTTTATGATCTAATGGCTCATATTGTTCTCACTTGCTTAATTAAGCAAGGCTATTCCACTCATTAATGTAATAAGTTCTTGAGCTTATCTTCATTGTTTCTTGTGGTGCTTTACAAATCTTGCTCCTGGGTTTCTCTTCATGGTACCAGAGTTGGATAGATTCTTTTGCAAGCATTCAAGAAATTTTTGAATTTTTTTGTAGATTTGAAGACATTAAAAGAACCTTCCACATTGATCAAATCTGCTTCCAACTACTCGAGATTGGATTCAACAATCTTCAACATTGTGAAAGTGTGGATATCACCTTTTAGAGTTTGGTCATCGTATGCTCTCACCTCACCTCTTTTTCTTGGTGATATTAGTGATCAGAAAATGGTTCCAAACCTTTGCTATAGGTCCCTCTTTTCAAACTAAGGTGTCGTTTTTTCACTGCAAATCTGTGGCCCTATAGTTTTCTGGAGAATCAACTTTTGGAGGATGTTTCTCCCTCTTCTGGAATCAGTTTTGGATCAATTATTTTTTTATCTTGACTATCATTTTTAGGTATTTGAATTGGTGTGGTTAAATCTATAGTTTTATTTACATGTTTTTCAAAAAATTGCATGTTTTTGAACCGCAAACCAATGACCCTATTGCAATTTGTTTTGGACAATCAACTTTTGGAGGTCATTTCTTCCTCTTCCAGAATTAGTTTTGGATCAATTTTTTTTAACTTGACTAATTTTTTGAGGGCTCAACACTAGTGCATTCAAAATTCAGATCTGGTGGTGATATCTTTTTAGAACTTTTTTCCTCACTGTAATGTTTTTAAAAAAAATTATGCTTTTTCATTAGAGGGTATTTCTTTCCATTTTGAGTGCAGTTTTTCATCGTGGAGCAGATTTTGAGACTTTTTTCAGTAAAATTGGTTGTAATCTTGAATTATAAAGGTATTTTCAGTGGGGGTATTTCTTTGTAAAGAAGGTAATAAAATTTTTGGGTGGGGGGTTTGATTGTAGGTGCATATTTTTGCACCATTTGTGTTGTTTGGATCTCTTAATATTTGCAAGATGAATCCTACAACAATGAAACCGCTTACACCACATAATTACCATACATGGAGACCATGTATGCTCAATCTAATTGCACAAAAATGACTATCTCACCTACTTGAATAAATACAACCTAAATTCACAAAAGACTATGAAAAATTTGTTCATAACGGCAAAATGTATGACACAATGGGTCTAATCAGCATGAATGTAAGTGAGAGTTTGTAGATTCACCTAGAAGTATGCACAAATTCTTTTGATAATTGGGACAAATTGAAGAAATTATTTGGAACTTGATGCAGAAATCAGAGCCTTGTATCCTGATGATTTCCCCATCATTGTTGACTATCTCACAAAATTCAAAGAACTCTTGATACAGTTGAAGGGAAGTGGCAAAAATAAAACTAAAGAGGAATATGTGTATCACATTTTGGAAAAACTAAGGGAGCCCTTTCAAATATTTACCTCCACTTTTCTCTCCATCGTGGATGCTCTTGGTGACCCATTCATATTACCCTCTTTGGAAGAGTTTTGTGATAGACATACTCGAGAAGAAATGAAGCTTTCCACTCTTGAGTCTTCTACCTCTTCATCTAAGGCCTTAGTAGCATCCAATTATAAAGGCAAAGGTAATTTTAACACTAAGCCTAAAACCACTTCATCTCTTTCACAAGAAAGTCCTAAAAAATCTAAACCTAAAGAGCCTTCTAAGAAAAAGGATAAGTCTCTTATCACTTGTACCTTGTGGAAAGAGTGGTCATGCTGCAACCAAATATTGAAAGAAGTTGCAAGACTTAGAATATGCCATGAAGAAACATAAAATTTATGTTCCTAAAGAATATGGTAGGGATTTGAATGTCCAAGGAAAATCCACTAAGTCTTCTTCACACAATTGGATTTTGGATTCTGGTGCTATACATCATATGACCTCTATTAAGGAGTCATTTGCCTCTCTTTGTTCAAGTTCTACCTCTAACATTGAAGTTGGAGATTCATATTTCATTCCTGTCAAATGGAAAGGTGATTTTTTGATTGATAGTGGTCGCATCAATGATGCCTTTTATGTTCTAGATATTTCCACCAATCACCTCTCTATCTATAAAATTTGCACCTCTAGGAAGGGAAAGACTGTTTTGTTCACACCTCAGGGAGCTGAAATTAGAATTTTTTTGGAACCTGATTCGCTTATTGCACAATGGGTTGTTGATCATAGTACAAGACTATATTATTTTGATGGATTTGATGATACTTCTTTAGGTACATGTATTGTTTCTCATGCATACTTTGAGAGAAAACTTTGACATGAGAGATTTGGTCATCTCAATTACAGATACTTGAGGGAGTTGAACAATCATGATATGGTTATTGGTTTACCTAAGATTTCTTGTCTTGATGGTGTTTGTCCTAGTTTTGCACTTGGAAACAACACTAGGACCCATTTCCCAAAGGTAATTCCCATAGAGCATACTCACCCTTGGATTTTATTCACAATGATTTGATGGTCTTCCCACTTCCCTCTTTCAATGGAGCTAAGTATGCGTTGACCTTCATAGATGATTTCTCAAGACGTACTTGAGTATATTTTCTCAAGTAGAAAAGTGATATTTTTCTCACTTCAAAGTCTTCAAGGCTTTGGTTGCGAACAAGCTTCATGTTGCATCAAGAAGCTTCTCATAGATAATGGGGGGAGTATATTAGTAAAGAATTTTTAGACTTCCTTGCTACACATGGCATTGTTCATCAGCATTTTGTCCCATACAAACCATAGTAGAATAGTGTGGTTGAGAGGAAGAATCAAATTGTGAAGGAGATGGCTAATTGCATGATGCACTATAGGTATTTACCTCCTATTTTTTAGTTTGAGGTAGTTAATTGTGCAAATTACATTTAGAATCATACACTCCATAGAGCTCTTGATCATATGACTCTAGATGAGGCTTGGTCTAGCTCCAAGCCTGATGTCTCATTTTTTTGAGTCTTTGGGAGTCGTGCTTGTGCATATATTCCAAAGAAGAAAAGAAATACTTTGGATAGTAAGAGAAAGCATATTATTTTTATTAGTTATCATGGGGATATGAAGGCTTTTAGACTCCTTGATCTTGATACACATGATTTCCTTTTCCACACACATGTTCAATTTTATGAGCGCCTTCTTCCTCATGATTCTAGTCCACCTTCTTCTTCTTCTTGTTCTGCACTTGATGATTCTCATGATCCTTACTTTTTTGACTTTATTGAGGATCATTTTGATACAGAGCCTACTATTGAGGATCCTATACCATTTGCCATTGTTCCTGCACCATGCCTATATGGGCCCGCACCACAGTTAAGGAAGCAACACCTTTCATCAAAGATCTTCCACCTTCTAGACATGCTCATTTTTTGGGTACTGACCTTGTTTGTTAATCAGTTTTTGGTGATCCATAATATTTTTCATAGGCTCATGGGATACAAGAGTGAGATGATGCCATGATAGCTAATTATTCTTCCTTGATTAAGAATCACACTTGGGATCTTGTTTCTCTTCCTAAGGGAAGAAATTTGATTCATTGTAAGTGGGTTTATCGAACCAGATATGCAGCAGATGGGTCCATTGAAAAGCACAAATTTTGCTTGGTGGCTAATGGTTTCTCATAAGTTGAGGGTTTTGATTACACTAACACCTTTGCTCTTATCACCAATATGGATTATGTTTAACTTGTACTTGCACTTGTTGCATCCCAGGCATGGCCTATTTTTCAGATGGATGTGAAGAGTGCCTTCTTGCATGAAGATTTGTATAAAGATATATATGGAGTAGCTTGTTGGTTTTGTTCAGGATTCTTCCCTTGTTTGTAGACTAAAGAGGTCACTCTATGGTCTCAAACAAGCTCCTCGGGCTTGGTATGAGAATATGAATTCCTTCCTTCTCTCCACTAGATTTATTTGTTATGATTTTGATGCTATAATTTATATTTGGCAATATGGAGAGGACATCACCATTTTATTCTCTATGTTGATGATTTGCTTCTCACTAGTAGCTCCACTTCTCACATTTAGACTATTCAGTGCTCTCTTTCTAAGATATTTGAGATGGTTGATTTGGGATTTTCTCATTACTTCCTTGGATTTCAGATCACTTAGATAGATTCAAGGATTTTATTATGTCAGCAGAAGTATACAATGGATCTTCTTCAGTGGTTCAGTATTTCTGACTGCAAGCCATCATCTACGTCATTCCAATTTGGGGTTACTTTGGCTTCCTCTTGCACTTCACCTCTTTGTGATGCTACTTTGTATAGACAATTAGTAGGGAGTCTTTTGTATCTCACTCATACTCACTCTAAAATTTCCTAGGTTGTTGGTTTGATCTCTTGGTTTTCTCAGATTCCTCATAATAGTCATTGGTAGGCAGCCAAGCAGATTCTTCGATATTTGTGAGGCACTACATATTTTGGTTTACTCTATGGTAGAGGTTCTACAGAGTTGGTGGGATACACCGATTCAGATTGGGTAGATTCAATTGATTACAGGTAATCAATATTTGGCTATGTTTTTTATCTTGGTTCCTCTCATGTTAATTGGTCATGCAAGAAGTGGTAGGCTATTGCATTACCATATACAGAGACAGAGTACATGATAGTTGTTACAACTAGTTAGAAGGCTCTTTGGTTTCATCAGTTATTGGCAAAGTTTGGTTTCTCCTAGGATAAACCTACAGTACTTTGGTGTGACAACTAGAGTACCATTCATATATCTTGCAATCGTGTTGAGCATCAGCATACCAAGCACATTGAGATCCACATGCACTTCATTCAACATTACATTCAGGATGGATTCCTTAGCTTGGAGTATATTTTGACTCAACAATAGATTGCAAACATCTTCACGAAACCTTTTGCTTCACCTCGCTATATTGAGTTGCATGGGTTGCTTGGGGTGATGGAATTTGTCCTTGGGGGATGTTGATGAGGATATATTCCTCTCCATCCTCCTTATCCTTCTTATCTCCTTCTTCTTTCTCTACTGACAAATGGTTTTTTTCCCATGTGGTTTTTTCATCATCTTTCCAACAAAGTTTTCTGGTCATATTGTACATGAGTACCTGATCAGGCCTTGTTGTCAGGACTCATATCTATGGATATGCCACTTTTTTTGGCTTTGTTTGTTTTCCACTACCTCCTAGTATCACTTAAGGGGGGTGTTAGAGTTTAGCTTAAGTATATACTAGGATATTTTTCCTTTTAACATATTTTATTTCTTTTTTGGTCTCTAGTTTTGTATGGCTGAGATCTATTTAGTTTGTTATGATCTGAAATCTCATATTGTTCTTACTTGCTTATTTAAGCAAGGCTATTCCACTCATTAATGTAATCAGTTCTTGAGCTTCTCTTCATTATTTCTTGTGGTGCTTTGCAAATATTGCTCTAGGCCACCTAATTTTTGTCACCAAAAGAGGCTTTTCAAGGACCTCTTTATGAAAAGATCCATTAAAAAATTCTAAGAGTACCTATACAAAGAATAAAAGAAATAAAATGCCATGAAATATTATATCTTTATAAATAAGATTAATTGGTAATCCAAAAGAGAAAGAGAAAATGACTAAAGCATATTCTAAATTATTTTCATCTATTCCTCCAAAAGACTAAAAAATTAATGCAATTGGTACAAATCTTACTGTATCTCCCATGAATGTAGACCAAAGATTTTGATTGGATAAAATATGGTAAAATTTCGCTCTTGTAATAGGTCAATAGATTTTGAAGAAAATCACACAATGAAATATTCGTCCACTTATGGTAAGTTCTTAAACAATACCATCAATCCAAAGAGCTCAAAAATTATGCAATTTAAATAAAATAGGCTCAAAATATTTTTGTATGCAAAAGTTATGGCCTTTGGAAGTTTACCCTCCAAAATAGCCGAAGAGGGACATTTTTGAAAAACATCAATTATTAAAAAAATTCTTTTGATTTTTATGCAAGGAAAAATAATAAGAAATAATTTTTCTCTTTTGATCCTTACATCAATAGGTAGAATGCCCTTAGGCCATGCCCATCTAGCTTGACTATTGCTATCATTGCTCAAGTCCAAAGGTGGGCCCTTTCCATAAATAATAGTATCATGATCCATAATAATAAATAGCTCCAACCATTTAAATGGGCATCGTATGCAAGATTTGAACTAAGGTAAATGAATACATATCTTTTTCTTTCTTTTAGCCAAGACAGTAAAGATCCCAAGTGGGATAAAAACATCATAATTCTTTGTCCTTTGCAATAATACAAAGTCCTTTTTGGAAGAAAACAATATTTGACTCTCCACAAAAGTCAAGACACCTTTCTAAAGTCAAATAAACAATACTTGTGCTATAAGTGGTTTGGATCTATACAAAATAGGTAAAAACTATTTCAGCAATAATGGAACATAACTTGAAAAAGGCATACATTTTCAAAATAGAATTTAAATAATTGGAGAAAGAAAAAAATGATTTTTCCTTTACCTCTTTTTTTGAAGGTGCTTATGAATTTTTGAGAAGTAATTCATCCTATAAGTTAGAAGAAATATTGGAGGCTCTGAACAATCATTATACATGACTGAGTGATGAAAATCCATACCTGCTTTGATACCTTGTTGAAATCACGCCTTTTTCTAGAAATAAAAAAAATCAGTCCATCTACTCAATTTTTATATAGAAAGCATAAAAATGACAAAAGACAAAAATATATAGTGGACACATGTATGCACCATAAATATTCACTATGTTATCTATAGATAAGATATACAACACTTCAATATAATGGATGGAGTGATGGGGGTATTTATACAATTCCAAAACCCTAATTACATAAATAAGTTTAACCTACTTCGACAAGACAAGAGGGCTTAGAGTTAATTACAAGTTATAATATGGGTTTAACCATAACAAGGTTAATCGTGTCCCATAGAGATTATATAGTAAAATAAATCAAATATATTCATATAATGATTGCCCATAGACCTATATAATATTTCATCATACAATGTCAACATTGACCATAAGTCAAATTACACTTTCATTAGATAAGATATTCTCTCTACGGATCTTTAGCTTATGTATCAATAATGATGACATAACACATGTATCACTCCATTCATCAATAAATACCTATAAATAACCATAATATTATATACTACTATAATAATTATTGATATCATCAACCTTTGCCAAATAATCAGCAATTATCATACTTTTCAAAGAAAATTGATAATCAAATCAGAACTAGTATATGCATCAATACAATGATTTTATTTATGTGATTGAATATACTACACTTTATAAGACCCTAGAATGGTGGGAATTATATTGGTAACCATAAGCCTAAGCATATCCATCTCATCTATTAATTCTCTTAATTGTTGTTGTTGATAAGGAGACGTCCTAAGTACTTCTAAGTATGGTACCTTATAGGGGTTGCACATAACTATCCCATAATGTCCCACAAATTTGTTTTGTTTAGGAGTGCTTTAAGAAATGATTACTTGGGCTAACTAGGATCTTGATATTTTTTAGTAATGGTAGTTGGGATCACCACTTTAAGTAGTGATCATAGTTTTTCAATAGTTTTAGGAACGAGAGGATCCATAGGACTGGTTGAGGTCTTACCAAGAATGTTTTCTATGATAACAAATATTTTTACATTTATAGCAAATTTCAAATGATTGAAGGAGAGTTTGGTTTTTTATGACTTATGGCTAGATTAGTTGTTGCATGAATAGGTTCTTTAATATTTTGTTTGTTCTCTTTTTCATCCTTAGAAGGTTGCTTATTTTTATATTGGTATGCACTCCTAGTAATAATAACAATTTGGTATTCTAAAGCTACAATGGTTTCTCTTTGTATCTATAAAATATTGATGCGATGAGTCATATTTGGATGACTACCCAGGTATTCTCTATTTAGGTTAGGTTGGACAAAGACTTGATTGACTTGAGGAGCATTTGGGAATTGTTGCATCTAGGATTTTATTTTGGGATGTGTACTATTTTAATCTTTATTACTCTAACCCCTCCTTAATTATTCCCTTGGTTTCCATGGATAGAATTGTACCCTTGATATTGATAATTTTGATAACCTCCTTGATTGAACCATTGACCTTTATCATTATTTACTTCTTATTGTTGATTATGACAGGGAGATTGCTATTCATGGTAGGGTTATGGGGTGTTATAAATATCTAATATTTGATTCCAAGGATGATTAAATTTATTTTGTAAATCCTTAACCTTTTAATAAAACATGTTGATCCTATCCTTATTGATATTTGCAATGTTAAAATTAAGACTAGAGGTTTGTTTATAATAAAACTTGTATAAATCTAAGTAGGTATTAGGATCATTCCTATAAGTCCCATCCCAAAAACAAAATTTATTGGGGTCATGCAACTTAGGTGCTTCAAATGTTTTATTATAGTGATAGTTCTTGATCCTAGAAGATGGAAAAATCTTGAGAATATCTTTTAGAGTCCATTGTGGTATGGTATTCTTAGGTCTTGGGCCATTTTTGAATTTGGTCAACATGTGCAAAAGGGTCCGAACTATCTCTATCTAATGAGAGGTATCTTGTACAACTATATTATAATCCTTATCCCTTATAATATTTTTATTACATTTCTTGGGTTTCAAGGGTTTTTGACCATCTTTCTTTTCCCAATGTTCAAGGACTTTAATAAATTGTATGACCTTTTCTAAGGATGGAAAACCATATGGGTTATGTTTCTATACTTTATCTTAAAAGACTACCTAAGTTTATTTGCAAACATTCTTATGGCTACCTCATTAGCTAAAGCCATATTAGCATTACACTTAAACCCTTCCCATATCTTATGAATTCATCTAGAGATTCATTAGGTTCTTATTTGAGATTCATAAATAAATCTATTGATTCCATAACAATCATGTCATCAATAAATTCTTGTTTTATCTATGGATTAAATAGAGTGCTTAGGCAAAGATGCAAACCAATCAAGAACATTTTTTACCAAATCCATGGTCATTAGTTTCAACAAAGACTTATTATTATGCAACTAGTACCTACAATATGTAGTAAACTTATCAATAAATACTTGGGATTTATTTGTTCATCATAAAATAATTTAGGGGCTAAATATCGACTTTGATAATTTCTCAATGTAGGGTTAATAGACACAAGCATAGTCAACCTAGGATTAGTTGGGGGAGGTGGTGGAGGAGCATCATTAGGGTTTAGTACTAAATAAAGGATAACAACGTGTACTATAGATGCCCTATTGATAGTCGTGATCTAAGTAAGGTTATTCAACATGCTTTGCACAATGTCTATCTCCCCTCTAGTGGCTCCCATTTACTTCTTAGTATCTCTCCTATGATTTTCTAGATGATAAGTAAGTGGTTATTTGAAGGTGATTGTTAGCTTTAGCACCATTCAATCACAACAAAGGGCATACATCAAAGAAATAGAACATCTTGTTGAATGAAAAGAAAGTGATACATTGAGTAGAGATGTGAGGCTCTTTATATAGGAAGATAGATTCCTTACCCAAAACTCTACCTAGCTATACAAAGGACAACTTGCATATATACAACTTCCATATTGACACTTGTGCATTTATTACATTGCATGTGGTAACAAGATAACTTCCTCCTGAAGTAATCTAGTATAAGCCAAATTATGTAATATATTCTAATACCTCCTTGTATTAAATTATTTGGTATGAATTTCTCTTGAATCACATAGATGATTTTTGAATGTTTGAAACTTGATTTTCCCTAGTACCTTTGTAAATATTTATGCTAATTGATCTTCTGTAGGAATATACTTGAGAATGATATGCTTGTTCTAAAAATGTTCCCTGATAAAATAATATTTTTCTTCAATGTGCTTTATCCTTTCATGTATAATGGGATTCTTGATCACATTCAGTACTCCTTAATTATCACAAAATAACATAGTGGGAGTTTGTTTAACCTCCATATCAGATAATATGTATTGTAACCATAGAGCTTCACAGGTCATGTCTCTTGTTGTGTGATACTCTACTTTGGTTGATGATTGTGCTACTATATGTTGTTTCTTGTTGTGCCAGGATATAGGACCTGATCCAATATAGAAGACATAGCATGAGGTAGATTTCCTATCATCAATATATCCTGCATAATCTGAGTCTGAGTATCCTTGTAGATAAAAATATTGAACATCCCTTACATAAGTCAACCCATAGTCTATAGTCTTATTGATATATTGTAATATTCTTTTTGTATCTTTCCAATGACTTTCCCTTGGTTCTTGCATGAACCGTGAAAGATAATTTACTACAAATGCTATGTCTAGTCAACTGTTAAGTATAGAAGACTTCCAATCAATTGACGATACATTGTAGTTGAAACCAATGGGGTTTTATCATTTTTGGATAGTTGAATCCCTTGTTCCATTGGTGTATCTATAGGCTTACACTCTGTCATTCTATACTTTTCAAGGAGAGCTTTGCATAATTTTATTGAATGATAACTATTTTGTCCTTTCCTTGAAAATTTTCTAAACCAAGGCAGTACTTCATTAATCCAAGATCTGTCATTATCACTTACTAACATTTTTGAACTTCCAGTAATCACTATGTCATCAACATATACTATGAGGATCAAGATATCATTTTCAATTTTCTTGGTATATAGACTGGGATCTGTTGAACTCCTTTTAAAATCATGATGTAGTAGATGATTTTTGATCTTTATAGTCCATGCTCTGGGAGCTTGTTTCAAACCATATAGAGATTTATTCAATGTGCATACCTTTCTTTCTTATCCTTGAATAATAAGACCTTTAGGTTGTTTCATATAGACTTCTTCTAAGTCACCATTAAGGAATGCACTTTTTACATCCATATGATGAAGTTTCCACCCTTGATGTGCAGCTAGTGCACAAACTATTCGGATAGTAGTCATTCAAGTTGTTGGTGTAAATGTTTCTTCATAATCAATCTCCTCTATTTGAGTATTTTCTAATAGTCGAGCTTTGTATTTGTCAAGTGTCCCATCTGCTTTGTATTTTATTTTGTAAACCCACTTACATCCTACTACTTTCTTTCCTAGAGGTAGATTTACTAGATTCCATGTCTTATTCTTTTTGAGTGATGCATATTCAAATTCTATAACTGCTTTCTAGTGTGGATATTTTAGTGCTTGAGAATTTGATGTAGGTTCCACTGAGTTACTTAGCATTCCTCTATTTATTGTGGTCATACTGTGAGTTTGAGGTCCTGTAGAAGTAAGATTAGGTATTCTTTCTAGATTTGATTCTCTAAGAGTGTCTTTGAGCCATATTAGCTCTTTCATGGGTAGTATTGTTGATGCTTTTGTATCTTGTTCTTGATATTTTGATTCTGACTCTATACTCATTGTATCTTCTTCAGATAGATTTATGATGAATTCTAAGTTACCACTAGGATTATTTACGTAAGTCTTGGTCTTTTTATCAAAGACCATATCTCTGCTGATATAGAGTTTCTTTGTAGATGGATCTAGTATTATGTATCCTATAGATTCATTGTCATAGCCAACAAATATCCATGCCATAGTTTTGTCATCTAGCTTAGTCCTCTTTTATTTTGGAACATACATGTAGGATTTACATTCGAAGACCTTTAGCTTTTCTATGTTTGGCTTTTATCCTGACCATGCTTCTTCTGGTGTAATATGTTTGAGTACCCTTGTTGAAAGTCTATTTTGTATGTAGACTGTTGTTTGTACTACTTCAGTCCAATATTTATGATCAAGATGTGCTTCTTTTAACATACATCTTACTATTTTTATAATTGATCTATTTCTTCTTTCTGCAATTCCATTCTGCTAAGGCAAATATGCTATAGTAAGCTATATCTTAATTCCATTTTATTTAAGAAATGAGTCAAATTATCTAGAAATAAATTCTCCTCCTCTATCTAAATGAAGTGGTCTTCCCTAATTCTTTTTCCACCTAAAATTTGAATTGTTTGAAGTGATTAAATTCTTCTGACTTGTACTTAATGAAAGATACCCACATTTTTTTGGTGTGATCATCAACAAATAATTGAAAGTATTTATGTCCTCCAACACTATCAACTTTCATTGGTCCACATAGATCTGTATATATTATTTCTAGAGGTTATTAAATTCATAATTATTTGGTATATTTTGGAGCAAGTAACTTGATCATACCTAGAAGGGTGGAAGATGCATTAGGGATGATTTATGAACCTATCAATCAAGGTGTGGTTCAGCTAGATGGAACACAAATCCAAATATTTAGGTTGGTCAAGAACCTCCCTCTGACGCTACAAGCATTTCCAAGTCTGACTATTCATTAAGACTTAGTTATTGAACTTCCTACCACTTTTGAAATTTGTCTATCTAGAGACTTTACTACTAAGATAAGAGGTTACCTATCCCTAGACTAGATACATATGCTACTGAGTACCCGATATGGAACTAAGATAAATATCCCACTAGAACCTATCCATATTCATCATGTGGAGCATATTATTATAATCAAACTACATGTTAAGCAGACCTATATCATGAAAGAAGGACAATCTAAACTAGAAATATCTGCTAAAAATCCATTCTTATATTTAGGATGATCAAATAAGTCAATAGGCTACTAATATATGCAATTTAGGTTCTTATGAGGTACTTAATCAAACTGGCATAGGGACCTACTTAATTCAAGAAAAAAAAATTCCTATCTCTAAAATAACAACAAGAGAGGTTGACACTCCAACTTATGGAATTTATATTTTGATGGTGCTAGAAGCAAAAAGAGAGTTAGTGCTAGTGTGTACAGAATATCACAAAAAGGAATAAAGTAATTATAGGTATACTAGTTGCAATTCAATTATTCAAACAATATTTTTGAATACAAAGCCTTGGTACTTATTCTCCAAAATTAGGGAAAAATATGCATCAGACTACTTCAAGTCTTTGGTGATACTAAGTTAGTAATAAAGCAAGTAAGATCCTAGTGTTTGGCAAAAAATAGGCTGATGAAGTCCTATAGACATAGGGTCTAGGATCTAATTGAATTTTTTGATGCCATAAATTTTTAGGTCATACTAAGGGATCAACATCTTGATGTTGACCAAATGGAAATCATTGGATCGTAGTTTGATCCGATAAATGATTTGGTACACAACCAATAGTTTATAAAAATGATAATCAAGCCAATTATTCTTGACAATAAAATCTATTGGCAAGAGTTTGATAATTATGAGCACATTGTTCATTTCCTTAAATGTGTAGATGGGTTTGCTAAAGAACTAGTCCCAAAAGTTGAAGAAACATATGGAGATCATATCATCCAATTGAAGTCCAATAAGCTTCCAAAGGGATTAATCACATTAGAATCTTTATTCAACCCAGCTAATAGATTCAAAGGAAAAAATAAAATCATTGCTAATAAGGAGATCATCAAGAATTAGAGGTTGCCCCAAGTAGAGAATTTAAGATAGGCAAAGTGGCTACTCAAGCCAAAAAAGAGTCTCTTATCTATTTGTGCCAAAAATATAGGAAGTAATGGCTTGGACTTATGAGGATCTTAAGGGCTATAATAAGGAGATTATTCAATATACAATTGAGCTAGATTCTAAGGCTAATATTGTAAGGCAAAAATAAATATTGGCTAACCCAAAAATAGAGCCTCTAATGTTGAAGGATTTTTGCAAGTTTATTGAATCAAAGATCATATATCCACTCAAGCACACCACATGGGTCTCTAATCTAGTTTTAGTAAGAAAAATGAATGGATAAATAAGGTTGTGTGTTAACTTCAAATATATTAACAAAGCTTCACTAGAAGATCACCACCCCTTGCCTTCCATGGACCAAATTTCTAATATATTGTAGGCTCTAAAAGATTCTCTCTGCTAGATGGGTTCTCTGGTTTCAATCAAATAAGGATCTATACAAAATGTCTTTCACCACTAAGTGGGGAACCTTCACATATCAATATATTCCTTTTGGTTTATCTAATGCTAGAGCAACATTTCAAAGAGCCATGGATATTGCTTTTAAATATTTGATCAATAATATAATATTCATCTACTTGGATGATCTCATTGTCTTCTCTGAATAAAAATATCACTTAGAGCATTTAGAGAAGGTCTTCAAGCAATGTCAAGAATTTGAAATATATCTTAATCCCAAGAAACATGTCTATTATGTTCCTCAAGGTAAATTATTAGACCACATTGTATCAAAAGATGGTATTTCCATAGACCTGATAGAGTAAAAGCCATTGCCATCCTTACACTCCCATGACATAAAAATGACCTAAAATCATTCTTTGGCCATATAATGTTTTTCAAGAGGCTCATCCCATATTTTGTAGTCATTGTCATACCAATAACACTTATGCTAAAGGACCGAACGTTTAGATGTAAAAAAGAAGGAAAAAAGGCCTTCGAAATAAAAAGGGTAATTAAAAAAGCTCCAATGTTGATGAATTCAAACTTTGACAAGGACTTCATTATCTATGCATATGGAGGTAAACTCAAAATTGTGGCCTTACACAAAATTATGAAAATAAAAATGAACACCCAATAGATTTATTCATCCAAACCCTAAAAGGATATGAAGATAAGTATAACTTTGTTGAAAAACAAGTATATACTCTAGTTAGAGGCCTAAAGAATTTAAGGTATCCGATCTCAAATAATTATATCATTGCCTATGTTTTCACTCTAGTATCAAAGCATATATGATGGGTAGTGAAAACAATGAGAAAATGGCTATATATATTACTAGGATACTAGAATATGATGTTGAAATTAAGCCCATAAAATTGGGTAGAGGATGAATATGCTACTAGATATTGGCTGAAGATATTGTTGAGAAAGAAGTCGATATGGACAGATGCTTGATCAATGAATATGGAAGGGATTAAGATTGGGTGGATCAAAAAATTCAACATATGCAAATAGGTTGGTATCCTCCTGATTTGGACAAAACTCAAAGGAGAGATTTTTATTTAAAGAATGTACATGAGATGCTGGTAGGAAATGTTCTATTCCAAATAAATATTGATGGAGTTCCTCTAATATGCATTAAGAAGAAACAAATTTAGTCTCTACTTTAAGAATTCCATCCAGGATTCTTGGGTGGGCACTTATTAGATCACACAATGGCCAACAAGATTATGAAAGTAGGATACTATTGGCCAAGTCTATCTATATATGCCTATAATTGGGTAAGAAAATATGATAAATGCAATTTCTTTACCAGAAGGAAGAAGAATGCACCTATGCCCATGAATCACATAGTAGCAGATGAACCATTTTTCCAATGGGGATTAGATATCATTGAAATGATCAATCCACCATCGAGCAATGGTCATAAATGGATCCTTACTACTATAGACTATTTAACTAGGTGGATAGAAGTAGTTCCATTAAAAGAGGCCATTAAGCGAGTAATAATGGAGCTTTTGTAATATATCACTACTAGGTATGGTGTTTCGAACACAATAATTATTGATAATTTCAAGGTGTTCATGGGATCCAATATTACTCAATTTACTCTTTAACATGAAATTTATCTACAAGCCACTTCAAATTACTATCCATAATTTAATGGTATAGCAAAATCCATAAACAAAAACTTGCTTC
Source organism: Wollemia nobilis (assembly GCA_028583015.1). Lineage (NCBI taxonomy): Eukaryota > Viridiplantae > Streptophyta > Pinopsida > Araucariales > Araucariaceae > Wollemia > Wollemia nobilis. The sequence continues at coordinate 24,885,760 of JAQPPZ010015824.1, read as the reverse complement.
AGATATTGAAAAATATTGGCTCAGAGAATCAATGGTAATGGCATCTTCACCTTGGAAGAGCCTTATGTGCAGATTGTATCACTCTAAAAAAAAATCTAGGGTTTTCTTATTATACTGTGGTATATAGAAAAGAGGATAATTTGTCTATATATATAGAGTTACCTATGCTTGAGCTATTGCATCAACTAGAATTATAGGAAAATGATGCCATGGCTATAAGACCAATAAAACTTCTTGAGCTTGAAGAACTAAGGAAATATATAAGAAAGCAACTACTAAGACACCAAGGAGTGGTTAAAACATGGTTTGATAAAAATTCTACCCCTCAATGCTTTAAGGTTGGTGAACTAATACTTAAATGGGATGAATACAAGGGTAAACTAGGTTATCACACAAAGTCCAATACAATTTTAAGTGGTCCATATATCATATCTTCCTGAAATATATAATTTTATTTCTATCTCTTTTGCAAGATTGAGTCTTGAAGAATTATAAGAATCATTAAGTCACAAAATCCAAGAGTGCCTCACAAATTCCAAACACTCTCATATCTCCTCAATCATACCAAATATTCTCAAAAGAATTTGAAAAGGTTATAGGACTATCCAATTGCAAAATCAATGGTTTATGCCATTTTGAGAAAAATTTGATAGAAGGTAAGGAGGAAAAGTTCCAAGAATAGTCCAATCACAGATAGGCATATCGTGATGTTTCTCATAGGTTTCAATAAATATGTGTGAATAATAGTTCATGGATTATCTAATGAAAGGTAGAAATTTTAGAGGTCTCAATGAAGGGTGAAGAAGAGAAAATATTGTGAACCATTTTATCATGAAGATCAACCACTTGTGCCATTTTTTGATGGTTCCAACAAAGGCACACTTCAAAATTTTCAAGGATCATCCAATCATGGATCAACTAATCATGCCATTTCAAAGACTTGAATTAAGGAACAATGGAGCAAAATTCCACAAGTTGTTTTATCTTATTAATCTATGATTTGTGCTATTTTAAGATCTTTTCAATAGAAGTTAGTTACCAAAAGTTTTTCCAACCATTAGATCTCAACCATCAATGCTTAGCACATTTTCAAGAGCTATGATAAAAATTAAAAAGCTAAATCTTCATGAAATCATCCAATTTTTTATATTAACGAATCATGTTATCTTTGGAAACTTCGAGGTGGCAAAAGAAGTCTTGTTAGTCATTGATGACAAATTAGTTGAAGATCCACACAATCTCAAAACTTATCAAAAGAACATTGATTGAGGATGGACCATTCAACAAGAAGTATTAATGATAAAGTAGTTCTCAGGATGAGGGCATATCGTCTTCTTAGGCCAATCAACAGACGATTCCTCAATACAGTGCCAGCTTTGATTAGCAAATAAGAAAATTTTACAATCTTCTATTCATAATAAGAAAGCAAAAACTTTTCCATTCAATCATTCCTAAAATGAATATTTAATGATCCTATGCATAATTTAGTGCTTCAACTATTGTAATAGCTTTTATGTTAGCCTCAATAGAGGAAAAAAATGGCACACAAGGAAAATACAATGATGATGAAGGAATGAACTGGCATCAGAATGTGTGAAAATATCCTACAAGTGGCTCTAAGAGGTTGGGAAATAGATTTTAAAATTTATCATGCAAGGTAGCATACATATCCCACCAACCTAATTAAGGTTGATTCATAAATGCATGACACATGAACTAAGGTGGCAAATGTATGAGACTTGAAGAAAATATTCTATAAAAGATCCCCCCAATATGCTCCTTCCTTATTAAATATTAGAACACTCAAAGAGTACTTGGAGCATGAGAGAAATAGAGGGTACAGTTGTAGAAGGACCATAACATAAAATAAATGTTAAATACTTTTAAATAAGCACTAGTCAAGCATGGATAAAAAGAGTAATTCCAGTTGATCATCATCTTCTAGAGTCATTGGATTTCTAGAAAAGGTAGCCCCTTATTTTGTAGGTCCAAAGGTACCAATTTATACCTCTAATATCGATATATTGAAAGACCTAGCCACAAAATTCTTAGATCCCAAGGTTTCAAAAAGAACAAAAAAATTGAGGGTACATGGCAAAGATTTAAAAACACCCAACCCATAAGCTTTGGGCATAGATTTTGGAGCAGTCTCCTAGTGCAGTATTTAGTACCTAAGATGCACAATTGTTTCGACTTAGTATCTACATGCACAACAATTTATGATCCTAGTACTCAATAAATTAAGTCTTTTGATAGGAACTTCAAGGTAGATATGTTCTCATTTATCATTTGGTATATGTTGCTCCTACTGATCAGAGAGCAAAATATTATTATGGAGCGCATTACTCCATTCTTTGATGAATTCTCAGATAAAGAGATGTTGAAATTATTGTGATCTAGGTGTAAGGACCTAAATCCAAATGAACCATTGCTAGATTTTCCTTTGGGACATGGTGATAGGATGTTTGACGAGAGTACAAAGGATGCTATGAGTATGATCACTTTCATCTCTGGCCTAGAAAGTGATAATATTGTGGTCTTTGCCCAAATGAGAATTATTAACATAATGAATCACGAGCAAGTATTATTTGATTTTAGTGAATCAATTGCTGAACAAATTCATCAAGAGTAATGCTAGTTTTTATCCACCCAAACATCTAGGCACTCATAATTTTTGGCACATTTGATTCTATTCTAGAACCTTGGATAATTCATGGGCCTAAATTTGAAATAAATAGATGAGGGCAAGGAGTTACTTATATCTTTATGGATAGGGGACTTAAGTAGAAATTCATATTATTTTTCTTTTTTTGAACACATTTTTTTATTATTACATCATTAAGTGGGCACCCTCTTGAACACCTCTCAAAGTCTTATCATCTGTATTTACGAGAATTACAGCATGGATATTTGTTTTTTGTTGAAGAGGGCACAATTTTTAGGGTGTGTAGCTTCATGTAGTCTATTTATCTCCTCCCCAAATTTATTTCTAATAGAACTTTTGCATTGGAGGTATTTAAACAAATGGATCTAATTGACAACAAATTTGAGAGTATGAAATCAAAGGCATATTTTTACAAGCCCTCTGTCAGCCTGGGAGTTATGAATTTTCTAAGGATAGAAGTTGCCTCCCTTTAATATGAGAAGTTGAAGGAGATGAAGCTTAAGAAAGCTATGAAATGAAAATTATTTTTTTTCATTTTGCTCAAATGGAGAAAATCACTCCAATATTAATATTAGATTGCTTCTAGATAATCCCTCCCTATGATGAAATTTTAGGGCGCGTGTGATTTTTGTGATGGCGATCCCCCCTCGATCGTTTCCCTGCACCGTCGCCAGCCTCCCCCGCACTGCTGGCATTTTGGCCATTAGGGGCTAGTGTGACATGTGAATTTAGAATGCAAAGGTTCCCCACGACGCCACCAAGCATTCCTGAGTTCGGGGACTGTGATGCCCTGAATCCTAGTAGGACTAACTCCATGGCCTACGATCGAATCAGTCCGCTCTTAGGAGGAGACGAGAATCTTCATGCGGCCCTCCATATCTTCGAGGATGGAATCCTTAGCAAGAAATTATCCTTCATCGATATTTTGCAAAAAAAGCAGTTCCCTCCCTCATTCATGGCAAACGAATTCATCATCCATGGAAGCAACGTTTTGTGCCCTAAAAGCCTTATGGAGGGCTATGAGTCTTAGGATACCCACTCCCTGGTGGGAAAATTTATTGGAGGCCACCCCGATATGGACGTCATCCACATATGGGTTGTGTCCAAGTGGAAAACCTTGGGGAATATGGAGATCTCAGTAATGACCTAAGGATTTTTCATGATCCAGCTCAACACCTAGGAAGACATCGAGCGCATCTTATCTGGAGGCCCATGGTTCTTCGAAAGGTGAAGTCTGTATCTAAAAAAGTGGCAAGAAAACTTTGATCCCAATTCCTAGAATATCAACTTCACCCCCATCTGGGTCAGGCTTCCGAATCTCCCAGTCCACTTCTTCTATGAAGATGCCATCCAGGGTCTTTCCAAGTCCATTGGCAAACTTGTGGCCATTGACCCGGCCACTCATGCAAGGACCTATCTAACCCAGGTGCGTGTGTGTGTAAATGCAAATCTAGAGAGCCAGCTACCAGATCACTTAAACCTAATTTACAGGGACTTCAAGTGGAAACATATGCTCATCTATGAAAACAAATCGAATTTTTGCCCCAAATGTCAATCCCATGGTCATCTCCAGTCGTAGTGTCCCTAGCTTAGATTCCTGCCTCAAATGGCCTGCTCTGAGGATCATTCAAGAATGATGCACCACCACCAGTATTCCATTCCTCTAATGCAAAATGAAACGATCGCCAAACCCCCGCCAAGATAGCTCTCTCATAAGGCAAGTACCTCTATTCTCATGACCAATAAATTTAGTGCTTTGCAAAATTTTGTTTCTATCGAGGACATTGAGGAAGGGGAGATCCTTGGGAGCTCTGAGCTAATGCCCATCCCCTCAATCCTCCAAAATATTTTTGTTATCCCTCCTTGCCCTTCCCAGACCATTCCCCTGGCCAAGCAAACTCCCACCCCCCTCCCTCCTCAAGCCCTAGCTCCCATGGGAACCCTTCGAAGCCTCCCTCCAACCCACCCCATATTTCTCCTTGCTCGATCCGTGAAACCCCAGCCTCACCAGCCCCATACGACCTTGTCACCTCTGACTGTGAGGATGAGGATCTATTGTCCCCTAAGCAAAGGAGTCCCAGACAGACCTGAAGCTACAGAAAATCCTAGATGGATGTGGGTAAAGAAAAAAACAAAGGCAAACCAACGGATTCTGACAAAAGGAACAAAGACATAGCGAAAGACATAGCCAATGGGACCCAAAGAATGCTCTTTCAGGAAGGGGAAAGCAACTCAAAGGATGAAGGCCAAAGAACCAAACCCCCTGCTCAGCAAGGAAAAGGGGGCAGGAAAACCTCCAAGATTTCTAAATGAAAGTCCTCTCTTGGAATGCAAGAGGACTAAATGGGGCAGCCAAACAAAGACTGGTTGCAACCATGAGAAGAGAGCATAACCCAAATATATTTCTAATTCAGGAAACAAAACTAGGCGATCAGTGGTCCCCCAAAATTGCCAAAAATATCTGGCTAAACTGTGACTTCATGCACTCCCCGATGTTTGGGATGTCATGAGGGCTCCTTTGCCTGTGGAACCCTGCCAAAGTCCATGGAAACCTCATTTTAGGATAGGACAGGATAAGCAATATTTTGTTCCACGATCCTGAGTCCCAGCTTTCTTGGGTAATGTCAAATGTGTATGCCCCTAACTCCCCACTGGGAAGGGAATCTCTATGGAACACGCTCACATCCATGAGGTAAGCCTTTGAAGGAACCATGTGGATCCTAGCCAGGGATTTCAATTCCCCTCTACACGTTAGTGACAAGAAGGACGGAGCTAGAATCACCCATAGGGATACTGAAGCTTTCATGCACTTCATTGATTCCAATGCCCTCCTAGATATCCACCTCCAAGGATCCCTCTTCACCTGGAGCAATAGAAGGAAAGGTTACAGTCTCATCCAGGAGTGCCTAGACAAATTCCTCCTTTCCTTGGAAACCCTCCCCTAGTTTGGAGATGCTATTCTACGAGCCCTCCTGAAGATCGATTCTGACCATAGCCTGTTGTTGTTAGAATTAGATACCAAACCACAGTTCAAGACTCCCTTCATATTCGAATCAATGTGGACCCACCACCCTGACCTCAAGGGGCTAATTGAGTCATGGTAGAAGCAGAAATTACCAGGGTCTGCCACTAACCAGGTCACCTAGAAACTCAGATTCATCAAAGGAAACCTGAAGAAGTGGAACAGGGAAACGTTCAAGAATATATTTAAATTTAAGCAACAGGTCAAATCCCAAATTAGCTAGATCAAGGACACCTTTCAAATAGGGGAAGGCAATGACAACCTTAGGGATGACGAGCGTAACCTATTGGCTGAGTACCACAATATCCTCTCTAAAGAAGAAACCTTATGGTTCCAGAAGTCAAGGCAGTTGTGGCTTAGGGAAGGGGATTCCAACACCAAGTTCTTCCACATTTCAACCCTTAGGCACAGAGGAGCCAACAAGATCAAGATACTAGTCATTCAATATGGGGTAGCCACTTTGGATATCCATCTGCATAGGTACGAAGTTATTAGCCACTTCAAAGCCCTCCTAGTCCCCTCTTCTTCCCAGTCCCCTTTGGCCATGGAATACCTCCTTACCAATATCCCCACCCTCATTTCTTGGGATTCCAACGAGTTCCTCCTTAGCCCTCTATCCCACAAATAAATCCACCAGGCCCTACTTTCCATGAAGCCTGACAAAGCTCTCGGCTAGGATGGATTCCCACCTAGGTTTTTCCAAACCTTCTAGGATGTTGTGGGCCCAGACCTCTATGTTGCAGTCAGGGAAATACAATCTTCCAAAACCATTCCCAGAGATGTTAACTCCATTTTATTGGCTCTTATCCCCAAAGGAGCTAATCCTCTGTCCCTCTCAGACAATCGCCCCATCAGCCTTTGCAACGTCATCTACAAAGTCCTTACCAAAGCCATAGCCACTCGGCTATCCAGCATCCTCCTTGCCATCATTGATCCATGCCAGGGGAGTACAGTCAAAGGCCATAACATTCTGGATGGGTTCATCACCATCCATGAGTTGATTCACTCTACCCATATGTCCAATACCGCTGCTTTCTTCCTCAAACTGGACATGAATAAAGCCTTCGACAGGATCAAAAGGTAATTTCTTAGCCAAGTCCTCCTCAAGTTTGGGTTCCACAAGGCCTAGGTGAATCTGGTTTAAAATTGCATCTCCTCTTCCTGGTTCTTGGTTATGGTGAATGGTTCCGCTACAGGCTACTTCTCAAGTTCTAGGGTCCTGAGACAAGGAGACTCCATGTCTCCTATCCTATTCATCATTCTTGTTGAAAGTTTGGTAAGAACTATCAAAGAAGCCTGTTCTAGCAATAAACTCTCCGGCATCAAAGCAGCTTCAGGGCTCCCCCCCTCAACCCACCAACAGTTCGTGGATGACACCCTGCTCACAACCAAAGCCTCCATTGCAGACGCCATCATGATTAAGGATATCCTTAACTTCTTTGAAAAGGTTGTTGGGCAGAAGATCAACTACACCAAAAGCAAGTTGTTTTTCATCCACACCCCAATCAGAAGGCAACACAAGATTACCAAAATTCTAGTATGCTCCATAGCAGACTTCCCGACCACCTACCTTGGCCTTCCCATGTTCCAATGAAGGGGCTACCCTGGCATGTGTTAGAACGTGGTGGACAAGATCCACAACAGGCTAGCAGGATGGAAGGGCATTCTCCTCTCTAGCGCAGGGAGGACAACCCTGGTAAAATTGGTCTTGTAGAGTATTCCCATGTATTTTTTGTCAATTTTTAAAATCTTGGCGATCGTGGGTGAAGCCATTGAAAAAAATTAGAAATAGTTCTTGTGTTCGAGATCTGAAACCCATAATAAGTTCCACCTTATGGCCTGGGATAAAGTCTACACCCCCAAAGATCAATGAGGCCTGGGTCTGCGTCGCATCAATATCACCAATATAACACTCCTGGCCAAGCAATCTTGGAGAGTGGTTACCAACGCTAGCACTAAGTAGGTGAACATTGTGAAAATAAAGTACCTCCAACATCAGCCCTTTCTCCAAGCCACCATACCTCGTAATTGCTCCCATTTTTGGAAATCCATTTTGCTCTCCCAAAGCATCATCCGCAAAGGGTCTGGGTGTATTTTGGGTGGTGGCTCTAACATCAACTTTTGGGAGGAGTTATGGGTTGGAAAAGAAGCCCTCAACAACAATCCCAAGCTAGTTGTAGTTAGGCATCTGATCGACAGCAAGTTTGGGACCAGAGGTATCAACTTCATTTCCTCTAACCAAGGGATCCATGATTGGAAGTCGATCAAGTTTAGGATTACTAATGATACCATAACCATGGCAGTAGAAGGGATCCAAGAGGTCCTAAGGTCGGTTTTTCTCCCCCAGTCTAGGAAGGAGGACGAACAATGCTGGAATGGCACCATCGATGGGAATTTCTTAGTCAAGACTGCGTCTCACCTCTGTGAAAGGAAGGCCATTGGGGAAGGCTCTAGCAGTGGGAAATTGGTTGCCCAAAGGATATGTCTCAGGTCCCTCATCCCCAAAATAGCCCACTTTTGTTGTACCATTATTCATAATAAAATCCTCACCATGGACAACCTAATTTGCAGAGGGTTCATGGTCCCTAACAGGTGCTACCTTTGCATGCAGGATTTGGAATCATCCCAGCACATCTTAATGGATTGTTCCTTTGCTAGAAAAGTGTTTTTTATATCCACTGATAGATTCCAGGTCTGCTGGGCATGGCCCAACTTAGTCAAAGGGTTGATCAGTCAATGGCCAAGACCCTTCAGGCATCTCGAACTCAGTTTCCTGTGGAGTTCCATCATCCACCACATTTTTTGGCATATCTGGCTAGAATGTAACAAGCGAGTTTTTAGCAAAGAACCCAGAACCCAAGATGTAGTGGTTGTTAAAGCCTTGGCCTTCACCACAAAAAATAGCAGTCTCATCCCCTACCAGTTCTTGCCTTCGCCTAGGATTGAAGAGCAGCTATGTTCTTCCCTTAAGATCCCTCAAGACTATTGTAAAACCAAGAACCCCTCGAAGGATAGAGCCCTGGTCAAGTGGAATCCCCCCCTCAAGGCTAGCTAAAGGCCAACTTCGATGGAGAATCCAAAGGGAACACAAGCAAAGTTAGGGCAGGTGGAGTCATCAAAGATCATAAAGACAGCATCATCAAGGCCTTTGCTAAAAACCTGGGCACCCAAACCAACAACTTTATCGATACTAGAGCAGTTTGGAGGTGCATGGATTTATGCAAAAACCTGGTGAACCCAGTTATCTTCGAAGGGGACTCTAAAATCATAGTGAATCTCAGAGTAGCAGTAGGGGAGCAAAAAATATCCAAAATATCATCCTGGATTGCCAACGATGGATCCGTGATAGCGAGAGAAACCAGATCAATCACATCTACAGAGAATACAACCAAGTGGCTGGCATCCTCGCCAACAGAGCTATCAGAGTAAGCTCCCTCATTGAAGACAAAGCTCCATGCTATGTAATTATTATAATGGTTTTTGAATGTAAGAAGTTCTAATTTATGAATATAATAGTAAAGATTTTATTATGCAATATTTGTGTTATCACTGAACATGATTTTGTGTGAGTGACTCTACGATCCTAGAAACCTAGACCTATGAAATATTTGGGCTCACTTTCTAATAAGATATTTTGAAGAACTCGATGTATGAGACTAGTGTGCATCCTCTGAGTATGCTTATCAAGCTGTCACCAAACCAAAGGTCTCATAAGTCATTCTATGATCCATAATTTAATAACAAATCCGCACTACAAAATGAGCTCCAAAAGGAGGGGTGCTCTCAAAAAATGGTATTAGAAAGAACCCAAGATCAATGCCTAGTGGAAAAATATGGCAAGATATTGGTGATATAGTAAAATAGTTTGGCAAATTATCAAAAGATGATAAATTTAGTTAAAATTACAATGAAGAGCATCCAAATATCGATATATTAGGATCATATCAATGGAGCAAGGAAGAAATAAGTATGAAAATATTTCAAAATATACAAATGGCAAGAGAAGAGGCCAAGGATTTGATGCAATTGGAAGAATCTCCATTGAATATTTTGGGAAAGGCCCCAGTCATTATTTCTCCTCAAATACTTGCAACTCTATCATCATCGATGCAATAAGTGCCCCAAGAAGTTTAGAAAAAGAAGAATAAAAAGGTAGACCTTACAACTAGTTCTACAAATAAATAAATAAAATAAGAAAAGTGATACCTTAAGGACTGAGTCATTGGTCATAAAAATCCCTTCACCTATCCCTCCCTCTAATCCTACCATTACATAGATACCCCCAGTCTCATAGGCTATTTTAGCCCTAATGGCCTAGATACCCAATATTGTAGCCACAAAGGCTACCATTCCTCCCAATATTTATATGGCCTCCTCCATTTAAGAGGTATTGTCATTAGTTTTTCCTTCATATATAACTCTGCTCTCATATCCTCTTGTCACTCTAACTTCTCCCTCAATGCTTCCATTCTTTAGATCATTGCTTACATTTGTTTCTCCACAAAGAAAAAAATAAGGATTGTAAACATCTTTGCCATCCCTACAACAATATTAGATGATTCAACAACAAACAACATTGTACAACCAAAGGAAACATGCCAAGCTAACTCAACAACTAGACACAATATAAATAATCAACCACTTTGTTTCTCAAAATAAGCCAATATTCTTCACTCAGAAAGACCCATTGGTGTCAAAACCTAAAAGTTAAATGATAGAGTAGGATTATTGGTGGCGATGATAGGGCTTTATATTCGAGCTCAAGACAAGGTGCAACTCATGGAACATGTTGGGAAAGCAGTGTCTTATGATTACCTATTAGTAATTAAAAAATTGGTGAAGGAGAGGAAGTTGGAGAATGTCAAGAATACTCTAAGGAACCCCTAAGTGGAAGCTAAGGCTTTGCAAGACCAAGTAGACCTACTTTCCAAGAACCTAGTAACATGGCCTTCAACATCTCTCCTAGAAGAAAAAGAGGGTGAAATTAGAAGCCTCATAAATAAGCTTGTCGAGTAAGAGGCTTGGCTTAGCCAGGAGGGAGAATTTTTATAAAAAATAGATGAGCAGTAGTAGGGGACTAGAAAATTAATAAAGGATATTTTTGACGCATACTAATATTAAATTTCCAATATTGTGATAACACTCTTCCAGTTTTTCCATTTTGTTGGTGCAAATACCATCTAAAGCTATTAGGTGAGCCAAGAAGTTGAACATATTCTCTCTAAAGTTCTTGAAAAGTTGGTTAAGGAAAGGATCTATCAGGAAATATTAGTCATTATATTAGACTCTAAATTGATGGTTGTTAGAGTTCATGATAGAGAGGTAGGAGTACAAAAAATGAATGATCTCCTTCAGAAGGAATGGATTGCACAACAATCCAATGCTCAAGTAACTCCCTTAACTACAATAACCAAAAATCTCAATAGTTACATTGACTTGTTGCTATAGAAAGAACCTACCTCTCCTTGAAATGCTAATAGCAAGCTCCTTTTTGGAGCAAGAATATATGCAATTGCTTAAACAATATAAGGAAGATCTTACCCCTTTTGTAGCATGGATGAACCCTCCCATGGTGAATGGTGTTGCTTAGGTTATCAAACCATTGGTGGAGTTAAGGATTCAAATGCATGAGGACATCAACCATACAAATAACTCTCATGATGATCAATTTGATATCCAAATGGATTATAGACACTTCAAGTAGATTCAACTGTCTTCAGAATAAGAATAGAAAAAAATCAAGCACACACTGGATAAGTTATATGATCAATGATTATTCAGCATTCTTTCAAAAAAAAATTAATCTACACCCATTGATAAAGGAAAAAAATTTATGTTCTTCCTTCAGCAAGCAAGAAGGCCCTTGTGAGTCACCAAATTGTAGTGAATTTTCACTACACTTAGAAAGTTTTTCCTTAGACAAATTTTTAAAGGTGGCCTAAGCAAAGGTAAAATAGGTAAAAATAGGATAAATAGGTATCAAATAAATGGGAAGTGATTAACTTATTGATATATTGTTTCAATCAATGGTTGGCATTGATTTAGAAATGTGGAAGGCTATATGCCAATATAGAAGTTCTATGAATTGTTTGATCACAATGACTGATTACCTGCACTCTTTCATGAAAACTCTAACCAACAATAGAAGCTAAAGGTTCCAAAAACCGTTCAATCATGATTATCAACAACCCATATAAATTCTTAAAGCCTTCGAAGAAATTTAGAGAAGAAAAGTTACATGGACTGTTAGATTCAGGATCAACAACCCTTAGAATTTCAAAATATTTCCAAGGATAGTTGGGGAAAAAGTTGTGAAGGTCAAATCTTCTAAAATATTTTGATGTAGTATAAGAGAGGAGAATTTCCATAGACTTTTCAATAGAGGTTTAGTGAACCCCAAAATTTCAAGATATTTTTTGCAAAGGTAAACATTTTAGAGATGAAGAAGCTCCAAAACACATGGTAAAAATTGTAAATGTAATATACTATAAAGGTGGCTAACAAATCAAAAGGTAGTCTAACTTGGTAAGTCTCTAGGGGAAAAAATGAGAGTTAACCAATCAAAAAAATACAATTAACCTTCATGCACTTTATTGCAGTCACACAATCTCCTAAAAAAGATGCTTGAGCTCATCAAGTGAGCAGTTGTGGAATGACCCAAATCCACCAACTTGTACCACTTGGGCATGACAATCCAAGGAGAATGATTAGCCTATTAAACATAGTAACATGGCAGTCGCAAAAAAATCATCCTCGATCCTAACAACATTGATTACAAAAGGTGCCTATGTTCATTCTTTAGGTATCCCTAGGATGGTAGTTTAAAATAACTATAACAATTGCACATTTGAAGGCTCAAAGTCACTTAGCATTAATGACTTCAAATCTAGAGACCTCAAGAAGACCAACAAGTTGTATAAGGATAAAGCCTCAAGGTATTTCATAGTAAATACATGTTTTGAAGGAAAAAATCCTTGATTTTATCTATAAATAGTACATCAATATGCATTGTAAGGTATTTGATAGTTATCTATTTGTTCCTATTACCTAGCCTTGTATATAGCTTTCCCTTCATTTTATTTTGTATAACAATTAAGAATAAAGCCTTGATTTGTTTTGTTGGTAAGTTTTTGAGCCCTTTCTTCTAGCATGGTTGTAATGTAATTTATGTCATATGTATATATTTATGATAAGCCATGACTACTCAACTTTTTATCTCATTTCTTATGTGTGTATGTGTTTGTTCTTGATGCTCATGTTTTGAAGAAATTGTGTTCACTTTGCATTATCGACAAATGATGTACGTGTTCCATTAACCCCACTATTATGTAGAAGAATATCATGATATTGATGCATCACCCCTGGTTAGCTTAAGACTTTTGAACTTTATGTTGTTCTATTTCCTATGGTTTTTCTTCCCTTTTTCTTTGTGTACAAAAGTTGGTTATATAGGTGAGTGTTGAAGATCACATCCGATAAGAAGCCAGCATTGTAAAAATTCCTTGAGTTCATCCTCTAAGTTGTGTCTTAGGCTCTTAGGACATCTTGTTGTGTTGCTCTATACGAGGTGCAAGTGTCAGGTGCATCCAACTACTGCAACAAATGACCATGATATTCTGAGATGGCAACATTCATGATAAACCCTTTAATATGTTGACCTTGATAGGAATTTTCATTAGCTTGTTTGTAATGTTAAATATAGATTTGGCATTACTATATTTATTTTGGGGTGTAAATCTCCTATATTTTCTTGTTATAACCATCTAACATTAACTTGTCAATGAAGGATATTTCAAGTTACTAGCCATTTTATTCAACTCCTCTTATTTATTTCCTTTGTATGTTCATCCTCTTTCATTTTTCCTTTATTTGTTTGTACTTTACTTAATGAACCTATAAATTTCTTTACCTTTAGATATCTTATTTTGATAATTTGATGTTAGTATTGGTTTAGGATTTTATTTTGATGATATTAGTTGAGATAAGAGTGTAGAGCCTTTATATTGAATTTGAATTGGTGGTTGACCTCTCCTTGAGAAATTGGTCTCTATGTTTATTTCAGAACCCATGTTGGCTTACAAGGTCAACCAACATGGGATTGTGTTAGATGGCTCATTTATAGCTTTCTTTTACTGTGTGTGACCATGTCATGTTGCTGGTTTAAAAGTAAGTCTTGCTCCTCAAAATGATAAAACTCCTCATCTTCTAGAATTGTAAAATTTGTAAATATTATGTTATTAGCATTTAAATTATTTATATGGATATTTGTCCTACCATTTTCTAATATATCACATATTTATTTTCCATCTACTAATTTACTAGTGGTTGGTTTATTCTAGTAGGTTTATTAGTGATCAGTTTACCAATCATTACTACCGATTGGGATTGACATTGTTGCCTACTAGACTTGATATGGTTGGTTATATATAATTGTTTGAACATAGTATATGAAAGCAATAGATTCTGCTAGGTTATGTCAATATTTTAGGTGAATCACCATAAGGATTTTAGTTCTAAGCTAGCATTTACCATGTTATATCACACTTGGTTGATAGGTTTCCCATTTACTGGTTAAGAGACTTTATCCTTGGTTAAAATGATATCCTTCTCTATTTCTATCCTCCAATCTACCTCTGACTAAATATCGTATTTCTAGTCATATCTTTGACTATGATATATGGTATATTCATCCCCTCTAGCGTCATATTTTCCACTTCTCTAGGTTGTAATGAATTTTAGGAATGGAATGGTTGAGTGGGTATAGGTGAGGATTTTAGTTCTAAGCTAGCCTTTACCATGTTATCTTGCACATGGTTGATCATTTTAACATTTATTGGTTAAGAGACTTGATCCTTGGTTAAATATGATATCCTTATCTATTGCTATCCTCTAATATACCTATAACTAACTATCATCTTGCTATTCATATCTCTAACTATGATATATGGTATATTCATCCCCTTTGGCATCATATTTTTCACTCCTCTAGGTTGCAATAAATTTTAGGGATGCTATGGTGGAGTGGGTATAGGTGCAAGTAATGTTAGTGATTAATGCAGATAGATGATTAAACTAGGCATAGTTTAGCTTAGATATATGACAATATAAAGGTAGACCAATTATTGTGCCACTAGAGTGCTTAAATTTAATGGTGTAATCTATGGAGGTGGAAGGGAGATTTTTGGTTGTAGGTAGGATCACACACTTAGGTATAAAATATTGGGGATATCAATATTTGTGATGGGTTTAGGTATTGAACTTGAGAGGTTATATTATGAGTCAAGTGAGTTGCATAAGTGTTAGGATTCCCTATCCTAACTATTTATCACTTAACTAATCACTCATTTATGGTTTATCAATTCATATGGACCATTGTGTCCTTTCACTCACAACCCTAGAATAGGTATATGATATAATTCGATAGGGTGTAAACAATCATCCATGAAATAAAGAATATATATTTAATTATATCCATTGGAGGGACCCCCTTACTAGTGAAACCATGATTCTTTTACAATAGTGATTCATTATATTGCAATTCTAAACATATTTTCATTATTTTCATTGTTCAACCATAAGTTAGGATCCAGGATCGTACCATCTGGTATCAGAGCGGTTATATTCCTACGCCTCCTCACCACTCGCTCATTGGAAATCTTGGTACAGGGTGTGCAATTCATCAATACCTCATCCTTGATTTTTTTACCATTCACTGATACACTATGCATAGGCATTAATAGTGAGCAACTAGCCCAAGCGTTGTCAGGAAAATGCCCAGCGCACTCATTGGTCGTGTTGTCACAGGTGACATACATATTGACGTCTACAATTGTTTCAAGGAGATATTTCCCTCGTCTAACAACATGAGCAAATTCTTTTGGCATATACTACTACCCATATTTGGTATTTTCTTCTTCGCAAGCAATGCTACACCCCTTCACCATTGTTTATGCGATGTCATCCAGCAACATTAGTTTCTTTTAAATCTATTTTCAATGTCCTGTTCATCGATGTTTTCATCAATGTTATCATCTTGCTCATTGACATCACTCACACACTTCCATAACAAATGTTGTCATTATAACATCACCATCCATAACTCAACGTACACAAAGAATTCACAAACATTATTGAGGTGGTAGAAGTGAGTTAAAGATAATCTAGATCTTCTACTTGCACAAAATAATCATATCGACAAATGTTCAAAGCAATCCAGTCGTAGTTCTTAGTAGAAAACTCATCTCCGATGAAATACCCAGGAAACCAATGAAAGAAAAATAAAAAAATAAAATAAAAACTAAAGTTTAAAATTTTTTCAACAACTGGCTTTTGTTTCTCGACATCGAAATAGCGCAAGTGAAAAAGCCTCGTAAAATTAATGAGGCAAAAATATTTTTGGGGTTTAAATATTCCAAGAGTCATATAAAGCATCGTGACTTCAGTCATGACCTCCCTTACACGTATTGCACGTCACCCACTATCTACTGTTGACTCCACTTTGTCTCCCTTTCATGTCGTATGTTCGCCGCTCTGCCCATTGTCACCTTGTCCCTCTGTGCTTCATGCTTTGTCACCCATTGTACCTCATGCTTTGCCCTCTGTTGACTTTCTTTCCATTCACCACTACTTGTGCTTCTCGCCTCCCTATCCATCACTGATGTCACCTTCCTATCGAAACATTGTTCAAATACAAAAAAATGACCGTTGAGGGGCTTCAAAAGTTTCTAAAACCAATTTTTATCAATTTTTATAAAATCATTAAAACTTGCACAAGTTTTAATGATTGTTTTGCAACAAAATTTGTGATGATTGTTTTTGCAAAAAAAAAAGTTGACGATGACTTTTCAATAAATTATTGACAAGAAATTGTCGACAACTTTTTTGACAACAAAACTTGATGATAAATTTCCAACAATAAATTGTGACGAATTTTTGTTGCACAATTTTGACGATGACTTTTAGCAACTTTTTGTCGATGACTTTTCACGATGGTTTTTGTGATGATTTTCAAAAAATTTAGTGACAAATTCTAACAATGACTACGCAAATGGCCAACGATGGAAGATCTCATGACCCCAACCTGCTTTCACCGATTAATCTCACCACTCTTCATCAAATCACTTTCATGTGTGTGTATCAAAACCAATTCTAGGATCTTGTCAATCACATCTCAAGATTAGATGATTCATTTCTCATAAGTTGCTTTGTAAGTGGATTAAAGGAAGGAATTAAGAAAGAGGTGGTAATATTCAACCCCTGCACCCTGATGCAGACCTTTGGATTAGCTTCATTAGTCGAAGACAAACTCAATGTTCAACGTCGATTAAGAAAACCACATATGGAAAATCACAAACCACTTACACCACCCCAAAACTAACCAAATTTTACCAATTAAACATCTCATATTTAAGGAGATGAAGGAACGACGAGCGAAAGACCTCTACAACACTTGTGATGAGCAATTTGGATCCCATCATAAATGTGCTACACAAACGTTGTATTTATTGAAGGTAGTTGATCCTTGTCAATCCATAAAGGGAGAAGATGAGGAATATGAGCAAGAAATGATCTAAACACCTGATCACGACCATGAAGATAATAATATCGATATGCATGAAATGACCAAAGCACCTGATCACAACAATAAAGGCAATAAGGCCGATGTACAAGAAGTGATCGATACCCCAAGAAAATATGAGGTAGAGATACACAAAGTGACCAATGAAGGCTAGATATACACTCTACATGAACTACACACAAGTTCCTCACCAACAGTGAGTTCTCATCATATAGGCAACCTGATTCAGAAAGGAGGTAAAAGAGTGAGTGCACCTTTATTTTCCCTCCATTCTACATAGGAAGAATCGGCTAAAGTGGACGCTCACCATCATCACGATTCTCCTAAGGAAGATTCTACTATTCTTCCTGGAAACCCCCCACTAAAGCTCCGACCCTCAAGATATCCCTACCTCCAAAAAAGTGACATTAAACTTGTGCAAGAACTTGTGCAAATACTACTTGGAAAGCACCTAATCAATTTCAACAACAATTTCCTTAATCCCAACTTTGAGGACAAAGCTCCTTTTAAGGAGGGTGGCATGTTAGGATTCCCTATCCTAACTATTTATCACTTAACTAATCACTCATTTATGGTTTATTAATTCATATGGACCATTGTGTCCTTTCACTCACAACCCTAGAATAGGTATATAATATAATTTGATAGGGTGTAAACAATCATCCATGAAATAAAGAATATATATTTAATTA
The DNA here is from genome assembly GCA_028583015.1 of Wollemia nobilis. NCBI lineage: Eukaryota > Viridiplantae > Streptophyta > Pinopsida > Araucariales > Araucariaceae > Wollemia > Wollemia nobilis. Next base: position 24,867,803 of record JAQPPZ010015824.1, on the reverse strand, counting down.
TATCCATTGGAGGGACCCCCTTACTAGGGAAACCATGATTCTTTTACAACAGTGATTCATTATATTGCAATTCTAAACATCTTTTCATTATTTTCATTGTTCAACCATAAGTTAGGATCCAAGATCCTACCAATAAGCTATTGGTGGTGTAAGAATTTTTTTTTAACTTGTACAAGGATATCCTCAATACATGCGCTTCTTCAAATGTAATAGACAATATAATATGATTTACATTCTTTACCATTATTGTCAGGTTAATATGTAGAGATATTACATAATACATCAATGCTTGTTCAAGATGACTTGATATTGTAGACACCTAAAAATATCACATTATCCCTTGTATAGTGTTAATATTTAATTATTTTGCAAATTACTCCAAATATTCAATTATTTGGTATTGTTATCTTAAAATATTTATATACCTACCTTGGCACCTTTTCCCCATTAAGCTCCATCCTACACCTAGTCCATGGTCACCATGTGACTATCCCATTTCCCTATCCTATGTGCACACCACCCTAGTCTGTCCTACCACCCGACTCTACCATCCTAGCCTACCCATACCATTTAATGCATATGGGTGGAGTGAAGACTTTACACCTCCATACCATTTAATGCATATGGGTGGGATGAGGATTTCCCCATGTCCATTTAATGCATATGGGTGAAGTGAAGACTTCACACCCCATGCTCATTTAATGCATGGGTGGGGTGAAGACTTTCTCCATCCATATACATTAATGAGGCATGGTGCACTCATGCCCCCTTTGACCATCCAACCCACTTGTATGCCATGTCACATCCACCTCACCACCCCCTCACTCTTGAAAAAATTTATAAATAGCCCCCATTTCTTTTTTTGAGAGAGTGAGGTTATGCTTAGGGAAACTCTACCAAAATTGTGATGATTACACAATGACACTGAGAGGGGGGGGTGAATCAGTGTAGCTATTAATTTTTATATCTACAACATTTAATATGAAATAAAGAGAACTTGACAACTGAAAAACAACTTGAACAAGAGAGCACACCACAACACTCAATATACCGAGGTTCACCAATTTGGCTACTCCTCAAAAATGACCGCTTGGACTCCCATCCAAATCTAGTCTTTGCAAAATCAATTTTACAAATACTTTACCAAGACCAACTCGGAAGGAGCACCAACCCCTATAATTTTCTCGTCGCAGCAGATGGAGCATCAACTCCTAGTACCAAGCACCAACTTGGACTGCAATTCTGATCAATTTAGAATGACATAAAAATGTCTTCACTTCATGCACGACCCTGACTGGTCTGCAATTAACCCAACTCTACACACTCTCACGGCTTTGCTTATTTTTCTCTTGATTCTTTTCTAACCCTCCTTTTACAGCAATTTCTCTCTAACAGCAGCAACATCTTCTCTGTACGATTATTCTTTTATAACCTTTCAATCCTGCATGCAATCGAATCACATACTCTGACTGTTCGAATCCATGCAATACGGTTGTTCGATTCCATGCACTTCGACTATTCAAAACCCTGCAATACGTCTTTTGAAACCATGCAGTACGGAAATTTTGTTTCATGCACTTTGACTGTTCAATTTCTTCGAATATGGCTTTTCGAATGCTTTTTCGAAATTCCATATGTGATTCTTCGAAAGCTTTTCGATTCTTCATGTTCGGATTTTCTGTATGCTTCAAATACGTCTGTTTGAATTCCTGAAAATACGACCTTTCAAATGCTTTTATTATCCTTCATATTCGGCTTTTTTGTATGCTTCAAATACGTCTGTTTGAACAAGTTGTGACGGATGGAGCAGCAAGGAGGAGGAGCGAGAGGTCTAGGGGCATCAAACCCTAGGTGTGGGACTTCAAAGGGCAGATCAGCGAGACGCGGCAGTGGGGGCTCGGCGAGATAGCGAGCCCCCGGGCGGAGGATGTGGACAAGGAAGTTCTATTGGAACCGGTCCAAGGGCGTTGGGCGGATGCGGTTGAAGATTTCTCTGAGGGGGACCAGGACTCTATGCGTCAGGATCAAAGGAAGACCCAAGAAGGAGACAAAGAGAAACCTGGCAACTGGAGACCTTCATATCTTAATGCTCTTCGCGGTAAGCAAAAATTATCCGACTCTTGTTTTAATCTAAAATCTGTCAATGGTAGGTTGCACGTCCCGGATTCCTTAGCTCAGCATGTGGCTATGGAGGGCGGAACATCTTTGGTGGCTAAATTTATGGGGGTGAGGCCGGACATGGAAGTCATAAGGAGATGGGCCATCCAAAAATGGCAGCCAAGGGCCGGTATGATGATTAAGGCTTTACCCAAGAGTTTTCTTTTGGTGACATTTCAATGTGAACAGGACATGGAAAGGACTCTCCAAGGAGGTCCTTGGTTTTTTGGGAAAAGGGGCTTGTATCCCAAGCGTTGGTCCCCCGATTTCAACCCCCAGACTCAGGTGCTGGATTTGGCTCCTATTTGGGTTAAGATGCCAGGATTACCTCTGCTTTTTTGGAACGAACAAATATTGGTTGGGATAGCTACGGAGATTGGAGAACTAATAGCTATTGATCCTGCAACCTTGAGCAAAACAAGATTCCTGTCCGCTCGCATGTGTGTGTTGGCGGACCCGAGTAAAGAGCTCCCTAAATCCATTATTTTGTCGTCTATGTTTGGCCTTCATACTCAGGTATTTGAATATGAAAATATGTCTTTTAAGTGTAGTGTTTGTGGGAAGGTAGGGCACCAGGGTATCCACCGCATTTCCAAGAACCAGCCCCCACTCCAAAATACCGATCCTCAAACCCGAATAATATCCCTCCCCCGCAGATCTCCATTCCTACCCAACCCGGGCCTCAAGGACGTGGAGCTCGAAATCCGAATATCGAGACCCCTGTTCGCCCTATTGTAAGCAAGAGGCAACGTTTTAACCCTCCTCCCAAAAATTCCTATGCCCCAAAACCCTCTCACAAGGGAGCTGGTCCCTTTGATGGGAACCCTCAAGCTCAACCTGCTCCTAAGATGTTACAGCAAGCCTCAGAGCCAAATCACAAAGGAAAGAACCCCATAGATCAACGCCCTGGGGCAAGTAAGTTTGATTGGGTGATACGGGAGGCCTATGGAGGCTCGGTGGAAGTGGTCCCATGTACCGCAGAGGAATTTATGGGAAGAAATTCCAAGGAGATCAACATCCCGATGGAGAACAGCTTTGATGCATTAAATCATTTGAAGGGAGATCGGATGGACAGCCAAGAAGTGGAATCTGAGGTAGAGGAGACTCAAGAGAAGGATTTAGAGGAGAAAAATTAGAGGAAGGAGCAGGAAACTAATAATACAGGCAAGGATACTCGGGAGGAAGAGGTGAACCACCAAGATCACTGTAACCCCAAAGCAGGGAAAAAAGAATCTACTAATCAAGAAGCTAAGAGCACGGAATCATCTCCACCGTCAAAAAGACCAGCTTAACCCGGAAAGCCGATTGTTACCCCAAATACCAAGACCGACCTACCCAAGATGGTTACTAGAAGCCAAGTGAATCCCAAGGAACTTCAACCTAGAGCGGATGTATGGGGATATGGTTCGGTGGGAAGAGGGAAACCTAGCAATGTTGCCTTAAGGCGTAAAGAAGCAGAGCGAGGAGTGGCCGATGGCACTCAAGCGAGATTGCTCTTTGGGGCGAAGGCTCGAGGATCCAAAGCCCATAAATGAAGATCCTTTCATGGAATATTCGTGGGAGTAATCCTACAAAAATAAGAGCTTTGTATGCTCTTAGACAAGAACACAAACCGGATATGATTTTACCGCAAGAAACTAAAATGGAGGAGAGTAGAGTTATTCCTTTTAAGAATAGGACTTGGCGAGAAGTCAAGTAGTAGGCCAAGAGGCCACCGGAACAAGCAGGAGGGTTACCGGTTATGTGGAACAAAAATGTGATTGATAGTAGAGTGATTCCGATGTCTAGTTGGTTTATTTGTCTCTTATGTGTGGATAAAACCACACAGAAGAGTGGATCTTAACGAATGTATATGCTCCAGCTTAGACAGGGACCGAGAAGGGTTCTTTGGAGTCACCTAGCTGAATTGAGGGAGACGGTCCCCAACTACCCTTGGATTGTGGCGGGGGATTTCAATTACTACCTTAATCCCGTAGATAAATTGGGGGGCTCTCAAAGAATAACTGCCGATATCTACGAGTTTAGAGATTTTGTTGAGCAACATGAGTCGATGGATGTGGACCTCGCGTAGATTCTCCTATACATGGTCTAACAAAAGATTGAAGGAAAACCAAATTCGGATAAGATTAGATAGGTTTCTTCTTTCTCAATAATGCCCGGAGAGGTTTGGGGACTCTTCATTAACGGCACTCCCAAGAATCGGGTCCGATCACAACCCAATTCTCGTGGGAAACAGGGGAGGACTCTAAGAAAAGATACATCGACCCTTTCGATTCGAACTTATGTGGTTCCAACATCGGGATCTCAAGGATCTCGGTTGCCCAATGGTGGGACAAAAAGTATAATGGTTCGAAACCGGCCCAAGTGGCATGTAAACTAAGGAATGTGAAGGCTAACATTAGAGAGTGGAACAAAACTTCCTTTGGCAATATTTTTGTTAAAAAGGCAGTAACTAAAAGACAAGATCAATGAACTACAGGAGAAGTTGAAGTCGGAGCAACTTACGGAGGATCCGAGAAACCGGGAGAGGGAGTCATTAGCCGAATACCACACGATGCTAGGATTTGAAGAAACCTTTTGGAGGCAGAAATCCGGATCGCGTTGGTTAAAGGAGGGTGACCGAAATACAAAGTTCTTCCATGTCTCTACTCTTCGCCACAGGAGTACTAACAAAATTAAGGAGATCAAGATGGCCGATGGGTCTAACACCAAAGATATGGAAGACATAAGGAGGGAAGCGGTTGAGTACTTTAAATCGTTGCTAGAAGATGTAAATCCGACTATTGAAGAAGAGGACTCTCTCGTTGGCAGCCATTCCACCCCTCAGAATCGATAATCTTAATGGATTCTTACTTAGTCCTTTCACAAAGGAGGAAATCAAGAAGGTCATTTTTGACATGGATGGTAACACCTCCCCAGGACCGGATGGCTTCCCTGCAGCCTTTCTTCCCGAAGTTTTGGGATATCCTAGGCAATGATGTAGTGGAAGCTATAATTGAGGCTCAAAAGGACATGGAAATCCCGGAAGGAGTTAATGCTACTTTTTTAGTTCTCATCCCTAAACTAGTGGGAGCAATGGAATTTTCCAGCTTTCGCCCTATCGCTTATGTAACACTCGATGAAGATTCTCACAAAAACAATCGCCAATAGGTCAAGGTTATCCTTCCTTTCATCATTGATATGAACCAAGGTGGCTTTGTGAAAGGGCGACAAATATTGGATGGTATCATCACAATTCATGAGGTTATTCATTCAATGGTGACTAGTAAGGAAGCAGGTATGTTACTAAAGCTTGATATGAATAAAGCCTACGACCGGGTCTCATGGCGGTTCCTCACCAAGATTTTGGGTAACTCATGCCATTAATAGTGTAGAAGTTGAATGTTAATGCAGATTAATAAACTGCAATAATTAGCTTGCCAGGAGCAATGCAATGTTGACCTTACAATCCAAAAACAGAGGGTAACAATAACCAAACTTAAAGCTTGCAAGACATAAGCTACCATATTAGAGTTGGTGCCACAAAAATACAAAAAGCTCACTTCGAGACTGAAGGTAGGGCTGCATCTAGTAGTACCTCATGATGGGAGGCAACCATTAAACTTGTATACTATGTTAACATTTAGATTGGTTTTTGTTTTTCAAAGTATGTGTGCTTTTAAGTTTTTAGATGGAATTTTATATTGCGGATGCAAATCAAGATAGCATCTTTAATTGCCATACTGACTATAAAGCAAGGTCATGACTTGTACCTTTAGTACCGGTTGGTTCAAAAATGGTGCTTCCAAATACGGTGTAGGAAAAGTTTTAGGGGCGGCTCCTTGAAAGACTGCTTTTGTATTTTTATAACCTGAACTCAAACGAGTTCAACCTAGAATCTAGAATAGGACTAAACATATAGTGAACCTATGAGTTTAGGAAACATGACATTCACACCCAAAATTGTACAGGATAAAATACATGCAGCCATTTTAGAATAGAATGTAATCCTAATAACTAGTATTTTCCAAAGAATAATACATGCAAAAGCCTTCAGATTTGTTTCACCAGCTGGAATACAAGAATTTTTAAATAAAGTAGTAGAGAGTTGCAATAATTTGAAATTGTGATGGCATAGCTAATATGGAATTATACATGCACAGAAATTATCACAGAGATTTCTCCATACAACATGCAAAACTATATAAATTCTCAAAAAATATACTTATCTGATTTTAATAGATTTACCCTAAACTAGAATTCCATAACATTTTCTAGCAAGATTGAGTCATTCAAGCAGATAGTAGCCTTTTTGGCTTTCTCAGCTTTCTCAACAAGGCCTTCCTCCTCAACTTCCTGCTTCCCTTTCTCCACATAGACTATCCAGTATCCCACTCATTCACTGATCTCTTGTACTTTGAGAATACAGAACTCCTAGACTTTGAGGTTGGTTAGTTCCATGTTCTTCTTTCTGGAATCTACAACTTTACCTACAGCATTTAAATGGTCATTAACAAAATTAAGGAGACTGAAAACATCATGAAGAGTTTCAATATCATCATTTTTATAGTTCCTGAAATTAAGAAGCTCTTCGTTTCAGTATTGCTCAACTTCTACAATTTTTTTATCTTTTCATTTTTTATTATCTTTTTATCAAACTCTAACATTACCATACCAATTGTGATCAAGAAGCTTTCAAGTCTTTCTCTAACATTTTTCAAACTGCAAATCAATCTTCTCATAAAATTTAATAGCTTTTGTTAAGACTCCTTCTCTATTTTCAAATGACCACCCTCCAATGCATTGAATTGGATTGCCAATTTTTCCTTTGTAGTCTAGCATTGTTCCTTCCCATTCTTCCTAACGAGCTAAGGACGATTCTTCTCGTTCCTTAGTTTCCTCTTCAAACTACTTTTTCTCTTGGCAATAATTGGCTTCAGTAGCTTCTATGTCTATTCTGAATTGAACTATTTGCTAAAAAGCTTTACAAGCTTCTTTTCACAACTTGACGATATCTTCTTTTATTCCTCTAGCATACTGCACTATGATTCTTCCTGAAACAGCAACATATTCAATTTCACCTTTCTTTGATGTGAGAGTTGACTTTGTGTTTGACTCTTACTGCGACTTAAAGCTTCCTCTGTCATTTACCTTCTTTTGCCCTTCGTTGTTGAACTTCTCCATTTTTGGGGACACTTTTTGGAGTCGTTCAAGCTGAGATGAAATTCTTAACTAAATTAGTGAGATACTTGTTTTGTTCCTGAAGTTTTGCATTTTCCTTTCCAAACTCTTCAATAGTTTCTGCAGTGACGCTAGTACCAGCATGAAGCACACCAACTGCTCCCCAAGCATCTATATGAGGAATTGTGGTCATTGTCAGATAAATATCTTCTCTTTTAGGTTTTCTGTCCTTGGGGAACCCAGGTTTGGTTCAACATTTCTGATGACAATTCTTTGGAGAGTTGTATCAGACTTCTAATCAGATTTTACCATTTGTTTTTTGCTTTTGGAAGGATCGTGAATCAACAAGGCAGTGACATCAATGGCCTGTTCCATGTGACACATTTGTTATACAAGAGCTACAATTCTACCAAAAAAGCAACAGAATCTGATTTCTCTCCAACCATTTCTTTGCCTTAATCATCTTCCTTTTGGATAGAGATTTCTTCTAGACCAGAATTCATGTGTTGCGTCATAGGTGACTCTTTCTGCATGGATGTATCTTGCTACTGATCACTTCCAGTTGGTCTCATCCTGGTTATCTCTCTTTTTTCTTAAGAACAAAAGGAGGAAGAGGATTTCCTCTTTTTCGATCTCCATCACCATTATTGCCACCACCTAGTGGCTTCAATCCTCCTACAGCGTGCTGAGTGAAAGCTGTCTTAACTTGGGATATTTCCTTGAAGCCAGTGCTGTAGTCCTCTTCTTAATGAGATGAGGAAGTAGAAGATCTCCTCCTTTGGGATCAAGTATTGCTTTTCCTAGCAATGTCTGATGGTTTGAGAGGAGAAGGTGATGGGCTTACCGCCTGGGAATCTTCATCAAAATAGATCAGACTAGCTGAAGATATGAACTCTGATGAACCTTCATCGTTTGGATGATTTCCACTTATTACCTCAACTAAGAGTTCCACAACTATTTCTTCTTCTTCTATGGGCCTTCCCTCTTCTTTCTAAGGCTTCGTTTCATCAAAAATTCTTCTTTGGGGGTATTAAGTCTTACTTCTAAAAACAAAAATCTTCATCACCTTCAGACTCAATCTTTTCCTTTCCCTTTTATTTTCGAACTTCTGATGTTTCAGAATGGGGATTCTTGGCTTTCCTTGTGAACCCAATCTTGAAATACGTCAATTCTCAGATTCCTCATTACATCCCCTTCATCATCTTTGCAATTTGCCCATGTGTCATCTACATCTGGAAAGTGATTGAAAATAATATTTGTACGATTTTTGTACAAATTTTGGAGGACATGCCTCCAATCATAACCTGTAATCTACTTGGACCCCATATCAACTCATATTTTTCAATTTCAGCAGCAAGGTTTTCAGTGTGTTTCTTGGATTTACAAGTATAATTCCCGATTTTGAATGAGAAAGTAATGGGCTATTTGACATGCTTAGATACACAGTTCTCAAGGAGCATTTGTCTCATGAACTCCATTAAAACAAAATCATGTGCAACTCTACTGGCCAAAATGTATGGCCTTGAGTCCTTACTAAAGGCTATTATGTGCTTGTCAAATGGTCAGTGAATGTACCAATCAACCATAGGGTGAATTCTCTTCATCGCTTCTTCGAAGATCCTAAAATCCCTATTTCTGTTCATCTTTTCCATCAGCAGTTTGATGAAGGCATTGCCGATGTAAATATAGTTTTTGAGCCGTTGCTTAGTACAAAATACAGGGGCACATTTAGGAGCAGAAGTCAGTTCTTCAAGGCTCTTTTTATTTTTTGAGCGTTTGCTTAGCACAAAATGCAGGGGAACATTTAGGAACAGGATTCAGTTCTTCAAGCCTCTTTTTCAAACCCAACATCTTCGCCTAAGGATCAAAGGAATATACAACACATAGGAAGTCATATAAAACTTCATCAAACCCTTGTCTTCAACTAATTGTTTGCAAATTTGTTCGCTAATCAAATAAGATCAGATGATCTTAACTTTTTTAACAAATATTAGTTCGAGGAATCCGTACATCAATGGTTGAAACTTACTTGAAACTTTATCTCCTCCCAATCTGCTTAGTAATACAATTGTGTCACCCCCTTCCTCATTGAAATCATTTAGATAAAAAATGACGTGGGCCTTGTATTCTGATCATAAGTGTTCGAGTCCTCAATGATGAATTTCATATGTTTGGTCTTATTTTTATCCTAAATGATCATACTCTTCTACTTTGTGAAGACTACTGAATTCTGAGAGAAAGAATTTAAACAAAGCTGTGAATGTTGGGGGTCAAAGGTTGGCAATTCTTTTCCCTTCTCAATCTAAGATGTCTCCAGATATTTTATTGAAATGTTTGGCACATTCCAATACTATTTCTGGACAAGAGAAGGTTGGCTCAAATATGAAGGTACTTAGGATCTCAGAATCAACAACCCCCTATATCTCTTTTCAAGATATGATGTTGCAATAAGGCCTTGATGATCTCCAGCTGTCATGTTAATGTTTGAAATATTACATGGTTCAGACACGATGATAGAAGTGTGCTTCATATTGAACTTAAACAGTTAAACTTCTTCACTCTGGATGCAAGGGTCAACAATGATTGGTGTTCAGGCATTGTGCTCTGTTATGCAACTGTTATGAAAAAGAACGCAAAATGATAGTTAGCAGAAAACACTAAGTCCACTCTGTCAGGCTTACCTGAAAATGGATGGCCAATATGAAGCAATTGTCTAGACTCTAGAATGAAGATGCAAATAGATGATCATAGAGGAAAACAAGATTTTGACTAAGCGTTCATGGTTTTTGACAGAAATGGAGGTTGTGGAGATCTCAGATTTTGCATCATTCCACTAATGAAAGGTTTTGCAAGTCCATCTCCACAGATATGTAGGTCTGCATCCACATATTAAAAAATTTCTAAGTATTGGTTTGCTTATGCGGTATGAGGGCTGCAAAGTTATGATAATTCAAAAATAACTGTCAATAGAAATGACAAGATAAAGTCCCACAATCTCCCACTTGAAAACAAGTGCAAATTCGGCTCGAAGAAAAACTTGGTAATGATTTGGCAATTAAGGGAAAAAAATAATAGTAACAAGATATAATAGGTTTTACTAAAAGAAACTCACCTAGGACCACTCGGCTCACTGACTCGCTAGTACTCGCAGAATCAGAAAGAGGCTAAACATTATAGTTCCTCCTTTTTAAAAAAAATTGGTTATATGGGATTGAAACAGGCCCTACCTGTATTACATCGTGACCATGTAGAACAATATTTTTGGCAATTATGCATAGATCAGTTGGCAAGATTCGACCCTGGTTCTCCTCCTTGAAAGTCGAGGTATTTAACTGGTTGAGCTTATGCCATTTGATTGAACACTGCAGTTCTTATCAAAAGCACAGATGGAAATATTTGGTATGTAACATAACACTTCTGCAACCTATGGCTTGTACAGGATAGATTAGTGCCTTGGTAAAGTTTCTACCATTTTGCAGAACAGTGCAGGAGCCCAAAAACATCTGTAAGAACAATCAAAAGAATACTTTGGCATATGAAGTCCAGCATCTGCAGAGGTATGGTATGGTCCTTAGAGAAAAAGAACAATGCAGATAGGAAGGCAAAAGGATATCAAAAATTTTAAACTCATAATTCCTTTAACTTCCACATCCACATTTCCACAGAGGACAGACACTTGGAAATTTGCTGCATCTAATGAGGGAAATGGAAAGCAGAATATACAACTTCAAAAGTTTAATCAAGAAGAATGGAGTTAAAATCCTAACATCTGCAGAAGAAAATTTGTTAGCCAATTTTAGGTTTTGCCGAATATGGGACATGGACAACCAAATTTTAGAATCTTGACCACATGCCTATGAGTTTTCAAATCCCTGCACCTGTAGAGGGAAGAAACTTATCCAGTTTCTTGAGTCATGCAGTCTGTGGAATTTAAGATATGACTTTCAAAATTTTCTTTATTGCCTTTTAGAACCCCGTAATTCCACATCCACAGAAGACAATGCCTTAGTGTTTGAAAGACATTTCAAGCAGTATGAAAAATGGTCAGAGTCAAGTTTTTGGTATAAGAAAAGATGGCGTCCATCATCACAAAATCAGCCATAGACAAGTTACTTTAGCCATGATAATAATTTTGTTGATAGTTCCTGCAAATAAAGCATGGAATTTTAACTTTCATACTTTTTCATTAAAATGCTTATATAATCCAAAATATCCCCAAAATCTTTTCAAAGCATAGAATTGAGAATTGGATTTTCAGTATCAAAAGGCATGAGATCAAGTGGTTAAAAACCTGGGCTTCCAAAGCAAAGATCCAGGTTAAAATCTTTGCAAATAATATACGCATATTTGCCAATATTGTAATTCACTGAAAAACTATGATAACGCATTCTGATGTTATACAGGAAGGGCCTGTTTCAATCCCAAACAAGAAATTTTATAAAATAAATAAATTGGATTTTCATTCAAAAATCCCTCTTTATTTTTTAATAACTTGAAAGCAAAAACACAAATGTCGAGCAAAATACACCTACAACCTTACATAGCTACAACTTAACAAATTTCTCAATTTCAACAAAGGGATCTTCTAAGTGAAATGTCCACTTCAGAGAGACATAACGACCATTTCTTAATGAAATTTACAGACAATAAACATGAAAAACCTAACTCAAGAATCTATCCCTTTTAAATATTCAAATGTAATTATAAGTTTGTTAACTTTGTTCAGATGACATCAAATGGCATGAGTTCAACCAGTTAAATACCTTGACTTTGAAGGAGAAGACCCAGGTTCAAATCTTGCCAAGCGACATATGCACAGTTGCCAAGTTAATGTAATACTACTATGTGGTCACAATGTAATATGGGTGGGGCTGTTTCAATCCTATATAACCAACTAAAAAAAAATCAATTGTAATGGTTTAAAAATAAAAATTAATTAATCTTCTTAAAATCCAATGACAACAAGATTTTAAGACTAAAGTAAAGTAGTTTTATAACATCCATAGGGCCATAGGCCATATGGAATGATCCTCGTGGAGGATGTTGTTTACCCAATATATGGTTATCCAATCATACTCCTGTTACTGAAGCAATGTGTTCAACCCTACCTCCTCAGGATTAAACCTTGGACCTCCTATTTAGAGTTTCAAAGTCTTCACCATTAACAGCTTACCTCAGCTCCAGATTTTAACAAAAACAAAGCAAAAGAGGTGACTTCAAAACCATCAATTCCTCTGCTATATTCTGAAGAGAAGACAATAGACAGCATTGTCTTGTTGAATTATGAAATGAGTCAGTGTCAAATTGGATTTTTGACAGTGAGAATCTAAGTAATAGAGACTGCAAATCAGTGGCAGAGAGTAAAATTGTTTGGCTGGTGAGGGAGGAAGCAATGAGGGTTTGAAAGAAACAAACTTTACCAAGTTTGAACCTATCTTTTTCCCATTACAATCTCCACATTCACAAAGGGAAAGAACTTGTCACTTTTATGCCTTAGGGGATGCTGGAATGAAAAGACTGATAAACCAAAACTTATTCCACTATTAAAGGTTCTGCATGCCTGCATCCATAAAGGGAAACAAGTAACTTTAACTTCTTAAAGTCTTGCATGCCCGCATCAGCATAGGTATGGGAATTGGTGGATTTTTGGGAAAATTTATTAGACTGAAGTCTTTTAACTTCTTTGAAGCATGCTGTGAAAGAATTTATTTTTAAAAAAAATGAAGAATCAAATCAAATTAAGGAAAAGGGCAAAAGTTAAAATTTCTACCATCAGTACCCTGGTGAATAATTATGTAAAGCACTACATGCTGTACTTGTGCCAAAACTGTAAATAAATGATCAAGGTCGGAGATTAAAACTTGGTTTTCTAGACCATACTTTTAAGCAAATCAAAGATTAAAATTCAGAAATGTCAATATCACACAATACCAAGAAAATGACTCTGCTTGGCGTTTCCACTGTATGTCATTTATAGTAAAATAAGTTGAAAGCGCCCAGTCCATATGCTAAAGTGCACACAATCTGGTATTGGCATCACAGTTTGGTATTGACATTGAACCTATACTTTTTGTGAGCAGGGATTAACTTTGCAAACTTAAGGCTCCAAGAATGCTACCTCCAACTGAGTTGCCCATAATGACTCAAGTCACAATCAGTGTACCACCTGTTCCAGCGAAAATACTTCTGCAAGGTCCTTAATTCTCTGCAACCAGATTGAGTAACAATAGTAGTGGCTAAAGTTCCAACAAAAACACATTCTTATCCCTGCAGGGAGGTATTTTAACTATTCTAAACAATACACTCCCAAGTATAGTGCAAGATGATTTGTTATCTGTATGACCATTGTTACAAGATTCGGCAAAATTTATCAACAATGTCCAAATTTTGGTGGGTGACCAATGAACATATTTGAACAAACCGCAATCAATAAAAATATCATAACACCATCTACTTGACTCCATTTTACAAGTATTTGAAAAATAATTGAAACAGAATAACTTAAAAAAAAAAAATTATTGAGTAAATACTTCTTATACATATACATAAAGTATATGTATAAATACTTTTTATTAAAGAATAACTTAAAATTAAAGGCAACTCCTTCATAAACACATGTAAATCAATATGTAAATTTTTGTGTACATATATATATTTATTTTAAATGTTTATAATAATGAAACTATTTTTTTTTTCAAATATATTTATTTTAGAAGTTTATGGTAATAAAACTATTTATTTTTTCTCGACTCCTGCAGAAAAGCCTTATTAGTTCAAACTACTTTACAGAGCATTCCAATTTATCGCATGTCTCTATTTAGAATGCCCGCAAAGGTCCGAGCTACATTGGAGCTAATTCAACGCAACTTCTTGTGGTCGGGTTCGAAGAGAGAAAGAGAATTTCGTTGGTAGCATGGAATCGGTGTGTGCAAGCAAGGATCGGGGGCCTCGGGGTTAAAGAGAATGAAAGAAATGAATCAAGCTCCGATTGGCAAACAGGTATGGAGATTTATCAATAATGATCAATTGGGATGGGTAAAACTTCTTAAGGCAAAATATATCGAAATAATCGGGACTTCCCGAAAGTCGATAATCTTCCTAGAGGATCCTATTTTTGGAATTGTTTGCTCGAATGTCGAGAGGTAGTCGGAAAGGCATCAGATGGAGAATTGGTAATGGAAGACAAGTGGACTTTTGGAAAGACCCGTGGTTGGAAGAGGCCCCTCTGAAAGATAACTTAGACCTTTAGGTCCTCCAACATAAACTTTCGAAGGAAATGGGAGGAAAAGTAGGGGATTTTATTGTTGTAGCACAGGAAACTTCTTCTTGGAAGAAAATCACAGTTCATAATCTGTCAGAGCAAGAGAAGGTGGCCCTAACCAAACTCAATGATGCTTTAAGGGTGTTCCCGATCATTCCTTGGGGAGGAAGAGACAAGGCGATTTGGGGCAAAACTACAAGTGGGATCTATTCAATAAAAATCGCCTATAAGTTAATCCACTCGAGATTCAATGGTCGGACTCCGACTTCTATTATTTGGTTAAATAATTTAACCCCAAAAATAGCTTTCTTCTTTTGGTTGGCAGCTCAAAATAAGATCCCGACAACATGATAATCTGCAAAGGAGAGGTTTCCAATTCATCAATCGATGTATCTTGTGTGAGAAAGCAATAGAATCGTAAGTCATATATTTCTAACTTGTGATTTTTCTTGTACGACTCTTCCAAATGATCCTGTCCAAATTTCATATAGATTGGGTCTCGTCCAAATAACATGTCCGACTTCGCATACAATGGGCTTCCCCCTTCCGGCAAAGCTTTTGACTTGGCTCTAGAAGCTCAGCCTACCCCATTTTTTATGGGGGATATGGAATGAGATAAATAAGAGATTATTTAAAGGACGTAAGAAAGATCCCATGTTATGTGGTAATAAAATAATCGAGCTTTGAAAGAAAACTGGAAAACTTTCTTCTTCAAAAATGAGACCATGTCTCTAAGGGAAAGGAGGATTTTGCGGAACCCGGGAGAGGAACTTCCAGGACCTAGACATTACAACCAACCCACGGGATGGTGTCAAGTGGATACCCCCACACAAAAGTGGGTTAAGTTTAATTTTGACGGGCAACTAAAGGAAATCCGGGGGCTGCAGGAGCAGGAGGAGTTTTGAGAAATGAGGAAGGAAAAGTGGTCCTTGCCTTTGCAGAGCCTTTGGGAACTCAAACAAATCATTTTGCGAAGCCCGAGCTCGCATGCGAGCAATGAGAATTGCCGGACTTGAGGGTTATAAGGAAGTTATCTTTGAAGGGGATTCGCTTAATATAATCAAGGCAATTAAGGAGGATAAAGACCCCAACTGGACCATATTGGAGCTTATCCTAGAAGCAAAGATTCATAAATCTCATTTGGTTAATGCCCGAATCCAACACACCTTCGGAGAAGGGAACCAGAGCGGCGGATCTAATGGCAAATATTGCGGTTCGTTGGGGAGATGCAAATTTGGAAGGATAACTTCCCTCAAGAACTATTGGTGTTGGTCGCTAGAGAAGAGCTAAGATCAAACCCGTTAGAGCATCGGGAGATCGGAGGGGTCGATGATGAGTAATCCGACGGATGGAATTAGGCGGAAAAGGCATCCCATTTGTCTGGGCCCGGGAGGTGACAAGTGTACAAGACAAACAACCTAGTGTTAGTAAGTGCTAGGTGTTGTTTGGTTTTTGTTTTATCCCGAATAGTCAAGCGACAAGTATAGGACTATGGACTCTAAGTATGGCTTAATGTGAGTCTTAGAAAGATCCATTTTGTATTTTGATTATACGGGCTTGATGCTAGAACCAGCCCATTTTGACTTTGTAAAAGGTTTGTGGACCTTATAACCACCTCTACCTTATACCAAAAAAAAATACGTCTGTTTGAATGCCTGCAAATACGACCTTTCAAATGCTTTTATTATCCTTCATATTCGGCTTTTCGAATGCGTTTCAATTATGCATGTTTGGTTGTTGCATTGCATGTTCAACACCTGTCAACGTTTAACTGTCTGTCTGACTTCAATTACTTCTTATGTGATAGACTGCATGACGCTTTTCTGCCACGTGTCACCTTTCATGTTGCTTCGGCATTTTCCAGTCTAACTGTTTCCTATCGCGATATCGTGACACTTTTAACTTATGCTGACGTCACCCTGAAGGTTGTCGCGAAATCGTGACCATTTTGGCCTTGAAAGCTTTTCCCCCGCTCATGTCACGAAATCGCGACACTTTGAACTTTTGTTGACGTCATCCTCAATGCTGTCGTGAAATCACGACCGTTTTGGCTCTTGCAAGCTTTCCCTGCATCTTGTTGCGATATCGTGACACTTTCAACATTTGCTGACGTCATCATCCTTCTTGTCGCGAAATCATGACGTTTTCGACTCTTGCTGACGTCATCATCCTGCTTGTCGCGAAATCGCGACACTTCCGGCTTTCGTACACTCTTCTTTGCCAGCAGCAGTGAAAAAGGAACAATTCGCAAAATCGCGACACTATGCTTCATGCAATGATGAAATTTTTACATATTTGTGCCTTGTGTTTTCACCTTGCCTCTTTTCATGAAATTTTGACTTGTAATATCATTGTTGCATCTTTCAGTTCTACACTTTTGACTAATAGCGAAATCGCTACACCTTAGTTTCCCTTTGTTTCAACATGTAGCGCCATCGCTACACCTTAGTTTCTCTTTGTTTCAACATGTAGCGAAATCGCTACACCTTCATGCCATGTATTTTCATCATGCAGCGATATCGCTACACCTTTGTTGCTAAGCATTCTCTCTCCTCTTCAGGTCGCGAAAACCCGACGTGTCGCGATATCACGACACTTTTCGTTGCTAACTCCTTTTCTCCATTTATGTCGCGAAATCATGACATCTTTTCACCTTTCTTCCCTCTCTGCCAGCATGTCGCGAAATCGTGACAGTTTACCTTTCACTTTCTCTCTCCTCTGCCATGTCGCGATATCGCGACAGTTTTGCTCGCATCTTCTCTCTCCTCGGACATGTCGCAAAATCGCGACAGAAAACATGTCACGATATCGCGACAGTTTTCTTCCTTGTCTCTTTTTGTCAGTTTTTGAATCTGGTCACCTCTCGTTTTCCTTGAAACTTTTTGCACTTGATCTGACTGACCTCTGAACTGCATCAACTGCATCAATCTGACTGTGTTGACAACAATTACAATACTTTTGCAATTCTTTTTCTGCACCTTGCTCAATAATCTCCCCCTTTGGAATTGTTGGCAACACACTACAACCTTGCTTAATTTCTTCTCCCCCTTTGCCAATAATACCAAAGGGCTGCTGTAGACTCCCCCTGAGTCTATGCACAACATTCTCAGACTTAAAAAGTTTGAATGCTCCCCCTAAGAATGTGTTTCCCATAGCTAGTCAATGCTTGGGTGGTGTGACTACTCCCAACTTCTTCCGAAGGTATTCAAATACTTCCTTTGGCAAAGGTTTTGTGAATATATCGACTACTTGCTCTGTAGTTGGAACAAAATCCAATTTAACCTCTCCTTCTGCAACTTTATCCTTCAAGAAATGATATCGGATTGCAATATGTTTGGTTCGCATTATTGGATTCTTGGATATGTTGATAGCACTAGTGTTATCACATTTAATTGAAATTGGCTCTTTGAAATGAATACCAAGATCTTTCAACGTTTGTCTCATCCATAATATCTGAGTACAGCATGTTGTTGCTCGCAATGTATTCTCGCCTCTGCAGTGGATAGAGATATCGATTCTTGTTTCTTGTCGTGCCATGCTACCACCTGTCACCAAGATAAAATGCTCCTCCACTTGTGCTCTTTCTGTCATCAATACATCCCGCCCAATCGCATCGAATATGCAATCAAAGTGAAATCTTTACCTTTTGGGTACCACAACCCATAATCCATAGTGCCCTTGAGATATCTCGAAGATCCTCTTTACAACTGTTACATGAGTTTCTTTGGGACTGGCCGGAAATATTACAACCATACATACTGCTTGTAATATATCTGGTCTAGTGGCTGTTAAATACAGCAGGCTTCTAATCATAGACCTGTACATTGTTTGATCCACATCTGGAGATTTATCATCCTTGCTCAACTTGGTGCACTGTTGTCATGGGAGTGCTCGACTGGTTTATCTGTCTTCCATTGTGAACTTTTTCAGCATTTCTTTTACATATTTAACTTGAGAAATAAAAATGCCTTTTTCATTTTGATTGACCTCGCAATCCTAAGAAATAAGAAAGTTCACCAATCATTGACATCTCAAATTCTTTTTTCATTTTAATTGATATGTCTTTGCAGTATTCATCCATGTCGTCGCAAAATATTATGTCATCTACATAAACAACAAGAACAATAAGATGACCCTTCTCTGCTTTGACATATAAGTTGCTATCCACCAAACCTTTCTTAAACCCTTGTTTAATTAGATAATTATCCAACATTTCATACCATGCTCTGGGTGCCTGTTTTAATCCATATAAAGCTTTCTTTAACCTGTAAACAAAATCTGGATTATCACCCAGCTTGGAAGCCATCCGGTTGTTCAATGTAAACCTCTTCTTCCAGCTTTTCCATTCAAAAATGCTGATTTTACATCCATTTGATATACTTTGAAGTTTTTATGAACTCGCTAATGCCGTAAACATTCCGATTGCCTCTAGTCCGCTACCGGTGCAAAAGTTTCTTCAAAATCAATGCCTTCAACCTGAGCATAGCCTTTACATACCAATCTTGCCTTATTTCTGACAACCTGCCCATCTTCATTCAATTTATTTCTAAAAATCCATTTAGTGCCAATTATGTTTTTATTTGTTGGTCTAGGTACTAATTCCCATGTATTGTTTTTCTCTATCTGATCTAGTTCTTCATTGATTGCCTTCATCCAACTTTCATCGTGCTTGCTTCAACAACATTTTTAGGTTCAATACTAGATAACAGAGAATAGTTCCTCACTGCTGTTCTTCTTGTTTGAATACCATCTGTGGGATCCCCAATAATCTGTTCACTTGGATGAATTTTCTGCCAGTTGCCTGTTTTAAATTTCCTATTTTCTTCTTCTTCATATTCAGTTTTTACACCATCTGGATCAATTTTCTGATTCTTCTCTGTTTCTTTTTCATCATCACCTTTAATGACTTCTTCATACATAGGGTAGTTTTCTTGATAAGTAGTTTCTTGTTCTCTACCTTCATCAACTTTCACATCAGGACTTTCAACAATTTTCTTCAACCTCTTGTTGTAGCATGTGTATGCCTTGCTTTTTGTTGAGTAACCGAGAAATATACCTTCATCAGCTCTATCTTCAAATTTACCGAGGTTATCTTCAGTCCGTTTTATGTAGCACTTGCCGCCAAATACTTTGAAATGTCTTGTTGTTGCCTTTCCGCCAAACCACAACTCATAAGTCGTTTTGCTTTCATGTGGTCTCAGGATGCACCTGTTTTGAATGTAAACTACGATATGAACCGCCTCTTTCCAAAATCTGTCAGCTATTTTGTTTTCTGCCAGCATTGTCCTTGCCATTTCATGCACTGTTCTATTCTTCCTTTCTACAACACCATTCTGTTGAGGTGTCCTAGCTACTGAAAACTGTCTTCTTATCCCATGTTTTTGACGAGATTCTCGCAAATTCTTCGGAGATAAACTCTCCTCCCCCGTCCGATCTTAGGCATTTAATTCTTTTTCCCGATTGATTCTCAACAAGATTTTTGAAGGTTTTAAACATTTCAAAGGCTTCGACTTGAGTTTCAGAAATAGTACCCATGTCATTCTTGAGTAGTCATCTATACACAGGATAAAATATTTGTGTCCATTTATACTTTCGCTTCTCATGGGTCCACATAGATCGAGTGTGAATTAGTTCCAATGGCTTGCTAGTGAAGTATTCTTTTGCTTTGAAAATGGCTCGGTTTGTTTTCCCTTTTGGCATGACTCACGGATGCTATTTACAGGTTTGCCAATGTTTGGTATATCTCTAATCGCTCCTTTTGAACTGATTTTTGCCAGATTGTCAAAACTAATATGACCAAGCCTCTTATGCCATAGCCAGTTTTCATCTTCTTGTCCAATCAAGCATGTTCCTTCTACAGTTTCTGAAAGTGTATACAGATTTCCAGAAGTTCTTAGTCCAATGGCTATTAACTTTCCATTTTTTGTCTTTCTTACCTCACAGCCCTCCTTCTTGAAGATTACATCATGACCTTTGTCACATATTTGACTTACACTTAGCAAGTTATGCTTTAGGCCAATTACAAACAAGACTTCTTTTGATTTTATATTGCCATCACTGATCTTGACTGATCCCTTTCCAACAATCTTTGCTCCATAATTATTTCCAAATTTCACATAACCACCTTCATAATTCTCGTAAATTCTCAAACTTTTGCTTGTCACCTGTCATGTGACTGGAACAACCACCGTCAAGTATCCAAGGTGCTGATTTGTTCTGAGCTCTAAAAGCGATCTGGACAATCAAAGATTCCTTTTCTTTCCATTCGGTTTGATAGCAGATTTTGCTACTTGTTTTGCCTTTGTCCTTTCATTAGCATGTGCCTGTTTTTCGGAAAATTTTTGGTTTTGTTTCAACCCACTTGGCCGAGATTTTCTACCCCGATAATTATTTGATGCAAAAGTGCTTCTGTACTTTCTAGCAATATGTCCAAAATTATGACAATTATAACATTCAACCGCATAATTCATTAAAGGAGAAAAAACATTTCTGCTCGGTAAAATTCCTTTGAGATATATTATGCCTGCAATCTGAAATCTTATGGCCATAACCATTGCATTTAAAACAATAACCAGAAAATGCATGATTAAACCTGGGTGCCGGTCTTTTCCAGTTTGAAGTAGGAGCCATGACTCTTCTCTTCCTCGGATGTGTGACTTTTGTGAATCCATCTTTGTCAGTATTCTTTTTGAATCTGGTATTATTGTTTTCTTTTGCATAATTTTGTTTTTCTGGTTCAACCCTGATTTTTTCTTCTTTCTTTATGGGTTCTATATTCAAGTTCTTTGAATCCTTTGAATATTCTCCTTCATCAAAGCCTAAACCAAATTTGATGCCAGAAGGCCTTTGGTTATTTAACATTTTATCCAGCTTTACAGTACTTTCTTCAAACTTATGAAAATAGTTCAATTTTCTATTCATCTCCTCTAATCGCATCCTTAACTTAACAATGTCTTCCTCTAGATTGTCTGCATTCAACTTGTCTTTACAGCTTAATTGTTCATCAAGAACTTCGGACATTTTCTTGAATTCCTCTCGTCTCGTATTTTTAGATTGTTTATTATGTCTGTGGCATTCTCTAATTTCTTTGAAAAAAAATTATTCTTCTTCCTTTCTGCACTCAACTCTTCAAGTGCAGCAACCAATTCTCCTTCCAAATACACTTCAGCTTCATCCTTGGAATTTTCATCACCTTCCTGATTTTCCTCTATTCTTTCTTCTTCAAGTGCCATGAACAGAGCTTCACCTCCTTCTTCTTCAGACTCCTCATCTGTGCTTTCTTCAGAACTGCTGACATTCTTGGTTATGAAGCTTTTCTTCTTGAAGTTGTTCTTTCTGAAATTTTTTTTTTTGATAGTTATAAGTGTTTGTATTTATAGCGGGTTTTAACAAGGATCCCAAAACCTGATTACATAAGCAATGGGCCTAGGGCATCAATCCCTTGAAACTGAACACCAAAATAGAAATCTTGCCCAACGGTAACAGTAAGCATGAAACAATCCCTCTTAGCAGGAAACAAACAAATAAGAAAGAAAGTAGTTTTGGATATCCCGCCAACGGGGAGTAGCCAAAAACCACCATCGAGAAGATCCCACCCAGCAGGAAGCACAAAAAAATCGTTACAATAAAATCCCGCCTCACGGGAAGCAGTCAAAACCACCACAAACAGTCCCGCCTAGCGGGAAGCAACAGGGAAATCCCGCCATCCGGGAAACCAACAGAAAAGAAAGGATCTCGCCTCGCAGGAAAACCGGCGGATTTTGCGGATCCCGCCTCGTGGATAAACCATCCCGCCCACCGGTAAAACATTCAGTTCAACGAAAGCCATCCCGTAGGAAGCCGACAGCCAGCACAGAGAGGATCCAGCCCATCAAGAAGTGACCAGAGAGTTGCACCACAAGGAAATTGCCTCGGGAAAACAAAAGAGGATCCCAGCAGCAGGGACCAAGAATCCCGTCCAAGCACAAAACCCACCGAGGGACCAAGAATCTCGTCCAAGCACAAAGCCCACCGAGGATTCACAAGAAAAAGGGGGAAGTTGTCCAAACCCTAAATCGTCACCTCCACCGCACCGAGAAACATAGGGGACCAGATCCACATGAATAACCTACAAAAAAACCCCAGGGGGAAGCCTGAGGGAAAAAGGGAAGGGATCCCCAACCAAACAGGGATCCCTGGGAAGCACCAGTCTGAAAAAACAACCAAGGAAACCCTAGCCGACCGGGAGGGGTGCAGATAGTGGAGAAGGATCTCCCCCCAGGAGATCATCTGCAAACAACCACTCCCCGGGAGGGATGACCTGGGTTGAGCCAGGGACTGGGCAAGAACCAGGAGCCATGGGAGGGGGAGCAGGGGAGGGACCAGAGCCCTCCCCTCTCTACTTTCTTCCCTCTCCATCTCCCGAACCATTGACTATTTTGACCATAATATGTATTCATCGTTCTTTCTGAAATTTTGTTTCTTATTCTAGTCACCTTTTTCTTGGTGTGAACCTTCACCATTTTTGGTTCTCTCCTGCATTGGACATTTGGTCGCAAAATGACCGACTCCTCCATAATTGAAGCATTTAAAAGGTAGCTTCCCTCTATATTTTCCTTTTCCTTTTGTGAGTTTTCGAACAAAATTGGCTTCTGTTTCATCCAATGTTCCTTCATCCTCAGATTCATGTTCAGCTTTTACATTCTTGTGTGCTTTAAAAGTCGCTTCTTTGTCTCGTAGACTTGGTTTGTCCTATTCTCATTTCATATGTCGTCGTGGAACCATGCAACTCATCCATGCCGAAGTTGTTTAGATCTTTTGCCTCTTCTATTGCAGAGACTTTGGAGTTAAATCTTTTGTGAAGTGTTCGGAGAACCTTTTTCACAACAACTCGCATCATCAATTTCTTCACCGAGTCCTCTCGATTGCATTAATAATTTCGTTGACTCTCAAGCATATAAGTCTCTATGTTTTCATCTTCATTCATTTGCGAGTGCTTCGAACCGTGCTCAATGAGTTTGTAGTTTTGCTTCCTTAATCTTACTTGTCTCCTTCATGGATGTTCTTCGCTTTATCCCACATGTCTTTTGCCGATTTACAACTCATGACTCTTATCAGTTCACTTGTCAACAAGCCCACACATTATGGCATTCTTAGCTTTGGAGTTGTTTTCAAATTTCTTTTTCTCAGCAGTATCTGTTGGAGGGGTAGTGGGTGCTGTGTATCCACTATCTACAGAATCCCAAATATCGTATCCCAATGCACTCATATATGTTTGCATTCTGAGTTTCCAAAAGGTGTAATTTGTTCCATCAAATAAAGGAGCTTTGTTGGATGAAAATCCTTCACCACCTACCATTATTCCTTCCAAGATCTCCTTAGCTGATTAAGCTTGTACAAGGAACCTTGCTCTGATACCAATTGATGATTACACAATGACACTGAGAGGGGGGTGAATCGGTGTAGCTATTAATTTTTATATCTACAGCATTTAATATGAAATAAAGAGAACTTGACAACCGAAAAACAACTTGAACAAGAGAGCACACCACAACACTCAATATACCGAGGTTCACCAATTTGGCTACTCCTCAAAAATGACTCCTTTGACTCCAATCCAAATCCAGTCTTTGAAAAATCAATTTTACAAACACTTTACCAACACCAACCGGAAGGAGCACCAACCCCCGTAATTTTCTACTGCAACAGATGGAGCATCAACTCCTAGTACCAAGCACCAACTTGGACTGCAATTCCGATCAATTTAGAATGACATAAAAATGTCTTCACTTCATGCACGACCCTGACTGGTCTGCAATTAACCCAACTCTACACACTCTCACGGCTCTGCTTATTTTTCTCTTGATTCTTTTCTAACCCTCCTTTTACAACAATTTCTCTCTAACAGTAGTAGCATCTTCTCTGTACGATTATTCTTTTATAACCTTTCAATCCTGCATGCAATCGAATCACATACTCTGACTGTTCAAATCCATGCAATACGGTTGTTCGGTTCCATGCACTTCGACTGTTCGAAACCCTGCAATACGTCTTTTGAAACCATGCAGTACGGCAATTTTGTTTCATGCACTTTGACTGTTCAATTTCTTCGAATATGGCTTTTCGAATGCTTTTTCGAAATTCCATATGTGATTCTTCGAAAGCTTTTCGATTCTTCATGTTCGGCTTTTCTGTATGCTTCAAATACGTCTGTTTGAATGCCTGCAAATACGACCTTTCGAATGCTTTTATTATCCTTCATATTCGGCTTTTCTGTATGCTTCAAATACGTCTGTTTGAATGCCTGCAAATACGACCTTTCGAATGCTTTTATTATCCTTCATATTCGGCTTTTCGAATGCGTTTCAATTATGCATGTTTGGTTGTTGCATTGCATGTTCAACACCTGTCAACGTTTAACTGTCTGTCTGACTTCAGTTACTTCTTATGTGACAGACTGCATGACGCTTTTCTGCCACGTGTCACCTTTCATGTTGCTTTGGCATTTTCTAGTCTAACTGTTTCCTATCGCGATATCGTGACACTTTTAACTTATGCTGATGTCACCCTGAAGGTTGTCGCGAAATCATGACCATTTTGGCCTTGAAAGCTTTTCCCCCACTCATGTCATGAAATCGTGACACTTTGAACTTTTGCTGACGTCATCCTCAATGCTGTCGCGAAATCACGACCGTTTTGGCTCTTGCAATCTTTCCCTGCATCTTGTCGCGATATCACGACACTTTCAACATTTGATGACGTCATCATCCTTCTTGTCACAAAATCGTGACGTTTTTTACTCTTGCTGACGTCATCATCCTGCTTGTCACGAAATCGCGACACTTTCGGCTTCCGTACACTCTTCTTTGCCAGCAGCAGCGAAAAAGGAACATGTCGCGAAATCGCGACACTATGCTTCATGCAATGACGAAATTTTTACATATTTGTGCCTTGTGTTTTCACCTTGCCTCTTTTCATGAAATTTTGACTTGTAATATCATTGCTGCATCTTTCAGTTCTACACTTTTGACTAGTAGCGAAATCGCTACACCTTAGTTTCCCTTTGTTTCAACATGTAGCGCCATCGCTACACCTTAGTTTCTCTTTGTTTCAACATGTAGCGAAATCGCTACACCTTCATGCCATGTATTTTCATCATGCAGTGATATCTCTACACCTTTGTTGCTGAGCATTCTCTCTCCTCTTCAGGTCGCGAAAACTCGACGTGTCGCGATATCGCGACACTTTTCATTGCTAACTCCTTTTCTCCATTTATGTCGCGAAATCGCGACATCTTTTCACCTTGCTTCCCTCTCTGCCAGCATGTCGTGAAATCGTGATAGTTTACCTTTAACTTTATCTCTCCTCTGCCATGTCACGATATCGCGACAGTTTTTCTCGCATCTTCTCTCTCCTCGGACATGTCGCGAAATCGCGACAGAAAACATGTCACGATATCGCGACAGTTTTCTTCCTTGTCTCTTTTTGCCAGTTTTTGAATCTGGGTCACCTCTGTTTTCCTTGAAACTTTTTGCACTTGATCTGACTGACCTCTGAACTGCATCAACTACATCAATCTGACTGTGTTGACAACAATGACAATACTTTTGCAATTCTTTTTCTGCACCTTGCTCAACAAATTGCTCCAAACTCCATTTGTCTGCATTGAAAGAAACCATTTCATTTAGAGTGCTAACACCATGCATAACATATTATGCTTTTTTTGTAGGCCTTTATTTTGTGAATAGATTGCAAGTCTAAATTCCAACATCCACTAGATTTGGAGAACAACTACCTAACAACCTATAGAAGACCTCCACCTAAGAAAATTCCATCCAAGTCAACACAATAGAAACCATCCAGACAGGGACTATTTACAGCTAGAACTGTCCTAATAACAATTGTTCCTATAAAAACTATATTCTAATTAGCTAAATCACAACAGATCATTCATAGAGGTAAGTAGTAAGGTATATTGTGTTTTTAGTTCATTTTAAGTTATGTTTACTGCATTAGCTTAAGTTATTTGGTTTACCCCTTTTGAGAAGTTTGGGTCCAACTTAGGTGGACCCAACAAGTGCTACTAACAATTGATTTAGTTTTGTAGGCTTGGAGGCTCTACTTAACCAGTGGTGGTATGCAAGCCCACTCCTCTTGAGGTGGCCAAGGAAATAAGGAGTGCCAAAGACTACATTGTAAAGGGATTTCATATTGGAAATCATGTTGTAGCCTAAGAGGCATTTGTAGAACCAATATTGTAATATCAATAGATTTTAATGAAATGGCACATTTTCTTGTCTATAGATACTGAAGGGCATCAATTACAATGTGGGTATGAGCCTTGTGTTATAGTAATGTATATTTTCATTTTAGTATCTTATTTTTTTATAAGTAAATAAATTGCATTAAAGCATGTTTTGAAAGGAATCCCAAAACCTTGAAATAAAACCAATATTATGGAATTTTGAGAAGAGGAAAATGTAAAACAGAGAGGCATCCAACATGTAAGACAAACACAAAAAGGAATGCCAACCAACCAAAAAAATACAAACACCAAAAGGAACACCAACTAGCCAAACACAGACAACAAGTCCATCAAAAATACAGCCCAGGGAACATTCGCAGCCACATCCTCAGATGCACCCCAAAATACATCACTTAAACAAGGTCCTTGCTACCATCCTTCATCGCTTCCTTTATCGCATCCTTCCCCACTTCCTTGACCATATTAGGTTCATCAAAAACTTGTATTGTAGGGAATGGATGCTTTATCCAAATTGATCACATCAGATATTCCTTGGGGAAGTTCATCAACCCAAGTTATTAAACCATTGAGATTGATCCCTTTATTTGCCAACGCATATGCCACCTTATTCGCTTCTTTGAAAGCGTGTTGGATAATGGGTTCCTATTAATGAGATATGAGTTTCCTAGCTTCTTAAATAATACTTTAACATTCCATGAGGGATTTTTGCTATTTCTCAAGTAGTTGATGACATTAAGAGAGTCACCTTCAATTATCAGCCTGTTGGGATTAGGTTTGATTAAATACAACCCTCTCCATAGGGTTCTGGCCTCATAAAAATGATTGTATTGAAAGCCAAGATACACTATGTAGACTAAAATGACATCCCCATTATGGTTTTTGATGATTCCTCCAGCTCCAGCTCTTCCTGGGTTACCTTTGGTAGCTCTATCAAAGTTTAATTTGATCCAACCTATTGGAGGAGGTATCCACTTGGTGTTAATTTTGACCTTGGGAAGGGTAGAGGGTGGGGAATCCTATAGGAAAATGGTCAAGAAATAAAGTAAGGAGGATACAAACCTAGAAGTAGTGACTATGGTGGAGGGGGTGAGCTGGGCATTTTCTTTGGCACAGGAAATAATTTTGCTCGTTATAGAGGAAGAGTCCTTGCAGAAACTAGAAAAAACTCTGTTGTATCTTTCGAGCCAAATTTTCCAAAGAAAATGGTGAAGGCAGAATTTCTAAATGGATATGAAAAGTGTGAAACAAATTATGGAAAGGTGAAGGCCATTGGGTAAAAATATCAATGATGGATTGGGGTTTAGCCCAAAGGATATGAAATGTGTGAAACAAATTATCAAGTTTGGTTGAAGAATAGGTGCAACCCAAGAAGATATGTTGAGTGGATTCCCAATAAGACTAGCATAGGTGGCAACGGTTGGGAATCATGACACCTCTTTTGAGCAAATTATCAGTAGTGAGAATCCTATCTTGAATAGCTAGCCACGAAAAGAAGGATACTTTGGGGATAAGATGTTTGGACCAAACAAGATGACAGGGGAACAAGGTCTCAATGGGCGGCATTAGGAGTTGATAAGCAGACTTGATGGAGAACTCCCCACTTTCAGTGTGCTCCCATATGAAATGATCTATGATGTTGGTACACTATTTACATTATTTATTATCTTGTTAAATTATTTACTTGAACTAACATTGAGTACTTGTTTGGTGGACAACCAAATATCATCATAAATGGATTTATAATCAAGGTCTAATTTGTTATTGATCCATTGGTTAAACTTCTTATACCAAGTGGCAACTTTATACCTAAAAGAGCTCACAAATAATCTAATCATTACATCCTTTTCCTAAATTTGGTGAATTGATTTTAACATTGATAAATCATTAGAATTCTAAATTAAAGTTTTACTATCACTCCTTGTAAATATAGAAGGGACTGCAAGGTTGTCATTAAAATGTATGAATAGATTGGAAGTTGAGAGGCTCCTAATAGTTCCAATATGGGAGATTATTATTTTTGGTATGACTTACATCTACATTTGAAAATTTAGTTTTCCTTGGCCATAAGGTATGGGTTGTTGTAGTGTGCTATTTTTTCATATTGTTCTTAACCAAATAACGCATAATAGACAAGTTGTCCCACATACATTTATTTTTGAGAATTTTAAATTTTATGTGGGGGATTTTATAGATTAAATATGAGGATATATTTGGATTTTATAGCAATTATTATTGTACATTTACATTATTTGTCGAAGTCACCCCATTTGTAATTTTTGATGATGTTTTAATTGGGGATTTTAGGGAGATTGGACTACTTGTTGAGGTTACCCCATATATATTTGTTGACAATGAAATTAAGGAATTTGGGAACTTTACGACATATTCTATACACCCTATGGATTTTGGATAATTTTTTAGGGGCCAAGGTAGGTTGTGGTAATTAACTGATTGGTTGTTGTTAGCTACTACTCATAGGAATCTCTAAGTAATTTTACAAAACATTTTATGATAATTAGGGATATCCATAAATTGGTAGTTTTGGGAATTAGGTTGAACTAATGGTTGACTAGATGACATTTTTTGCGACCACTATATTGTTATATCTTAAATTTTTTTTGAATATGTTGTACCATAAGTGAGGGGTCTAGTGGTTAATTTACTATAGGAGGATCAATATCTAAACTAGAACTACTTGGATAATAATTGTTTATTTACCCTTGTCAATGCTTTCAATCTATTAGTCTATGGATTGGCTTTTTGGTTCATTTATCCAAACTACAACATATATTTTCTTTTATTTAAATCCCTTCTTCTTATAAGTGAGTAAATCAATAGGCTCAATATATTTTCCTATTAGTTGTGATTTTGATCTTAAATTCATATACTCTTCATAGGTTTCAAGCAAGTTTTAATGGCTTAATTGTTTTTAGAAAACATGATTTCAAGAGTGGGTATACCTTTAAAGAGCAAGGTACATTTCTAAGTGTGTTAAGGGTGTACTATTAAAAGGTGGAGTGCACTATTTATTTAGGATCAAAGTGTAGCTTGATTTTGAGAGTGTGGCACAATCCTAAGGATGGGGTGCATTGCTAAAAAGTAGGATGCAAAATTCACTTGGGATTAAAGCATAGCTTGATTTTGAGAGCAAGGTACACCAATGAAGATTTGGACACACTTTACACTTAAGAGAAAAATACATTCTATCTCAAAGCTAGGTGCACTATTGAAGAGTGAGGTGCAATATTTACTTAGGATAAAGCACATTAAGTTGTTTTCAACTAACAAAATGATGAAATGTGCTTAGATGTTCAAAAAGTGTCGATAATCCCAATATTCTCCTAAAATATAACTTTCAAAAGGTAAAGTAGTTTTATCAGGTAAATTTTACAATTTTGATCCAAGCTTTTAGATTTCAACAAAATTATGGGTTTGCTTTAGAAAAAAATTTGCTATTTATATAAAATATTTAACATTTTATATTAATAATTTAAAAATTTGTGAGATTTAAATTGAAACTAAGGATAATAGATCTACGAATTATGAGCAAGATAAGTCTATCTCATCAAGAAATTAAATTGGCAAGTCCCATCGAGCATGCAAAAAATGATTGAATCATAAAATCATTTATATGATTGCATCCATTAAACCATAGTTCAATAAATGGATGAGAAGGGGTTTACTCTTTTCAACCTTTAGATTTGGGTTGGTTCCTTGCTAATCTAATTGAAATAAAGCATATATAAATAAACAAAATCTAATCTAATTTTATGGAAAAAAATATGAGATAAAGTAAGCAAAATGTATGAACAAATACCTAAAACTGTAATAAGATTAGTATGATCCAATTATGATCTCAAGCAATGGATAAATAACTTCAACAAAACAATTTTAAAATTACATATAATGAACAAGAAATAGTACTAATAGAAAGTGAAATAATGGAATCAATAACACTGAACACCCATGAATAAAGAGGTACATAACATATCTAATCCATAAATACCATGCTTAGTTTCTCATTAGTTGTAGAATTGGAGTATAGAGAGATAGTTGATTATAAATAGTACCTTTAACCTTCTTGAAATTATCATAGGACGCTTACAATGAGCATAAATATTATAAGAAATTCTAGACTACTCTACCTCTACCTACATTAAAAAAATTAACCCCTAGTTACATAACTTGGCACTAGAAGATAACATTTATCATTATCTTGAAGTGATAGTAGATCACTTTCCCTTGAGGGTGGAGAATAGTCTAAAAGGTAGGGTGCATTCTTTCCTTGGATTGGGTGTTATTCTTACTTGGATCAAAGTGCTATCTTGGATTGGGGCATAGTCTAAAAGGTAGTGTGCATTCTTGCCTTGGATTGGGATGTTGTTCTTACTTGGATCAAAATGCTATCTTGGATAAGAGTGGGTTGTATTCCTAGAAGATCAGGGTATTGTTTAGCCTTAAAGCAAGGCACTATCCTTGAATAATGAGTTTTTTTTTAATCTCAAAGCAAGGTTTTTTTTCCTCAAAATGACGTAGTGTTTTGACTCAAAATGGAGCATTACTCTAATTTAGAGCATGGTAGTATCCCAAAAGAGCAGGGTAATATTTTATTTTCTAAGTAAGGTGTTGTTTAACCTTAAAGCAAGACATTATTTTGACTCTTAATGGGTTATTATCCTATTTTAGAGAAAGGTTTATATCCTATAAGAATGAAGCATTATTTTTTCTTAGATTGAGGCATTGTTTAGGTTTGAGTTTATATAACATTTATTTTCCCCCTTATTTCACTTATGTGATGAACTCTTGTTTAGAATGTGATGGTAGTAGTAAACTACTACACTACCAGGACCCATTACAAAGGGGAGACCTATTTTTTCTAGAACCAAAACTTTCTCATCATGGAGTCAAAATATGCCTAGTAGACGAGAAAAAATCCACATGTCTTGTTTGTGCTCTTTCAATTGAGCACATTTACATACACAAAGTGACCTAAAATATATAAGGGCAAGTTTCCATGGCTATATTCAATCATTTCTTATCTTATTTATTGTATATGGTTACTTATATTATGTGGTCCTAGAATAATTATAGTCAAATTCTTAGTCTTCCAATAAAAATCCTCCTACAACATCTTTTTAGGACATCTTTAGACCTATATAATTAGAGGTACAACCTTTATTTCATGCTAAAAGATAAAGTTTCATTACTTAATCCATATGATCATTATTATAGGAGACCCTAACCCTTGGGGAAAGCCAATATATTCAAATGTGTTCCTTCATACATGTCATTACTTAACACTGAAACTTTGAATATAAGAATCTCATTAAGTCATATCAAACTAAAATTCACGCTAAATCCCACTTTGAACACCATAAATGGATACAAATACAATGGTGATGTGAGTCAAGTTTATCTATAATATATTGAACACTCATCAATCATGAAATCCACTAGGATAAGATTTTTCTTATTGATATAAGCTCCCATTATCTTAAGAGACTATGAGAAATATTATAGACAAATAGCCAACATCAATAAAAATAGAGAGTGAAACAATCACAAGAAGAGACCTTTGGGAATCAAGTGACATTAGCTCAACTGGTTAGATTCCTCAACATTTCAATGAGGAGACCCAGGTTCGAATCTTGCCAAACAATACATGGATAATATCCTAGCTTTGTTGTGATACCACTATGTGGTGATGATGTAATACAAGTGTGGCCCATTTTAATCCCATATAACCCATTAAAGAAAAAAAGAAGAGACATTTGGATTAGATAAACTCTATGAGATAGAAGTCATTTGCTTTAGAAAATTTAGCCAAATAGAAGTTCAAAGAAGTAATTACATGAAATCAATCTTATTGATATTTCATGCATGGAATACATTAATCATAAATTTCAAAAATATGAGCTTTTCCTAGACCAAGAACATAAGATAAATCCTTCTAAAGATCCCAAAATTGACATTTGTATTGACATCATAATTGGGTTCTCTAAACCAACTCTATCATAAAAAATTAACACTAATAAGTATAAATAATTATCCAAATGTAGATGATTTCATAGAAATATCACCACTCTACCAATTGATAGATGAGGATGCCATCCTAGAGTTTCTCATTGCAAGAGAAGATAGGCTTCCAAGATAACATCATAAGTTTGGCCACTTGGAAGGAGGAGGTCTCTTCAAGGTCATGATAGTTGATTTAGATGATGCTAAAATAAAAAACCCACCTAATGCACCTTACCACTCAATATGAGCATAACATGCTAGTTTATGAAAACATTCAGATTAATTTTGGTAATTATTGATCTACGAAATAGTCTAAGACAATGTATGCACCTACATAATTGTGATTCAACATAGAAAGGGGATCAAGTAAATCCCTAAAATTTGGGTTAAATAGTTGTATCCCAACTAAATTAGTTAATCTAAAGTAATCTAAATAATTTGTAGAAAAATAGATGTGAGAGAGTAAAGTGCAAATAAAAAAAAACAAATTTTCAATCAAGTTGTGTGTGTTGATCTATTAAAATTTTTAGAAGTGATCAAAAAACTTTATTGTAATTAGATTTTATAAAATTCCTACAACAAAGTAGTGGTAAGAGTAACAACATCTGGGAAGTTAAATCCATAATAATCATGCATCCATGAATAAATAAGTCAAAGGGCACAATTGATCTATAGAAACCATGCATAGTCTCTTAATTGATTATTAGTTCAAATCAATATTACAATATTTGAACATGAGTAACTCTAGTATTATGAAAATAACCAAAGGATAATTACAAATGAGATACTAGTTTTTTTATAACAAAATTTTAATCTATTTTTTAACTAAAGTAAAAATATTTCTATTTTAGTTCAAACCAATATTACAATATTTGAATACAAAGAGTTGCTCTAGTATTATGAAAACAACCAAAGGATCATTGTAAATGAGCTCTTAGTTGTTTCATAGCAAAATTGTAATCTAACTTTTAACAAAGGTCAAAATATTTCTACTCTTAATAAAGTCTAATTTGGTAGCATCTTTTAGCAAAATTGATGTTTAGCCAACTTGAATTGCCACTAAACTCATTCTACATGGTTTTAGCAGCTCCAATTCCTTTACTAGCACCATTAAAGCCAAAAATTTTGCTTTCCAGGTCATTACCTCAAACTTGGTGTGCATAATTGATCTATTTTTTGAGATCTTGCCTTGGGGAGATATTCATTCTTCATGATAAAAATGGTCTGCTCCTAGGTTGGTGAGCAAATCAATACCTTCTAGGCTTAGCCAATTTTATTCTCAAGGGAAAATTGTGCTTATCATACCTTCTTGAATTTGAAAATATGTCTTGCTTACTCCTTTTTCAATATTGTCTTCTTGACTCTATTTTGAGCATAATCATATCAATTTCTACTCCCACCTCTTCTTGCATAATTGTTTTACTTTTGGAGTGCAACAAAAATAGTTGGAGTAATATAGTAGCCAATATTATCCTAAAATGATAAAGTTGTCCAAATATTTGATTCCACAAGAAGTTTAGAAATAGACTAAGATCATTACCAAATATATATATCTCCTAGCTTGGAGTTACATATTCATACTCAGAACTAGTCCAAGGATTCTAATGCATAACATTATTACCTAATTGGATGTTAAACATATAAGACAACCAACTAGGAAATTCCCTCTTATGGTGAGCAAGCTAATCTAAGAGGAGGTAATAAAATCTCTTAGAATTGGGTTTCATAAACCCTCTTAACTATATTTATTGGGTTTCTAATGTTGTCCCTATGAAAAAAGAGAATAATGCCTTCATAACATGCATTACTTTATATATGTTAATAAAAATTATCCTAAAATAACTTTCCATTTTCTTCCATAAACCAAATTGTTGACTCTACAATGGGCTTGAGATATTTTTCCTTATGGGCTGATTTTTTTGTTATAAGCTAATAAGGATTGCTCCTAAAGATCAACATGATTCCACTTTAAAAAATTTGAAAAATATTTCATCCTTTAAGATCCATATTCGCAAAGGATTGTCCAATTTAGCTGATTCTTGGAACACTTTGTGTGGAATTTGTAGAGATTTAAAATGAGTGGTCATATGAAGGAATCTAGGCATTATTGAGGGAGATATAACATTGCTAATTCAACCATCTAGAACAAGGGCAATGATGATTTTTCAAGTCACAAAAAATAAAATTACAAATATCTATTAGCCAGGTTTCAGATGATGGGAGGAGCAATGGAGGGCTAGGGCTTCAGTGAGGCAAGATATTTTGTTTAGGCATAGAATATTTTAGCTAAGTCTATTTTTTCCTTCTTTGTCTTAGAAATTTTTCTTGCAAACTATTATAATTTTTTTATCAAATATTATATGCCCTATAAGATATTCTAGTAAATTTTAGTAGATTTTGAGTTTTAGTTTCCTTCCCATGGACCTATTTATAGATAAATCCTTAGAATCATCTCTAGTAGTAGAGTTTAGTGAGAAAACCACAAAGGATCAATCCTTGCTGCTCAAATATAGGATAGTTTTTGGTAAATTTAATGGGTATTAGCTAGGGGCTTCAACCTTGAGAAAATGAATTGATAGGAGTTGGAAGTCTCTAGGAGTGATTTTATCCTTTCTTCCCAGAGTTTTCTTCCCAGCCATTTTTTTTTGGGAAAGAAAGAGATAGAATCCTAAAAAGGGGTCCTTCGTTTATTGGAAGAGCAAGGCTCTTCCTTACTCGCTAGTATGAAGGTTTTTCACCTGAACATGTAAATCTATCTCTAGCACCAGTTTGGGTTAGGATGTATGGGTTGCCCATTGAGTTTTTGGAAATGGATACCTTTAATGCAATAGGCAACACTCTAGAATATTTATTGAGATTTCATAAACTACAAAATATGGATTCTTGGCTATTTATGCTCGGGTATTGGACATGATTGATATAAATAAACCTTTACCAAAATCAATCATTCTTAATTATTTGGATAAGATGTGGAACCAAACCATAGATTATGAAAAAATATCTTTTATATGTAGAAGATGTCATGAGGTGGGACATATTAAGAGATCATGCCCTAAGAAGAGTCCAACAAAATCATATGCAGAAAACTATAAGAGAAACCTATAAATGCATATGGATAAGGATAGTTTTAACTTCAAAAAAAATAGATAGATAAATAAAAGCAAATAAATAGTGGAGACCATTAAGGAATGATATTGGAAGAAATACTAACTCTTTTGAGGCTTTAGACTATTAAGAAACAGTAGATCAAAACTTAGAGGACACAGTACAATTGGTTCAACATATTAACAAGGAACCATCTATTCAATATGATCTTGATTTAAGGATGGACGTTATGTAACAATGCAAAGTTGTTATTACTCAACCGTTCAATTTTTTTTATATATAGATATCAATCATCTCTCACTAGTCAATCACGAGTGAAGGACATCTTAGATGAAGATATTTCAATGGATAAGTAAGTTTCCTTCATCAACTAACTAAAGTCCCATACCTTTAGTTAATTGAATGTTCAATTTGCCATTTAGTTTATTCATTAAGGCATTGGTTAAGTTTACTTATAAACCAATCAAAGTTAATCATCATACATATTTAATCAACCCATTATCCATAATAGCATCATCATCTAATTACAATATCAAGAGATAAGAGTAACAATCTTAATTCATCGCTCTATCCAATAAGCAATAAGTAACACAATTGCATTTACTTGTAACATTATTCCATTAACATTTCATGTTTACATAGCATATTCCATCATAAGCAATTAACATTTAAATATCATCTCATGATAAACCAAATACAACATTCATACATAGCATTGAAAGTAATCCATAACATTTAATCAAGATCATTTGCAAACCACAAAATGTAGACACAACATATATCCTGGGAACCCTCATGGGGAATAAAACCAGCCTCCAAAATATGTTTCTCCTCTCATTTCATAAACTAGAATATCATAATTACAATTTAGAAGGCATCCCACGGATCCTTTCTAAAACAATATACAATTAAGGAACCCATTGTTCCTTTTAGGTCTTGATGCAATTAAGAAAAATCCCCATTTTCTTTCTCTAAGTCATCAATATAAATCCTTAGTTACTTACAAATTCTTGTATATGTTTATGAATGATCATTGGATACATATTAAGGACTATCTTATCGACTAAGAGAGGGAACCCCATAAATTCCCTCGAGAATGAATTCCTCATTCATTATCCCCTTGGTTACCTTCCTTTCTACCAAGAGTGTCTTTCTAGGCTTCGATTATACATAAACCTGTTTTCCTCCATCTCATTCTTGGATTGGTAAAAGGGTTATAAAGTTACCTATAATTTTGTTACAAGTTTGGATTAGAATTATCATCAAACTTTCTACCAAAAATTGTCTCCATAAAGTAATTGAATTACCGCAAAATTGATCCATTGATGGTAAATAATTATTTCAATTTAACCTTCAATATCACTACATCTGAGCAATAACTGATTTACACAAGTCACAAATATTTGGTACAACTTCCTTACCAAAATGGATTCCATAGATTCAACCTCATCACAATTTGATCCATAATTTCTAATTTCATTCAGAGGTTTTACCACCATAATGATTTGAATAACCCATAAGTAATCATACTAACATATGGGGAGGAAGTATTATAACTTCCCTAAGAATGAACTTTTCATCCATATTTATTTCATCAAAAATGTTAACCTTGATCCATTAAGGTAATATTATTCCTAGGTACTCTGCTCATGTGTTACTAGTCTAGGAACATTGATCTTATTTTAGAGAATATTCAAAAGTATTAACTCAACACCATTTCGTATGTCTTCCCCTATTTATTTCAACAAGGGGAGATTATTCGATCTAATCTCTAATTAATTTCATAGGAGAGATTAATCATTCTAATCCCTAATCAATTCCAAGGAGATATTAATCAATCTATCATCAAATAGAAGGAAATTATAAATCACTCGTCATAAAGTTTCTCTTAAATTTATAACTAAATCATTTTAAATTTGTAAAGGCATGATTTATATTTAATCATCCTAAATAGAGCTATCTTCCTTTTCCTAAGGAAATTAGTCTTAGATACTAAAACATTCCTATGTTTTAATAGGCAATAGTATTTATTTAAATCCCTTTTGAGCTCATTATAATTAAAAGGGATTGCCACCTCCTATTTTAATAATTCTTTTAAAACTTCAAATCTTTGGACCCTCCAATTTACAAAAGGGTTAAATATAATTAAAAGGGATTTCCAGCTCCTACTTCAATAATTCTTTTAAAACTTCAAATCTTTGGACCCTCCAATTTACAAAAGGGTTAAATATAATTAAAAGGGATTGCCACCTCCTACTTTAATAATTGTTTTAAAACTTCAAATCTTTGGACCCTCCAATTTACAGGAGGGTTAAATATCCTTACCTACCACCACAAGTTCGAAGTCAAGTTAATAATAATTATTTTAAAACTTCAAATCTTTGGACCCTCCAAGTTACTCATCATACATATTTAATCAACCCATTACCCATAACAACATCATCATCTAATTACAATATCAAGAGATAACTTTAACAACCTTAATTCATCGCTCTATCCAATAAGCAATAAGTAACACAATTGCATTTACTTGTAACATTATTCCATTAACATTTCATGTTTACATAGCATATTCCATCATAAGCAATTAACATTTAAACATCATCTCATGATAAACCAAATACAACATTCATACATAGCATTGAAAGTAATCCATAACATTTAATCAAGATCATTTGCAAACCATAAAATGTAGACACAACATATATCCTGGGAACCCTCATGGGGAATAAACCCAACCTCCAAAATATGTTTCTCCTCTCATTTCATAAACTAGAATATCATAATTACAATTTAGAAGGCATCCCACGGATCCTTTCTAAAACAATATACAATTAAGGAACCCATTGTTCCTTTTAGGTCTTGATGCAATTAAGAAAAATCCCCATTTTCTTTCTCTAAGTCATCAATATAAATCCTTAGTTACTTACAAATTCTTGTATATGTTTATGAATGATCATTGGATACATATTAAGGAGAATCTTATCGACTATCAGAGGGAACCCCATAAATTCCCTCGAGAATGAATTCCCCATTCATTCTCCCCTTGGTTACATTCCTTTCTACCAAGAGTGTCTTTCTAGATTTCTATTATACATAAACCTATTTTCCTCCATCTCATTCTTGGATGGTAAAAGGGTTATAAAGTTACCTATAATTTTGTTACAAGTTTGGATTAGAATTATCATCAAAATTTCTACCAAAAATTGTCTCCATAAAGTAATTGAATTACCGCAAAATTGATCCATTGATGGTAAATAATTATTTCAATTTAACCTTCAATATCACTACATCTGAGCAATAACTAATTTACACAAGTCACAAATATTTGGTACAACTTCCTTACCAAAATGGATTCCATAGATTCAACCTCATCACAATTTGATCCATAATTTCTAATTTCATTCAGAGTTTTACCACCATAATGATTTGAATAACCCATAAGTAATCATACTAACATATGGGAAGGAAGTATTATAACTTCCCTAAGAATGAACTTTTTATCCATATTTATTTCATCAACAATGTTAACCTTGATCCATTAAGGTAATATTATTCCTAGGTACTCTGCCCATGTGTTACTAGTCTAGGAACATTGATCTTATTTTAGAGAATATTCAAAAGTATTAACTCAACACCATTTCGTATGTCTTCCCCTATTTATTTCAACAAGGAGAGATTAGTCGATCTAATCTCTAATTAATTTCATAGGACAAATTAATCATTCTAATCCCTAATCAATTCCAAGGAGATATTAATCTATCTATCCTCAAATAGGAGGAAATTATAAATCACTCATCATAAAGTTTCTCTTAAATTTATTTCTAAATCATTTTAAATTTGTAAAGGCCTAATTTATATTTAATCATCCTAAATAGAGCTATCTTCCTTTTCCTAAGGAAATTAGTCTTAGATACTAAAACATTCCTATGTTTTAATAGGCAATAGTATTTATTTAAATCCCTTTTGAGCCCATGCTCATTATAATTAAAAGGGATTGTCACCTCCTATTTTAATAATTCTTTTAAAACTTCAAATCTTTGGACCTCCAATTTACAAAAGGGTTAAATATAATTAAAAGGGATTGCCACCTCCTATTTTAATAATTCTTTTAAAACTTCAAATCTTTGGACCCTCCAATTTACAGAAGGGTTAAATATAATTAAAAGGGATTGCCACCTCCTATTTTAATAATTCTTTTAGAACTTCAAATCTTTGGACCCTCCAATTTACAAAAGGGTTAAATAGATTTGACCCTCCAATTTACAGAAGGGTTAAATATAAATTAAATAGATTTGACCCTCCAATTTGATTAAATATAAATTTGTAAAGGACTAATTTATATTTAATCATCCTAAATAGAGCTATCTTCCTTTTCCTAAGGAAATTAGTCTTAGATACTAAAACATTCCTATGTTTTAATAGGCAATAGTATTTATTTAAATCCCTTTTGAGCCCATGCTCATTATAATTAAAAGGGATTGTCACCTCCTATTTTAATAATTCTTTTAAAACTTCAAATCTTTGGACCTCCAATTTACAAAAGGGTTAAATATAATTAAAAGGGATTGCCACCTCCTATTTTAATAATTCTTTTAAAACTTCAAATCTTTGGACCCTCCAATTTACAAAAGGGTTAAATATAATTAAAAGGGATTGCCACCTCCTATTTTAATAATTCTTTTAGAACTTCAAATCTTTGGACCCTCCAATTTACAGAAGGGTTAAATAGATTTGACCCTCCAATTTACAAAGGATGCTCATTATAATTAAAAGGGATTGTCACCTCCTATTTTAATAATTCTTTTAAAACTTCAAATCTTTGGACCTCCAATTTACAAAAGGGTTAAATATAATTAAAAGGGATTGCCACCTCCTATTTTAATAACTCTTTTAAAACTTCAAATCTTTGGACCCTCCAATTTACAGAATGGTTAAATATAATTAAAAGGGATTGCCACCTCCTATTTTAATAATTCTTTTAGAACTTCAAATATTTGGACCCTCCAATTTACAAAGGGTTAAATAGATTTGACCCTCTAATTTACATAAGGGTTAATATAATTAATTAAAAGGGATTGCCACCAGGATAAAATATCCTACCTATTACCACAAGTTCGAAGTCAAATGTGC
Organism: Wollemia nobilis; assembly: GCA_028583015.1. NCBI lineage: Eukaryota > Viridiplantae > Streptophyta > Pinopsida > Araucariales > Araucariaceae > Wollemia > Wollemia nobilis. The sequence goes on along the minus strand of JAQPPZ010015824.1, from coordinate 24,826,725 downwards.
CAAGGGTGAGCAAACTTTACCACACCATCAAATTAACATGTCCCAAACCATCACGTGTGCGACCCATTTCCAAATGATACCGATTGGTTGTTACACCACCAACTGATAGTTATTCAACAAACGCAGATTTTTCACTTTAAACTACATTAACCCACCCACACGTGTAATGTGGGATAATGTATGTGTAATATGGGATAATGAATCCTATGGATATCACAACGATGGAGATAGAGCAACAGCCATGTGGCAATAATGGTGAGACAGAGCAACAACCATGTGGCATTAATGGTGAGGAATCAACTGACACAAGTGGTAACAATCAAAGATCAAAGTGAAATCAAACCGGACAGGTGGCAGCATAGTTGCCTCCATTCGTGCCCACTCATGGTCCAAGTACTTATGGAACTAAGCTCCTTTTAAAAAATTTGTCGGCCCGAGCATGTCCCATGTGGAACAATGCTCGCGGTCGACTTTTTTTAAATCATCCGCCTATGCAGACTGAGTGCACCGGTCGCACAAGAGCAACTTGCAGTGTCTTGATCTGGCGTAAGGGTTTCCAAGACCCACAGTGGTTGCTCGAACATGGTGTTTACCATCCTCGATGCGCAAAGGAGTTTTCAAGATTTTAACAGACGATTTTACCACATATGTGCTATGGATCCATCAACAAAAAATGCCCACCCTGAAAATAGTGTGTAAGAGAAGTTGGGTTCTCGATCACCATTAGGGCAAGAAAAACTCTTGTAGCATGAACCCAAACACAACCCAAGGTGTTGTCAAATTTTAATAACAAAATTTATATCCAATAAATCGTCGTCTATCATATCAATGTCTGATAGAGGGGTCTATTGAGTAGATCAATTGTAATTCCAAATGCAAATTGAAGATTGTGACTTTGCTTTACCTTCGTCTAGTGTAGTCGAGTTGGTTTTGCTTATCGTTGGTAAGGCAGTTGGTGGTAGAAAGTTTGTTTCAATTCCCGTTGAGGTATTAAGTTTTGGTTTTCATTTCTTTACTAATTTATCAATGTAGCCATAAAATTTACCTGCTGACCTTTCATCTCGATGCGCCCGATAGCGCAGTCAGTCACTGGCCTGGCTTTAACAAGCATTCCCCATGAGATCGCAGGGTCGACTCTCGTTAGGGTATTACATAATTTTTTTTTATTATTATTTAAGTAGTGTTATAGTTGGCTAGTTGTTGATTGTAACAAAACTTTCCTCCCTTTTCCACACAGATTGGCACAAGGGTCTACAGCCACAGACCTGTGCATTTATATGAAGTAACAAGGGTTTCAAATTCTTCCTTAATGCCAACAAGATTACTTTAAACATTGCATTGAAACCATTTTTATCAATCAAATTGCTATTTCTAGAGAAAGCATTAATACAATACATTAATGCAAAACTTAGTAAGGTGGAAAAAACTCTATAAGCAAGACATAATTTCCAGTTAAACTTAAACTTAGAGATCTGACCTACCTTCAAGAATTCTCTTCTTCCCCTTACTTCTCTGTAGACTCTCTATTTATAGGTGTACATTCTTCCGAAAGGTAGATTCCCTCTATTAATCCTTCCAAGGTAAGGATAATTTAATAATTTTAAATCCTAAGTGGGAATAAAGGGTGAATAGATTTAATCTCCACTAAGGGCAATGATGTAGACACTATAAGATTCTCTTGTTTAAATATTATATGCCCCTTTGAGTGGACAAATAGCCCATCCACTATGGATTTAAAATAACACCACCTTTCCTTAAATGCATGACACCTACGGGGTACTATAATTAGGATATTATTAACCCCATTCATGGAGTATTAATTCATTTTAGTCCCGTCAAATTAGACACTTTAGGTGAAGATAAATTCCACCTATTTATTTTCCAAAACCTATGCAATTAGACTTATTAGTCACGATTAACTAATTTTCATAATAATTACTATTTTTCCAAACCCTTCAAAATCCCTAAATTAGAGTTTTGTAGTAATATTTAGGGTTAACAACCCCTTAGATGGGTATTAATTGATCTCCATGATCAATTACTATACCTTGAAAGGGTTTAAGGAAAACGGGTTGTGACACTTTCTCAATGAACCTAAGGAATATGTAAAATCATATTTCGAAGACTATCCTAAAGTACCATGCACCATAAAGAAAGTGCAGTGTTAGAAGTTAGTACATCTACCATTAATAAGGAAATACCAAAAAATGAGCAAGACAAGTCAAAAGCTTCCAAAGTAGACCCAAGAGAGGATAAATATGAGGAAAAAGAAAGTTAAGAGTATTGAGAAATAGAAAAATAAGACCTACTTTTGATACATACAAGGAAAAAAGGAGAAAAACCCTTAAAATATCAAGCAAGATCTAGGGAAGCAAGAGAAAACATAGAGAAAGGAACACAATCTAAGTTGGTTGAAGTTATCTTCACCAAACAACAAAATGATATTGTTAATTCACAAGTTGGTCTAGTAGCCCCTAATGAGACATTATTACCATCTCATGGAATATACAGGTGCTAATACCCCCTCAAAGCAGAGGTGTATCAGGGACCTCTATTTAAGTAATAAGCCTAATATTATTTGTATCCAAGAAACTAAAATGACAAAAGAAGAAGTTTCCAAAACTATGAAAGTAGTATGGGTGAGATGTGAATGGGATGCTATAGATTCTGAAGGAGTGACAAGGGGAATTGTAACTTGTTGGAATCCTATTGGAACATATTATGTAGCCATTCATAAAACTAGGTATTGGATAACCTCTTTTGTCACATGCTTCTTTGTAGATATTCATTTCATCCTTATCAATGTCTATGGACCTACAACTCAATCAGGAATATTAGAAGTTTAGAGTGGGATTGAAGCCTTTATGAGAATTAAATACCAAGAAACCCAATTCATGATCATAGGATATTTTAATGCCATAACCAAGTTGGATGAAAAATTTAGGGGAATTAGGAAACTAACCCAAAGTATGAGATATTTCTTAGCTTTTATTCAAAAAAATAATCTATGGGACTGTAAGTTTGAAGAAGATAACTATACATGGACCAACAACAAGAGAGGTTGGAACCTAATAGCAAAAAAATAGATAGATGCATTCTCTCATATCATTGGCTAGATGAAGGGACTTTTGCTAAAATTAATACCTTGACAAGAATTGGTTTAGATCATTGGCCAATAACAATTAAAATGGTGGTAAGTGAATTAAATAATATCCTATTTTAAATATGAGAATATTTGGGAATACCATCCTCAATTTGTTGATATGATAACACAAACTTGGAATTCTTTAGGAAACGGTGGGTTGTATACACTTCCAAAACAAATTAAATCAATGAAATCTAGATTAAAATAATGGAACAAGAACACTTTTGGAAATATTTTTGAGAGGAAAGAAGAACTAAAAGATAAACTTTCAAAATTTCAAAAAGACGATATAATAATCCAAGCTCAGAGGAAAGGGATTTACTTAGTGAATATTATAATATTTTGAATAAGGAAGAGGCATTTTAGAGATTAAAATCAAGACGGAATTGGTTAAAAGAAGGAGATATAAGCACAAAGTTTTTAATAGGATGACAATAGTTCAAAGATCAACATCCATAATTAGTAGAATTAAATCAATATAGAGGGTTTAGATTGAAAACCAAAGTAAAATAAAAAAGGAGGCAAGGTCTTTTTATCATAATATTCTAGGATCAGAGGAGTTTGAAGCTCTTAATGATAAACTTCTACAAGAAGTTTCTTCAGTTATAATAGATGAAGATAATAGGAAATTGATGGAGCCTATTACTCTAGGAGTTCATCTAGCTCTTTTCTCTTTTAATAAGGATAAATCCCCAAGTTAGGATGGGCTCTCTACAATATTCTATCAACATAATTGGGGTATATTGAAGGATTATTTATTGGTGGTAGTGGAACAATCTAGGGTAAATTAATACACACCTTATAAAATAAATGTAACATATCTTACCCTAATTCCAAAAAAAAAAGATGCAAAATTATTTGATTTATTTCGACCCATAAGCCTATGTAATATGACATATAATATTATTTCCAAAGTGATGGTGAATGACATATAAGAAAAGTTTAGATTTGGGAAGAAATGTGTTAGATGGATTAAAGCTTGTGTCTCTATAGTTTCATATTCAATGTTGGTCAATGGGTTAGTAACAAAATAATTTAAATCCAAGAGAGGCCTTAGATAGGGAGATCCTCTATCACCATATTTGTTCATTATTATGGTAGAGGTTTTGGGTAGGAACTTGAATAAGACTTACAAATATGGGCTTATAAGTGGACTTAAGGCTAGTAATAACATTAACAACATCACCCATCAACAATTTATAGATTATACAACTCTTTTCAGGAGGGCAAGGATAAACAAGGTCAAAGATTTGAATAACTTATTATAGGAATATGAAAGAGCATTAGCACAAAAAGTTAATAGGAAAAAATCTAAAATTTATTACTTAAACATCCCAACTAAAATAAAAATAGGGATCTGCAGGTTACTTCAAATGGAGGAGGTAAATTTGCCAACAACTTATCTAGAGATGCCCTTATTTGAGAGGAGAATGAGGATAGAATTATGGAATATAGATATAAGTAAAGTTTAGAATAAACTACCAGTGTGGAAAGCTAGATGTTTGTCATTAGCCGGAAGAGTGCAACTAATTAAACCAATCTTATAGGCCATTCCAACATATTATATGTCCTTGTATACAATGCCAAAATTGATAAAAAATGTTTAATATTTATTATGTGGTCATTTTTGTGATCAATATTATGTGATAAAAGAAAATTTCCTTTGGTGAAATAGAGCAATGTGTGTGATGATAAAACTAGGGGAGGTCTTAGTTTAAGAGTTCTTATGGATGCAAACTTATCTCTTAAAGGAAAAGTAATTTGGATATTGTACAAAGAGAGTCAAAAACAATAGGCAAGAATTCTTCTAAGTATGTTGAGCCCAATGACCCAATATTAATATATACTACATTCTCTGTACCAAATGGTTATGCACTGTGGAATGATTTAAAAAAAATCAATTGATCTAGTGATTAAAGGTTTAAGATGGTGGTGGAAACTGGAGAAAAAATTTCTATTTTGATGGATAATTGGTGCAATAAAAAACCACTCAATTTAGATCCAATTTTGAAACTGTGGATGAGATTTTACTTCAATACAAATATGGTGATAGGGTTTCAAACATTTTGTACAAGGATCAAGAAGGAAGATACAAATGGAAAGAAGATTTTTTACAAGTATACAAGACATTGATGGTAGGAGGTAGTTGAGTAGAAAGATAACAATAATGATTATTCGAAGCGGAGCCAAGGATAAGTTAATTTTAGGAGTTGAACTTATCCTTGGGTCCCCTTTATATTATATCCACTTATATAAAGCACCATCAAAATAGGTATCACAAGAATATGAAGATATATTTGGGATATCTCAAGCATTCCTAAAGTAAAAAAAAATTGTTTGACTTGTAGGTCATAGAATAATTTTATCTTGGGATAACCTTATGAAAAGGGGTTTTCATGGCCCCTCAAAATGTGTTCTTTGTAAATTAGAGAAGGAGAGTATAGATCATCTCTTGGGACATTGCTCAATAGTCTAGAAACAATGGCAATGTATTCTTAATATGTTTGGTAAATATATGGTGATGAATGGAAGAATTGAAGAATGGTTAAAGCAATGGCAAAGCACTTTTAAAAGTGAGGCTTTATGGACTATATGGCTAGAAAGGAATGGAAGAATATTTAAATGAAAGGAAATCAATTTAGAGGTAATGAAAAGGAAGATTTGTTTAGCCATAAAAGAGTCTAAACCAACCCTATCAACTCACCCAATCCCTAATCTGGAAGTAGAGAGCCTTGATAAATGGAGTCAAGTCATCAAATGAAATTATGATGTTGGGAATATGAGAAAAAAAAAAAGACAAAGAATATAATGTGGAAACCACCAGATGTGGAGTTGGTCAAATTGAATTTTGTTGGAGCATATAAAGGAAATCAAGGACCAACAAGATGAGGAATAATTAGAAATAACAGAGAAAATATTTTGTCTCATTACACTTTTAATAGTGGATTTGAGACAAATAATAACAATAAATCTTGGGTGGCTTTGGAAGTTTTTTTTTCGGTTACATAGGAGAGTTGGTCACAACCACACTATTTTTAGTAAATGACAAGTGCAGGGTTCAAACCACAAGGGTTGCTTCCACAAAATCTATTTGCTATTGTTGATTTGGTGTGAAGAGGACCATCGATCAGTCAGGATTCGTACCATCATCATCGATCTGGTGCGCACTTTGAGGATTTATATCAAAATACTACCTTTAAAAATAGGCTACCCCCGAGGTTTGAACCTAGGTGTCTTCTTGGTAAATGCTTGGCAAGACAAGAACTTACCAATCCACCTAGCCCTTGGGTGCCAGCAGCTTTGTAAGGGTCAAAAATATACAAAAAAATGAAATGGAACAAAGTATGGATGGAAGGTGATTCACTCATAGTACTAAATGTAATTTTGAGGAAAACAAAGGCTCCATGGAACATAAAAGAGATAATTATGGAAATTCAATACCTTGCTATAGAGTTTGAAGAAATTAGGTTTAAACATACATTGAGGGAAGGAAAAAAATGTGCAGATAGGCTAGCCAATAGAGGGGTTTTAATTGAGGATCATGGAGTTAAATTATCTTTTCCTTAGTTAGAGGAAGTAGTAAGTTTAGCTAAAGTTGACAAGAAAATGTTGGCTGCTTGAATCAAATAATAATTAAGATTTACTTTAATGTTTTCCATTGGTAATATCTACTTTATTTTATAATATTAATGTGTTTTCATATAAATTATTTGTTACACTTGTGCTTTAGGAAGGAAACTAGCAATCTAGATCTAGTAAAGCGGGCTATGATAGTATGATGTTTTGGAAATATTACTCTATTAAGATGCAATGCATATATAGTAGAGGTGAAGTTTTGGTATTGTGAAGGTTGTTGTAGGAAAATTTCAAGAAGGATGTTGAATTCTAGAATATTTGTATTCACACAAAAATTTGAAAAAGTTATAGAAAATGAAAATCAAGAATTCAGACATTTTATGTAAAATGATGTAGGTTTCTAGCTATAGCAACTCAATTGAGATGAGAATTGAATTTATTTGTAAACTCTCATGATCTAGAAAAGAGAATTGTGATTTGTTAAGGGTGGGGGACCCGAGTATCACCCCTTGTTTCTCAAAAAAAAAAAATATATGATTTCACTTTCATTATAGAATGGGATCATTTGCTATGTAGTCATACCTTTTGACCTCAAAAATATTGGAGAAATAGCCATGACTTATATTTTCAATGATATGATTCACAAAAGTGTGAAATTCTATGTAGATGACCTTTTAGACAAATCACTGAAAAAGAAGACTATCCCAAGGATTAAGAGTCCATATTGAAAATAATTAGTAAATACAATATTTTTTTTTTGGTAAGTAAGAGATTATATTAAGTGGGTTTTCACTGGGCTCTGATCCCAAAAATATAGGATATATTAGAGAATTGCATAACATCAAACCTAAAAAATCCTAAACCATGGATAACAACTAGAAGAGAATCAAAATTTCCCATGTAGGGGAGAAGTAAGAGATCTACAAGGGGGACCATGCCCACGTAGGGGCAAGCAACAGAGAAGACTAGATTCTGATAATAAACTAAAAAGCCCACGCAGGGGCAACCCAAGACGATAAACAACAAAGACACCCACGCAGGGGTTGGATGAGAACCAAGCAAAAACCAACTAAAGTCCACCATCCCACGCAGGGGAAAGACTGAAAGCCACATCAAAAAGAGGAAGCTAGAATGCAAAAACAAACCAGAAAAGGAGCTAGCGATGCTAGGCTTCTAGGGTATCCTCCTCAGTAGAATTGATGCCATTCTGGAGGAGCTGCTTCAAAGCGGTGCTGACGTTGTCCATGGCTGTAATTATGCTTTTAAGGATAATCCTTGATAGCTTGCCGAAAACTACCACATCTGGATCAGAATTCTCGTTGTTCTCCTCAGAGATATGAACAGGGGAATTCTGGTTGGTTTTCGCTCTTGCTTTCTTGATGCGGGAGGACCTTCTTACCTGAGTGGTACTTTCTTCAACCTTCACTTTTCTCTTCATGGGTAGGGATTTGGCTCCACTCGATGTAGGGGGAATTTTCTTAATGGAAGGGGGAGTCACAGTAGTCGAGGTTCCCTTTTTGGATATGGGGGTTTGAGCTTCAGGGGGTTCCTCACTGAATAAAGGGTCACTGGAGAGGGAATGAGATGGGCTATGGCCGGAAGAAGGTGGGGGAGGGTTGGAATGGAGGGGGAACTAAAATGGGAGGAGGGGTGGAGGCCACAACGTGATAGAAAATGATAGCAAATAAACCTTGGTGGGTGGGAGCTGAATGTTTCTTACGGGCACTGTGGATTGTCAACCTGATGGAGCGGTAAAGGAAGGTTGGGAAGTTCATAAGCTTGAAACCCCGTAGGTGGTTAACAAGGGCTAGGTGGAAGCTGAAGAGGGGTTTGGTAGGGTCATCATAGGTGATGTATTGGAGTAGGGGAACAATCACAGTTGGCCAGGGGGAGGGGAGGGATTCACGGTCGAGGGTGACACCTATCCACTTGAAATCTTGGTGGTTTGAAAAACCATCCAGCTCTTGGTCCCAGTTGTGCTTGTCCCTACGGACAATGCGACCTATCATCGGGAGGCCAAACACCTCTATAATCAGGTCATCCATAACTTTGAAATGGACATTACGAATAGTGACATGGCCATTCGACCATGACTTGATGAAATCAGTAGTGATGTCTTGTTCTACTCCTTTGAACTTGGCCAGAAAGGGGGTGAAGCCTTGCACTTGCAGGAAAGAGGCCGAGAGGGGGTCCAGCTGAAGGCTATCGGGTTCTAAGATGGCCATGGTAGCGGGAATCAAGCACCAGGGATGACCTACAAACAATCTAGGCTGAGAGCAGGGATAACACAACTGGAATGCGTAAGTGGTGAAGGCAATTGGAGGCCAAAGACAACTTAAATAGGCATCTAACAGAGAGTATCCCATGTTGAGAAGCCAAGAGTAAATGTAGACGTGATGACGGTGCTGATGGTGAGGGAAATAGGGAGTGATGGAAAGCCTAGGATGGATATCCACACGGGTTGAATTATAACCTTTGCAATGCTCTGTGTCAGAAAAACCAGGCGTCTTCCCAGGGAAGGTAGCCTTGAAATGGTAATTATTGGAAATGCGTGGATTATCTTGATAGTTGCAATCGTTTGATTTTTGAGTCCAGTCTCCAGGTACAAGAATGGAAAGACGAGGCAAGAGGCCTATCATTGGAAACTGAGGAGGCACATGGATCAGAGTGGGTCCGCCTACGGTGAAGAAAAACTCGTGCCAGGGAAACTGCATAACAATGATGAAGAAAAACATGGATTCAAGGAAGAAGGAGCTAGAGACTCATGGAGCCTTTCGGGCAATCTGCTGACGCAACATTGAGAACATTTTGCGGGACATTATTGCACCAGATGGAGAGAGTGGATTGGGTAACTCCCAGGTTTGCAAGGCAGTCAACAAGCTTGTTGGCTTCACGAAACACATGGACAACCACCACTTCATTTTTCTAACTAATGAGAATCTTGGCTTCTTGAATGATAGAGCGAATGTTCCATGAAGGATTTTTGTTGTTGTTGATATACCCGATGATGTTGAGGGAATCACCCTCGATTTGCAAATTAATTTTTAAATCCTTGATGATATGCATACTTCTCTAGAGGGCCCAAGCTTCAGCCACATTATTTGTTTGATGGTCAAGGTTCTCGGAAAAAGCTATAACAATGTCTCCCTTGTGATCCCTTACAACCCCACCAGCTCCTGCTAATCCGGGATTCCCTTTAGAAGCACCATCAAAATTTAACTTTAACCATCCCTTCGGGGCGGCTTCCAACAAGCATCTATCCTAGGATGAGATGGAGAAGGGGCCACATTAGAAGGGATGGGAATGTTCAAGGACTGGAGGAGCTCAATTTCAAAGCCACGGCTAGGGGATTTGAGGTAGGGGAATAACTGGGAATTTTCTATGGCATAAGTAATAGCTTTTTTGGTTGTGGATACAGGGTCGTTTGATGAGAGCAAGAAAATTTTGCTATTTCTCTCAAGCCAAACTTGCCAAATAAAATGATGGAGGCAGATTTTCCAAAGGAAAGAAACCTTGGGATTGTTGAAGGGATTTGGCCATTGGACAAAGAGGTCTAAGAGGGAATTAGGATGAGCCCATTGAACATGAAAGGTGGACAGGAGGTGGCTCATCCCTTCTCTAGCATAGTCACAATCTATGAAGAGGTGATTAACAGATTCCCAATTGGAAAGACACAAATGGCATCTGTTCGAAATAGTCATACCTCTTTTCATCAAATTATCGGTGGTAAGGATCTTGTTTTGGATGGCAAGCCAGGAAAAGAAACCAATCTTGGGGATGAGATACTTGACCCAAATGAGGCTGAAAGAAATGGCAAAAACTTGAGGACTGAGGAGGAGGAGATAAGTTGATTTAATAGAGAAATCTCCATTGTCATTCCCTTTCCAGATAGGATAATCAGGGGAAGCTACAGTCGGGATAATGACAGTCTCAAGCATGCGAGATAAAGCATTCCTTGCTCTTGATATGAGATTGCTTTCACTGGTAGTGGGAATGATTTTCCATCTGCGTTGGTTTTCAATGAAATCCACTACTTTGCTGCCAAACCTCCTATCCAGAATAGGTTTAAGGATGGAAACCTTTGGGACCTCAGAGAGAGGTCTATCTTTTATCCATTCATCATTCCAAAAATTTATATTAGTGCCAGTGCCCAACTACCATCGAGTGCCTTTGCTGATGAGGGATTTAGTCTGAATGATAGCCCACCAGAAAGCAGACCCATTAGTGGGAGTGTTATCATCCAAAAAAGAGAGGTTTTGGAGATATTTCTTTTTGATAATGGAAACCCACTCCGAGTCAAAGTTGGTGAAGACTTTCCATGCCTGCTTGGCCAGGAGGGCAAGGTTCATGTTAAAAATTCTTTTGAGCCCTAGGCCTCCTTGGGATTTGGGGTAACAGACCTTATCCCAACTGACTAGATGGAACTTTTTCTTATCCTCTGAACCCGACCACAGAAAGTTCTTTTGAATTTGCTCAATTTTGGAATACACAGAGGTAGGAGCTTTGAAAACCGACATGAAATAAATTGGGATGCTTTGAAGAATGGCCATGGTGAGAGTTGCTTTGGCTGCTTGAGAAAGGAGGGATCCTTTCCACCCTACAAGTTTCCGGTTGATCCTTTCAATAACATTGTCCCACATGGACTCTTTCGGATTCTTGATGAACAAGGGAAGGCCCAGATAAGGAGTAGGGAGATCAACAATGCAACATTGAAGAATGCGGGTGATTTTACATTGTCTATTCATAGGAGTGTTAAGAAAGTAGCATTTACTTTTCATGTAATTGATTTTCTACCTCGTTGCTAGTTCATAGGTATCAAGGATGGACTTTATGGATTTAGCTTGCTGGATAGAAGCAAAGGTGGCAATGATAGTATCATCTACAAACTACTGATGGGAAAGAGGGGGAGAGTTTGAAGAGGCCTTGATACCTAAAATAATTCCTACTGCACAAGCATATTTGAAAGCCCTTCCCAGGGATTCTGCAAGGATGATGAAGAGGAAGGGGGAGAGAGGGTCTCCTTGTCTGATGCCTCTGGAGCTAGGAAAGTACCCTGTTGTTGATCCGTTAACCAAGACAGAGAACCAAGGGGAAGATATGCAACCTTTAATAAGGTCAACCCAGTCCTTGTGGAAACCAAACTTGAGAAGGACCTTTAGGAGAAAATCCCGATTGACCCTGTCAAAAGCTTTGTTTATATCCAACTTCAGGAAGATGGCGGCTTTTTTGTTGCACGAGACTGAGTGGAGGGTTTCATGCAGAGAGATGATGCTGTCTGTGATAGATCTACCTTCTACTGAACTTCCTTGACAAGGGTCTATAATGTGGGGGAGGATTTTCTTGAGCCTCATGGCTAAGGATTTGGTTAAAATTTTGTAGATGATATTACACAGGCTGATGGGTCTGAAGTCCATCATGGATTTACAATGAGGATTTTTGGGGACCAGGGCAATGAAGGTTGAGTTTGTTCCTCTAGGAATGATCTTGGTTCGCTGAAGCTCTTTGATAGCATTGCAGATATCCTCCTCTAAAATATCCCAAAAGGTTTGGAAGAAACGAGGAGGGAACCCATCAGGACCAGGAGCCTTATCAGCCTGCATGGAGAACAAGGCTTGCTTAATTTCTTCTTTGCATAGGGGTTGGATGAGAGAGGAATTCATTTCAGGAGTGACCAAAGGGGGAATGTTCTGTAAGAGAAGCTCTTGAGATTCATGATGTTCTAGGGAGGTGGTTCCCATCAAGTTGCTGAAGAAGGAGGAAGCTTCATCCCTGATTTTGAAAATATCCCTAGAAGAGGTGCCATCAGCCAGAATAAGCTCCTTGATCTTGTTTGTGCTCCTATTACGCAAAGTGGAAGCATGGAAGAACTTTGTGTTAGCATCACCATATTTTAGCCAAAGGGCTCAGGATTTCTGTCTCTAGTAGATCTCTTCCCTGGCAAGAATGTTGTGGTACTCGAAGAGGAGTTGCCTTTCTTCTTCCCTGATTTGGAGAGTCAATTGGTTATTTTGGATCTGCTGCTCAATAGTTTTAAGTCTACTCAAAATATGTTCTTTATTTTTGAAAATATTCCCAAACACCTCTTTGTTCCAGATTTTGAGATTTTCTTTGATTACTTTCAATTTTTGAGAAACTTGGGAAATAATAGTCCCAGGGAAAGGTAGCTACCACCACTCAGAAATCCTCTTCCTCAGATCAGGGTGTTGAATCCACATATTTTCAAATCTGAAAGGGGTTTTGAAAGAGGGAGCTCTGTTACCTTCAAGAAGAAGGGGGCAATGGTCAGAGCCTATTCTCAGAAGAGAGATAAGAGAGGCATCTCCAAAGATGGGGATAGCTTGCTGGGAAAGGAAGACTCTATCCAACTTAACTTGAATGTGATCGGGACCCACTCTCCTATTGCTTCATGTAAATTGGCACCTGTTGATTTGAACATCCATTAGCTCATTTTCAGTTACGAAGTCATGAAACTCTTGAATGCTCTTGGAAGGGATGGAACTGCCACCCTTCTTATCAGAGGGAAAGAGGGGGGAGTTAAAGTCACCTGCTAACATCCAAGGATAGTTGGAGAATGCATATTTCATGTGGGAAAGGGACCTCTAGAGAGAGCTTCTTTCAAGAGGGTTATTTGGAGCATAAATGTTGGATAATACCCAAGTGAAGTGTTTATCTTTGCAAAAAAACACTAGATTCAAAGTTCTTTTAGAAGATGAAATCACCCTTCCTTCAACTTTCTCAGGATCCCAAAGACATAGAAGGCCACCTGATGAGCCTTGGGCAGGAGAAGAGGCCCAATGGCAACTTTTCCACATAGTGTTGACAATATTGTTTATTTTAGATGCATCAACTTTCATTTCTTGCATAATGAAAATAGTGGGTTTATGATCTTTCCTTACAGTTCTTGCCAACCTCTATTTAGTAGAACTATTTAGACCTCTGATATTCCATGAAAGAATATTCATTTGGAGATTTTGGAGGATTTTTTGCTTCCCTTACTTTACTGTGGGGGAAGTTTAGGATTTTTGTTTCATCCTTAGCCTGATTGAACAGGTCTGGGAACAAGGTTGTTTGCACTCCATTGGCAACTTGATCTTCAGTGTCTTTTTTCTTTTGCTTAGCTAAGGATGGTCTTCCTCTTTTTTTCTCACTCCCTGTGTCAAAAGGGGATTTTTTGTAGCTTCTTGTAATGATAGGACTGTGATCCGCTTTGTGGAAGGAGGGACTCACCGCTTCTCACAAGGATTCAGACACAGATTTGGTTGGGGAAAGGGGGCCTTCAGGGGGGGAAAGGATGGACCAGACCTGGAAGGGGAGTGGGGAGGGGGGGAGGAGGTGGGGGGAGGGGCGGATTTTGGAAAAATAATTTCATCATTGGAGTTGGATATGGGTCCAAACCTATTAGGAAAAGCAAACATGGAACATACCTTATCTGCATCTGTAGATGGCTCCTGGATGGACAACTCTTGGATGGCAATTTGCTTTCCTTTGTATTCCTTTTCCCGCTTGCTACTGAAGGGAGCTTTGGATCTCTCATTCTGGTTTCCCACCTGGGTATTGTTCTTCCGTGAAGAGGGATGCTTGAAACTGGTTGCCTCTTTCTGGGGTTTAAGAGATGGACATTGGGATTTCAGATGCCCTTGGCATTGGCATTCTATGCAGAATACCGACTTGTTCTCATACTCTATTGCTTGACACCTTCGATAGGAGCCATAGATGAGATTTATGCGAGTTGGGAGCTGGGAATCCAAGTTGGCATTTACATATATTCTGGCGTGAGCCATGCGGGTTCGGGCCTTCGTTGCAGGATCAATGGCCACAAGATCTCCAATGTGTTTCACGATCCCACGCAAAATGTCCTCATGATAGAAGTGGATGGGAAGATCTGGGAGATGTACCCAAATGGGGGTAAAATTAATATTTTGGGTTTCAGGGTTGAAGTCTTCCCCCCATTTCCTTAGGAATAAACTTTTCCTACCATAAAACCAAGGCCCTCCCATGAGAATGCGTGCAGAGTCACTTTGGTTGCTCAGTTGAATCAGGAAAAAACCTCGGGATAGGGCCACGAGTTGCAAACTCCCTACCGTTCTCCATTTGGAAACAACCCATCTTCTCACGGACTCCATATCTGGTCTTCCGCCTATAAATTTCCCGACAAGGGAAAAGGATTCAATAGACAGATATTCTGCCATGACAGTTTTAGGGATGATTAGGTCTTCACCAGAGGGAAGCAAGGGTTGATGGTTCCCAGAGGAGCTAGGAATACCTTTAACCTTATCAACATAGCTTTGAGGTGAGGAATCTTTGTTTCCCGAGTGAGATCCAATGTTGGAGGGGGGACCGAGAAAACCCTCATTGTTTTCCCACGATCGATCAGTGATCAGGCCCCACTCTTCGCCTGGGTCAGGATCAGGGCCCTTCAATCCATATTTCTTGGTTACTTCATCCGTGGGAGGAATCTTGCCTTGCTCCAGTCCAAAACCGCCTACAAAAACTTGAAAATTCTTGCCCATTGTTGCTAGAGTTGTCGTGGTCGCCATCTCCATTACGTAGGAATCAGTAAATATAATATTTGACTTAATCCACTTAAGTGTATTTTTGGTGTCTCAATAGGTAAGCTTTTAGGTTATATAGTCTCTTAAAATGACATTGATTATATTATTCAAAGATAAAAAACCATACTAAAATGTCATCCCTTATTATAATTAATCAAATTAGATTATTTTATGGAAGACTTAATACCACAATTGGATTTGTGCCTAAATTTGTACACAAGACTTACACTGTCACTAAACTCCTCAAGAATTATGCTAAGATAAAATGGACCAAGAAGTGTCTGTAAGTCTTTGATAAACATAAGAAAAATTTACTTAAATCTCCCAGTTTCAAGCCACCTATGTAAGATAAACCATTGATTATTTACACTTGTGCAATGGAAGTTTCCTTGGGGATATTTTTGGTCCAATAATATGATAAATGGGTGCACTATTCCATTTACAACATTAGTCAAACTCTTTTAGATGTAGAGACTAGACATATCCCAATCAGGATTAACATTTACTTGATGGCCCAAAAGTAGGACATTACATGCTTTACCAAAAAACTTATGTGGTTATTAGATACAATCCTTTGAGATACTACCTTCAAAAGACCTATGTATTAATAACAAGTTCTAAATGTATTAAGGGATAAATTATAGTCAATCATATAGTAGTTGTATCTTTGCTTGACTCAATTCCTCTCCATGAAGTCTTTTCCAATGACAAAATTATACACATCAATGATGTTAGGATAGATCCCAAATATGGAATTCAAAATCCTAAGCCTTGTAATACTAAACCTAAATATCCCAAAGAGTGAGTTAGAGGAATCCCAAGAGGAAATTATTTTACATCTTGATATGTGGATTATTATCTATGATTTGACTAAAAACCAAATTAGAATGGAAGTCAAGGCAACCTTGTGATCCTTCGATAGAATTTTAATTCCCCTTATAATTGATCTCAAATTTTATTATACTAACAATGGTGTTGAATATGAAGGACTAATATTAGTACTTTCAATTGACAAAAAAGGTAGTAGCAAAATATCTCCATGCAATTGGAGATTCAAAATTAATTGTTAAGCAATATAAAGGTCAATATTAAGTCAAAAGTGTGTATTAAAGAATAACATGGCATCTTACAATACATTTTCCAATCCATTAAGTATTTTTCAATAGAACATGTGCCTAGACTAGAAATCCAAGTTGTTGAATCTTTAGCTTCTTTTGCTACCTCATTCAATTTCATAAACACCTTAATCATAGTAAGGGTTTTACCATAAAAGTCACCCATGAGTCTATCACTCGTAATCATAAAATTGAAGGAGATATTATTTGCATGATTTAGTTCAACATCACAGAGTCTTAAAAGCCCTCTATTTAGTACAAAGACATCATCCAATACCTTGAGCCTCAAAATTACCTTAAAGGAACTAGTTCCAAGGAAAGAACTTGCATTTGTAAGAAAGCTATTAAGCATACATTTTTTTGAGATACCATATACTATAGGAATCATGATGGTACCTTACTTAGATACCAAAATAAAGTACCAAATCCTTACATGAATCCCATTATGGAACCTAGGGGGCACTTTGATGGTCATTCTACCTCTCCCAAGCTTACTAGGATGGGATATTACTAGATGACCATGGATATAGATTCTCATAAGTTTGTATCTAGATGTGAGCCTTCTCAATATAACTTAAATCTTGTACATGATATTGTATAAGGACTCAATTATATAGATATACCTTGGCCTTTCTCCATATGGAGACTTGATCTTGTTGGAAAAATTATATTCTTATCATTTGATGGTCATAAACTCATAATCATCATCACTATATGATTATAAAAACAAGACGAGGTAATATATTTAGTTTCTACTATGGGATTTACTATTTATATATTCATTTATCATTATATCATTTGTTGAGTTGGAATTCCTTCTACTATGATTGTAGATAATCATACATGTTTCAAGAATAAGGATGTCAAAAAATTGTATAAAAATTATCATATACAATATATATTAAGCACTCTCTTCATATGGAAGACCAAAATTTTCTAAATAAAACTTGACACACACTAGATCTCTATACTAAATATAAAAAATAGTAGGAGAAACAAATAATCTAATGCAAAGAGCGTGTTGTCTAATTTTTACAATCAAAGTGAGAAAATTAGAAAATTATTGGTAAAAATACTATAGAAATAAAGTATGATGTAATAAAGTAAATATTTCTTTAGCATTTAATGATTTTAAAAATATAACTCACATCAAAATCACAACAAATATTACTAAATTAAGCTTTCTAAACTAAAAAAAGTAAGCACTCTAAGCAAAGGAAATTGGCTAGTCCAAATATCCAAAAGGATTGGGAGAGACTACCCAAGTACCCACATAGAACAAAACAACTAGGAGATATTCATTGATGTTGGATTTGTTAGGTAATTATGTGGTCTTGTGGAGCACCCCTCATCTCTCATGGATAGTGTTGAAGCAACTAGTAAGAATCTCAATGACACCTTTAAGGGAAAGGTCTTCCATGCAAAGAGTGCCTATGATTCAGAAAGAGCAAGACAACAACGGCAACAATAGAGAATGATAAAGCATGAAAGCATTCAAGAGATGGCAAGAGATTTAACTTTGAGTTGTGAACTATCATTGATATGTCTGGATGTGTGCATGGATGTATGTGCAATGTGTTGGTAATATGTGCAAATAAGAGTTATCATATGTGAGTGTTGTCACATAATAATTTTGTTTTATGTGTGGTAATACATGTGTTCATAATAATATAATATACTATTATAGGGTATTTTAATTTTTAATGTATATAGGTACTTCAATAGTTAGACAATTGTCAATCACCTACTGGTCTTGTGTTACCTATGTGGGAGATGTGGGAGGAGGATTATTGGTGAATGTTATTCATTGACATACGATGTTAATTAATGTTGGTCATAACAAGTATGTTTTGTACACTTGATTAAACCATAAAGTATTGTAGAGAATTAGGTTGTGAAATATTTATGTTATGTATATAATGTATCCATATGTAAGTATAAGTTATTCCTATGTTGAAACTTTTGTTTATATTATAGTATGTTGTATTCTATTTCTATACCATATGAAACACTCCATAGAAACATTTACTTTTCATATAGAGATAGGTGCAAAAATTCACTTTCTAGGATATTTGAAAAATATTAAACAAATGGATGTAAAGAGATTACCTAAGGTTATAATACAAGATGTATTAAATAAATAAATAAACATTTAGATGAAACAAAATGTTAAATGGATAAATAGATGAGTGTTTTTTTTTTGCTACATAACAAGGGGTTATACTCGGGTCCCCCACCCTTGACAAATCACAACTCTCTTCTTTAGAGCTTGAGAGTTTACAAATAGATTCACTTCTCATCTCAATTGAGATGTTATAGCTAGAAACCTACATCATTTTACATAAAATGTTTGAATTCTTGATTTTCATTTTTTGGATATTTTCAATTTTATGTATGAATACAAATATTCTAGAATTTAGCATCCTTGTTGACATTTTTCTATATCAGCCTTCACAATACCAAAACTTCACCTCTACAATCCATGCATTGCATCTTAGTAGAGTAATATTTCCAAAACATCGCACTATCATAGTCCGCTTTACCAAAGCTAGATTGCTAGTTTCCTTCTTGAATCACAAGTGCAACCACAAAAATTATAATAAATAATTTATAAGAAAACACATTAATGTTATAAAATAAAGCAGATATTACCAATGGAAAACATTAAAGTAAATCTTAATCATTATTTGATTAAGGCAATCAACATTTTCTTGTTAGTTTTAGCTAAACTTACTACTTCCTTTGACCAAGGAAAAGAGAATTTAACTTCATGATCCTCAATCAAAACCCCTCTATGGGCTAGCCTATCTGCACATTTGTTTCCTTCCCTTAATATAATGTGTAAACCCAATTTCTTCAAACTCTTTAACAAGATCTTGAATTTCTTCAATTATCTCTTGTATATTCCATTGAGGCTTTGCTTTCCTCAAAATTGTATTTATTACTATAAGTGAATCACCTTCCATCTATACTTCGTTCCATTTCATTTGTTTGCATATTTTCAACCCTTCTAAAGTCGTCCAAGCTTCAAATTCATTATTTGTCTTAAATCCACTATTGAAAGCATAATGAGATAAAATATCTCCTCTGTTATTTATAATTATTCCTCCTCCCGTTGGTCCAGGATTTTCTTTATATGCTTCATAAAAATTCAATTTGATCAACTCCACATTTGGTGGTTTCCATTTTATATTCTTTGTCTTCTTTTTGTTTGATAAATAAACGAAATTGATTTAATAGAATGCCCAAAAAACAAGGATATAAAATTCTATCTAGAAGAAAAGTTTAGGGCAACAATGTTGACAAAACTACTAGGAAGAAAGAAGGTGCCCTACCTTGTTAAGTTCAACCCCACACATAAGCAACATCAAAAAACATATATAGATGCAACTATAAAATGGAGAGTAGAGACATTCTTATAGCCCAATTGAGGAGTAGCTCACACCGACTAAAATATGAGACAAATAGACAAAAGAGTGGTAAAGATAAAATGAAATAAATATTACATACATATTGCACTTCAAGAAAAATGAAAAAAAAATACACTTTATCTTGGAAAGCTAGGAATAAATGCAGAGCCATCTTGGAGGAAAAGAAGGTAACCATGCTCTTACCCTTATAGTACAAGTCATGGTGAATGTCATCCAAGATAAAGTAGTTGTTGTTTGAGATATGGATATGGTTGTCTAAGATAAATATTCAATAAATAAAATCCATAACATTTAAGGAGAAACCCTTATTTTCTAAGAAAGATAATCCTTGCCATACAAGGAGGGGAATCCCTTGTCATTTGAGAAAGACAAATCCTTACTATTTGAGGAGGAGAAACCCTTGCCACCTGAGGAAGAGGAACCCTTACCATATGAGAAAGGTAAATCCTTGCCATCAAAGGAAAATAAATACTTGTCATTTGAGGAGGAAAAATCTTGCCATTTTAGAGGTAATACTTGTCATTTGAGGGTTAGCTATCTAGTTTAAAATAGCTAGGGATAGGATAAAATTCTTCAATGTTTAAGGAAAATACCTAGATGAAAAAACAATATTTTGAATAGGAAGTTCACGGAGGTTGAGATAGGAGACATTTTTCGTAGGACTGCCCAAACTGCCAAACTCGTTTTGGCCATATCTCACTCATCCGAACTCGGATTGAGCTGAAATTTTGAGGGTAGATGCCTGAAAAACCCTAGAACATCTCCACCAATTTTCATATCATTTGGAGCAACACAGATCCTAGCACATCCCTATGTGTGAACGATATATTTGGCAAGCGGCTATGCGAGGGTTTCATCTGGGTTGAGTGCAAGCAGCTCCAGAGGTTGGTTTTTAGGGCCTTCGGGCCCTAGCGGCCAATATTTTTGTGGTTTATGCTCAATATTTTAGTAGGAAATGTTGCAGGGGATACAATATGGGTTAGAAATTTGTCTTTCAATAGATCATACTGTGAACTTGAGTGACAACGACTTCCAATTTGTTGCACAAAAGAAAAGTGAAAACCATACCTTTCCACGGCGTCTAGGGCAAGGATTAAAGAGACCACGAAATAAGTTTCAAGCAGTTGATCAAAAAATGGCTCATATCTCAAGTGAATCTGGTGCTAAGGTGCACCCACAAAATAATTCTACTGTGAAAACCCCTGTCAAGGGTAAGAATTTTGAAGACTCGGTCCCAAAAATGAATTTTAGGGATGCCCTTCGTGGTGGACAGCCTCAGCCCAATGCTAATATCAATATTAGGGCTTCTCATAAACCTCTAAGAATGCCTAAGATTGATCCCGGAAAACAGAGTCGGGATGTCTTAAAGCGAGTGATGGAACTCCTATTGTTAAGCTTGATATGGGTAACATTCAGTTCGGCATTGAAGATTTGGAAAAAAGAGGACTAATTTGTCGGTTCGTGGGTTTTCGTTCAAGTCTATCCGCTTTCAAAGTCTAGGCTGCAAAAAGTTGGAAAACTAAAGGTGAGTTACAAATCTCTATTTATCCAAATGGTTATTTTCTTGTTTTATTTGCTAATAATGAAGATAGAGAGAAAACTTTTCAAGGGGGTCCTTGGTTTTTTGGAAGGGCGGGGCTTTTCATGAAGCCCTAGCATACTAAATTTAAAGCCGAAGAAGAGATGCCTTCTATAGCTCCCGTGTGGGTTAGACTCTTTGGCCTCCCTATTGAATTTTGGAATCCTACTATTTTTTCTTCAATTGGAAACTCTTTAGGAACTTTTATGATGATCGGTGATTGTACTCAAAATTTTGAACATATTATTTATGCTCGAATTTGTGTTTTAATGGATTTTGACAAACCCCTACCTAAAAAGATCACATTACAATTTGGGGAAGACACTTGGGAGCAAGTAGTGGACTATGAGAACATTCCTTTTCGTTGTAGAATTTGCCATGAATATGGTCATTTGGCTAGTGCTTGCCCAAATAAAATTCCTGATCAAAAGAAAGAAGATATAAACTCAGCAGGTTTCCAAATACCTAAGAAGAAGAACACTTAGAAAAAACCAGTAATGAAGGATCAATCAAAGTCATTTGCTAATATGTTTGAAATCCTTTCCACAAATGATGTCCCAAGTGAGGAAGAGGAAATAATGGAAACTGAAATCTTAGAAACACAATTTAAATATGAAGGAAAGAACTCGGAGACAAACCAACAAATCAAAGGTTTTCAACGAGAAAAAAAAAGGAGAAAATTTACACAAGAAAAACAATATTTCAAATGTCAAAACTTCAAATAATGGAGGTCCCAATATAGACTCCATTGAACCATCTAGTAAAATTTTGGCTGTGTATGAGCATTCTTCAAGGTTAGAAGCCATCTCGGATTCAATTGGAATAAGTCAAGAAACGAGGAAAAAAAATTGAAGATGGATTCTAATCAAAAAGTAGGTCGCAAGACCAATCAATATCATATGGTAAAAGAAGGTGAAAAGCTTGTAGAGGAAGGTAAGATTAATGCCCTTCCCAACATTTTTAGCCCTGGTATTAATGAAGATCATCACTTGGAATATTAGAGGACTCAAAGGGAGTCTTTCAAAACAAAATGAAATTAGAAGAATGATTCGGATAAATCATCCACATCTTGTTTTCCTTCAAGAAACAAAGATGTCAATGGAGGATATGGACTTAATTTCCAATAAAATTTGGGCAGTTGGAAAAGTGGTTTCCCTCAGTTCCCAAGGGACTTCGGGTGGCATTGCTTGTCTTTGGGACCCAAAAGAGGTAGTTATTCACCATATGGTTGGCAGTTGGGGTTTGTTGGCTATAGCTATTCAAAGTAGACATTCCAACCAGATTATGCTCTGCATTATTGTTTATGCCCGACTTCTTTGGAGGAAAAAAGAAGATAGTGGAAGGATATTACTCATATTATCTCTCATTTTCCTAAAGCTTGGATCTTGATCGGAGGAGATTTCAATACCATCCTCTCTCTGGATGAGAAAAGGGGGGAAATAGAAATTTGGACAAAAGTACTGACCTCATGAGCGAATATATTGCAAACCTCCATCTTGTGGATATCCAACCGAGATAATGGCCTTATGACTTGGTCTAACGAAGGCAAGGCTTAGCTTGTATAATGGAGAGATTGGATAGGTTTTTGCTCTCTAAAAATTTCTTAATCCATGGTCACATTCCTAAAGTGAAGACTCTTAATAATGTTGGTTCGGATCATTGGCCGGTCATGGTGGAAATGTGGAAAACCAATGTGAGTTTCTCTCCTTTTTGTTTTCAATTAATGTGGCTTAGAGACATTTCCTTCGGACCTCATGTGCAACAATGGTGGAAGGAAGGTAAACCTAGGCATGGGACTAAGATGTTCTGTTTTGCCAAAAGATTGCAATACATTAAATCCAAAATCAAGACTTGGAGCTGGAAAGAGTTTGGGGATGTTCATAAAAAAAAACATGAAGTTATTGCTCATCTTGAAAATTTGAATAAGAAAATCCATTTAGATGGCCTCACAGAGAAGAGAAGTGCAGATGAAATTAAACTCACAACTCAGTTAGAGGAATGGGAAAAAAGAGAAGAAATCTTATGGAAGCAAAAATCTAGAATTCAATGGCTCAAAGAAGGAGATCGAAACACAAATTTCTTCCACAAATCTCTTCTAGCTCGAAGATCTCACAACTTTATTTCTTCCTTAAAATCAGATTCTGGAGATGTTGTTTATACTTGGGATGGCATGAACTCTATTGTTGTTGATTACTTTTCCAATATTTTTGTTGCTACTCCTCTTGACTCAGCTTCACAACAAAATGTTCTTCAAGCAATCCCTTCTCTTATCACTTCGAGGAGAACTCTATTTTGACTTGCTCTTATTACTATCAATGAGCTTCAACAAGTAGTTTTTAAAATGCAAAAAGGGAAAACCCCAGGTCCTGATGGTTTTCCTATTGAGTTCTACCAAGAGTTATGGGATATCCTTCATGTTGATTTATTAGAGGTGGTGGAAGAAGCCAGGAAATCCAAAGAAATTTTGAAGGTTATCAATAAAACTTATATTACTCTTGTTCCAAAAGCTCAAGAGGTTGATCATATCTCAACTTTTAGACCTATTGCTTTATGTAATGTTCTTCTCAAAATTATTACTAAAATCATGGCGAAAAGGTTGAAGCCTCTTTTGCATAAGATTATTTCCCCAGAGCAAGGGGGATATGTGGAAGGACGTCAAATAGTAGATGAGATAGTTCTTGCTCAAGAAGCCATCCATTCCATGGATATGCAAAATTCTCCTTCTATGTTCATCCGGTTAGACTTATCCAAAGCTTATGACAGAGTGGATTGGCACTTCCTTATCAAAGTTTTGAGGCAATTTGGTTTCTCTAAGGATTGGATGGATTGGATTATGGGATGTATCTCTTCAGTTTCCTACTTAGTTCTTATCAATGGCGAGGCCTTCTCGGTCTTTCCCAGCTTCCCGGAGGTATTAGGCAAGGTGACCCGCTATCCCCTTATTTATTCATCATTCTTGTTGAATGCTTGGGTAGGACTATAACCAAAAAGAGGGAAAACAAAACCCTTGAGGGAGTTACCATTGCTCATGGAGCTAGACCTATCTCTCATCTTCAATTTGTGGATGACTCTACCCTTTTAGGTAAAGCTACGATTAAGGAAGCTTCTAATATTAAGCAAATCATTAGCTATTTTTCTAAGGCTATTGGGCGGTTGATCAATGAAGACAAATCTAAAGTTATTTTCTTTCACTGCTCTGCTAGACAGGAATCCATGGTCTTGGATAAATTAAGATATAAGAAGACCTCTCTTCCAATCACTTATTTAGGTATTCCCATAAATATTCAAAGGCAAAAAAATAAAGATTGGAATTGGTTGTTGGACAAAGTCAAGAAGAAAATTGGAAAGTGGACCAACAAGTGGCTTTCTTCAGGGGTAGAATCACCTTGGTAAAATCAGTCCTTCAAGCTATTCCTATTTATGTTTCTTCCGTTTTAAATATCCTAAAGCTTGTTCTTCGATAATTGGATCAAATCGAGTCATCGTTTCCTTTGGAGTGGTACTAAGGAGAAAAGAAAATGGGCCTTGGTGAAATGGGATACTTTATGTCTTCCTAAGAGTGAAGGGGGGTTAGGATTCCGGTCTTCAATTAATAACAACAAAGCTTTAGCTGCTAAATTATATTGGAGGATGTTGCATAACCCCAATGCTCTTTGGGCCAATAATCTCCGTGCTAAATATGCTGAGAACAAAAGTCCCGAAGACCTTGTTCGCTATCAACTTCCTACCAAAGGTTCTCCCATTTTAGCAGTTCTTAAGACTGGTGAGGATTTGATAAAGAAAAAATTATTTTGGATCATTCATAATGGTCAACATGCAAATTTTTGGACAGATTCTTGGGATGGTCACAAGCCTTTGATAACTCGGTTTCCGATTGGAGGCCTTGGATGGAGGAGCTTCAGTGAGCTAATTGGATAAAGGTGGCTAATTACTATCGATACCATACTGGTAATTCAAAGGTTGGTAGATATTGGATCCCTATTGAGGACTGGCCTATTCAAATCCTAGAAAGGCAAAGACAAGATATCCAAGGCATCCTTCATATGAGATCCCTCTCTTGGTCCCATGAAAAAGATTGTTTTGGATGGAACAACACTACTAAGGGTGAGTATTCGGTTGCTCAAGGTTATTTGACCTTATGCCATAATAATCCCAACCATTCTTCTGACATATTTTCTCAATTGTGGGCTCAAAAGCTCCGGCCTAAGGTGAGGTTCTTTAATTGGCTTTTATTGCATCGTAGGGTGCTTACTGGTGAGCAACTTATGAAGCGTGGTTTTCATGGCCCTTTTAGATGTGAAATGTGTGAAGAGAATGTAGAAAATATCAACCATATTTTTATTGAGTGTACTTTAGCCTCCGAGCTATGGAGGAGAATGGCAACTTTACTTGGCTTACGGTGGTCCAATTTTTTCACTTTTGAACAGACTTTGGAGGGATTGGCCTAATCAAGAGGGTGTTGATCATTTTATTAGGCGGTTAGTTTGGATGGGTTCTACCATTCTTCTTTGGAATATTTGGAATGAAAGGAACAACCAAATTTTTAATCAAGATAGGAAGGATATTCACTATATTTGGCAAAAGACCATAGCCAACTTAGTTGAATCGGTCCATCAACTCCTTAATCACCCCCAAAACTCCCACCAAAGATGGGATCAAGTGATGCAAAGATTGAAGATTAAACCTTCTAAGGGCAACCAACTTAAAGGGAATGTGAGTATTAGTAAGATGGATAGGACTAGAAATTGGCAACCTCCTCCTAAGGATTTTGGAAAAGTCAATACTGATGGAGCCTCTAGAGGGAACCCTGGAAAAGCTAGTGTGGGAGGAATTGGTAGACTTTCAGATGGCTCCCTGGTTTTTACTTTTCTTGAGAATTTGGGTATTCTTTCCAATAACCTTGCTGAGGGGTATGGTATCCTTAGAGGCCTTCAGGAGGCTACTAAGGTTGGATGGGAAAAGGTGTTAGTTGAGTCGACTCTCAACTTATGATTAATCTCTTGAAGACTCCTTCTAAGAATCATAAGGTGGATTGGAGAATAAAAAGAATTATTGAGAAGATTCGGTTAATCCAGGATGGGATTTTTGAAAGTTGATTACAATCATGTGGTCAGAGATCAAAACAAGAGTGCTTATGCTTTAGCTAATTGGGCTTTGGACAAAGGTGATCTTACTTGTTATGGCCACCCTCCTATATGGTGGGCTTCTCAAATTAGGGAAGCTCTTCTTTCTATCATTTCTTTGGATGGCTCCGGTTACGAAGGTACCTAGTTTCTTCTTGTTTTTTTTTTTGTTTCTCTTTGGTTCATTCAGTTTTTTTAGTTCCCTAGCTCATTCTATTCTTTATTTTGTTTCCTCTGTTGATTCTTGCATTAATAGTCTTCGGTCTAGATAGGTCATTGTTTTGTTCATTTTTTTTTCTTTTGTCTTCTTTGTTTTTTTGTTTAGTTTTTTAAGGTGGGTGGGTTCTTTTGTTTTGTTTTGTTTTTGTGTTCTTTGTGTTGTTCTTGTGTTTTTGTTGTTTTGTTTTTTTTTTTATGTTTTTTGTTATTGTTCTTGTGTTTTTTTCGTTCTTGTTCTTGGGTTTCTCTTTGTTTGTGTTATTTCATTTTTTTATGTGTGAGTGTTTTCTATGTTTTTTGTTTTTGTTTATTGTCTGTTGTTGGTTGTTTTTATTTTTATTTTATTTATTTTATTTTTTAGGTTTTGGTTGTGTTTATTTTTCATGTTTTTTTGGGTTATGTCTTTGTAGTGTTTTGTTGTTTTTGTCTTGTTTGTGTTTTGTTATGTGGTTCTTGTGTTTTTCTATGTGGTTTGTGTTGTGGTTTCTTTTATCTTATTGTGCGTGTTTGGTTGTGCTTTTGGTTTTGACACACTCAAGGAGCATGTTTTTTATTTTATTTTATTATTTTTGTTGTTATTTACTTTTTTTAATTTGGTTTTGTGTGTTTGTTTGCTCCTTGAGTATGTCAAAGGTGGTAGGCCAAGTCCGAGTCCTGGGCGTTTTTGGCGGAATGGATACCCCTGCCTCCTTGGGTCTTACCCGAAAGTGGCATCCCTTTTGGGATGTTTTCCACAAAAAAAAAAAAAAAAAAATAGCCAGGGAAGTGCATCAATAAGATTTGTGGTAATAAATAATAATTCTTCAAAAAGAAAAAAAAATGTCTTAGCATTGATTTTTCACATATACTTGTTTCTTTTAAAAACAAATATGATAACAATTTGCATTTAATGTTACTGGTGCTTTATGAGTGTGAAGTATGAGCCAACAACACATTGAGCTTAAAATGGAGGCAAATGAAGAGGATTCAAAAGCACTTGCTTACAAGCAAATTCAAATTAAAATCTTTGGTTTTATATGAAATACTTATAGTAGAAATAATCACTATATAGATACTCTTAATGATTCATATTATAGGATATTTGAAGAAAATTGAACAAACAAATGTAAGGAAGTCTCCTAAGATTGTAATAGGAGATCAAGTAATAAAAAATAAAAACACTTGAATTAAACAAAATGTCAAATGGATGAATAATTGGAGTATTGATTTAATAGAATGCCCAAACAACAACATGGATAAAAAATTATAAGAAAAAAGTAGGGCACTAATACCGACAATAGAGCTAGGAAGAATGAACGTGCACTACCTTGTGAAGCTCAACCCTATGCATGGGCATCTTCAAAAAGCTTAAGAAAATCTAAATATTAAATGGAGAGCAAAGATGCTTATAGCTCAACTCAAGACTAGCTCACATTCAAATATGAGACAAGTAAATGGAAAATACCTAATGAAAAATGAAAAGAAATAATATGTATCTATTGCACTTTAAGGGTAATGGAAATAGAGAAACACTTTATCTTGGAATGCAAAGCTTATAATAATATTCAAAATAGTTATACTAATACATAAACATTGGATTCTATGTCTAAATTGTTTGATGAAACAAGAATAGAGAAGCCAAGAGAATTTATTAGCAAGATTGACATGAAAAGATCAATTATTTAAAAAGAGAGATTGATGATTCAACTTTAAATAATCTTATTTCCTTCTAAAAAAACAAATGAGATAAACATATTATCTTTGATCACTAAGATTTGCTTTCATATAGGTTGTTTTGGCCTTATGGATGCTGAAAGCTTTCTACTTCTTCTATTCCAAGCACTCCCTTAAGCTTATATCATGATAACTAGGAATAAGATGATGATTATAATGAAGATCAAATACCTATTACTTATATATATATATATATATATATATATATATATATATTAAACTTTACATCAAAAGATCAATTCTTTAGGAAGAGAGATTGATGGTCCAACTTTAAATAATCTTATTTCCTTCTAAAGAGACAAATAAGATAAACATATTATCTTTGATCACAAAGATTTACTTTCCCATATGTTGTTTTGGCCTCATGAATGCTATAAGCTTTCTACTTCTTCTGTTCCAACCACTCCTTATGCTTATATCATGATAAATTATAAATAAAACGATGATTATAATGAAGATCAAACACCTACCACCTATATATCCACCTATATATGTTAAACTTTACTTTATTTAAACTTGTATTAAAAAAAAACGGCCATAATAAAATTAAACATCCACCAATCTTTACCCACTAAAATTCAACTTCAATACCTATTTATAAAATATCTTTATATTTTAAAAAAATATTATCACATAATCATGATTAATATTTAAATTTTATTATTTTATCCATTATTTAAACCTTATAAATAATAAAAATTTTCCCTTTTAAAAATGGAAACCCATTAAGTAGTCATTGATTCTTTCCCATGAATGAAAAACACTACCTTAAAATAAAGTTGAAAAGTAAGTTTTAACCTCCAAGAAGTCATACACCATACAAGAAAAAGTTTTAACCTCCTTGAAGTCATACACCATACAAGAAAATCCCCATAAAATCTGTGTTTATCCAATAATGTGTGGATTTGAAATGATCTTAGTGACGTCAATGATGACGGTATGAATCCCGAGCGATGACTATCAACACTAACGAGGTGGAATAGGTTTGTGTCAGTTACTAAAAATAGTGTGATTGTGACCAACTCTTTAATGTAATAAAAAAAATATGCCAAATACATGGAGACATAATTGGTTCTAAACATTAAGCACACCAATGATGAGAGTATGATTCCCGATTAATCCTATCAACAATAACTACGTGGAATAAATTTGTATCAATTACTAGGTAAAAAAAAAAAAAAAATTGTCATTCTTAGCAGGGAGCGGACGTAATTTGTTAGAGGATTTCCTGGCAGGTATTAATTTTGGAGTTCCTGGTAGATATTATTAAAATTGATAAGAAATTAAAAATTTCATCTTTTAATTTAGTATTATCATTTAAATATTTAAAATATTACTTTTAACCCTTATAGCGTAAAATTTTCTTTTTTTTCTTATTGAAACTAAAATCTAGATAGACGCTTAGCGAGATGTAGGTAGGTGGCGTTTAGGCAGCCTAGTCTCAAATGGCATAAGCTCTTATCCACTCGGTAATTCTCATCCTTATATCTGTGTTACCCTCAAAATCGAACTGAAGGAAGAAAGTCCGTCTCTGTTGCAGGGGGTGGCACAAACATATCCATAGCTGTATGCATACCCTTACTGATTTGCTGGCTGAGAATATTAAATGGCGAAGGGGATGGCCGCTGGCCCGGCTCTCAGATTGAAATTGAAAGTCGATCAATCAAAGGGTACAATATGCCACTCCAAGTCCAAGTCCGTGCTTTCAAACTGGAAAAATACGGCTCAGGTATTCAAACGGATTCACAGCTATAACAAATTTTAGTGAGGTGGATCATGTTGAATAGTTACTTGTAAGGACTGGACGCTTTTCATAATTGTAACAAATAATTGTTTAATCGATTAGTTTGTGTTGGTTACCGAATCAGTAGCAAGTTCTCGCATTTAAGGCTTTATAAGCATTTCCGAAAAATGTGTATGCTGGAAGGTTGTCTCTGTTTGGAGGAATCGTTAAACACAATTGGGAGCAATTGCTCAGAGACTTCATATCTTAAGTGGAAAAGACGTTGAGAAGTTTTAGGATGGCCACGAAATTCTGTTAAATCTTGCAATGGACACAGAATCTATGGAAGCTCAGGATACAACGTAAAGAACTCAATATAGGGATGAATCCAGGATAGAAGAGGAGAATGTGAGGGATTTTCAAATACCTCAAGATGCATGCCTAATATCTGTATAGATCTCGTTGTTCATAATAGTAAAAAAAAACCTTGTTGTTTAGGATTCCAATGGACTTAGAGGAGATGGCAGGTGTAGGTGATAGCATTGAATATAGAGTGCATGAATAATAAAACATGAGGCTGTAGTATCTAATGACATGATTGCTGTATTTTGTATCGATATGAGATAATAGACGTTTATGAAAGTACTATTAACTTTTGGGTTTGGGATTAGGTGTAGTTCTGCGAGTAATTACTACTGACATATTTACCTCTGTCTACTAAAGGAATATCTCATGTGATGGTCAGAGGTAGTGCTCTTTTTTCTCTCTCGAGATTGCTTTACATGCCTGTGGAAAACTTATTCAGTCTTTGTTGATAATTTCTTTCTAATGTGTGTAGCATTGCATTTCGTTTCAAGTATATCTACTCTCTCGGAAGATTGCTGCTTATGCCTGGTGGAGAACCTATTTACTTCCTGTTTAATGCATGTGATATTTATGCTATTCTCTGTTGATTCCTTTGTAACGAGTGTAAAGCACTGATGTCATCATTTCTCAACACAGGTTATTCTAGAAGTACTTCTAGAAGCATATTTTTATTTGCATTCTATTTATTACTGTACTACATTTCTGGCATAAAACAATCAATTGAAATTTTCATGCTACGGCTTTCAACTAACTACTCGCATAAATTGTCAATAAATAATAAACACAGACAATTCAAGGCACATTCCAAAACGTCATGACTTACTTGATACGGTTACAAAGACATTATGAAATAATTGTCTTGTCAAAGAAAAATACATTATTCGCATATGTTGTTTTGCATGAAGCATGTTATGTACACACTGCATATATGCAACTTAAGTCGAAGTAAAATAGCAAATCAAGGTTTGAGCTGAACTTGACTAGAAACCATCCAAAAGGCACACCTGTTTCTCAAAATGGTTCATAATGCAGGCTGTCCATCTCTCGTGCCAGTTGAGCCTCCTTAGTATGTTAAGTTAAAACCTCAAGCTTATTTCAATATGAGTCGCAGCTCAATTCTATCATAAATGCAGTAGCAGACTTTTACAGGAGGAAGATTTTTTTCTATTTCCTTTGTAGTGGGTTCAATACTGGTGGTGTAATTCTAATGAATGTTTGGTCTCCAGAAGCAACGTGGCCTTATGTTATAAGATCTGATCCTTTGTAAATGCATGTATTTGGAAAATACAGTCTTCTTCCCAATGCCAGAGTAGTTTTTACATAAAATAAACGACCTTGACGAATGCTATTTATAGCTCCCTTGCCTGTGAACTTTTCGTGTTGCCCATACCTTTATCGAAGTGTAACTTTAGTGTTCAATTTAGTCTAAAGGGTGCCCTTCAAGGGCCACATTGCCCTCTTCAAAAAGCAATATGCAATATGACTTCTATATTCTTCATAGCCCATCAGTGGATACCACCCTCTGGTATTTTGCTGTGGATACATGTTCTTGGGTTTCTGCCTACTATTGCCTTGGTTCTGTCAGATATATATCCCATACACGCTGTGCAGAACAACAGGTGAGGGTGTAACATGCATTTCTTCTTAGCTCCTCTGTAGACAGCAGCCTCTGCTTTTTTCTTTTCGCTGAGGATACATCTCCTTGGATTTCTGCCTGCTACTCCCTCAATTCTGTTAGATGTATATCCCATACACGCTGCACAGAACAAGGAGTGACTATATCACATGCAAATCTCCTTAGCCTCTCTGCAGACACCAGTCTCTAATGTTTTGCTGTGGATAAATGTGCTTGGGTTTCTGCTCACAATTTTCTCAGTTCTGTTGGATATATATACCATATGTGCTGTGTAGAAAAAGGAATGATGGTATAATATGCATTTCTCCCTAGCCGTTCGGTGGACGCTGGTCTTTGTAGTTTTGCTGTGAATACATGTGCTTGGTTCTCTTGCTACCCCCTTGGTTCCGTTAGATATATATCCCATGCACTCTGCACAGAACAGGGAGTTAGTGTATAACATGCATTTCTCCCTAGCCCCTCAGTGGACATCAGCCTCTCGTATTTTATGGTGGATACATGTGCTTGGGTTTCTGTCTGCTACTTCCTTGGTTTTGTTAGATGTATACCCCTGAGGGGCCTATGTTGAGCCCTAGCATCATTCACTCCATGGAGAACTGATCACCATTAAGGTCTCTTTTTGTCAATGTAATATTTGTATTGCTTTTTCTAGGGGCTTACTGGACCATTCCACTGAATATTAAAACATGTCACTAGTTTTCAAATTATAATGTCTTGAAAGCATTGATATTTATTGGCTTATTGGATTCATGCACCTTACCTTGGAAGTTTAACTTAAGCATATAATAAGATGTCAGTTAGAGCTTGTATTAATTTAAGGTCATTCACATTAAGTGCAAGATCTATTTTAACATAAGGATGCAACTGTAACATGTAAGCAACATCATTAATCTTTTCCATAATTATGAATGTTCTAGATTAACTTGTTGACAATCTGGCACACTTATCTAGATGAACCATTTGGCTTTACTATTAGACATGCTTTATTAAGAAGATGAAAAAGTCCTAAAGATGCTAATCCTAGTAATTTTTGACTTCACATTGCATTGTTTTCTTCAAATGTACAAGATGAGGCTTATATTTCTCTTCAAGTTACAAAGATGTTCTGCTGAGAGGAAGTCTCCTGATGGATGTTTCAGCTTCAAAGGAACCACTTTTGCACACCTTTTTGCTTTCTTGAGGTTGCTATCTGCCTTTTTTAGCAGTTACAGAAATCATGACCGAGGTATCTGTCTTGAATAGTTATGTTCTTCTCGTTTTCTGTATTGCTTGATTGCTTGAAAGTTTTGATTACATATTTAATCTAAAATTTTAGATTGGAGTTTAAATTGTGTTTGAACAAGTTGCTAGCAACTAGACCTTTTGGTGCCAGGGTTACAGTGTTAGTAATTATAAAGGGACCTATTAGCAGAACCCAGTGTAATGATTGATGTGATTTGAGTTATTTTGAAGTTGAGAGATAGAGGCAACTTTGAGGGATTTTTTTAAAAGTTTAGAATTTGGAGATCATAATCATTTTCATATTAGTAGGGAAAAAACACTTATGTGTAAAAGGAAAAAAAACTTACATACTCACTCATAGAATGAAGATTTCTTGAAAAAAAAAACCATAAATAGAGATAAGATACTTAACAAAACCACACAAGAAAACCATGTCTCCATCTAAACAGAAAAAAAACAAAAAAGAACATACATATTAAAGAAGACATACACATGCACATATACAGACACGCATAAGATTCTTGGAGAAAGCTAAAAAATAGAGCAAAACCTAACACATTACTAGAGAGAAAGCACCCTCCTTTTTTCCAAATTTTTTAAATCCTGGCAAAAGAAACACACATTGTTATAGATTCACATGTGTGACCACTGATATTTTTGAATCCTGTGGGAATTGCAGGCCATGTGGCAATTTTACATTTGGCTATATTGTCTTCTTGCAATCAAATACACACACACACACACACATATATATATATAGTTTTTAAGTTTTAACGTTCATGAGGCCATAGGCCATATGGGACAATGTGGTTGTCCAAGTGTTTATCCATCCATACCGAAGTATGGTGTACAATTCTACTCCCTTTTGGATTCAACCTTTGGACCTCTTATTCTGAGTTCCAAAGTATTAACCATTAGGCCCACTCAAGTTGTACTCCTTGTTGTTCATAGCCATTCCTCAAATGTAGAAGTTAAGAATAATGCCTGGGGACCTGTTGGTCACAAATCTGCCACAGGAAAGGATTTTGCATGTATGCGCGCCCTAGACCTGGACCAACATTGAAAGGCCGGAGGGAAGAGATGCCCTCCGTGCCAATCTCCGGAGAAAGGCCGGCTCCTATACTAAACTACTTGATGTTTTAAGATAAGAGTGCAGGAAAGAAATAAAAGGGATAGGGTAAGAAGTGTGAACAATTTGGTGGGAAAGAACCAACAACACGATTATCAACTAATAACTTGGAAAAGCAGCAATAAATACCAAGAATAATGCATAAATGAACATCACGCAAAGTTCCCTATGTATCCTCTGGAAGAGTTCCAGAATTCAACTATTCTCCCACGCCTAAATCCAGATTTCAGAATTACAGCGATTAAGAAAATAAATGAACGTAACAGAAACCACTAACCACAGGCGGCATAAAAGGAGTTTAACGCAATATTATCTCCCCTATGTATCCTTCAGGAGAATTCCAGGGTTCTGTCCCCAATTACACACCTAAATTCAGGATTCAGAATTACGGTATACAAACGAAGACAGAATAGCAGAAATAATCACAGAAGGCAGCATACAAGAGAGAAATAAGCCCAAAGTCTTTAATATCAATTGCAGAAACCAAGTTACAACAATTTTCTAGCAAGAGTTCCCCCCTTTTCTCATTACAATTCATGGGTTTTTATAGAGGACCCGACCCTCTAAGCCATCAATGCACAAAATCTGGAAGTACGCCCTCGAAAACCTGAGAAATCTGCTCTTGCTCCTCCCGTGACCGAGCTCTCACATCCTTTTCTACAATTAGCAGCTACGACCGCATTAACCGGGGAAATTTGCATTTATGGGCCGCCTGACTCGTCCTGACTTCTCCGGGTGCGGTGCTCGAGTTGCTGCTAGGTCCGTCGGGCTCTCCTCCTGCGACTGATATCTCTTTTCTGATTGCCAAAAATGGGCCCCGGGTCTTTCGGGCAAGTAAAACTTCATTTATGAAACACTTGATTGCCTCGAAAAGATACCCAGCCTTGGTGTGTGTGCCCTTGAAGAGCTTCGCTGAATTCCAGTTCGGGACCTTACTTCGCAACGGATGTGAGCCGAAGCGGGTCTGACCTCCTTAGATGGGTACTTCGCGCGAAGGAACTTCCAGAAACAGCTTCGCGAAGACCTTGTGCCGAAGCAGATATTCCTTCTCAAAACATGGCTCTCAATCTTTCATTGCTTCGCCGGAAAAATGGGTTGAAGGCTGCTTCGCAAGAGTCTTTGCCCGAAGTGGATGCTTCGCTGATGGGCTGCAAAAATGCTTCGCTGCGAACCTTCTTCAAAATGGCCGTTCGGGGGGTTTTCGGCCGAAGTACAATTTTGCCTTAGAATATTTCTCCGATTTTCAAAGGGCAACTAGGCTTCTAGTGAGGGAGCTTCGCACAAAAGTTGGCCGAAGCGGGTACTTCGCAGCGTTTCGGGGCGAAGCAAATCTTGCTGGGAGAAGCGGTTCGCCAGGGAAAGGGGCCGAAGCGGATGCTTCGCTTATGTTTCGGCGAAGCATTTTTCACACTTAGAGATTTCTTCATCGCTGCTCTGCCGCTTCGCAAAAACTGGGCCCGAAGCGAGTATCTTGGAAGCTTCGCTTGCGAAGCTCTCTCTAGGCCTTAGAAACTTTTGGGTATGCATTTTCATGTTCTTGTTTTCTCCCTGCGAAGCCTATAACTCCTGCTGATGTTGTGGGCGAAGCTTCTACATATGTGGCTTATTTACAAAGGGGGCAAAAATGATAGCCAAAATTGCTAAAATGTTGTTTACAACAATAACAAGAAAGAAAACAAACCAAGAAACCATTACAGAAATTTCAATTTTACTACCCCTCCAAGCAATGTGACAAAATTGTCAACATTCCTGGCGGCTCGCGGGGCAACGAGCTCGCCTCGGTGTGAGGACCCTTCAGCTTTCATCCATTGGGCCAAAGTTACCTCCAGACCCTTCTCCTTTCTGCTTCTCCTGTTCTGAGAATGCCTCATCAACTACCTCTTTTCCTCTTTCCTCCTCTTCACCGAGTGTCTGTTCAAGTGGCGGCGGTGGAAGGCGATCACGGATTCTCTCCATGGTTCGGCGAACATGGGCCCATGCTCCCTTCTGAAAAGGTTCCCGGTCTTGCAGTGCCTTAACCAGAACATGGAACCGATCAATCTGCCCAATATCAGCATACTTGGCTCTTGCGCTTAGGTCGTTCAAACAAGCCGCGATCCTGCAATACCTGAGAATAAAATCCGTAACCTGCCCTTCCGTGACTGGCTCCTTCCATTCATCAATTTCAGAAACATCACTTTCAAAGCTGAGCCAAGCTGGTTTTAATTCTTCTTTTGCCAAAAGATTTCCGTCATCGTCGGTGAAACTCGGGAAACCCAATTCTGAAAGGTTCTGGAAATATCCCAGAGAGGTACGCTGCTCCTGCTCAAACACATCCAAAAGTTGCTTCGCCTTCTGAGTTTTCCTCACCTTGGAGAAGAAGGCGCATACCGTGGCTTGGGCAGTGGACCAATCTCGGGCTGTCCGACTCATAGCTGTAACCTGCAAATCTTGGTACTTAATGCTTTGTACCTCAAAAGCTAAATCGAGCCGGCTTCTTATCTCCTGGATTACCTCATCCACTATTGGTCCCTTTTGCGCAGCAGCGTTCTGGGCTTCGGTGATGTACGACAATATTGAGAGGGCACTGGAGGCCCGGGATCTGAAATTTTTGAGCAAATGCGAGCGGATGTCTTTGATTCTGTTTCTGTCAAACAACTCTAAACTTTCCTTTTCATGCAACTGCAGTTGCATCTGCAAGATTCTCTCTTCAAACCCTTTGGCCCTTACTTCAGCTTCGGCCTGAATTTTGCTCTGATTTTCTACTTCGTTCTGCAGTTGTTCCATCTGTTGTTTCAAGGCATCCCTTTCCTGCTTCATTTGCTCGCATTGCTTCTGAGCATCTTCTAACAATGAGCGGGTTCTAGCTAGATCTTCTTCTAGCTTGACATTGGCGTTTTCTGCCTCACAGCGGCGCTGGTTGGCAATTCTTGCATGTGCGCGGAATGTTTCTATCCTTACATGCATGGATTCAGACTCATTATCAACGTCCATATATTCCAGGTCCTTGACCTTTTCTTGATACTCATAATCAGCAGAGGTCATTTCATCTAGGGGTTTTTGGACCTTGGGAATCTTCTTCACTTTATGCAATTTTCCACTTTTCAAATCGAATACCGCGCACTTCTCTTCTTTCGCCAAGGAACGTCCCCTCTTTCTCCTCGCCTCCTTGAGCATCTTGTCGGTGTTTTGCCGGGCTCGGATCAATTTCTCTGCTAGAGGGCTCTCCTTGATCATAGCTAATTCATTTTCTAATGAGGCTGGGTTAACAACCAAAGGGGTAAACAAGTATAATGACTGTATGGGTGAAACGTCGTCAGTGGATTTGGCGGCGGGTGTGGTGGGAGTTTTGGCTAGCGAAGCGATGGCATGAGTGGCTGTGGAGCGGGAGTCGGGGTTCGGAGGTGAGGTGTCACCTCCGGTCTGACCAAGTATTAACGGGATGGTGGCGTGGGCGAGCGAAGTGGTGGCTGCTGACACGTCCCGGCCTGACGACTCAGACGGAAGGGAAACACCCATGGGATTGGCGGGATCATGAGACAAATCCGTGACAACAAAGGAAACTACACGGGAGGGCGATTGCTCAACTGAACAAGTATTTATGGGAGAAGGCCCCGAGGGAACTTCGGCCGGGACTATTGTTGACACAACTTGAGAAACCAGAGTGGAAGAAGAGGAATGCGTACCTGCGTGCTCTAGTGATAGAGCAGAAGCGGCGAATTCCTGCGTGCTGGGTTCACTACCCTTCTCAGCTTCTACATTCTCAACATTTTCAACTTCTCCACCAACGTTTCCTTCATCTTGGAGGAATTCCTCCACATTAATGATGTCTACCTCGGCACTCTCCTCTGTCCTTTGGGACACTGTTTTTCCAACATCAACTTCCACCGAGCCTATTGCAGACTGTTCATTGGAAGCACCGGAAGGTCTGGTGCGAGGCCGCTTTGGATGAGGAGGAGGCATCTGGACCTGTTCAGGTCTCTTTCTCTTCTTTTTCTCCTCGACTCCTGCTGCTGCAATGGCCTTCCAACATCAACATTGGAACCTCCAACAGGCTCCTTAGGCGGCTCCTGGTGTGTTGCTACTGCTTCGTCTTCTTCTTCCTGTTCGGAATCATCAGCGATTCTCCTTGGGCTTTCGCCCGAACCTGGGGCACTGGGAGGAATGAAATCAGCAAAGGAGAGGGGTTGCCAAGATCCGGCATTAGCTACATAGAAAATAGCAAAGTCCTTATCCATTTCCAAGAGTCCGTATGACCTTTGCTTCCGGCGATGAACCCTCATCACCCACCATTCTTTCAATTGTGCCTCGCCCCAACTTCTTATTTCTCCCCTTAAATCATCTTTCATTTTCCTCCAAAACGCAGAATCTGGACTCGGGAAGGGGTGCCGAACGGGATCATACTCAACTTCTATAGTGTAAAATTCATGCCATGGGGGCAATGTCTTCATCCTTTCTAAGTGCCACTCTAAATCTCTGCCGGTGGGATTATTCCTCTGTTCCACTATCTCCGGTCGAGGGCAAACATGAAAGTTTTTGAATCTAAGATGGTCTCTCATTACCCCCAAGGGGTCATAGCACCATCGCTGCGGAATCTGCAGCAGACCGAAGTCGGCGAGTTTATCCTCCAGGTAGACATGTTGTTTCAGGGCGAAGACTTCTACGACTCCCATTTTGAAGGGGAAATCGCAAGTCGGAGCCCACTTTCGGCCGTGGCCGTAGATGACGTTTGTTGCGTCGCTCTGACGAGCAACCTCCAAAGCGAACTGGTATTCAGAAGGAAATACTGGTAGCAGGAAGGGTTTCCCCGTGAATCCAAACAGGCGGACGACAAGTCCCTGGGTCAATTGAAAAACATCTCCCTTCCTTTCATTAACTACCTTATCTCTAAGGTCCACAGGTACTCGAGGGCAAGAACCCTGCAATAATTGAAGAGCAGGTCCTAAAAATTGCTGGTTAAACGCATAATACGACTCCGTCCTCGCTAGGAGGGGAGTCCATTGATATACCGGCAGCGGTGCTCCATCCTTGCCGCTCGGAGTAATAGCAATATGAGGAAAATGCCTGTGGGTATGATAGAAAAAGAGCCAAACCAAGAAAGAGCAAGGTCCAAAATATTGGCCCGTTCCAACATTTTTTATACTAGCCAGCCGCGTATGCAAAGTCCGGGCCACCCATTCTGCCCAGTCAAAGAAAACCGGGTTCGTGTTTGGCCTTGATGGGTCTGGAGCATAAAACTCTCCTCGTGAAATGCATTCGGCCAGTGACACTTGCCAGGGATACACATCAGCATCTGTGGACAGGCCCGCGACCCACGCAATGATGGAAAAGATGTCCATACTCTTAAAATCCTTTAGAGGGCGAGGCATTTGCGGTAGCTTGCCCGAAGGGAGCCCATCCTTGAGACTTTCACTTAGGAATTTTACCATGTGGCTGGAAGTGTTGAATCTGTCCATTTGTTCGCTTAGAATGACATTGCGAACAAAATAACCTTTAGGTGGCCCTTGCAAGGGAGCGAAGGCTACCTGCACATCCTCCTTAAAAATTGTGAATAATTTATTACCCGCAGCATCCAGAACTTGTCTGGTGGAGGGTTGATAATTTCTGGCGATAGCACAGATCAACTCAGGACAGTGATGCGTCGGCGGAGTCAGGTACCAATATATCTGTGAGTAATATGCGGCAGCCCTCTTGTTTTCTGCAGATAATCGACTTCTCATGTAGTCGATGGTATATCGCAGCTCCGCGATGCTCTTTGAAAGTTCAGTGTCCTTTATTCTCTCCCACCCGTCAATGGGCGGTTCTGCAAGTTGCTCCTCCTCTGACTCCTCTCCTTCTTCCATGGGTTGTTTCTCAGGACGCAGGTTAAGATCAACTTTCTTAGGTCTATGCTTTTTCTCTTCCTTACTCTTTTTAACCTTCTCTGGGCCGACTGCTTCGGGCTCCTTCCTTTTCTCCTTCGAATTCTTCTTTCCCATTTTTGATTCTCAAGAGTAGCAGAAATTCGACGCGGAGAACGAGAAGAACGCAGAATTCTGGCGAGAGCTCCTACACTGTGCTTATCGGCGGGTAAACAGTTTTTTTGTTGCTAAAGCCTGGGTTTTATAGCTGCGAGTTAAACCCACCACCATTTATGGCACCTGCCAAAATTAAATTCAAAAATCAAACCGAAGAGATTGCCTTGTTTTTTGATTGGCTTTGCGGCGCGGGTGCACGCGGGTCGATGTACTTCGAGAACCTAGCCCGGCTTCGAAAATCTAATCTCCCCGCCACCTCGTACTTGGGCACGACTTTTAATCGTAACTACATTCTCTTGGGATGCGCTCCGCCACCTTTGCATTAATCCCGCACGTTTTGGACGTTCTCCTAGGCTGTCGCTGGCACACGTCTCAAGGCACGTTTTAAATGCTTCTTGTTTTGCGACTTATAGTTTGGCGAAGCTGATTTTGGCGCAAAATACTTCGCAGCGAACCTCAAACCACCCCCGGTCTTCTACACTTCGGACCCGAAGTTGTTTTCTCATGGGATCCAGGCTACCTTGCTGCCTCATCGGCCGCTTCGCGAAAGACTAGCCCCGAAGTGGGGATTGAGCTACCTTGGGAGCGAAGCGCGTCCCTTTGTTTCTATTACTTTTACAAGCAAAGCAATGGTTCGCAGATTTTTCCTTTTGAAGTTGCTTCGCTTAGCTTCCTTTTGCGAAGCATTTTCCATGCCTTTGTCGATTAGGGACTTTGGGGAAATATTTCCTCTTTCTCCTTCAGCGAAGCTTGCTGCCAAGCGCAGCAGTTTATATCGGGTTTCTCCCTTAGGATTCGGGCACTATGAGCCATTCTCCCTGTTGATTTTTTTTTTTTTTTTTTACATCTTGGCAACGAAAGTGCTTCGCAGCGAACTGACTCACATCAGCCACTTCGCGTGAAAAATTTCCGAAGGAGGTTTCCTTTTGACTTGACAAAGCCGAACTTTTAGCCGTGAGGTGAAACCTCATCGTTACAACGGCATGAGAATACAGTCTCTATCTAACTACATACTTAGCTTCTAGAAAGTCTTAAAACAAGGTATGTACAAGTATGAACAACAGTATATACAAGGATAGAAATTTTTAGAGAACCTTTTACCGATGGAAGGTCTTCAAGTGAAGACCGTTTACAGGAATCGGCAGAGTCTGGCCAGTTGCGTCTTTGAGAATGAAGGAGTTAGCCGAATTTACTTTGGCGATCTCGAACGGTCCTTCCCAGAACGCGTCCAGCTTATCATGATTGCCCGGCTTAACCTTCCACGAATCCCATTTCCACACCAAGTCTCCCACCTTAAATGTCCGGACGGAGGACTTTTTCCTGAACCAGTTTTGGGTGATCTGGGCATGCTTTGCGAAGTTTTGGTATGCCTTATCCCGATCTTCTTCTAACTGTAGTAATTGGGCTAGCCTGACTTCCATAGGACCGGATTCTGCTTCTTCATCATTTAACATCTTCAACGCAGGAATTTCTATATGGGTTGGCAGGACAGCCTCTTTGCCGTATACTAGGGCGTACGGGGAGGTTTTGATCGACTTCTTGATAGATATCCGATCAGCCCACAAGGCTTGATCTAAGAGAAGGTGCCAAGTCCTTTTGTTCTTGTCAATGAGCTTTCTCAACAACCTCAACAGGGTCTTATTCGTTGATTCTGCTAATCCATTACCTTGTGGATAGTAATTGGAGGTGACCTTGCGGTATATCCCATATTTGCAGGCGAATTCATTGATTTTGGCGCCTGTGAACCCAGGACCGTTATCCGTGACTATTGCTTCGGGGATGCCGAACCGGGTGATCAAGCCTTCTAGGAAAGTAATCACCGTTTCTTGATCAGCGTGCTTTGTGGGCACTGCTTCAGCCCATCTGGTGAAGTAATCGCTTGCCGTTAAGATGAATTTATGCCCTGCAGAGGAATTCGGAGAGATGACCCCCACGAAGTCCAATCCCCACTGTTGAAACGACGCTTCCACCTGTACCGGCTGGAGGGGCATGGGAGCGTTTTTGCTTCGGCCAACGAACT
The DNA here is from genome assembly GCA_028583015.1 of Wollemia nobilis. Taxonomy (NCBI): domain Eukaryota; kingdom Viridiplantae; phylum Streptophyta; class Pinopsida; order Araucariales; family Araucariaceae; genus Wollemia; species Wollemia nobilis. The sequence goes on along the minus strand of JAQPPZ010015824.1, from coordinate 24,784,181 downwards.
TCTGACATTGTTCGCATTTTCGGCAAACCGCAAAGGCGTCGGCGAAGAGCGTAGGCCAGGAGTAGCCAGCCCCGATTATCTTTAAAGCGAGGTTGTTCTTCCTGCGAAGTGGCCCCCTGATAACCCTGAGTGGAATTCACCAAGGACCCTTTTCTTATCGTCCTCCCTTATGCATCTTAGGAGAACACCATCAATATTTCGGTAGAACAGGCCTTCGGGGCGTAAAACGTAACGAAGGGACCGCAGCCTGAAGTGTCTTCGCTGCGAAGCATTCAAATGTGGAGGACACCTTCCAGTGTTGAAATATTCGACTATTTCACTGACCCAGTCCTTTTCATCTTCTTCTTGATTTGCGAAGCTTTCTTCTGCTGTTAAGTCATCCCATTGACAGGCTGTCACTTCGGCCGCGACACTCTTCGCAAGCTCTTGGCAAAGCGCACGACCGCGAACTAATTTTGTGGGTCGAATTTCAATATCAAATTCCTGTATTTTGTTGACCCAACCAGCCCTTTTGCTGCCCAACTCTCCTTGGATAATGAAGTTCCTCACGTCTGGATGGATAACAAACACTGTAACCCGACTTTGGGAGACAAAATGTTTGAACTTCCTCAGAGATTTCATGACAGCATGCACTTGTCGTTCTATGAAGTTGTATTTCTCCTCATGGGGTTGTATTACCTGACTTAAAAATGCGATGGGGCGTTCTTCGCCGTTTTCTCCCTTTTGCGTCAGGACTGCGGCGTAACTCTCAGGTTCCCCTACAACATACAAGATGAAATCCTTACTATAGTCAGGGTTAGTTAGAACGGGTGCCTGAGCGATTCGGGCCTTGATTTCCTCAAATGCTTCCCTTCTATTACCGGTCCAGATGAATTCTGCATCCTTTTTTAAAAGCTCAGACATCGGCTTGATGATTTGAGCGAAGTCTGGGACAAACTTCCTCACAAAATTTATTTGGCCAAAGAAGGACTGCAACCCTTTCTTATTCATCGGTAGCGGGAGCTTTAAGAGAGCCTCAACTCTATCGGGGTCTATTGCGAGCCCTTTCTCTGATATAAGATGTCCCAGTAATTTCCCTTCATTTACTGCAAATATGGACTTCTTCGGATTGATTGAGATACCAAATTCTCGGCATTTTTCAAATATTTGCTGTAAGTGTGAGGGATGGTCTTCTCTCTTCCGGGAAAAGACAGTCATGTCATCTAAATAAATGACGATAACCTTATTCAGCAGTTCGCCGAATGCTAGGTCCATAGCCCTCTGGAAGGTAGCTCCTGCGTTTGAAAGGCCGAACGACATTCGCTGGTAAGCGAATGTCCCCCACTTAGTAGTAAATGTTGTTTTATGTTGATCCCCATCTCTAACCCAAATCTGGTTATAGCCTGAAAAACCATCAAGTAGGGAAAAACGTTGGGCTCCAGCTACTGAGTGCAAGATTTGATCAATCTGCGGGAGAGGGTAGTGATCTTTTAGCGAAGCCTGATTTAGGTTGCGAAAGTCTACACATAGCCGAATGTCACCATTTTTCTTCCTGACGGGGACTAGATTGGCTACCCAGGAAGAATGCTTTATGGGATAAATGATCTTAGCTTCAAGCATTTTCAGAAGTTCGGCTTTCATCAGGGCTTCGATCTTCGGGTTGACAGGTCTTTGCCTCTGTCTGAAAGGTTTGACCCCTTCTTGCAGCTCGATTGTATGTTGAACCAATCGCCGGTCATAGCCTTTCAGATCTTGATAAGACCATGCCACTATATCGGGGTACCTTCTGCACAAAGATCGGATTTGTTCTAATTCAACCATGGTACAATCTGTTCCAACTTTTATCACTTTCCCGGATTCAAGCTCTAGATTTTGATATTGCCTAGCGTCAACTTTGATTCTGTGAGAAACCACTCTGTCGTTCTGATCGAACAGGCTCTCTAGAGTGATCAATCCTCTTGGAACATGGTTATTTTTTAACTGGACCAGTCCTTCATACTCCTCGTCCTTCAGGTTCCTTTCTTCAACAGTGGCTGCTTCTTGGACCAAGAAATTGATGATCTGTTCATCATTGTCGAAAACTTGCCAATGCATGTCCCTATCCGGCACAGAGGGCCTATAAATCATCCTCACGGCCTTGGGCTTGTGTACCATGTCGTCGGCTGGAGAATATCTAGCCGCGATGGAGGCCAAGACGTCAGCGTGTCTATTTTTCTCTCGTGGGATGGACTGCAGATTGAGTGACTCAAACTGTTCAAACAGGTCCCATACTCTGTTGCGATATGCTTTAAGATAATGCTTTTTGGAGATGCACTTGTTGGTGACCTGATTACATACCAATTCTGAATCTCCGAAGACTTGGAGATGTTTTATGCCTAATTTCTCTGCTTTCTTCAGTCCTAGGCATAAGGCTTCATACTCTGCTGCGTTGTTGGTGCAGCTCCAAACCAACCGGTAGCAATATTCTTTCTGCTCTCCAGATGGTGATACTAAAAGTATTCCTGCCCCGACGCCATTTTTGCATCGGGCGCCATCAAAGAATAATTTCCATAATTCCCCTTGGGCAGACACCTTATTCTCTGGCTTAATGTGTTTCTCTGGTTCTGTGATGGTATAACACCCTATTTCTGTCTCTATCATGGCATTGAAATCTGTCAATGAAAATTCATCTTCAGAATTCAGCTGTGCAAGCGATTCTTCCACTAAGTCCACTTGTTCTATTTCTTCGGCGATAGCGTGTACAGGACTATTGTTTTCTTCTTCGGACATCTTTTCTACGAGAAATGTAGAAGGTTTCTCGTTGTAAATTTTGACCTTCTTTCCCTTGAACGGGACCTCTAAATGTGAATAGTCCATGGACAGATATCCACCTAGCTTTGCTGTGAACTCCCTCGAAAGGCACATGCTAAAATAGGGCTCTAGATCCACAACTACCACCTCCTGTATTACCACAATCTGGGGCGCTTTGTGCAGTCGAATAGGTATATCTTTGATTACACCGACCGTTTTCACAGGAGTACCGTCCAGTTGGAGCACACCGTGGCTGCTTCGCGTGTACTCCATTCCTATTTCTTCGCAGACCGCTTTAGGCATGACGGTTGTTGCGGCCCCTGAATCAATCATACAGTTGTGGACAATATGCCCTTCCATTTGTAAGGATAGGTAGAATGGAGGAGGCCTGTTCTTTCCTGTTATTGACGTGGATAGGGTTTGCACTAGGGCAAGCGGCGCTGATTTCCTAGCTTTCGCGGACTTCAAGGACTCCTGCAACAGGTCCACTTGTCCTGGCAGCTGTAAAGCGTCGTATAGACTAATCTTGGCAGGGGTTCTCTTCAGTTCGTCCACGATGTTATACCCTATGAGGGCATGTACTTCGGGCTCCCTTTTAGCTTCGTACCTTGTACGATATTGCTCCGTGGCTTCGACTCTTTGTCGTTTAGTCAATGAAGGGAACTTAAGCTTTTCCCTGGCCTGTTCTTTGGTTTCGGCCTGAGGCGGGGCTGCGGAGGCCTGCTGGGTCTTCTCCTTTGCTGGCACAGGATGCGAAACTTTGTCTGGGGCCTTAACAGGTTGCTGCTCCTTTTCGCGGCGAGTATACACCTTCAAGGGAACCATTTGAGCTGCATCCACCTCCATTGGTCTTTTTCCCTCTCTAGTAAGAACTGAAACTTGTTCTTCTTCATCAACGACCAGGTCCTGATCCGCTTGTCTTATTATATTGACTTGACCGCTAGGGCTGCTCCCTGACAGTGTCTGCACATAATGCTGATGCAGCATACAGGTATTTTCTTCATGTGGGTCATTACATGTGGAACACCAATGCACATAATCCGAAGTGCTTGTCCCTTCGTCAATCACGGCATTCCTTGCTGATGACTTCCCCGGTTGAACCACTTGATCTTTGGTGAGCGCTGGTGGGGGATAAGACCTTCTGGGAAGAAATTCCTGCTGTGCTTGCTTCTTTTTCACGATAATCATGTCGTTGGACAAGGTCTGCACAGTGGAATTCAGAGATTGAACTTCCTGCAGTATTTTTGCCTGCATATCTTCAGCTTTGGGGGTTGGTGGCAATGGAGCCATCGTAGGTATCGGAGGCAAGGCAGGGTATTGAGGCGGAGCCGGTAACGCGGGGAATGCCGAAGGGACGGTGGGCTGTGGTGCTGAAAATGTCGGAAAATGCACTTGTGGAGTAACGATCTGGGTTACAACGGGGTTGGGGTTCCATGATGAGATGGGATATACAGGGGTTGTGGAGGTTTGCGAAGTAGCTGCACCTAGGTATTGTGTCTGCGGAAATTCCGGAAATATAGGCATCGACATTCTTTGAGGAAGCTTCCCCACAACTATCAAATCCATTTCCGCTTTCTGGGCTAGTTCATATAGTTCAGGGAAAGTATTCACATTCGAATACCTTACCATTACACTGATGTTAGGGTTGAGGGCCCTAAGGTAATAGTATGTTGCAGCTTCGTTGGCTGGCCGAAGTCCAGCAGGTACTCTTTGCCAAGTCCGAGCGAACCTCACATTGAAATCCGCAATCTCCTCCTGCGGGTGTCTCTGAATTGTTGTGAAGTGGTGCAAGAGGGAGGATGGGTCGACAGACTCATTGAAACCTCTCATCAGTTGTCCAGCTAATTGGTCCCAACTCGTTATAGTGCCCGGAGGTAAGGACCTATACCAATAGAGGAGCTTTCCTCGGAGAGACAAAACCAGAAGCTTCACCATCACCCTTTCTTCTGTGATGTCGTGTATCGCTGCCAGAGAAACTATATCTTGGATATGTTCCAGAGTTGTTTTCCCCGTGCCATCAAAGGTAGGGATCTTCTTCATTGCAGCAAGCGGAACCTGCCCTTGTCCCGCTAGGTTTAATGGTCCGGAAGAGTTCCATGCCGGGAACAATCTGGGCGGTTGTTGCTGCGGCGGCAGCTGCTGCTGCTGTTGTTGTTGTTGTTGTTGTGCCATGCTGGTGCCTAGATTCGGAAACACCGGAGTTCCCGAAGTTCGTTGTTGATGGCTAACTGAAACGGAGGCACTCGGATGATCGGGGGAGTTAGGAGGGTTTGGAGGAAGACTAGCCGCTGTACTATCTGAAGTTGGACCTTGTTCGTCAAAGGCAGCCTCTTGCGAGGACGTTCCACGTAAAAGTGATTCAGGGGTGACTAGTCTGGAGCGTTCCCCGAAGGCGTCAATATCAAGTTCAAAGAACTCGGTTTCTTCTCCACTATTCCTAACTCTCCATCTCGTTTGCATGAAGGCACGGATATTTTAGTACCGGTCTCTACGACTTTGAGATTCCCAGGTTGAACAGAGTCGCCAGATGCTAGAGTCTTCTGGTAATGAGATAAGCATCAGCTCTCACTACCACTCACAAGATGAGACTGACCGGGTCCCACCGGGCGTGCCAGAAACTGTTGGTCACAAATCTGCCACAGGAAAGGATTTTGCATGTATGCGCGCCCTAGACCTGGACCAACATTGAAAGGCCGGAGGGAAGAGATGCCCTCCGTGCCAATCTCCGGAGAAAGGCCGGCTCCTATACTAAACTACTTGATGTTTTAAGATAAGAGTGCAGGAAAGAAATAAAAGGGATAGGGTAAGAAGTGTGAACAATTTGGTGGGAAAGAACCAACAACACGATTATCAACTAATAACTTGGAACAGCAGCAATAAATACCAAGAATAATGCATAAATGAACATCACGCAAAGTTCCCTATGTATCCTCCTCGGAAGAGTTCCAGAATTCAACTATTCTCCCACGCCTAAATCCAGATTTCAGAATTACAGCGATTGAGAAAATAAATGAACGTAACAGAAACCACTAACCACAAGCGGCATAAAAGGAGTTTAACGCAATATTATCTCCCCTATGTATCCTTCAGGAGAATTCCAGGGTTCTGTCCCCAATTACACACCTAAATTCAGGATTCAGAATTACGGTATACAAACGAAGACAAAATAGCAGAAATAATCACAGAAGGCAGCATACAAGAGAGAAATAAGCCCAAAGTCTTTAATATCAATTGCAGAAACCAAGTTACAACAATTTTCTAGCAAGAGTTCCCCCCTTTTCTCATTACAATTCATGGGTTTTTATAGAGGACCCGACCCTCTAAGCCATCAATGCACAAAATCTGGAAGTACGCCCTCGAAAACCTGAGAAATCTGCTCTTGCTCCTCCCGTGACCGAGCTCTCACATCCTTTTCTACAATTAGCAGCTACGGCCGCATTAACCGGGGAAATTTGCATTTATGGGCCGCCTGACTCGTCCTGACTTCTCCGGGTGCGGTGCTCGAGTTGCTGCTAGGTCCGTCGGGCTCTCCTCCCTGCGACTGATATCTCTTTTCTGATTGCCAAAAATGGGCCCCGGGTCTTTCGGGCAAGTAAAACTTCATTTATGAAACACTTGATTGCCTCGAAAATATACCCAGCCTTGGTGTGTGTGCCCTTGAAGAGGGCGTTATTGAAAGGTTCGCTGAATTCCAGTTCGGGACCTTACTTCGCAACGGATGTGAGCCGAAGCGGGTCTGACCTCCTTAGATGGGTACTTCGCGCGAAGGAACTTCCAAAAACAGCTTCGCGAAGACCTTGTGCCGAAGCAGATATTCCTTCTCAAAACATGGCTCTCAATCTTTCATTGCTTCGCCGGAAAAATGGGTTGAAGGCTGCTTCGCAAGAGTCTTTGCCCGAAGTGGATGCTTCGCTGATGGGCTGCAAAAATGCTTCGCCGCGAACCTTCTTCAAAATGGCCGTTCGGGGGGTTTTCGGCCGAAGTACAATTTTGCCTTAGAATATTTCTCCGATTTTCAAAGGGCAACTAGGCTTCTAGTGAGGGAGCTTCGCACAAAAGTTGGCCGAAGCGGGTACTTCGCAACGTTTCGGGGCGAAGCAAATCTTGCTGGGAGAAGCGGTTCGCCAGGGAAAGGGGCCGAAGCGGATGCTTCGCTTATGTTTCGGCGAAGCATTTTTCACACTTAGAGATTTCTTCATCGCTGCTCTGCCGCTTCGCAAAAACTGGGCCCGAAGCGAGTATCTTGGAAGCTTCGCTTGCGAAGCTCTCTCTAGGCCTTAGAAACTTTTGGGTATGCATTTTCATGTTCTTGTTTTCTCCCTGCGAAGCCTATAACTCCTGCTGATGTTGTGGGCGAAGCTTCTACATATGTGGCTTATTTACAAAGGGGGCAAAAATGATAGCCAAAATTGCTAAAATGCTGTTTACAACAATAACAAGAAAGAAAACAAACCAAGAAACCATTACAGAAATATCAATTTTACTACCCCTCCAAGCAATGTGACAAAATTGTCAACAGGACCATCAGCATAAAAATAATTGGAAGGATAATTAGTGAAGCATCTAGTTGGTGGCCCCCTGTATTAGTGTTATTTTGTCTCTAATATAGGCTATAGCACATAGAATTTGAGCATAGTGTGAAAACAAATTCTATTTAAGAAATAATTTGCATAGTTCATATGAAGGTTTCTGTTTTGGCTTCACCCTTAATCATTATTTTTTTAATTGATTTTATGGGGTTGAAAGGGGCTCCACCTGTATTATGTCATGACCATTTTAATAGCTGAACAACCACATTATTATGGTACTGCAACAAGCCTTGTTGTCAGTCTGCCTTATTGCTTGAATGTCCATAACACTGCAGGGATTTGAACTCAGCTCATCCTCATATGCCTACTCCGCAATGCCTTGGACCATACGTAATCACTTAGTCTAGTTTATCATCTTTATTTTTCCTTCTTTATGAATTAAGGCTTAATCTGGTGATTTTTGTAAATTGGATTCCACCTCTGAAGTGCCTTCTTTGGTTGGTTTCAGGTAACAAGTGGAGCATATGCACCATTCTATGGTAGTACTGTGGTGTATAGCACTCATCGGTCACAAAGAGTGACTGTGAATCTTGGAATTCTAAATGTTTGCCATTTGAAGACTTGGTTCTTATCCAAGTTCCAAGTGCATAAGTTTTTTGAGCAACCTAGTCCAAAGAACAAGCTGTCCAGTTTAGAAATACGATCAGAAGACTCTAGATTGGGTTCTCCAGAATATGCATCGTCGCTGAAGCAGAAAAAGATTAAACTAAGCTCGCCATCAAGAATAGAAGGTTGGCATAAATTGGGTTGAAGTAGATGCTATTTCACTCTTTCCAAGTTGCAATGTTTCCAGATGCATCTGTACTAATATGAATGTCCTAAAAAAACCATGACTAGAGGCAAATGTACTTACAATACTAGATCACTGATAAACCAAGAGTTAGAAATGAAATATCATTTATGAGAAAATAAGTAAATCTAATTTTTCAGGAATCAATGTTACATTATGAATATATTGTCAAACTCTTGAAGATGTATAATGTAAGCAAATACAGGTGCATATGCATGCATACTTTAACATTTAATAGAAATGTCTAAATGTTTTGATATATGTACAGGCTTGCCTCTTGTGTGGGCAAATTCACTTTTTTAATGGAGAACTTATCAACTTCAATGACTAGTTTCTGATTCAAGATTACAAGTTTCCAAGATTATAATGGTGTCTCTAGAACTTGAATAGTGGTTCCCTCACATTCTAGGCATTGCTTACAACCACTCGAGCTGCCATTATGAGACAGAAATTTCTAAATTTTAAAAACAAGTAGGATGGTTATTTACTAAGGGTTTTGGAGTTACAATGGGCAGATAACTTGTCCACCTATTTAGGAAAATAAACCTTCTAGTTATGGTAATAAACAAGACAGTATAAAATGTTACACCATGGTATACAAGTTGGTTTCTGCCCACTATCAATATAAGTAGAGTACCATTGTACACTTCTGCCAAACCAACAGAAGGTATCCCCAGGACACATAAGATCCTTTAGTTGATACATGCATTCAAAGCAAAATAATCATAAAAGTTATATTTGCATTGATGATAAGATTCTGATTATTTCATTTTGTATGAAATATCTTTCAAATTGATACATCTATGTAGTTGAATTTCCTTGCAAAATAAATATTTTTTGATGAAAATATTTTGCCTGCTTTCCAACCATGTTGAATTATGATACAATTCATATTTTTTACTCAATCTGTATCTGATTGGAAATGACCACATGGTATTTGCATATGTTTTTAAGTTCTTCATGTCAGATTATCTTATTGAATGGCTGAGTTAACTTATTTCAAAACTTTTATAGAGATAAAGTAAAGTAGTTTTTAGCATCCATGAGGCCATAGGCCATATGGGATGATGCAGTTATCCAAGTGTATATCCACCCATATCAGAGTATGGTGTACAACCCTACCCCCTTTCCAATTTGAACCTTGGACCTCCTATTCAGCGTTTCAAAGTCTTAACCATTCGGCTCACTGAAGTTGTACATTGAGAGTTGAAAAAATTGTGATGGTCAATTTATTGACAAGGCCTGGAAAAAATCACGTCGACAATTAATGGGGTAAAACTCTGCAAATTTTAAAGAATAATAAAAAGTAACAAATCGGGGTGTGTTTTTGGAAATAACATCTGATTTTTTTCTCATCCCTTAGTCTTGTTTTTTTTGCAAATTTCACATTTTCCCCCTTTCACAAAAGTAAAACATAAAATTCACTAAGGTTAAATAAATTGCGACTTTGGAGATTTTTATTATGTTTTTCCAATTTTTGCAATACAACTTACAACATTTATGGCCTTCACAAGTTGGAATGGTGAAAAGATCCCCCCTTAATATTTGAGAAAGAAACACCTAATTGCATCATGTTTCACGCTGATTTGCCATCAATATTGTCTCTACAAATTGGATGATGCCACTTGTCACAAATAATTAGTTAATAGCAAGATATAGGAAGGAAAAAGTGTTTTACTCGATCAATTAGATGTTGCTTTCTCATCTTTCCACCATACATTGGAGCAATCTGGTAGGCCACATGGTGTTTAGACAATCAAGCAGATGGTGTCAGCAGTACCACTTGGATGAATGATCAGTACCTCGCATGCCAGCTTGTCTAGAGGGCATTTTTCAGAGGGTCATATTTGCTCAAAATGCTTGTGGAGGGGGGTAGTTGGGGCTTGAAGTCCTGACCTCTTTCACAGGGCAAGTGCCTTTGTAGTTGCACCATTGGTACACTTTAGACCAAAGGGGCTGTTCGTTGTTTTGAAGCTTTAGTACCTTCAATTCTCCCTCTTGCACATTGCTGCTCCTAAGCTCCTTTCCCTTTTGCGTTCTGCTCATGCACCAAACAAATTACGTACTCCTGTTAGGTGAAATTTTAGTGCCAAAATCTGAATTTTCAAATTTGAAATTGCACTAAGAGCAAATTGACTAGTCTTTCTAATCTGAATTTTCAAATTTGAAATTGCACTAAGAGCAAATTAACTAGTCTTTCTGTTGCAAAAGGAAAAAAATTCATAAATGGAACCGCACTTAATTTTTTGCACAGAATCCTGCAGTGCAATCGGATCTAAAAATGTAAGCAGTGTGCACAAGATACTGGGGATTTTTGGAATACTTTCCGAGGGTAATTTCTTGGGCAAAAGTGGCTCCTAAAGGTCTTCATCAAGACTTTAGGGCCTTAAAACCCTCACCAAGGAGTGGGAAAGATGGAACTAAAACTAATATAAAGTGTCAAATATATGATGACAAACTACTTCAAGCACCTCCAACATCCATGGAAACCCTTAAAGTTTCACAAAGTGTCTCAGTGATCCAAGTTCATGTAAGTAGTCAAACATATACTCTTCAGACAAACAACTATGGGATATGAATGCAACCACAACATGAAATGATTGCCAACACTTTCACAGACATTTTGCAACCAATGGATCAAAAGCAAGGGGAGTCAACCGTCAATACCCTATATCATGTTAAAAATTAGGCTATAATGAATTGATTGAATGACTAACTCCACAAAATATGAAACAAAAGAAGCTAGAAATATGAATATTCAGCAATGAGTACCAAAATACTTTTCTATAGCTTTAAGCCCAGAAAAAAGAATGATCACAACTTGATGACTGCATAGGTATTTACAATATACAATAGCTGGATAAAGCCTAAGCTAGTTGCAATACTTAAGTAGGTGAGTTATGCAATAAATTAACCCTCACCCTAAAATACATCGTAGAATGTCATATGTTAGTAACTCAAGGGCCCATAAGGCAGGTTCCCATCACATCAAATCTAGCATAGAGGTGATTATTGGTAGGGGATCCTATTTGTATAACATAGTAAGCAAGTCTAACTGATCTGGACAACATCTGGTCTGGTCCAGGTTTTTGGGCATGCTGGATTTGCAGGGTCCGCTTCAGCCTTGTCCATCTAAAATTAAATAAATCTAAACGTGATAAACAGATTTGGATGTTGTTGATATTTAATACTTGAAAGTTCATATCAATTCAAGCTTGGCCTTGAACCTTTAATGGATGTTATTATATATTTTACTTTACTGAAGTTTGAAACTCATACTTTTATCGCCCACTTATCATCTTCGCATATTTCCAAATTCGGCTCATGAATTATAGTAAAATTTTATATATTTTCATATATTACATCTTTATTCTCCCTCTCTTTCTATAAATATTTGTGTGTGTATTCCAAAACAGTTTTTTTTGAAATTTTTTGGAGATTCCAGATTTTTCAGATTTTCCTCTTGAACAAGTCGGATTTTTCAAGCCTGGTATCTATTTTGTTTAACAAACATCGCCAATCTGCTACAAAAGCACTAGAACTAATGTTAGAGTTGGTTCCAACTTTCCTTATGTGTTTAGCACCATTTTGTATGAAGGCTTTAGGTTGTTATGATGTAATTAGTTATAAAGCGTTATTATGATATGATGTCTTTGGGAAGGGTCATTTGGAATGTACAAAATTTTCTTGTATGGGTGATTGTAATGTCACATCATTATGTACGGGGCATATTATGTAATTTTAACATGTAATCTTGATTAAGCTTTAAAAAAAAAGAAAGGCTTTAATAAAATAATATGCCTTAGATTCCCTGCAATCTCTGTCTTATGGAATCAGAGACTTAAATGAGGAAATTGGAACAATTGAAGAAAACATAGACGATGTGCAAATCGTCGGCAAGGAGATGACAAGATACCAGTTGGAAATCACCAATAAAGAGATAAAGGAGACACAACAGAGATAGAGAGTATGTTAGAGCAGACAGATTCCCAAGAAGCTCACGTACAAAGCCTACTTGTAAAAATCCACACATAAAGGCCATTGATGAGAGAATAGGACAGGAGGAGCTCATTTGGTGACCCCATGAGGCTGAGATGTGGGACATGAAGAAGAAAACCCACAAAGAGGTTGAGATGAAGGACAATGAAAATCTACAATGCAGACAATATTTCACTGGGAGAATAAAAAAAGATGACCATTGAACAACAGAATTGCAGACCAAGCCATGCATAAGTCCATATGGAGCACTTGCAAGTTATGAGTGCAAGGAGTGAAAAAAAAGTAGACTACATCTAAATCATAGTGCAGAGACTGAGACTCCATCTAAACAATGCAGACCATGTGAATGATAGAGTTGAGGACTGGAACAACAAAGTAAAGAGTCTTGTGTCTGTGAACATCAAACAGGGAGTTTAGAGACTATGAATAGCAAGGATTTTTCCTGTTCCTTAAATTGCCTCTGAGTTCCAGAGGAAAAAGGGGTCTACCCTGACCTTAGAAATCACCCTATCGGTCCTGCTTTTGACATGGCTAGTCCCTTAAGACAACAGAGGGAAAATGAAATGCTTGATTCTCGTAGTAATTTCATTTAGCATTCCATCCCAACCATAAAGTCTCCTTGTGTTGAGAAAAAAGGCTATGGGGCATATCAATCTTCAACCCATATTTCTACAAGGTGGGTCTCCAGAGACCGGAACCCAGTTAAAAACCTACATGGCAATCTCCGTCACACCTTAGTGTAGGAGGAATTGTCCCAACGGATATGATAGTGCCATTTCCCTTCAACCTCTGGGAAAAGGAAGCATCTGATTTTTGCACAGAACAATAGAACATAGCAGTCCAGAGAGTCCCAACCATTAGAGCCTTTTGGTTGAATGAGAACAAAGAGACATGGCAGTCCAAAGAAGCTTAATCTTTTGATTGGAGGTACATTTTATTTACCTCTTTTTTTTAAGGATAGGAGCAGGTATGAATGTTTATGGGTATAAAGGAATTGATTCAAAAGAATATACTTTGCAAATCTTGGTCCATAGAACTAGGTATCAAAGTGGAACGGAATTCCATCATAATTTGAAAATCCTGGCCTTTGGCTATCCCTTGGCACTGTTGTCTCTCCAAAAAAATTGGAGTGCAATCTGAACTTTATTTTCAAGACTAAAACTGATATATTTAACCTGGCAGCATATAAAACTGTGTGCAGTAAGCTCTATATGTAAGAAATCTGTCTGCGATGGCAACTGCAACCTGTTGCTTTTGATATCCCAGTCAGTTACAATGTAAATGTAATCTCTGTGGGAGCTTTAAAAGTGTATTTGGGTATGAGCCATGGGTTATGCAGTTTTTTGCTATACATTTCTGCCAGCTGTGTTGTGTATTTTTGCTCTACTGTGAGAATCATGGTCAATGTTCAAAGCTTGTTTCTATCTGAATTCCAGAAACTCACCAAACAGAACTTTGACATAGAGTCATAAGACACTTATGATCTGTAAGTGTCAAGAAGTAGCTAGAGTAATGGCTGACCTTTGATCCTACTAAGTTTGACAAGCTACACAGAGAGGCTTTGCTCATTCTCAAGTTGTCCATATGAGACAAAATAATCCTTGAAGTGAGGAACACTACTTCTGTTGCTGTTTGGTGAAAAAGCATGCAGGATAAGTATCAGACCTTAGTGATTGTTTGGCTGCCATGGGGAAGAAAAGAGAGGAGGATATGGTTGCGCTGGTGTTGAATAGCCTAAGTTCATCCTAGGAAAATTTTGTAGAATCCTTAAATGTGTTGGCAGAAAGCCAAACTTTGGATTTTGAGAAAGTCTTATTTTTTCTGTTGCAAAAGGAATGTAAGTTAGCATAGTAGGACAAGCCTAGATCTGGAGGATCAAAGAGCGCCTCTGCCTGAAAACATAAATCTTGTCATCAATGGGAATTGAACATCAGTGTGCTCTTTGTGAGCCAAATATTCTCACTAGTTGGACTTTGACCACATGGGCTTCTTTAAGTAAGGTTCACCCATGGGATTGGAACATTGGCTTAGAGTGTGAAACTCCTGATTTCCCACTTCTTGCCTCAAGCGTACTGGGCTTGTTAAGGTTCACCCCATGGGATTGGAACCTTGGCTTATGGTCTGAAACTCCTCACCTCCCCGTGCTTAACACAAACCCATTGGACATTCTTTTAACAAACTATGTTATCATTGCACCCATAGAAATTGAACCTTGGTTCGCTTTTTGTAAGCCAAACATTCTTACCTGTTGGACTATAACTTGGACAATGAGAGATATATTATTTTTTTTAATATGTTATGTGTGGCTTCTGTTGGGGGCCACTCCCATCAAAATAATAAAACATTTACATTGCTGTCAAGTTATTTAAACCATATCCAGCTTGCCTTTTCATCAAAGATATTCTTCATTTGTCTTTTTATCAAATATATTCTTCAACTTCTTCAAACTGCTAAATTTTTGCAATGAACTCCTTGATATCATTTGCCATGTGTCCATTCTCATAACATTTGTGGCATTGGAATGCAATGTTTTCATAATCCACTTGTTGATCCCATTCTCTTGATTTGGATTTAATCTTAATGGATTATGGCAAAGGTTTTGAAACATCCATAGCAACACATCTGAGTATATACGACATGCTTTCACTCCTTAGTAGTTGGTACCTCATCATGCTCTCCTTAGGAACCATTATATCATGCTCGATCATCTCATCCTTGATAATCACTTCTTGTGTATCATCTGCTTCTTGGATTAAACTTATCATATATTTACTCTTTCTCTCATCTCAAGCTTCGGCATCCATACTTCCCATTAGGGATTTTAAATGACTTTCCTTCCATGCTACCTACCTTTTTCTCGTATGAATTCTTTGTCTTTTGAATTTTCACAAAGATCTGGAGCAAGAAAATATGAGGGCTCTTTAGTTGCACTTTCTTCCTATTTAGACTCTCCTTGCAAGAAAAAGTGAGGCTCACTCCCGACTCGCACTTGCCACCCATTATAGATATATTTTTATCTTTTTTTTTTTAAATTGGTTATATGGGATGCCTTTTTAAATAAAATTTGTGTAAAATTATAAAAGGAGGAGATTGGTGAAGTGAGATTACTGTTGTTGCCAATTTCATTGATTTATCATGATTATTTTCCCTCCCATTAGTATTGTAAATTATCCATATGATTTTGAAATTATCCTTGTGATTACCTTATTGATTCTAAAATTGAAAATTGGAGAACTTTGTAGAAGAGGAAAAAGGGAAAGGAGTAAGGCTGCATACAATCATTGGAATGGGGAGACCTTGTTGGGGTAAATTAACGACTCTACCTTGATTGTATGATTGTTGTTCTGTGCAGAGTTAAGCTCTGCTATTATTCTTGTTTGGTCTTGGGTGTTTGGGATTATATGGTGACATAGTCTACTGCCTCTCCATCCCAGGCTAGTGGGGTTGTAGTCACTTCCCTATACACCATGGATGTTATGGTCATGATTCCCCACAAGGCAGATGTGAATCTATTGGGAATGTAGGGAGAAAGGAGCCAACTTCCATGAGATTTGATTAGTGTATGCAAAAGACATCATCCCCCAAGGTAGACACGGGTCTACTGGGAGAGTTGGAGATAGTAGGGTGGGGGCCCTCCCTGAGATTAGCCATAGATTCACAGTCTTGGTGCCTCTCAGGGTGGATGAGGATTTATTGATTTGTGGATGCAGGAGGTAGGTGTGGCCCCCACTTGAGAGTTCACGATGGCCTTGCTATCCCATAGGACAAAAATGGATATGTATGTAGAGGATGGGCCATGATATTTATGTGATCATATATATATGATAATTTGATATTTATTCAAATCCCATGGCAATGGGCATGCATATGTACTTATGACATACCATACTTGATGGATGATGCCACCTCCGGGAGGAAGTAAGGAACCCTAGATACACCCAAAGCTACTAACTTGTTTGATTGTAGGTGGTGGACTACGTGGTCCATGCTAAGACATTGGAGGAGGTGGCCTCAACCCATTGACCACGTGGTTAGTCACCTACTGCTTATTTATTTGTTCCTTGTTCGTGCATTATTTATAAAAAATGTTCAGTTTTGTGTACTGTAATTCAGTTGCTTGTTTGATATTTTATTAAAGGGTAGTGCTAGGGAGGGCCACTATAGTATGATTATTACTTTACATGATTATAGTGATTGCCACAAGGATTGGAGAAAAAGGGATGTATAAACTTGTTTGTTTTGGTGAAGAAAGGTTGCATGCATTAGCTATGAATGACAATAGCAATGTACTTTGGTACCATTTGAATTGCCATTATCTTTCTCTACTTAGTTGAATTGATGTAGTTCACAGTTTGCCTTCCATTCAGAAAAGCAGGAAATATGTGTAGGATGCCTACCTAGGAAACAATATAGAAAAGCATTTGATGTTGGTCAAGCATGGTGTGCTAGATGCTGATATTTGTGGACCAATGAGAACATCCATAGTGTCAGGGGCAAGGTATTTTTCTTGCTAATGGATGTTTTTTTCTTGAAAACATGGGTTTATTTCTTGAAGAATAGGTCAAGGTTGTTTTGCTTAGTCTGTTCATTTCAAAAACTGAGTTGAAAAAGCAAAGTGATAAATATATAAGAGCTCTTAGGACAGATAATGGGAGCCAATTCACTTCTAAACATTTTTTTTCTTTAAGCAAAAGAGGGAATATAGAAGCAATTTACCTCCCTACACCCTACAACATAATGGCATATTGGAGAGGAAAAACAAGACAGTTGAAGAAATTGCTAGGTGCATGTTGTACAATAGGGCAGTTCCATATTGATATACAAAAGAAGCAATGAATACGATGATATATCTTCTTAACTGCAATCCTCGTAAAGCAGTTCAAAATCTCACTAAAAGGAGGTATGTTCAAGTAGAAAAGTCTTTGTTAGCCACCTTCATAATTTGGGTCTCAATATTTTTCACTTGATGCAATCAATAGTATTGAGACTTTGACTCATCTTGGACATAACAAGCCTTTTTTGTGGGGCTAGGACATGGCCTTGGGGCAAAGCTTGGGGAAAAACTTGACAATAACTCAACAATTAAAAAAAACAAAAACTCGCCCAAGGTCAAAGTGACTTCCTCAAGGTTGCTTGGCTTACATATCCATGAGTGCTTGTAGAGCTTGAGTCTCAACACTATGTTCCAATCTTTGCTTGGGTTTTTTGCATGGCCTTTGCAAATCTAGAATCTACAATGACTCCTCTATACCCTACGTTACAAACCCTAAGAGTGACCACTGTACCATCGCACAATTTTCACCTCATGGTGGTTTTTTGAACTTTCATTGTTTGAAACTTATTTCTTGTTGACACTTTTGTGATTGACGTCATTCGTGCTAGAAGGGTTATCAACATTCTAGTTGTTGACATCAATAACCGCCTCCAATGATGTAACCTTTACCTACGCCAATATTGCCTATAGCCTGCCCAAAGAATTTGAATGAAACCCTCGACTTACTCCTCTTTCTGGAAGGTGACCTGTCTTTGTTGTTTACACCTTGGTCTTGGGCAGCTTGCTTGGCTGTGCCCTTCTCCTAGATGGTAGGATCCACTTGCCAAATAACCTAGGGTTCTCACCAGATAGCTAACTCCATTTGTATAGTCTAGATAAGGTAATCTAGTTCTTGTCAGTTCTTGGATGACACCCTTCCACTTGGATTCTTGGATGACACACTCGGAGGCTTTGCTCCATCGGATGGCATGCTGAATTATGTATTTCACTTCTTGTCTTAAACAACATTCTTTACTTTTTTGGTGGCATGGTTCTTCCAACAAACGAGATGCATAGAATGGGTTACCTGCTAGATGATCTCCCCTTGGTTGCTTTCCTTCACCTAGATGGCATTGTCCTTGAAGTGTTTGATTGCACGTGCTTTCAATCGGACAACAATGGCTTCTTGCATAGTCTTCAATACTTGTTCGAGGGTGAGAACTACTAGGTATAAGTCATCTCTTGTTTGATGGCATGCTTCATTTGATGGATGAAATGAGGTATTTGGTTGACACCTTTAACCATATGTCCTCTCTATCTTGCAAAACTACAGGACTTTGGCAATTTGATTTTTAATCTAATATGACAATCATTCCAATATCCATTCAATGGCTCACGAGCATCCTCAATTGAGCCTACAACGATCAAGAACATGTGCAATCTCAGTTGACCTTGGCAGTTGACACCCAAAGAATAAGTAACCTCAATTGAACATAACATTCAGTTGATAAGGGTGTAAGAAACCTCGACCAAACCTCCAATCAAATCATTCGTCGAGGAGCATTTGCAACCTCAAATGAGCTTCACTATCAGCATTAAGATCATACCTTGCAAATGAGCTCCACTATCAGCATTAAGATCATACCATTGGTTGACTTATCAAGAAGCTGAGAAATATTAATTAAAAGCCTCACATTCAAATCACCCATTGGGGAGCATGGGCAACCTCAATTTAATCCCAAATAGGCATTAGGATCCTGAATAACCTCAATTGAACCCAATTGGCTATCATTGGGAAGCTTTAGAAACAAAACTAAACTCATGAATCAGTCATTAAGGAGCATATAACCTTTAACTAAATCCCATTGTCAAGTAGTAGAGAGCATGGACAACCTCAAATGCATTTGTTAATGAGGACATGAGCATCCTCAGCTGAAACAGCTGAAACTCTAAACATCATAAACCAATGTAGAATTGCATATATGGCATAACAATTCACTCATGACAGTCCAATTTGTCATCTATAATTTATTTACTAAATGCAATGGAATGATCAAATTGGTCAAACAGTCCACATACCTTGTTTTCTTTGTTCAATAGTAGATTTGATCTGTCGAGCAGATTTTTTATTTTTTCCTTTTTTGAGTCAGCAAAAGTATAGAAACTAAATTGGTCAATGCATCAAAGTAAAATAGTCAAATAAGTTAATGCAGCATATTATTTTGGTCAATTTAGCAAAACTTAGCCAAGCAAGACTTTTCTTGGTCAATAAAGCAGAAATTCAGTGAATGGACTGTTAGAATATATCATTGTCTTGGTCAATGGTCTAGTTCTTGATGTTGACATCAGCCATATGTTTTGACTTACATTTGTCATCAAAGTTAGTGCAGGCCAAAGAGAGAAAAAGAATCAATGATGTATTTCATATATGGGATTGAAACGGGCCCCACCTGTATTACATCATGACCACATAGTGGTATTACAACAGTTTGGCAATTATGCATGTATCACTTGGCAAGATTCAAATTTGGATCTCCTCCTTGAAAGTTGAGGAATATAACTGGTTGAGCTAATGCCATTTGATTTTCTTAAGGCTTACTCATGGGATCTGAAACTTTGTCTATGATGTGAAATTCTTCATTCCTGACCAATTGTGCTAAATCCCATGGGTAAAGTTAAGGTTCAACTATGATATTTGAATCTTGGTTTAAAATTGTGAAACTCTTCACTTCAAACCAATTGCTTTATACCCCATGGGCTTAATGTTAAGGTTCACCCATAGGATTGGAACCTTGGTTGCTGTTATGAAATTCTTCACTTCTGACAAATTGCCCCAAGCCCATAGGCGATGTATTGCATAAAGTTAGCCATGGAAGTTTTTAGATTTCCAGTCATTAGATGGTGCAGACTTGGTTGCCAAGTCTGACTAGTCAACGACATTAATTATTTAATAGTGAAATTGAATGCTGTGTCATTCCTATCAACTGGGATAATGATTAAAGTAGATAAGACATGTTATTATTGAAGCTTTTAATAAACATCTAGGCATATCACATCATTGGAAAATTACATACATTCACACAGAATAGGTTTTGTCCTTGATTTCTAGATGAGATATTATTTTTCAAAGTTCTTTTCCTTTCAAATTGATGCTTTTGTGATTATGTGCTTGGGAGCTATGTTGTTACAATGAATTCGCTTGAGCTCTCATTATAAATTCTTCATGGTGCTTGTTCCTATTTGTCTATAAAATTTCATAGAATTTGAGACAGTTGATGAGGTGAAGCCCTGCTCATTGTCATAACACGATGTTCAATAAGTGAAATTTGAGGAAGTAAACATTTTTTGGTTCTTTATATCAAGAGTAAGGCCTTTGTCTATTCCTTAAATATTCAAATGAACAAGTCCTAAATAGTGAATAGTGAAATGAAAAGCCATAATATTTCTAGTTAACGTAAGCCTTAAACAAGAGTCCTATAGGTGGCTAATTTGAATTTACCTCCTATAATGCACCTATTGTGATAGGGTGGTTGGAACATGGACTTTTTACTATGGAATATGTTTTCTACACGGAAACTTATGTAGTTGTAATGTATATTTTTTAATCATTCACTAAATTTGTTTGTGTTATGTGCTATTTGGGTTTCTATTTGAAGGATTTGAAGCTACATCAATAGTACCTCGAGGATTGATCTGCTGATGATTTGTGCTTTTCCTTGTATATGGATGTAGAATGGTATGCCTCAATGTGTAATCTCAACAAATGCAGTGACCAAACGCGTAATTGAAATTCCTTTTTTGCAGGGCTGATGCTTTGTGACCATATCATATTTATGTGGTTGAATGCCTGTTGATTGAGTTCTTGAGGGGGTGATATATTTAGTAATCCTGAGATAACTAGATATATATATTTTTTTGGTAATTAAGGGTCATTTCATTAATACCAGGTTTTAAAGGTTAACCCAAAACCTATTACAAAATACAGCCTTAAGCTGATATGGATCCTTGCCTTGTTAAGGACTACCTGTCCTTTACTATTCCTTGCCTTTCTAAGCCCTAGAAACGAGTGGGCTCGATACCCCTTACCCATACTAATAGCCCAACCATTAAGCTGACAGCATACTGTAAGAACACTATAGACCCCCAAACATCTTTCAAGACAATCTACAGAGCTATTAAGAACGATATCCCCACGAAGGACCCTTTCCTCAGTACAGACAGAAAACCAAAATTTGTCACGGATTAGAACAGAACAGCGCTGAGAAGCCAAAATTCCTCTGTACCAGGCGGCTGGATGGAGGAAGCGAAGTTTCCTCCTCATCATCATTCGAGCTCCTCATCCTCCTCTTCTTCATCCGAGTCCTGGACAAGTTCAGCCGGCTTTCCACCTTGATATCCTTCATTAAAAAACAGATTGGTGAGGGCTCCATGAAGCTCATTCATGTGCTGAATTATATTGCCCGTAGTGTCCCCACCTCAGACTTCATTGGCGGTCATTTTGCATTACTTCTTCCACATCATTGGGGACCCCTTGCTCCCACGTGACAAGTCCATCAGCGTCCACCCCTAAGTTGGCCAGCTTATCTGCCGTTTTATTGCCTTCCCGGAACACGTGTTGTGCCAGCTTGTCATTCCTAGCTTCAAAAAGGATCCTTGCCTCTTCTATGACTGATTTGATCCGCCACAAAGGTTTTTTCCCATTGGTTAGGAAGTTTATAATGTTCATTGAGTCCCCTTCAACTATTAGTTTGCCTTCGGTTTCCTGGGACATCTGCAGCCCTCTCCATAGGGCTCTTGCTTCCGCCTCATTGTTGGTCCTTCTTCCAAGCTGTTCAGAAAATGCCAGCACCAAGTTTCCTTGGTGGTCGCGAACCACTCCTCCAGCACCTGCTCTTCCAGGATTGTCCTTAGCTGCGCCGTCGAAATTGAGCTTGAACCACCCAACCGGGGGCGGGGTCCACTTCACACCTATTATGGGATTGGGCTTAATGACCAAGGGTTCCTCTTCCAAGGTAATATGTAGGGATTGAGCAAGCTGTTTTTCCCAGAGATGGTTATACTGAGCTTCATAGGGGATGATACCGACATTTTCACGAGCAAAGGCAAGGATCTTGTTGGTAATGGTTACGGGATCATGACTAGAACCCTTAAAGGCTCTGTGGTTTCTTTCTAACCAGACCTGCCATAGGAAATGGTGAAGGGAAATCTTCCACATGAACCTAAGCCTAAGGTTAGTAAAGGGGTTAGGCCATTATTGGAAGAGGTCAATGATGGAGGCCGGTCTGACCCACGAAATTCTAAAAGCTTGGAAAACCCCACCTAGAATATCATCTGCAATCGGACATTCAAGGAAGATATGGAGGGTGGATTCCCAGTTAGCCTTGCACAAATAACAACAATTAGCAATTATCATACCTTTCCTTAACATATTATCAATGGTGAGTATCCTCCCTTGGATCACTAGCCACGAAAAAAAGGATATTTTGGGGATGAGATTTTTGACCCACACCAACTGGGTCTGGAGGATGGGATCCTCAAGATCAATCATAAGCTTATAGGCGGATTTGACAGTGAAATACCCGCTCTCGGTTGCAGCCCACGTTACATGGTCCTCTCCACTTCTCATGGGAATGAATTTTTGGTGCAGGATATTTTGGATATCTTCTGACTCGGCTTCAAATCCCGGTATCCAGATTTGTTTCCATCTAAACGTTCCCCTATTCTGCATCATAAAATCAGCCACTTTCCTTCCTATGAGCTGATCAGTATAATCCTTGACCCTGGCTAGGTGTGGCAATTGAGAGAGAGCCTCCTCCCTGGCCCACCTATCATCCCAAAAGCTAATCTTTTGCCTGTTCCCTAAGATCCATCTCAGCCCTTTATTGATGACATTTATGCTGGTCAAGATTGTCTTCCAAAAAGCCGATCCTTTGTTTAGGATACTGTCCTTTAGAAAATCAATGCCTTGGAGGTATTTTCTTTTAATAATGGCAGTCCATTGGTTCTCCTCGTTGGTTATGTGACGCCACGCTTGCTTACCTAGCAGTGCTGTTGTAATAGACACCCCTGTTTGCTGCTCTGAAATAACTGAGGGTTTTTTCTTTGTTTCTGTTTTTGTAATGTCTGATTTTTTTTTTGCTTTTTCTGATGTTTTGCTAATAGGTATGCTATGCAATTTTTTTGGGGGTTTTTGTGCTTTATAATGTGTGAACATATACATAAAGAAAAACTCTAAATTGCATAAACATAAACTGGAATGAAACAAACTGAAACCCAACACCAAACAACATTATTTTATTCCATTTTCTGACCTGGAAATGCAAGTACAGGTCTGATACAAAATTCTGGAAATAAACCATACACAACTAAACATACCAAAATGCTCATAACTTCATCAAACGGGCTCCAAATGACATGCCATAAAATGCAACAATCTTGTACAAGCTAGGCGCCAATGTCTGGACAACAGACACCCGAAAGTTGACTGAATTTATTGCACACTTCCCCAAGGTAATGATACAACCTGCTAAAAAGGGTACGACCAACTCCAAGAACCCTCAAATCACACCACAAAACACTAAAATGAAGCACACCCAGATGAAAATGACCAAAAACTAGAAGACCCAGAAGATCTCCTCAAACACCCATTGAAGTTGCCGAAATCACAAACCCTACCGTTGCAAATCAAGCTCAAATCTGTGTCCCCTGAAGTAGAAACACCCAAAACTGACTAGGTGTAGACAGCAGTTCCAGACAACAGAAATGAGGAACTGACTGTGAAAATGTCCCAAGCAATTTTGAATGTATATAGCAAATGTGGATTTATGCTATTTTGTAATGCCATTTTGTATAAGGCATAGTGTTTGTTTAGTTTAATCAGCCAATCAGAAGAGAAAAGGATTAAATGCACAAAAGGACAAAATGGCCGCCATTTGGGTTAAGGCTAGTTAAGCCGCACGTCTAGTTAGTGTAGACGTCTAGCTAGTCGTACGTCTAAACTGTTAGTTAGACGTCTAACTAGTTGGTTGGGCAAACGGTTGGGTGGTTGGCGCAAGTAGTTGGGGAACCGCTCCTGCAGCCTTTAAATACCCCCCTTACTTTTGCATTGTATCTGTAACCTTCTGGAGATAATAAGACAGCGCTTGATCATATTGGTGTTATGCTGTGTATTGCAGATCGTGCTTGAGTGTTATTGCAGGTTGTGTTGTTAATGTTATGCAGGTTGAAGACTCTTCCTGGCAGGTTGTTTGCAGGTATTCGGGAGCAGAAGCCATGACAGCAGCCGTCTGACGTCTAGACGTCTGCACCCCAGACGTCCAGTCCCAGACGTCCAACCCCTAGACGCCTAAGTCCCAGACGTCTAGCTCCCAGACGTCCAGTTCCTAGACGTCTAGCCACCTGACGTCTTCCTTCCAGACGTCTCACCCCCTAGTCCAAGACGTCTAGCCTCCTGGCATCCCAGCCCCAGACGTCTAGTACCTAGACGTCTGGTTCCAGCCAACTGACAGATAGACTAGTCTGACGTCTGATCCCTCTGACGTCTGAGTTACCTTGTACCTCCGAGACCCCATGCTGATTCCTTGTCTCGTCTGTTCGATCGCCTCACCTCTCGTATCGGGAGTATACTCACCCTTGTCTACATTTGGCGCCGTTGCCTAAAAATCGAACTCCGAGTCTGAGAGGCATAAGTGACAAAGCTAATAGGTGAATGACTGATCGCAGGTTACAAGAAAGTACACAGGTACTGGTGCGAAGAAGTGCACGGCTGGCGAATTTAAGATCACGGGAGGCGACAGAGATCTCCCACCCGGACGTAGAGAGAGTCTGGAATCCTGAGGAGGAAGAGAGTACGAACATAGGAATACTGTCGGTGATTGTAGAAGACGAAGAGCAAATAGCGGAAGAAGTGCCCATCATTGAGGAAAGGACGGTGACACCCGAACCAGCGGGAGACGGTTGGCAAGAGGATACTGAAGGAGAAGACCTTGTATCTGAGCAACCACGCGAGGGTTCGTGGGGAGGGCGACCGGAACCAAGATTGGTATATTTGCGAAGGAGATCGCGGAATAGAGACCAATTGGAGTTGGGCATAACGTTATTTGGATATAACTTTGCACCATCAACAAGAGATGGACAACCAAATCGAACAACACAACCATCAACATCGAGTAATCCGGGACAAAACACAAATCAAATGGCAAGTATTGGTAGTAAGACAAGACAATGAAGTGCCCGCCTTTTTCAGAGTGAGGGAAAAGAAGACCCGTCAAGACACGTGGGAACTTGCATAACCATTTGGGGAGCAAATGGAGTCACGCAGGATACGGAATGGCTGCAACTGTTTCCAGCCACACTGCGTGGCATGGCGATTGACTGGTATTTGAAAAAGCAGAGTACACAGGCCTTTGTGCAATGGGAAGACTTGAGAAAAGCATTCATCGAAGAATTCCGACCATTAAGAGACGATACGGACATCATCACGGAACTATGCATAACAAAACAGAAACCCGATGAGGATGTCAAGAGTTACAATAGACGACTGAAGCAGTTAACTGATAAAATGGAAATGCCACCTGCCGACGGCATGGTGAAACGCTGGTTTCTGGATGGATTACTGGCAAAATACAGGAAAAAGATGAAGGCAATACCTTCCTCAACATATGAAGAAGCACTGGAGAAAGCAAAGAATTTCGAAAGCGAGAGTAAGCAGACGACTGTGGGGATTGGAGCACATATGAAGCATAATGAAGATTCCGACAGTGATGAAGAAGACAAAGTACAGAGCACAATCCACTCCTTTAAAAGGGAATTTGATAAAATTTTGAAAGAAGTCAAAGGAGATACTCGCAAAGACCGAAAAGAAATCTGGTGCTTGGACTGCAAGACGGAAGGACACACAAACGTCAACTTCCCAAAGACGACATATTGTAACATCTATGATATTGCAGGACATTCCATCGCAGATCGTCCATTCAACTTGAAAAGTAAACGACATCGACTATGACCATACAACAAGAAGAGCAGCCGAATGCAACAAGGAATGGACAAGGAGCTACAAGCGGGGGCTACCGAAATAATCGTAGAGGCGGCAGACAAGGAGGTCAAAGTCGACTGCAGTATGACTCTGACGGTCGACCTATCATCCAATGTCGGAATTGTCAGGAATGGGGACATTTTGCGAAGAACTGTTCAAAACCCCAGAATGCAAAAAGCAACAATACCAGTAACACCACACAAATGTGTAAGTGGTGTGGGCCAGGAAACCATACGGAGGCGAATTGCCCGAACAAAGCAAGTTCCAATGGGACTCATAATGTCAATTTGATTGGCATTGGGGAAGTGAGCCCAGTAACGGAGGAAAAGAAGGAGGTGTTGGTTGTGACAAGGGCACAGGCCAAAAAGATAGAGCAATACCCAAATCCTGCCCAAGAGAAGGAGCGGTGGCAGGAAGCCCAGGAGTTGATTCAGACAGAACTAGAGAAAGAGAAGCAGAATCGACTAGTTCTGGAGAAAGTGTTGAAGAGACCGGAGACGAGTAAGAAGGCATCGGTCGAAGGGTTGGTAGCGCAAGTACTGAACACAACGGTAGAGGTGAAGGTTGCGAACCTGTTCACCATAGTACCTGAGCTGTATGCTACGATCGGCGAAGTCATCAAGAGGAAGGATGAACCGCGACAGGTAGCAGCAATCAAACAAGAGCAATTCATAGACCCCACAATTCTAATGATAGAAGCAGGAAGGAGACCTGCTATGGTCCATATGGAGATTTTGGACCATAAACTAAGTCAAGTAATTGTGGACGGAGGAGGGTCTAGCGTGAACGTGATGCCGGAAAAGACATGGCGGACTATTGGGCAACCCGCCTTAAGATCTCCGAATTTCAAGTTGTATGGTGCTGATCAATACGGCATCGAAACAATTGGCGTTCTGATGAACCAAAAAATACGCATAGCAGAGCAGGACTTTGTCCTTGATTTTGTAATTATAGCTATGCGTAAGCCCGCATATGATGCATTGCTAGGACGCGGATGGTTGAGAACTGCGAAAGTCAACCATAACTGGGAGAAAGAGCGTCTATCCTTTAAACAGGGGCAGCACAAGTATGTGATTAATCTGAAGAATCAACAAGTGAGCCAGGACATCGCGACTTCAGATGACTCAGAATCTTCGTTATCCGAAGGCGAAACGGGGTATGAACCGGATGAAGGAGTGCTGCACTTGGAGGAATGCACAGAGGATGAGCAAGACCAGGATAAGGGTCTACTCCATTGGCAGATGGAGGATTACGAGGTATTCGCTCCTCAATGCCTATGCATCACTACGGAAGGTGAAACGCGGGAAGATAAGAAGAGAGAAACTGAAGAGGAAAACAAGAATAAGAGACAGACATCAGCAGAAAAGGATAAAGAGAGAGAGAAGTGGGTGTTTCCCAAAAACTTTGCAGAGTATACAATGGGGGAAGCAACTATTGATGTTAAGCCAGCCCACCCCATTGAGGTATTAAAAGCCGAGAGAGACCCTAAATCGATCAAGTACGAAGGACCAAAATGATTCAAGTAAACCTAGGAGAGGAAGATGAGAATAAGATGATTAAGTGTGGAGATGATTGGGATCCAATGCTCGAAGGCGACAACAATTAAGATCTTTATGAAGTATAAAGATGTTTTTGCCTGGACATATAAGGACCTAAAGGGAGTTCCACCCGAACTATGTGTACACAAGATTACGCTGATTGATGGAGCTCAACCTGTTAGGAGGCGACCATACAGGATGAACCCCAAGTACGCAGCTCGGGTGAACACGGAGATTGCGAAGATGCTGGATGCAGGCATAATTTTTAAAGTTACGACAAGCGAATGGGTGTCTCCCATCGTAATCACGCTCAAACGGGAAGCAGACAAAATCCGAATCTGCGTGGATTTCAGAAGTTTGAACGCCGTAACTATTAAGGACCCCTTCCCAATCCCATTCACAGACTCCATTCTAGAAGAGGTAGCAGGCCACGAGATATATTCATTTTTGGATGGATTCTCGGGGTACAACCAAATCAGCATTGCGGAGGAGGATAAGCTAAAGACAACCTTTGTGGTGGAGAACGGGATATACGCTTACAACCGAATGCCGTTTGGACTGTGCAATGCACCAACCACCTTCCAGAGAATCATCTTATACATCTTCGACAAGATGGCTACAGTGCAACTTCAAAGCCTTTTTGGATGACTGGTCACTCTATGGCCGGACGCAAGAACACTTAAAGGCATTAGAAGAGTGTATGGGACTATGCAGGAACGCCCGCATATCGCTGAATCCAGATAAGTGCGTCCTGATGGTGCCTTACGGAAAACTGCTAGGGCATATAGTGTGCCAACAGGGTTTGAAACCCGACCCGGACAAAATTCGGGTAGTACTGCTGATGGAGGAGCCACATGATGTGAGCTCAGTAAAGACCTTTTTGGGAACAATGGGGTACTACAGGAGGTTCATCCGGAACTATGCTCTCATGTCACACCCACTGGATGCTCTTACACGGAGGGGTGTCCCGTTTAGATGGACAGAAGAACACCAAGAAGCATTTGAGGGGTTGAAAGGACATTTGGTGAAGGCACCAATCCTAGTTTTTCCAGATTGGGAGAGGGAGTTTCATGTACATGTCGACGCCTCAAACTTTGCAATAGGATGTGCCTTGGCTCAGGAGGGCCAATTTGGGTTAGATCAGCCCATATATTTCGCAAGTCGGCTACTGTCCAGAGCCGAGAAAAACTACAATACAACAGAGAGGGAAGCATTGGGAATGGTGTATGCAGTGCAAAAGTTTAGACACTATTTATTGGCTAACCCATTTGCTTTCTATGTGGATCATCAGGCCCTGTTATACTTGATAAACAAGCCAACAATATACGGACGAGTAAGTCGATGGCTCGTCACCTTGCAGGAGTTCGTGTTTCGGATAGTCGTCAGACCAGGAAAGAAGCACGTAATAGCCGATCGCTTATCAAGGATACACTCCGACGAACCTCCAAAAGGAGGAATACCCGACGAATTCCCCGATGCGCAATTATTTGCGATCGTGCCATACCGGCATGGTACAAACACATAGGGGAATACCTATCGACAGGAGAGCCGCCGAAAGAAATGACGACGACAGTAACAAAGAAAAGTGATTGCAAAGTCAGCACCCTTCACCTTGATTGCAGGATTGCTTTACAAGATGGGGGAGGATCGGATTCTGCGAAGATGCATAATGGAGGACGAGGTTCAACAGACCTTGAAGGAGACACATGAGGGATTGGCAGGAGGACACATGGGACCAGATGCAACAAGCAAGGAAAGTGTTGTTGGCAGTGTCTATGGTGGCCCACCCTCTATCACGATGCGACAACTTTTGTCAAGGCATGTGATACGTGTCAGAGAACGGGGAAGCCATTGAAGAGGGACTTCATGCCTTTGCATCCGACACAACCTCAAGAACTCTTCGAGAGATGGGGGTTGGATTTTGTAGGTCCATTACGGACAAGTCGCAGAAGAAAATGCAGATATATTGTAGTCGCTACAGAATACCTCACGAAATGGGTGGAAGCTAGAGCCCTACCTGACAACTCGGCAAGAAGCACGACTCGTTTCTTGTACGAACAAGTGATCACCAGATTTGGGATACCCCTTCATCCGACAAGTGACAGAGGAGGCCATTTCGTGAACGAGATTATTCAGAACTTAACGAAGGAATTCAAGATTTTTCATTCCTTGTCCAATCCGTATTACCCAAGGGCGAACGGGCAAGCAGAGGCAACTAACAAAATCTTGGTTTCTATCATGTACAAGACATGCGGCGTGGAAGGAGCCGACCGGGAGGAACGATTACCAACAATACCGTGGGCGTACATGACTACTTTCAAACCAACAACGAACCATACACCCTTTCAGCTAATGTACGGGCAAGAAGCAAGTGGTACCGGTAGAGTTTTTGGTACCAAGCCTGAGGGTAGCAGCTGACAACCGACTAAGTGAAGAAGAGAGCGTCGGGGAGCGGCTGAAAGCATTGGTTCGACTAGGGGAGAAAAGGGTCATGGCACAGTGGGCAACGGAGATATCGCAGAAAAGGAGAAAATTCTGGCATGACAAGCATCTTCGGAAGATGGACCTAAAGGCTGGTGAATTGGTCCTCAAATATAATGGAAAAAGAGAGATCAAGCCTGGGAAATTGAAAACCTTATGGCTTGGACCCTTCCAAGTGGAAGAGGTATTGGAGAACGGGGCAGTCAGACTGAGGAAACTGGACGGAATAGTCTGCCCCGAAGCAATAAACGGTTCTAAACTGAAACTATACAGGCCCCATGTTCGGATAAACATGATCGGTTTAGAACAATCGTAGGGAAATCTCGGAACCAGGAGAGATGAATCAAATCCAGGTACTCAAACTCCAGACAATGACGAGCAGAGTGATGCTGTTCGGGAGGAGGGAAGTCATAACCTGGAATGGCTATTTGGAACCGAAGAAGGATCGGTAACTAGAAGAGGTGAACAACAACAGTTACAACAACCCGCTCCGAATAGCGAAGAGGAACAACTTCAGGTACCAATAGAAGTTGTCCTACAAATTCCGGGAGAAGGACAGAACGAAGAGGGGGCGAGAATTCTGCAACAAATGCAGTTGGAAACTCAGAGATTGCACGAAGAGCAAGTCATCCAGGAGTTGGAGACCACTATGGAGAGAATTGAAGAACGTCAGGAGGTACGCAGAGATGAATGGGCGGAACAGGAGGATGAAGAACGAAGGACTGAATCGGGCAACTCCCCAGCAAGCAGTCTATTTTCCTTACCCAATGCAGACCAAGGGGAGAGGGTGAGAGAGAAGGCAGTAGCATCAGACGACCAGTCCATGAGTTCATCCTCAAGCCACATTAAGGATAAGATTGAACTCCGAAGTTTCAGCAAACTCAGACGATGCAGGACTTGAAGAACAAGTGGAATCACTTGAAAGACCGAGGGTCCGGGAAGCAGGACAGAGTTCAACCGCCAATTACAGTAATAACAAGAGAAGAGATGGCAGCAATCAATTGGAGGGATGTCCAGGTAGCAACAGAGGGAACAAGAAAAAGAGGTTGGCAGGATAAATCAAGTAGTGATGAAAATCAACCTGATCCCGACATTCCCCAAGTAAGTCCCCAAAGAAGCCCACGACACCCGACTCATGATCAACGGACAAGAGTACGGTTTGCGATGAAACACAGTGATCGGGAGTGGAAGTTCTTCGTAAGAAGGACTCGAACATTGCTGACACAAGTACAGATGAAACAGCAGAATTGTCAGTACTTCGACGATTCAGAACTCCATATACCGCAGCCATGCAACATCCTACTGAACGCGAAGAAGTAGCCCGATACAGGCTAGCAGAATTGGACCTCAAGCGACACAGGAGGGAAGTGAGAAGGCTGGAACGTCGAGTCCATGAGACTTCCAATTGGCCCATATCTGCATATGAAAACGCGAACAATTCAAGTACTGACTTAGAATTTTCAGAACAATATCAGGTAGCCTTAGCACAATGTGCACCTCAGCGGCGCTTCGAGGAAGCCAGGTGGCGAAGGAGATTGCTAAGAGCGGACCGAAGGTTGCGAATTCTGCATAACGTAACCCCATAAAACCAACGCCAAGAAGGGAGTTCTCGGGCCGAACTCATTAATCAGGGCCGAAATAGAGGTATTTTGCGAAATCCGGAGGGTTCGTCAGAGCCACTCGGTGACCAAGACTTACCTGACCAAGGGAGGAGTGTGGTTAACCTCCATCCTAGTAACTGAAGTGGGAGAAATTCAACTCAGGATACCCCTAGGTCGACCAGACCACTTGCTGAACCGCAAGGTCCATCAGTGGGTATGGCCACAGCTAACCCATCACTACGTGCTCCCGAGGTTAGTCCTATGGGCCAACCTCAGCGAGCTTGTAGGAACCCAAGACGTCGTCAGGAACGATCGAGGGACCGACCGAATCTCGGGCAGTTGGGAGTACGACAACCCTACAATAGGGAGATTCGATCGGAAAGAGGCCGAGGCCACAGGAACCAGGTTCGAGGGAGGAGAGGAACCTGGAATGGGAATATTAATCCGGAACGAAGAAATCAAGTAAGAGTTGTTGAGCAACCGCGGAATGGCGAAATCCGAGGAAGAGGCAGAAGAGCCAGAAGAAATAACCGAAATCGGAGACCGCCGAGACCCCAACAGCCTGACCACAACATACTTGATCGACCAGAACATAGAAGGGAAATGTTTCATTACTTGGATGATTGTGTAATCATCCGGCGCCATGACGGAAGCACGGAACGGATTCCATGGCAGAGACATCCGGATCCCCCAGCAGTAGAACTGGCACATCAAAACCCTGTGAGTAGACCCTTGGAGGATGTAATTGAAGAATTTGATCCAAATACCGACAATCCAGACGAAAGAGAAATCCGTCTGGTAGAGGATTGGATGGAGCAAATACGGGTGGCGGCAGAAAGAAGCCGACAGAACACGGGACGTCAAGGAAGTAGGCACCAGTTGCCAGAACAAGGAGCCAGACAACAACCGGAAGCAGAGCAACTGGACTGGTGAATTGTACCAAGGAACAGAGTGAGACGTCCGGAGCAACCTCAGCCCGAAACTCGCCACAGACAAAGTAATCGTCGGAGACGACAAGAGTCGGATGAAGCAGAAACAGGGGGTGATGACGGTTTTAGCAGTTTCGACAGTCGAAGCCGTCATAGCAGGAATGAGATGCCAGATATCTTCGAAATCCGCGTCGGCATGGCTGTGCGGTTTAGTCGGAGATATTAAATGATCAAAAAAAAAAAAGAGACAAAATAGGGAAAAGACAAAACAACACCCCTAGACGTCTAAATTCCAGACGTCTAGCTAGGTGGCGTGCATAGAGGAGACGGTTGCTAGGTGGCGGTTGGAGAAACCGTTATGGCATGCATGAGAGGCTATAAAAAGAAGGTTAAACATCCATTTTCACCATTCCAAACAGTACGGATTCTTGAATTTGGACCGGAGAAGAAAATTCCGGAATTAGCCCCGAGTGTCTTGCGGTGGATTGATGCACAACCACTGGCAAAGAGGACTACACCAACGAAGAAGGTGAAAGTGAAGCAAATATGTCATAAACCACCGAGGCAGGAGAAGACGGTGACTGCTTCGGAAGGGGAGGATACCCAATGGTCGGGAAAGCAAACGGCCACGTAACGGACAGTTGCCCAATCACCGGAAATAGTACAAAGGAAGAAGAAGGGACGGTTTGATGAGCCACCCCCAACTCTCTCTAAAGATGCATTGCAAACCATTCAACGGAATTTAGAGACAACTCGCTCAATCCAAAGACAGTTAGAAACTCATCAGGGGTGGAGATGGATCTCAACATCCCTTCAGCCCTTCACAATCCGGCAGTAGGATCTAGTACAGTGGTCCACATCGGACCCACAGAGTATTTTGCAGAAGCGGCATTCCAGGTTGGTGCCAGCTCACCAAAGCCAGTTGGGGACTCACTGGTTAGACCAACTGCATTTGCGGCAACATTAGGGGCAGTATCAATTGACGAGCTATTTGCCGCAAATGAGGAAACACAATTAGGTAATCCTGGAGAGATTACCACACCTGCAATAGAGGGAAGCAGAATTTCGGAGGAAGCAAGAACTGCAGGACACTCACGGGAAGACCCTATCCAGGTGGAGGAAAGAGAAATATCACAAGGAGAGGTGGCTGAGATAGGGGGAGAACAACCTCCACCTAGGACCGATTCAGAGAACAGGGCAGAGCCGCAGATGAGCAGTCATAAGTCGGCAGCATCCAAGGGAAAAGAGGCAGTACAAGAGGAAGAGTAGGAGGAGGAACAAAAGGACCTATGGTCTCAAGTGTTTCAGGTACGGGTACCGAATTTTATGGACGTGTCAGACAACATGGATCAGCAAGCGGTTGACTGTTTTTCACAGTTAACGGAGATTATGGATAATATACGCTTGCAGTTTGAAGCAACTTGCATGGGCCATTGGAAGCAATGGCAAGGAATGATAGAGGGAGAGATGGAGAAACTGGTCAGTTGGGCAGCACAAGGACCATGGCGGAAGGGCATCTCAGAGATATATCAGGACACCCCATGGACTTTGTCCATTTCTGGATTGACCACAATGGAGGAGATTGCACAATTGCCAGAGAAGACACCTACTCTCTATCTGGAGCTAGCACGAGTGTATAAGTGTGGCCATAGCAACAGGAACCCTCAGCAACTTGCAGTACCAGGAGCACAGGTGGAAGTAGCTCCTGAACTATTATCGGTGTATGCACAAATGAATTTCATTGCCCATCTATTGTGTTGGTTGGAGGAAGGTTTGAAGTGTGTACACGCAGCTAAGAAAGCAGTTGATGAAGAACTGCGAACTGCTCTGGAGACAATACAGCGGAAGGAGACGCTCCTAGATGAAGGTATGAACAGGATAGACGGCATGAGAAGGGAACTTGATAAGCTACAAAAGACCATGGAGTGCCTTGGCATGCAACTGGAAGAGAAAACTCGACAGATCTCCCAGTTGGAGGCAGATAATTCCCAATTGACGAAGGCTAAAGAGTTATTGGTTAAGCAGACAACGGACTTAGCAGCACAGAAAAATCAGTCCGAGCTTGCATGGCAGAAGAAAGAAGTTTGGCAAAAGGAGCAGGCAAGCTTGAAGAAGGAACTGCAGCAGGCACGCCAAAGGGACGCAACTCTACAGCAGCGGTTAGCACAAAGAGCACCTTCGTCTTCTGGCTCAATGTCTGAACAACGGATGAAGGAGATCTTCAGGAAGAGGGAGACTGAGTTGTTGGATGCTCTCAAACAGACAGAAGATCGTGCTAACAACCTTGGGGTAGAATGTGCTAAGTTTTATAACTATACCAACCAACTCAAGGAGGAGAGAGAGTTGTTGAAGATGCAGATGAAGGAGTATGAAACTGTTATAGAGGCTGTCAACATTAAGAACCTAGTTCCACCTGAAGCAGAGACAGAGACCCCACATACCGAGCGGAGAAAGTCGCTGAGGACATCGACTTCTTCGAAGGGGAGGATAGATGTAGACAACAGTTCCAGACAGCAGAAATGAGGAACTGACTGTGAAAATGACCCAAGCAATTTTGAATGTATATAGCAAATGTGGACTTATGCTATTTTGTAATGCCATTTTGTATAAGGCATAGTGTTTGTTTAGTTTAATCAGCCAATCGAAGAGAAAAGGATTAAATGCACAAAAGGACAAAATGGCCGCCATTTGGGTTAAGGCTAGTTAAGCCAGACGTCTAGTTAGTGTAGACGTCTGGCTAGTCAGACGTCTAACTAGTTGGTTGGGCAAACGGTTGGGTGGTTGGCGCAGGTAGTTGGGGAACCGCTCCTGCAGCCTTTAAATACCCCCTTACTTTTGCATTGTAATCTCGTAACCTTCCGGAGATAATAAGACCGTGCTTGATCATATTGGTGTTATGTTGTGTATTGCAGATCGTGCTTGAGTGTTATTGCAGGTTGTGTTGTTAATGTTATGCAGGTTGAAGACTCTTCCTGGCAGGTTATTTGCAGGTATTCGGGAGAAGAAGCCATGACAGCAGCCGTCTGACGTCTCGACGTCTGCACCCCAGACGTCTAGACCTAGACGTCCAGCCCCTAGACGCCTAAGTCCCAGACGTCGAGCTCCTAGACGTCCAGTTCCTAGACGTCTAGTCCCAGACGTCTAGCCACCTAACGTCTTCCTTCCAGACGTCTCACCCTCCGACGTCTAGCCTCCTGGCATCCCAGCCCCAGACGTCTAGTACCCAGACGTCTGGTTCTAGCCAACTGACAGATAGACTAGTCTGACGTTTGATCCCTCTGACGTCTGAGTTACCTTGTACCTCCGAGACCCCATGCTGATTCCTTGTCTCGTCTGTTCGATCAGTTCACCTCTCGTATCGGGAGTATACTCACCCTTGTCTACACTAGGGAGGACCTTTAACCCCCGAAACCAGTGATACCAATGGAGGTTTTCGTCTCCAAAAGCCAAAGTCTGCAATTGCTGAAGCAAATTTGACAGAGTTCTGTTATGTTGCCGGAAAGAAGATGATGCAAATGAGCTCCAAAACTCCAATATAAACCCCATGCCTCATTTTTAGGTTTTTTGGGCTCCAAACACATTTCAAAATAATATTATTTTATTTCCTTAAGAACTCCTACGTCCCCCCCTTGGGATGTGCATCCACCCCCTTGGCCTAGTAGGACAACGTTGTTTTAAAAAAAACATAAAGTTACTTTTTTTTTAATTTTTTTTTTATCATTTGGCCCTTTTTAATTAAAAAGTAACTTTAATAACTTCCAAATATTTCGCCCAACCTTAGCAACTGAATAAATTCATCAAATAAGGCAACCCGAACACCGCAAATGTGGAATGAAGCGGACCAAAGCTGACATCGCCAAAATTAGCAGTTACTATAAATAGTAACTCCATCGAATCACCCAATAGAGCCCTCGGAAGGACTCAAAACTCCTTAGCACTAGTCTGAACAAAAACCGATAAAATTCATCACCACTGAACGTCTCAACTCCGACTTACTAAAAATAGTAAGTGGTGGAAGAAAGCTCCGAATCGCCTCTAGAAAGAGGCAGAGGAGAGCTGGTGAAGCACTGATCGCCAGGGAACAACCCACTTAGGGTTCCCAAACATCCCTATTTAGCCTATGGGAACCCAGGAATAGGCTAAATCACCACTGAACACTGACTGTCTAGAAAGGGGACATTACAATCCGCCCTTCCCAAAGATTGCTTGTCCTCAAGAAATACTCAAATATACCCCAGTCAACTGTCTGCTCCTGGCTGAGGTCACATAAAATACCTGGATCCCATAACAGCCTCAGAAAGAAACCACCACGCTGACGTTGCGCCACTCTGATCACAACAGTAAATCCACCGTGCTCAAATTGCACATAGTGCTCCTGCAACTCAGTAATAAGCTCATCCTCAAAATCTGAACTGGTATGCCTATAAGAACTAAGCTCTGTGTCATGAGACAACTCATGCAGAAGTAACTCAGCATGGTCTACTCCTGCACTCCTACTGATGAAAATGAAACTGAGCACCTGAGAAAGCATTACACTCAACAAAGAAGCAGGATACCCAGTAAATCTCACCATAGAGGCCCAACCAAAATGCAGATCAATCTCTATCAAGTAACTGGCAAGGTTGTGGACAACAAAGGTAGATCTGTAAATAATCATCCTGGGAATGCATCTGCCATCAGAATCGGAAAAATCCACACTGATACTCCATCTCCATGAGTCAAAATGATCATCCCAAGAGTACCAATACTCCCACTCAGCAATAATCATGAGAGTATCATCAAGAAATACATCAATCATCAGCATGAAATGATAGCCAACACCTACTCGGGATGCCCATAAATCCATCCAATAATGGATCATATTAGTTGCAATTCTTGTTGACCTCATGTTATACCAAAAATTAACCCCTCCAATAAGCTGAATGGTCTGAAAATGAAGTAATATACCGCTGTCCATGACTGAAATCATCATCTCATAATCTGATTTTTGATAAATCAGCATACCACAAAGAGTACATTTACCAAAAATCTGAAGCATGACAGCCAAAATACAAATACTAAACACATCCCAAGCTGAAATTACCTCCCAATTAATCAACAAATCTGCAATTCTCCAGTCTTGGCTCAGGATCTCTCTCCAATCCACTTGTATGAACACAAATAGATTCATAACATGGCTGCTCAAGGAGTGAACAGCAGCATACCTTTCATTCTTTTGGTCAACCAACTCCCAAGGCATGCACCAACCATCGTCCTCAATGCCCAAAAACACAAACATGCGATCCTGGGTGTGGAAACTCAACTCCCATGTGGCTCTATCATGCTGAGGTAGCTTTGTACTGATCATCAAAGGGACCTCACCAAAAGCGGATCTAGTGATAACCAAAGACCCAACGCTAGGTTCCTCCACCTCAACAACTCCCATAGAACCATAGAACTCCTCTACTTGAGGTGTACCACCAATACCAAACTCCATGCCAAAGAGCTCTGCAGGATCATAAACTGACATAGAAGGTGAATCAACACAAGGGTTGTCATCAATCATCTCAAAAGGAATGTTATGATATGAAAGCTCTGCATCCATGCTATGAAGCTCACTGCCTACACATCCATCCTCAAGCTCATGCGGATGTGGGCAACTTGGCTCCAAATGAAAATCCCTATGGAGCTCCTCAATGCCCTCAATCAATTGCTTGATCTCCATGTATCTTGCATCTGATTCTTGTTTCTTATTCATGGCTGCCATAGTTGATTGATTTTCAGCTTGCAAAAGAGAGTGGTGAGTTAGGCTAAGCTCAAGGCATAGCTCATCAATTTCTTTCTCCTTCTCTTGGTATGTGTTCAAGGTGTCTTCTGCAAACTTAACAGCCATATCTCTATCAGCAAGCAAGAGTAAAAAATCTGATTTGATTACCTGTAGAGCCTCTCTGATGGTGTGCAGATCGGAAAGAGTGACACCTCCCTGAACTCCCTGTTGTCGCTCTTCCCTTTGAACCTTCCAGTAAAGATCCTCAATGTAACTGTGCGTGCTATCAAGATGCGATAAGGCTGCCACAACTTGGTCTTCAGTGACTCTCATCTGGCTCTGCAAATGGTGTAGCTCACTATGCCTGTAATCATAATCAACCTCATGCAAAAATAAATCTGATTTATTTTCGAGATTCGCCTTCTCGAAATCAGCTACCTCATTGCCATCCTTTTTGCACGAATCCTGATAAGAAGTTGGAACATTATTGCAGTCAAAAAGAAATTCATCCCGCACAGGTTCTTCTTTGTATTCAGGTGTCAACACACCCGGATCCCATGGTACTAAGAGCTGATCACTTAATTCTGTCCCAACGTGCTCTTTTGGCTCCTCATGCGTGACTGTCTTTGTACGTAATTCACTCTGCAAGTCACCAAAGAAAATGAAACTATTCGGCATATTCACCTTAATAGGTTCAGTTTGGCAACTAAACCCACAACCGCCAACATGCACTAAATCTGAAAATGCATCATAATCAGCAATAAACCCATCATACACTGAATCATCATGGCTGTCCAAATCTTTGTCATGCTCTGAAATATCATGAGTGTACTCATCGGAAAGGGCTGCTATGAAACCTGTAACTTTGTCATCATGTCCTTTCTCTGCAATGGCGTTAGTAAACTCAACTAATTTGTCATCATATGCATCAACTTCTTTGGTCTCATCTAAGCAACTGGCAGACTTAGAAATTTCATTTGGTAGGTTCAAATCTGAAACCATGTCTGCTATTTGGTCTTTTTCCTCGTGCACAATTTCATCATCAAAAGTTGCATGCATGACTAAGGACTCATTTTGGCATTCGGTCATACATACCTCATGTGAAATGTCACTTCCTTCATCACATATTTCTGATCTGATTTTTTCTTCTGCAAATACCTTTGTTTTTTCAGCTTCATTATCATGGTGTCCTGATACTACGTTCAACCTTTCAGACTCTTCCCTTGCAAACTTCGGAAACAAATACCTTTTGAAGTCTGGATCCTTCATAATGTCAAAGATCTTTTGCATATCATGCTGAACTTCACCCCAAAACTTATAATCAACTGACGATGCCATCATGAGTTCAAACTTAACCACAGGCTGACAAGAAATGACTGCGCTCTGATACCACCGTAATAGACACCCCTGTTTGCTGCTCTGAAATAACTGAGGGTTTTTTCTTTGTTTCTGTTTTTGTAATGTCTGATTTTTTTTTTGTGCTTTTTCTGATGTTTTGCTGATAGGTATGATATGCAATTGTTTTGGGGTTTTTGTGCTTTATAATGTGTGAACATATGCATAAAGAAAAACTCTAAATTGCATAAACATAAACTGGAATGAAACAAACTGAAACCCAACACCAAACAACATTATTTTATTCAAATTTCTGACCTGGAAATGCAAGTACAAGTCTGATACAAAATTTTGGAAATAAACCATACACAACTGAACACACCAAAATGCTCATAACTTCATCAAACGGGCTCCGAATGACATGCTGTAAAATGCAACAATCTTGTACAAGCTAGGCGCCAATGTCTAGACAACAGACACACTCGAAAGTTGACTGAATTTATTGCACACTTCCCCAAGGTAATGGTACAGCCTGCTAAAAAGGGTACGACCAACTCCAAGAACCCTCAAATCACACCACAAAACACTAAAATGAAGCACACCCAGATGAAAATGACCAAAAACTAGAAGACCCAGAAGATCTCCTCAAACACCCACTGAAGTTGCCGAAATCACAAACCCTATCGCTGCAAATCAAGCTCAAATCTGTGTCCCCTGAAGTAGAAACACCCAGAACTGACTAGGGAGGACCTTTAACCCTCGAAACCAGTGATACCAATGGAGGTTTTCGTCTCCAAAAGCCAAAGTCTGCAATTGCTGAAGCAAATTTGATAGAGTTCTGTTATGTTGCTAGAAAGAAGATGATGCAAATGAGCTCCAAAACTCCAATATAAACCCCATGCCTCATTTTTAGGTTTTTTGGGCTCCAAACACATTTCAAAATAATATTATTTTATTGCCTTAAGAACTCCTACGTCCCCCTTGGGATGTGCATCCACCCCCTTGGCCTAGTAGGACAACGTTGTTTTAAAAAAAAACATAAAGTTACTTTTTTTTATTTTTTATTTTTTATTTTTTATATCATTTGGCCCTTTTTAATTAAAAAGTAACTTTAATAACTTCCAAATATTTCGCCCAACCTTAGCAACTGAATAAATTCATCAAATAAGGCAACTTGAACACTGCAAATGTGGAATGAAGCTGACCAAAGTTGACACTGCCAAAATTAGCAGTTACTATAAATAGTAACTCCATCAAAATCACCCAACAGAGCCCTCGGAAGGACTCAGAACTCCTTAGCACTACTCTGAACAAAAACCCATAAAATTCATCACCACTGAACGTCTCAGCTCCGACTTACTAAAAATAGTAAGTGGTGGAAGAAAGCTCCGAATCGCCTCTAGAAAGAGGTAGAGGAGAGCTGGTGAAGCACTGATCGCTAGGGAACAACCCACTTAGGGTTCCCAAACATCCCTATTTAGCCTATGGGAACCTAGGAATAGGCTAAATCACCACTGAACACTGACTTTCTGGAAAGGGGACATTACAACTGTGTTCAACTGAGATACTCTTCTCAGGCCTAACCCCCCATTCTCCTTAGGTCTGCATACCTTACTCCACCCAACTAGGTGTATTCTCTTTTTTTCCTCCGACCCTGACCAGAGGAAGTTCTTTTGAAGCTGTTCAATCTTTTGGTATACCTTAGTTGGGGCCTTAAAAACGGATAAAAAATACACGGGGATGCTCTAAAGGGAGGCCATAGTGAGGGTAGCTTTACCTGCCTGAGACAGAAAGAGCCCTTTCCAACCAACCAGTTTCTTTTGAATTCTTTCTACCACATTGTCCCACATTGATTTTCCTGGGGAGCTTGTAAATAGGGGAAGACCTAGGTAAGAAGTAGGGAGAGCAGCAATTGAACATCCCAAAATCCTAGCTATCCTGACCTGCCTTGGAAAGGGGGTGTTGAGGAAGTAAATTTTTCTCTTGAGGAAGTTCACCTTCTGCCCAACCGCCTCCTCATAAAGCTTTAGAATGCGCTTTATCCTTCTAGCTTCAACTATTGACGCCTGGGTCAACATAAGGGTATCATCAACAAACTGTTGGTGGGTTACCGGATTGGTAAGGGAGGTGGCTTTAATCCCAAAGATCAGACCTGCGTTGCAGGCTGTTTTTATAGTAATTCCTAGAGCCTCCGCCACAATAATGAACAACATTGGACTGATCGGATCCCCTTGTCTGAGGCCTCTAAGGCTTTGGAAATACTCTGCTGTCGTACCGTTTACAACGACAGAGAACCAAGGCTTGAGAATACATCCTTTGATAAGTCTTACCCACTGAGGATGGAGACCAAATTTCAGAAGAAATGCAATCAAAAAATCCCAGTTGATGCGGTCAAAGACTTTATTCATGTCAAGCTTTAGGGCAAAGGTTGCCTTCTTAGTTTGGCTTGCAGTGTGAAGAGCTTCATGGACTGTAATCACCCCATCAAGAATTGATCTTCCCTGAACCGAGCTCCCTTGACAAGGATCAATCATAAGGGGCAAGATTCCTTTCATCCTGTTAGCTATGGCTTTAGTAAGGATTTTGTAGGACATTGCATAGACTGATTGCTCTGAAATCTGCCATCGTTTTGAGGGCCGGGCCCTTAGGAATCGATGCAATGAAAGTAGAATTAAATCCTCTAGGGATGTGTTTTGAAGCCTGGAACTCCTTGACCGTCGAGATTACATCCTCCCCAACAATGTCCCAGAAAACCTGGTAGAAATGAGGAGGGAATCCATCAGGACCTTGGGCCTTATCAGGTTCCATGTTGAACAAAGAATTTCTGATTTCCTCCTCTATGAAGGGAGCTAGAAGTTTGGCATTGGTGGCCCCATCTATGACACTAGGAATGAATTGGAGGAGAGTCTCCTTGGCTTCCTCTTGGCATTGGGTTTCATCCCCAAGGAGGGAGCTGAAATAACTAACTTCTTCTCTGATCTCAATTAAGTCTTGAGTTTTGGATCCATCAGCTCTAGTCAACTCTCTGATCTTATTATTACTTGTATTTCTCAGGGTAGTGATATGAAATTTTTTTGAATTCGAGTCGCCATCCTTCAACCATAAAGCCCTGGATTTTTGCCTCCAATAGGTTTCCTCACAAGCCAGAATATTATGATATTCCGAAAGCTTAATTTGCTCCTCTGTTCTTATTGTTTCATTATAAATGCCGTTTTGAATCCTGTTGTCAATAGCCTTCAGACTTTCTCCCACTCGTTTCTTGTTCTCAAACAGGTTCCCAAAAACATCCTTATTCCAGATTCTCAGGTTTTCCTTCACTGATTTCAACTTTTGGGCTAACTTAAAAGCTGAGCTGTCCTGAATGGGTTGTTGCCACCAGCTTTTGATTCTTTCCTTCAGGTCTGGATGTTTGATCCACATTGACTGAAAGCGAAAGGGTTTCTTAAAGGAGTTAGCTTGCGGGACCTCCAATAAAATGGGGTTATGATCTGACGCAATTTTGGGAAGAGCTTGCAGAGTGGAGTCTCCAAAAACTGTGACAACTTCTTTTGACAGAAAGAACCTGTCTAACCTTTCCTGAATAAGCTGGCTTCCTATCCTATGGTTGCTCCAAGTAAACTTAGCCCCTCTTAGCCTCACATCCATCAGCTCGTTAGAATTGACAAACTCATTAAATTCTTCCATGCTCCTTGTTGGAAGCCCAACCCTTCCCTTTTTGTCTGAAGGGTATAAGGGAGTATTGAAATCTCCTGCTACCATCCAGGGAATATCATGAAAGACTGCGTTCAAGTGGCTCAGATATTCCCACAATGAGGTTCTTCCTTGAATTGAATTGGGTGCATACACATTTGACACAATCCACGATCTATTCTTGTCAATGTCATGAAAAAACACACTTAACACCCTGTCATCATCCTGAATAATGCTGCCTTCCACACTCCTAGAATCCCATAGCACCATGAGTCCTCTTGAAGCTCCTCTTGCCTGCTTGAAAACCAAATCTCCTTGACTCCATATTTTTTTTGCTGCTATTTTCGATTGGGCTTCATCTGTTTTTGTTTCTTGTAAGAGAATAATGGTTGGTTTGTATTGCCTTCTTATTGAACTGACCACCCTGTGGGTCGGTGGGCCATTTAGGCCTCTCACATTCCATGAGAGTACCTTCATTTGGATTGTTTGGGATTTTTTCCCGTCCCCCTTCCTTGGGGAGTTTGCCTAATTTGTTATCATCTTGACCTGGGATAACCTGTTGTATTAGTGTTTTTTGTTTTCCACTTGCCACTTCGTTGTCAGTCCTCAATCTATTTTGTTCAGCATTAGACATCCTTCCCCTATTTTTACCACTACCGTAATCAATTGGGGATTTTGTTGTGCTTCTGGTCTGTTTTGGGCTAAAATGAGGAGGTACAATCTGTTGAAGGACTGGACTAGAACACTCTTCTGGCCTGTTTGTTCCTACCATTTCAGTCCTTGATTCTAACTCTTCCGTCCTTATCCTATATTCTCCACAATTCTGCTGTGAACCTTCTTGAAAGTTTGCAGGGCTTTTGGTTATGATATTGGAAGGACCCGATTCCTTTGATCCTATCTCCTCCATCCTTTTCCTATATTCCTCGGGGGTGTGCTTTAATCCTTCCCCGATGGTTTGGGAGTCTTTTAGTTTTGATTTTGGAAGGACCCGATATGGACGGGGATTCTAAAGTTTCTGGTAATTCAACCTGAAGGATTCCGTCCTCGCCTATCTCCCCTTCTACCGTCAGGTCAGCAAGAACTTTAAACTTATTTGAACCCGGGATTCTAGGGCTTACCTGATTTTCCTGCTCGTTGGTGATTTGTTGCTTTCCTTTCTCCTGGGGTTGAGCCTGGTTGTCCTGTTCCTGGTAAATATTGTTGTTCTTGGCCGGCCTATACCCTCCTCTGCCTGTTGGTCCTCCCGTGGATTGGTTCCTGGGGTATGCTTTGCCATTTGTCCTTTTGCCTTCTGTCCTCTGAGCTTCTCTGCTAGCTACCAGACTTGGACATTGATTTCGCAGGTGACCTTGAGTTTTGCATTCTATGCAAAATGCTTGCTTATTTTCATATTCCACCGGCTGTTTTCTCAGATATTCTCCATAGCCCAGTTCTACGAAGGTTGGCAGTTCGGAATCTAAGTCTGCGTTGACACAGATCCTTGCATGCGTCATCCTTGTCCTTGCCAGGGTTGAATGGTCAATGGCAACCAACTCCCCAATGGCTCTGGCAATCCCTTGCAACCAGTACTCATTAAAAAACTGAGCGGGAAGGTTTGGCAGGCCTACTAGTGGAAACTCCTCCAGGGATAAAAACGGACCCACAGCATTCGCAGGTGCCATAATCCGGTTGTTCTCAGGTATGAGGGGTGGGAGTGAATGAAAATCACTCTTTTTGCCTTTTAGGGTTTCT
Source organism: Wollemia nobilis (assembly GCA_028583015.1). Classification (NCBI taxonomy): domain Eukaryota; kingdom Viridiplantae; phylum Streptophyta; class Pinopsida; order Araucariales; family Araucariaceae; genus Wollemia; species Wollemia nobilis. The sequence goes on along the minus strand of JAQPPZ010015824.1, from coordinate 24,739,196 downwards.
ACAAAGGATAGACCTCTTCTGGGACCCGCAATACTCTGCTAGGTCCATTTTTCCGGGTCTTTGTCAGGGGGTTCGGGTCCTCGTACCTTTTCAACTTGCTTGTGGACGAGCCCCTGTCCCCTTCCAGAGACAGTCGACCTGCCTGCCTCTGGATCCTCACCTGCCGCCTGCTCGAGGTTCCCGCCCGAAACCTTCGAACCTCCTCTGCCTTCACTGTTCCCGCTGCTCCATCGCTCACACATTTGTTTTTTCCTTTAACATGTGTAAACCAAATTTCTTCAAACTAAGTAGCAAGGTCTTGTATTTCCACAATTGTCTCTTGTATGCTCCATAGAGCTTTAGCTTTCCTCAAAATTGTATTTATTATTATTAGTGAATAACCTTGGGGATAACTAGATATATGTTTACTATCCCTAATATGCTTTATGAGAATAATTAATTATATTTATGAATTAAAAATAAATAAATAATTTTGTTCTATGAATCAAAGATAAATTGACCCATAGATCTCAACTTACTTGAATTAATTATATGCCTTATTAATTATTGAATGGAATGGGTGCATCGAATAACACTCATCTATTTCTCACAAGGGCATTTTTTTCCTTTGTAAACAAGCTTGGTTTGGCTGTTAAGGTTCATATTCTTTCTAGTGGAAATAGGTTTATTTGTGCCTGTAGTATCTAAGCTACTCCCTTCTAATTCCAAGGAACTAGCCATAGAAAATGAATTTTGCAAACCTAGGAAGAACATTGCAAAACAACAAAGTTTGCAAAATTGACAAAATTTGGCTAAGTCTCCAAAATAGACCAATTGGCTTGCAAGAGCAATTCACTTGCAAAATGGATTGATTGGCTTGTTGGAGCGATTCACTTGAAAAAATGGACCAATTGGCTTGCAGGAGCAATTCACTTGCAAAAATGGACCGATTGGCTCAAGGGAACAATTTGCTTAGCAAAAGGTGCCAATCCACTTGTAAAAGCAAGCGATTCACTTGCTAAATTGGAGCAAACCGCACAAATGGTTACAAAGGTAAATTTCAAGGTGCAGATCTTGAGGTGAATCTTCTGAAAATGAACATTTTGGCATGTAATGGCACACTAAGTCATTTTAGAATCCTTCTAAGCTTGATAGAGGCATAATTACAGGCATGTAACATTTGGTGGTGCATCATTTTGCTAAGGATGCCCCAAAAACTTTACTTTTACTTGGAGTAATTGTTTCTCACCCCAGGTAACTCAGGGGTGAAGTTTTACTATAAATAGGGGCCTGTTGCCACATTTTGCACGAGGTGCCATGTTTTCATTTTTTGTAAGTATGCTGCTCTCCCTTCCCTCCTCCTCCTTTCCCTTTCTCCACTGTCCCCTTTCTCCCCTTCTGTCAGTTTCATTCCTCCTTTTTTCCCCTTGTACTTTCTTCGGTCAAATTCCCAAAACAGAGCAAACATTCCCTGAAAATTTCTAAGTCTAAGAGTGCAACCCGACTTCGCAGCGAAGTCGGGGTGCGCCCTTAAGTTCGAGCGCACTCGGGAATGCAAAGTGCGGAAGAGGACCAAAAGGACCGAAATTTAGCTAAGTACAGGAGCGCAGCCCGACTTCGCAGCGAAGTCGGGCTACACTCTCTTTTCTGCGCGCACCTGGGAAGCAGCGGATCCTGAAAATCGGCTAAGTGCCAGAGCGCAACCCGACTTCGCAGCGAAGTCGGGCTGCACCTTGATTCCTGTGCGCAGTCTGAACAGCAAGCAGAACCGGCTAAGTGTGGAGTGCGTAACCCGATTTCGCAGCGAAGTCGGGTTGCGCCCTCTAACTTGTGCGCACTTGGGCAAGATGTTTCAAGTGGCCCAAAAAACGTCTAAGGCACGAAGGCCTCCCCAACTGCGCTGTTCCCCACTTGCGCTGACTAATTGCGCTCTGATTCCGGGCGAAGTCGGACATGAAAGAGAGACTGCCTTTCAAGGCAGATACGTCCCTCATCAGAATTTGACAAGTGTCCAGCCTCGGGATTCGAGCCGAAGATGTGACAGGAAAAGGACAAGCATGGGCCAAATTATCTACCGCAGCTGCCCGCATTTAAGCTGACTCAAAGTTCCATCTACCACAGCTACTCGCATTCAAGCTGACTCAAAGTTTTGTCAACCGCACTGCCACGTAGCTGCCAAGTTTTCAGGCGGACCTTGCTGCAAGTACAATCCCTGTCTACAGGAGTCAACATCAGCAGCTCTTTTGCCGCTTTTGTCAGCTATTGTCGAGTCTGGGATTTTGTGCCCAGAGTTGTAATCGGGGGGAAATTGCGCTATAAATAGCTGCACCACATCATTGTAAAGGGGTGGAAGGGGGATATCCTGCTTGGGAACCATTGTAGCTGTATGTTTGCTTCTGAATGCAAGATACACTTGGCTCTATTTACTGTTATCGTTCTTTATGCTGCCTTTACTTAGCATTTCTGCCTCATGTTGCTTATTTTATTGCTTACTGTTATTCTGCTATCTGGATATCGGTATTTGATGATTAAGTATTCCTGGAATGCATAGTTAGAGGATACATAGGATGTATGACAGTTGTAGTTTCTGTAATGTATTATGTATTTAATTGTTGTTAGTAGTGGTGATTGATTGTTGCCGTGCTGCTTATCCTCCCCACCCAACGCAAATCATATTTGTATCTCTTTCCGCATTTTTAATTTCTTTCCTGCACTTTGAGCTTAAAACCATCCGAGAAAACACATAGGAAGTTGGCCTTCTCCGGAGATTGGCACGGAAGGCATTCCTTCCTTCCGGCCTTTCAATCTGGTGGGCGAATCTAGGGCGCATTTCACTAAATCCTTTCCTAGTGGCAGATTCGTAACCAACAGGGCCCAAGGCCCTAATTGTCTTGATCTTTTAGCTGTGACAATTCAGTGCTACACTCTGTGAAACCCACCTTGTGCTCTATACTCATGAGGTTGTAAGAAATTGGCAAGTCTTTAGGCATTCCATTAGTGGTACTACCCTTTTGGTTCATCAAGTGCGTGGTTGTTGGGGCATGGCCCTTCTAGCCTATCTTGTTATTCACTTATCAATTTCATAATCAAATGAATGGGTGGACATTGATTTTATTCGACTTCTCATGCGTTGATTGATCACACACTCCTCGCTATGGTGTAACAAGGATATTTGCTTAAGTCTCTTGCACTCTTAAACTTCCAAGCAATTTCATTTCCACATGTTACTTTTCATACATTTTCCTTTCTGCAATTTATTTTCATACAAGTTAGTGTAGATTAGCGTAGGAGTTTTAGCAAGGCCAGTGGGGAGCTAGCCTAATTCTAGAGGTTGGGAGAAGCCATTGGCAATCCCATCCAACCTTGTTGAAACTCAAATTGGGGGTGCAAAACCTTAAATTAGAAGTCACGACAATTCCCCTCTTCAATAGTGCCTTGTAGAAATAAAATACAATACACTACATTATAATTCTAATATAAGAAAAATGTCATACAATGGGAATATCTTACAAATACATGACCCAAATGGTATGTACATGTTACAATCCAATAATTTGCAACACATCATGGTTTGGTCAAGCATAAAATTTAAAGATCACACTGGTGACAGACATAGACAATGGACATAGATGCACCATCATCCTCATTGTCATACCTCAACTAAGGTAGATGGTGTACATATAGGTATCATGGGACTGGTAGGCAAGTAGCTACTACCAAACCAGTTCTATATGTGAAACAGTAAAATATACTCCATGACATATTACATAATATTTATTACAAACACTTATGTCATTAGGTACACATGCGATAACACTTTGTGACATCATCACTTACAACATATATGACATACTCTATTTTACAAGCATTACCAACATTGTGACATAGTACATGCATCCATGCAATGATGTGTTCATGTAGATGGGACGTCATTCCCCAAATCGTCTTCCTACATGCCCTATAGTAAATGTACAAAGAATTGATAGTTGATATATTACATTCTTTGTACTCATGTTGATTTTTTAGGTAGTGTTATAAAAACCTCTTGTCAATCATTAGAGCTCGGTTAATATTACAAGAAATATGTCCAAAGTTCATTTCTAATGCACCAAAAGATATTGAAAAGTTGTGTTTTCAAGTATTGAGACATAGAACTAGGCTCCATGTGGCACTTTAAATAGTTATTTTTATGGGTTGTTTCTTTTGTTTTCTCTTACATTTTATTAATTGTCCCATTGAAAAATTATATTGCAGATGAACTTGAAACAGAAGTTAGTGCAAGACCACAAATTGCTAATAATGTGAAGCATTTGACCAACACTGGAGTTCCTCCTGTTATTACCAAGCATGAGATGCCTTTGACTGAAGAGGACTCTCAAACATCTACAAAAGCTATGGGCACATCACTGTGCATTGCAGTTATTGGAGCTACTGGTGAACTAGCTAGAAACAAGATCTTCCCAGCATTGTTTGCTCTTTATTATAGTGGCTTCCTTCCTGAGGTACATTTTTCCTTTGTTTATGCATGTGATTATCTTTAATCTTCATCTAAATTTTTGACGGGAAAGAGAGAGAGAGAGTGTAACATATGAAATCTAACAGCAATGGCTGGATTTGGTCTGCTCTCAAACTTTTCATACCAAATATTTATTCATCCCTTCCTTTCTATCTTATCTTTGTTTGATTAGTTTTTGTCTCAAAGATTGTTCAGGACGAATTTTGACATTAAACATTATAAGACACATTCTTAGAATTACTTGAACCTAGTATCAAGAAGATGTGTTCATAAAAGAAATAAAAATAAGCAAATCTACTGGGAATAACCTGCTTCTTCTGCAGTCACTTTTTCTTCAAGATGCGCACTGCCAGTTAACTTATGTGATAGGAAATGCACTTCCTTTATTAATCCAGTTCTAAACCTATGGAAAAGTTTTTGTTGCAGTCTTTATTTACACATCCATTGCACTAAATATCCAATGTGTGTTGGAAATTTATTTAGTTGTAGTCCCTCTCTTTGTTAGGAACCTTGCAGTAAAATAAAAAGCACATCCACAAGATATTGCAATAATAACAGAAAATAAGCTTGAAATTAACAATATTGCAATACAAAATAGAAATGCAGCAGATTATATTATAGAAAACAAGAACACATTACATAATTGCAAGCCTCTTCGAGGGGGCAACCTTCTTAGAAGAGCTTCGATACAACAAATATGAGATGCCTCTTCTCTTGCCCCTTGGTTCTTTTAAAAACTTCAACTACCCTAACCCTAACGCTCAAGGGTTTCCATCCACGTGCAAGTGGGGGCCCGAGCTAGTAACTCCTAAAGAATAAATATTATATCTTCAAATAACACATTTTTATAATACATAACGGTCACATCATATGGGCCTAGGCTAGCCAATTACTAATAATATAAGAATGGGGTCTTATCATGCCCATCCCCTTCAAAAAAGCTTTGTCCTTAAAGCTGGAGATGAGGAAATTGCTATTGAAGTTGCTGAATAGACTCCCATGTGGCATCTTCCTATTGTAAACCCTACCATTGGACCAAGACTTTAGTGATGGTGCGGTTACGGAGAGTGCGAGTTCCATGGTCTAGAATGCTATTAGGTTCACTAAACTTTCATCATCTAACTTTGGAAGTGTCGATTGAACCTAAACATGGTTGCCGAGTACCTTCTTGAGACAAGAGACATTGAAGACTAGATGGATTTTGGAAGAAGGTTGTAACGCGAGCTTATAGGCCACTTGTCCAATCCGCTGCAATACCTGGTAGGGTCCATAAAACCTTGCTGCAAGCTTTTGATGAGCACAAAGTTGCACTAATGATTGCTTGTATGGTTGGAGTCGAAGGAAGACCATATCGCCTATATTGAAGTTGCGCTCTGAATGGTGTTGATTAGTCTGTTGTCACATCTAGTTCTAAGCCATAACCAAATTGTCCTTCAATTGCTATAAGAGTTGGGTATGTTCTTGAAGTGTTGCATCCACCACCTAAACTTTGGATTTTCCTAGAACATATGAAGAGGGCAACGGAGGTGGGTACCCATAAACTGCCTTGAAAGGAGTTATTCTAGAGGCTATGTAGAATGAAGTGTTGTACCACCATTCAACCAATGGAAGCCACTTAGCCCACTATGTTGGGTGCTCAGAAGTAAAACAACGAAGGTAGGTTCCAAGCATTTATTGACAATTTTGGTTTGCCCATTGGTTTGCGGATGGTAGGATGAGCTCATTTGTGGTTGTGTTCCTTGTAATTTAAACAGTTATTGCCAAAAACAACTAGTGAAAGTGGGTTCTTGATCAGACACAATGAATTTTGGCATACCATGGAGTTTAAAAATGGAGTCCATGAATATTTGGGCAATGGTGGAGGCATGGTAAGGATGGGCGAGGGAACAAAAATGAGCATATTTTGAGAGACGGTCCACCACTACAAGAATGACCTTTTTCCCCAGATTTAGGAAGTCCAATAAAATCCATGGGAATATCAGTCCATACATTTTTTGGGATTGGTAAAGGTTGTAGAGTGCCTAGAGTATGAACCGTTTCCCCCTTCATCCGTTTGTAGATCTCACACTCCACAAAAGTTTGGATGTCTTTTTCATTTCTTCCCAATAGAATGACCTTTTAGCTTGCTTATATGTCTTCCAAAAACACAAATGGTTTGTTGTGGGTGAAGCATGCATCTCCTTCATGATATACTCATAGATCGATAAATTTTTAGGAACCACAATGCGAGCTTGGTATCTTAACAACTGTCCATCCCATGAATACCAGGTGTGTGAATTGGGGTCCCTTTGGAACTGCTCCTTCAAAGCCTGCAAGGACAGGTCCTTGCTTACTTCTTGAAGTTGGGAGATCCACTATGGAAGTGGGGAAGAGATGGCACACGGTGTGTTCTAATCCTCAAACTGACATGAGAGGGCATCTGCCACAATGTTCTCCTTCCCTTTCTTGTAAATAATATCATAATCATACCCCAACAATTTTGAAACCCATTTCTATTGTGTTGGAGTAGATACCCTCTATTCCAAAAAATATTTCAAGCTCTGATGACCCGTTTTAATAACGAAATGCCTCCCAATGAGATAAAGTCGCCAATGATTGACAACATGGAGGATGGCCATCATTTCTTTTTCATAAGTGGGTTTTCCCAAAAAATTTATTGACAAGACCTTACTAGTGAAAGCTAGGGGTTGCCCTTCTTGCATTAATACTGCACCAATGCCATGGCCTAAAGCATCACTTTCAATTATAAATGGTTTGGAAAAATTAAGAGTGGCTAACATTGGTGTCAAAATCATGGCTTCCTTGAGATTTGCAAAAGATTTTTCTGTTGGAGCTGTCCACAAATGAGTTCTTTAACATGGTAGTTAGTGGGGCTGCTATTTTTTCGTGCCCTTGGACAAATCGCCGATAGTAGCCAATGAGACCCAAAAATCCCTGAAGCACCTTGAGAATTTGTGGCTTAGGCCAATTTTGTATGGCTTCAATTTTCTTTAGGTCAACTTTAACTCCCTCCTGTGAAACAATATGCCCCAAGTATTCAACCTCCTACATTCCAAAGGAATATTTGGATCATTTGTCAAATAACTGATGGTCCTACAATAGTTGCAAAGTCTGGTATAAATGTTGTAGGTGCTCTGCCCAAGTGTGACTACAGATGAGAATGTCATCGAAAAAGACCAAAATGAACTTGCAAAGACATTGTTCATGAGGCTTTGGAAGGTGGAAGGTGCATTAGTTAGGCCAAAAGGCATGACCAAAAATTCATAATGACCCTCATGAGTCTTGAATGCAGTTTTTGGAATGTCTTCATCCTTGATCCTTATTTGATGGTATCCAAAGCGGAGATCCAACTTGGAAAAAACTTTGGTGCCATGTAACTCATTCAACAACTCATCAATCATAGAAATTAAAATTTTTTCCTTAATGGTGAGTTTATTGAGTTCACGAAAGTCTACACATAACTGCCACGACCCATCTTTTTAATTGACCAATAGTACAGGTGAATAATAAGTTCTAATACTGGGTCGAATTACCCTTGTTTTTAATAACTCTTCAACCAACTTCTCAATTTCAGATTTTTGCGCATAGGGGTATCTGTAGGGTCGGATGTTAGGTGGCAAGCTTCCTGGTACCAGCTGTATTTTGTGCATAAGTACATAATGATTGCAACTAACTATTTTACCCGGTGGACTGAAGCAGTCCCTACGAAACATGCCGACCAGGAGGTAGTCATCGTCTTCTTGGAGAGTTTGATAACTCGCTTCGGGGTTCCAGAAGCAATCGTGACTGATAATGGCCCAGCGTTCATAGGCGCTAAGCTTAGCGAGTTCGCTTGCAGGTATGGAATCTACCTAAAAGCCTCATCTAACTATTACTCGCAGGGCAATGGCTTGGTTGAGTCAACAAACAAAAATTTGCTGAGAATCTTAAAGAGGACCCTGGAGAGAAACAAGAGGACGTGGCATCTACTCTTAGACCAGGTGCTGTGGGCCGACCGCATCTCCATCAAGAAGTCCATCAAAACGACACCGTACACGTTGGTATACGGGAAAGAGGCAGTTCTGCCCACTCATCGAGATGCCTGCACTCTGGATGCTGGACGACAAAAGAGAAGACCTTGATCCCACGGACGCCAGACTAGCCCAGTTGCTGCAACTGGAGGAGGAAAGGGAGAAACCTTACGAAGCTTTCATGAAGCATACTGAGACCACCAGAAGCTGGTTCGAAAAGAGAGCCACCATCCGTACCTTCCAGGTTGGGAATCTAGTCTTGAAATGGGACGCGTGGAAAGCAAAACCAGGAAACCATGACAAATTCGACGCCTTCTGGGAAGGCTCGTTCTGGATTTCTCGAGTCAACCAGGGGAATTCCTTCATCTTACAGGACATGGAGGGCCGTATTCTACCCATACCTGTCAACGACCTTCACCTGAAGGTTTACCACCGATGAGGAGCATCAAAAGGTTTACCTGTGTACATAAGTTTACTTTTGCTGTTATTTTCATTCCGAATGTATATACTGTTTTCTGCTTTAAAGTGAGCGTTTGCGCTCCATAATGGAGCCATTTTGTCTGCTCTTCCCTTTGCCTAGGTTTTCGAGCGATCCATCCGGAGCACAGCCAGTCGAAAATCAGTTGTTTTGCTGCAGAAGATGTATTTTGTCAAAAGTGCTTAGGTAGGGCGTGACTTTGCAAGGTTTTTAGAGCGAGGGCGTGGTTCGGCCTTCTCATTCACGAAGCCCAATTTTCCCAGGAGTAAGAAGAAGGAAAGAGAACGTTTTAATTCTATCTTTCGGGCTCTGTACTTCTAAGTTCGCCGCATTTTTGGCCGAAGCGGGGCTTCGCCAAGACCGCGCCCCGAGGCTCGTTTGCAAAAGACTGTTGGCGCTTCGCCAATTTCCAAGCCGAACTCGCACTTCGGGCATGATGAGTAGCGAAGAGGAAGTTCGCTCGCCATAGGGCATAAGGGAATCCCGAAACGAGTTTCTCTCATTTCCAATAGCGGATGGCGTTTCGCCAATTTCCAGGGCCAAGGCAAGGTTTGGACGTGTTTTTGAGCGAGGAGGAAGGTTCGCCCCTACGTAGAGCGAGAAGCAAGATTGGGGGCTCCCAATCGCGCGAAAGGCGCAAGTTAAGGCATAAAAGCAGCACGAAAACCAACTTCAGGCGGCTTGGTGGCCCAAGAGGGGCCTTCGCTCAAATTTTGAGCAAAGCTTCCTGATGAGGCCTGCAAATGCCTCATCCATGGACTAGTTTTGATAACTTATAAACACTTTTGAACACCTTATGTTATGTTTTGATGCTAATTATAGTGATAGAATGCATTATGTATTGATGTTTACATGTTGTAAATGTTAAAGTGCATATATCCTGTTTTGACTATTTTTCTATATTTTATAGTCTGTTTCAGCTGTATTATTTAGTATATTTTGCATTAAGTTAATGTTGTAATATTAAGGTGCTGCTATCTATTTGGTTTTGTGCTTCTTTCATAAGCTTTCCCCACCGTTTAAACCATTTTAAATAACCAAAAGGCGCCAAAACTTTGTCAACAGTTTGACTGTGCAGAAAACAGGAACTTTTCCATACAAATTCCAGCCAGTTGTACATATACAACATGGCTTGGAATTTGTCCACTCCAGCTCATGCAAAATATGGAATCAGTCTTCTGGGCACTTATGGAGACTATTTCCACCATCACAACTATTCTCATGCGCTTCTGGAGCATGAATTAATATAAACTCTGTTCTGTTGCCTGATATTCCGGAGCAGCTCCGGAATAAGCGCAGAAGCAATAGTTTGGGTCAAAAGCGCCTTTAATTGCAATAGAGGGTGGTAAACGGTGGTTGCAGCTATTTTAGGGATATCCCTATCTTTTCCAACACCTGTCCCTCAATGGATGAAGCCCAACATATGGAATGGATAAGAGATAATAGACCTAATCCCTGCATTCTGGGAAACAGTCCTGTAATAGTTGTAACATTCCTACATGGCAGCACAAAACCTTATCAATGTTGTACCCTACTTGTATAAATAAAATGCTCCCATTTGGTTGAGCATATAGAAGAATATAGGAAATAAGTGATAAGAGTTAGAACTATTTTAAGTGTTGTAATTGTGTATTGCAGTAGCATAGTAGCCTGTAGATCTTCCCCTACACTGCTGTCATGCTGTTGAGAATGAAATAAAGGTGCAATATTTGACATTCATGTTTGCTTCTGAGTTGAGTGTGAAGACTTAATAGTTTAGAGCAAGTTTATTTGCCCTCTTTTGGTTCAGGAAGCAAGGGCCACTTCTAGGTCTAGAGGAGGGTTTTTACTTGATAGAATTCTGCTATTTCTGGCTGTAGTAGGTCAGCAGAGATCTGATAGTTTTTGCATGGTTAGTGATTAGGATAATGTGGCATTTGAATGCATGGTAGGTAACTCATCTAGGGTAGAATTTAACATAGTACTTTCTATTTCTAATTTGTTTTAGAATTTGCAATATTTCCATAATTTCTTGTGCCTAATTTGTTACAAATTGTGCAACTTTATTTATCAGTTTTTGAATGTTATTTCCATTTCAGAAAGTGACATTGTTTTCTCAATTTTAGAAAGTTTCATTATTTACCAGTTTGAATGTTAATGCTGCAATTTCAATTTAGTAATTTCCTGTCAATTAAATTCTGCTATTTTCAGCTTTGCAATAGTTTAGTTTTATTTTTCTGCAATGTGAATTTCAATTCTGCAAGGATAAGTAGGAGTTTAGTTTTAGTTTTTAGGAGTAAGAAAGGAGACCCCAAACACCCCAATCTCTAACTGTTCCATGAATAAAGCCATGATCTAAATGAACTAAAAATTAGTCTGTTAACCCTTACTTTCGTATATAGCCTTGGACACCGCCCTGGATTGACACATAATGATTAAATGATGAAGATTTGATGACACTCATCATTTTTGGCATCATTGTTGGGGACACTTAGGTGTTGTTAGGAGAGGTCTAGCAGTCCAAAAACTGTCCTATTTTAGAAAACATTTTTTGGAAACCTGAGGTTTAGTTTATTTAGTAAATAGGCATGAATGCATAGGCCAAGAGATGAAAGAGGAAGGTTTATCGAACTGGCTCTTTTCCACCAAGGCGTTCTTCATGATCGGGTGAAGATCTCATGTGTATGAACTTCTTGAAAGACTTAAAAGAGAATCATCTTCTTCATCAACTAAAATTGTAGGATCTTTGCAAGAAGAGCTCTTAGAGGCACTTGCTTCTAGACATACCCATAGGGCTGATCCATCTGAACTAGTTGAACAAATTAAAGTTGAGGAAGCACCTATGGCAGAACAAGGAGAACATGATAGGGATATTGTTGGTCATGATGCTGACAATCCTCCTGTTAGAACTTTTGAATACCCTATTCATCTGAATCCTACTCAGAATGCTCCTATGAAAACAATTTCACCCTCAGTATTGCCAATATTTAGGGGAGTTGTTTTTGAAGATCTTGATCAATTTTTGTTTGAATTCAAGGTCCTGTGTCAGACTTATGACTATGTCAATGATAACTAGAAACTGAAGTTATTTCCCTCTACACTCAAAGATGCAGCCTTACGATGGTTTATGAGCCTTGAACCAGATTCAATCCGCACTTGGGATCAAATGGAAACTGCATTTTTGGATAAGTATCAGGAGTATTGTAGAGTGAGAAATAGGAAGGATGAGTTATTTTGGATAAGACAAGAAGAGGATGAAAACTTAGAGGATTATCTTGATAGATTTACCTTTATCCAAAAGAGATGTGGTCCTGTGGAAACTGACTTATTAAAAACTATATTTCTGAGAGGTTTGCAGGATGATTCTAGAGAAGTATTAGACTTAATGGGAAAAGGAGATATAAACCAACTTGATATTAATGATATTGTAGAGTTGTGCAGAAATTATTCCCGCACTAGGCAAAGAAGAAGGAAAAGGAATCCTGGTAATACTGATATAAAATATTTGATGGAGGAAATGGCTAATATGAAAACTGATATACTTGTTCAACTAAACACTGCTTTAGGAGAAAGGAATACAAGAGCCAATTCTTCACCACCCCTGTCTATCTATTGTCCTAGGTGCAGAAATAAGCATGCTCTGCAAGATTATCCTTTGGACAAGACTTCAATTTTAGCAATTTGTGGCATTTTCTCAAAGGAGCATAAAACTGATAAATGTCACCTTTTGCCCCATCTTCGGAGTGTTTTAGAAACCCAAGTTGAAGAACTTCATGCTATTGGGCAAAGGCCAGGAGGCAACTTCATACAAAACCAAAATGCCCCTCGCTTTTCTTCAAATTGGGGATAGAATCCTTGGAATATGCCATGGGCGTATACCGAACCTCCTCCCCAAACTTGGAATCAATCTTGGGCAGCCCCTCAAGATTGGTCACATTCTAGTTGGAATCAGCCATGGCATCCAGTTAATCCATCTTGGGTACCAAATCAGTCAGGGCAAATATGGGGGCCACAATACCCATCCTATCAAGGGCAGCAGAGGTATCAATCACCAAATCAACACTTGCTGCCAGCCCCTAATCAAAATTTTTAGGGAAGAGTTCAACCACAACAAACACAACCAGTTAAGCAACCTCCACTTCCAGCTCAGCCTATGGCTAACCCCAATAACAATAGACAAGCAGCCCCTATTTATGGAGCTGAGTCTGAAGAGACTACTGCAGTCCATGTCCTTGACTGTAGTAACATCCAGTTACATTCAGGGAAGGTTTTACCTGACCCTGCACCACCCACTATTGAAGAAATTGATGGAAAGCAAGAATTTTCAAGTCCAAAAAAACCACAAATAGAGCAAAAAGAAGAAAAAATAGAAAGTTTACAAGGAAAAATTGAACCTGCCTCGGTAGACCTACCGTATCCTGAAAGGTTTGACCACACTATCACTGCTCCTGAATCAGAATTAATCACAGAATTGAGGAAAATGTCTATCTCACTCCCTTTGTTGCAGGCAATAAAGGATGTACCTCTGATTAGGAAAACCATTCAGGAGCTGTGTATTAGGAAACCTGGCAGGAAGAAGAAAGCCTTTCCTAAGACTGTACAAGTAGAAGGTAAGTTGGCTGACCTACTTTCTTGAAAACTAGTACCCCCTAAATATGGTGATCCAGGGAGTCAAGTAGTTACAATTACTATTGGGTTAGTTCAAATTCCAAATGTACTTATCGATTTAGGAGCTGCAATCAACGTGATGACTAAGGAAACCATGCAAAAATTGCAGCTCAATAACCTTAGTCCTACTACCACAGTTTTGGAAATGGCAGATAGGTCAGTGGCTAAACCGAAAGGAATTCTGGAGGATGTTGCCATTGAAGTGTCTTCTTGGGAATACCTTGTAGATTTCTTAGTGTTGCAGCCTAGAAACTCAGCTAATGGCTATCCTATTATTCTAGGATGACCTTGGCTTGCCACTACAGCTGCATTTATAGACTGCAGGTCAGGTGAGATGACCATTTCAAATGGTGTAGACCTAAAAAATATTTCCTTGTATCCACCAACCCAACCTTCAACCAAATTTTTGGATAGATATGGTATCCCGAGTCTGATGAAGAACAGGAAACTATTGTCACCTTGGCCACCATTGTAGTAAAAGAACATATTGAAGAACTTAATTCACCAAAAAGAGAAATCTTTGAACATGAAACAATTTTGGTGAAAACATTGCAAGAAGAAGGCCTTAGGGATGATCAAATTCTTGTCCATCGTTTGTTATGGAAATATGAAGAACAAACTGTTGAACATCTATCATCTATTCCACTACAAGAAAGCTCCTTCACATTGCCACATGGATGGCATCATCATCTTCTGACTTCTTTCATCTGTCCTATGCAAATGATCCCATCAGGTATCACATTTACACTAGAATCAAGAGTATTTCATACTCTGCAGCCACATCATTGTCCCTTAAATGCTTTAATCAGTAAATATGAGGTTGTCAACTCTGTTTATCTAGGGATTAAGCATATTGAGATACAACTAGGAAATTTTTTGAACATTAATAGTTGGTTGACTAATGAGCAAGAAGCCAAATTATTTGTTGTTTTACAGAGACATGTTCAAGCTTTTGCTTGGAGTTATAAGGACATGACTGGCATTCACCCTGATGTGTGTACACATAGGATATACACTGAAGATGTCAAACTAGTAAGACAACCACAAAGGCGTCTGAATCCCGCTCTAAAGGATATTGTTAAGGAAGAAATCAAAAAACTATTGGATGTAGGATTCATTTATCCAATTTCAGACAGTAGGTGGGTTTCACCATTGGTCATTGTTCCAAAGAAAAATGGGAATATGAGAGTATGTGTGGACTACAGGGAATTGAATAAGGTCACACATAAAGATCACTTTCCATTACCATTTATAGACCAAGTGTTGGACACCCTTGCTGGTAAGAAATTTTTCTGTTTCCTTGATGGTTTTAGTGGTTATAATCAGATCCAGGTTGCACTAGAAGACCAGGAAAAGACAACTTTCACATGTCCTTGGGGAACATTTGCTTACAGAGTATTACCCTTCGGTTTGTGCAATGCACCAACAACATTTCAGAGAGCTGTTTTGGCTATCTTTTCTGATCTAACAAATGAAAGTGTAGAGATTTATATGGATGACTTCACAGTGTTTGGAGATACATTTGAATATACTTTAGAACAACTTGAAAAAGTTTTAATACGCTGTGAAACATATCATTTGTCTCTGAATCTTGATAAATGTTTCTTGATGATGGAAGAAGGAATTGTTCTTGGACATCATATTTCTGCTTATGGAATTAAAGTTGATCCTAAAAAGGTAGAGGTCATCAAGAACCTTCCTCCTCCAAAAACTCAAACTGATGTCCGTAGTTTCTTAGGACATATTGGCTTTTATCGCAGATTTATTGCTAATTTCAGTACCATTGCTAATCCAATGTTCGCATTGTTAACAAAGGATTCTGAATTTGTTTGGTCTGCTGGGTGTCAACAGTCCTTTGAAGTTTTAAAGGAAAAGTTAACAACTCCGCCTGTATTGAGAGGTCCTAATTGGGAGTTACCCTTCCATATTCAAATTGATGCTTCCAATACTGCTATTGGAGCTGCATTAGGGCAGATTGAATATGGACAACACTATGCCATATACTACATTAGTAAAAATTTGATTGGAGCTGAAAAGAATTATACCACAACCGAGAAGGAATTTTTAGTTGTGGTGTATGCTATTAACAAATTTTGACACTATATCATAGGATATCCCGTATTCATCCACACAGACCATGCTGCTATAAAGTATTTGATGAATAAACCCTTGGTTAGTGCACGAATTATTCGTTGGTTAATACTATTGCAGGAATTTGATATTACTATAGTCAATAAACTAGGGAAGTCTAATGTAGTGGCAGATTTCTTGTCAAGATTGTCAAATGCAGATATGGAGGAATTGGTTGAGGATGCATTTCTTGATGAGAAATTGTTTGTTGTTTCTGTACAATCTCCATGGTTTGCAGATATAGCTAATTATTTAGCTACAGGGAAGATTCCTCTTCACTTTACTCCTAAACAAAAGAAACAGTTGATCAAGCAAAGTTCTTCTTTTGAATGGATAGGAGGTTTATTGTTTAAATGCAGTCCTGACCATGTTTTGCGTAGGTGTGTTCGCAAGGATGAGGTATATGACATCCTACGAGCATGTCATGATGAACCATCAGGAGGGCATTATTCAGTGAAAAGTACCATTCAAAATATTTTGGGTACTGGTTACTACTGGCCATCCTTGCACAAAGATGTCAAAAGGTATGTCAAAAATTGTGATGCATGCCAAAGGATGGGTAAGCCTACTTTTACTAGTGAAATGCCTTTACAACCTCAATTAGGTACAGAACCATTTGAAAGGTGGGGGCTAGATTTTGTAGGACCCATTGATCCACCTTCCCAAGGGAAAGTGCATATCTTGGTATGTACTGATTATGTAACCAAGTGGGTAGAAGCCCATGCTTTTAAGCATGCCCGAGAAGAGAAAGTTGTTGATTTCCTGTATTCACAAATATTTCTATGATTTGGAGCCCCACATTCTATCACCACTGATCAGGGACCTCAGTTTACCTCAAAATTTGTTGAAGCCTTTACAAAGTTGTATGAAATCAAACATCGAAAATCCTCACCTTACCATCCGCAAGCCAATGGCCAAGTTGAAGTGACAAATAGGGAATTAGAGAGGATCTTAACCAAAACTGTAGCAGCCCATAGGAGGAATTGGGTGGAGAAGTTACTTGAAGCAATTTGGGCTTATAACACCACTTGGAAATCCACTACTGGATTTACTCCCTATGAATTGGTTTATGGCAAAAAGCCTCTTTTGCCTATTGAGTTTGAATTACTAACTCTTCGAACTACTTTAGAAGTTGGTATTGATTTGTCATAGGCATAGATGGATCGGATTCTATAGCTCAATGCATTGGATGAGCTACGGAGGGATGCATTGCACTAGACTGAGCTGATCCAAGCACAACAAAAATTATGGCATGATAGTCACATTCAGCAAAGGAAGTTTCAGCAAGGCGACTGGGCTTTGTTGTTTGACTCACGTTATGAAGACTATCCTGGAAAATTGTAGACTAGGTGGCTTGGACCATATCATATTGAGGAAGTGTTTGCAAATGGAGTTGTACGTCTTTCACCAATAGATGATTCAAGAAGGAAAATGGTGGTTAACGGTCATCGTCTTCGGATATATCACAAACCGTTAACCAAGGAGGAGTTTCTCAAGCAAGTAGGAAACTTGGATGTATCAGTATTGGAAGAAACCACTTCTTCCAAGATGGACTCAATCAAGTGACATGAACCAAAATATATAAAAAAAAATAAAAAAATAATATATATATAAAAATAATAATAATTCAGAATGTGAAAACCTCTTTGAGGCGCATCTGAATTGGGCTTACATGAAAACCGGTTTTTTGGCATGTTTGCCTCATGGACCCGCCACCATTCCATTCATTCTCACCATTGTTTCACTATTTACCATTCCATTCATTTTCACCATTGTTTCACTATTTACCATTCCATTCATTCTCACCTCTGTTTCACCTATTTTTAGATTGCACCTGTCTTAGTCAGTAGAGCAGCCAATAGAGAATCAATAGAAATAACCATTGTACAATTGTAGATAAATGGTTATATCAGGTATGTGCCTTTCTCATTTTAGAACATTGTTGATATCAAGTATGTAGTGCATAATATCCTTAGTTAGTATATGAGGCATACATAAGGTTATTTAAAAAAAAAAGTTATCCATCTAGTCAATGGAAGTTGTGAAAATAGCAGGAAAATTTTTACCTTCAAATGCTTCAGCATGATAATGCTCCGGAATAAGATTTATGTTCAGCTTCGGAATGATGGAAGCTCTGGAATGAAAAACTGTTGTTTTAACAAAAGCGGCTTCAGCATAAAAAGGGGTGTGCTTCGGAATAAAAATTGTTCAAACCTTGAAGAAAAAACTTTGGAATGAATAAAGATAAAAATGAAATGACATGTGGCATCATAATCCAATTCCTATTGTTTGAAGTAAGGAAAAATTATGGCACAAATTTTAAGATGCAGGTTTCCAACACAACGATGGGAACGAAGGTGTTGGGAATCATCGCACATTTTGCGATAAGCAAAAATCTTTGGCACACTTCACAAGGACTTCAAGAAAAAGGAAAGCTTTGTACGTGGTACATGACACGACCAATAGATGACTGCCACGTCAATGCATCGTAATCATTTAATCAAATGCAGCGGATCACGTTCCCTCAGAGAAATAGAAATCTGCCACGTGATACGTAAAGGAGAAATTTAATTTTTCAAATGCTTCAACACGTTTTGAAGCATTTTTTTGGTGCTGTAAAATTTTAATTTCGTAGCCTAGAAGCCATTTTTGCCCTGCAACTACAAATAATTTGATCCAGACTCAGGCACAACGTTGTTGTTTCGGCACTAAGAAGAGATAGAACACAAAAAAATAAAAATGGGGGGTAAGAAGAATCAGATTGAGCCAAAAAATGCAGATTGCCTATAGGGAGATCCTGAATCACTGCGTATCTTCACGGAGGAAGGGTTTATGCCATTTCTACGAAAATTCGATGGACACTCTGAAGGGTTGGCAGCCGAATTCGCCCGAACGTTCAGAAACAACCAAGTCCATATTAGCGGCATGACCATCCAGGTAACTCCAAAAATTCTTAGTTCTATTACTGAAATGCCTTTGCAAGGGGTCCAAATTGTAAAAACTGGAAAGAATGCCCTGGTAGAAATTGTCAATCAATTTAGAGAAGAAGGGGACAGGCCAATTGAATTTTTAATGAGCAAAAATGTTTGTAAAGGGGTTAAACGGTCTAGTCTACCACCTCCCTGGAATGAAGTAGTTGTGTGGGTTATTAGGTTTTTAACCTATGATGGACAATTTCTTGTTCTATCTGGGCATCATATCAGAATTTTGAATCATCTACGACATGGTCATTCAAACCCGGAGGTCAAGATAAATCTGCCCTTATATCTTCATCAAGAATTGAGCAATATGGCTAGAAAATACCAACAAGGAAGGGGCACTCCCAAACACCATGGGCTCATCAAGCTCATCTGCAAGCATCACTTCAGAGGAAACCCTAGGAGTTTTGAATGGTTCTTTTCTGCCTGGAATGAATTAGAGAGTGAAAGCCCTGAATCTGAAGGAGAGGCAAAAGGTGAATCTGAAGATGAAGCAAAAATTACAAGATCTGAACCTGAAATTGAAACTGAATCCTCTGACAAGGGAATCCCCTCCTCACCACAAGGACCTCCATCCTCTAGGACTAGGAAACAAAGGGAAAAATGGTCCAAGTCTGGTCCCATGGGAAAAAGAAGGAAAGTTACATTTTTTGAGAATGTAACTATTTGTCGAACACAACCTGTCGAGCAGTCTGGTAGTTCAAGTAAAGAAAGGCAAATAGGGAAAGAAATGCCTAAAGTAGGTTCTGCTCCAGAATCATCAGAATTTGTTTTGGAGTTACCTAAAAAGGTTAAACAAGCTCCTGTGGGGTTACGAAGGTCTTCCAGACTTCAAAAACAAAAAGTAACAGAAGAAATAATGGATGAAGAAGCTACACCATTATTTTAGTAGTTAAATACAGAGCAGGGGGAGGAAGTTCTTGTAGAACAATTTATAGAAGAGAGATCAGAGGAAGTATATATGGACATAGAAGAATTGGAGGTAGAGACAATAGTCACAGATATAGAAATACCTACAGTCTCACTTGTTGACTATTCAGACTCTGAAGATTCTGATTCTGGCAAAGAATCAATAAGAAAAGAGGAAGAGCCTGATATAAAAACCTAGTTACATGCTGCTAGAAGTGTCATTAAGACACAAATGGGTTGGATTGAACAACATGAAGCCTCTCACATAGAGAAAGATAAGCTTATTGCTAATTTGTAGGAAGAGGTGAATAAACTAAGGGCTCGGTTGTCCACTCTAGAGCAATAGTCTACAGAAACTGGTTCTGAGGATGAATTGGCTAGAATTCTGTTAGAATTAGTAGAAGATCATAGAGAATTGGCCTTACCTAAGGAAGAATCACCCATCAGAGGAGTGGAAATAGAAGAAACAACAACCCAAATTTTCTAGCAGGATGTCAGCATGATAGATTCAGAAGCCTCTATAGAACATTCTAAAAATTCATAGTAGGGGGCACAAACAATACAAGCAGTTGAGGAGGCCAATGAATAGGAGGAAGTGCAAGAATAGGTAAATATACAATCTCCTCAACTATCTATTGAATTAATTATAGTTGAATCACCTCAAGTTGAAACAACAGAAATTGGAGTGCAAGTAGATCTATTCACTGTTAACACATCAGAAGTTGGTATACAAGTGGACTTGCCTCCAAAAATACAATCAGTTATAAGGCCCCCACAAATAGTTACAATGACAAAATATAATGAGGACATAGCACATTGGATGTTGTAGTGTCAACAGATGGAGGCACAAATTTCAGCCTTAAAACCTTTGAAGCAGAAGCTAGAAGCCCAAACTGCAGATATAACTAAGTTACAGGAACAAATACAAGATATGTGCCAAATTGCAGAGTACTTAGTTCAGTGCAGAAGGCCTGCAAGGTTTTATACTCTAATATTAAAGGAAAAATACCTCCGCTGGCAATTAATGAGAATTATTTCCAAACTTCCATATAAACTGGACACTGCTGAAGAATTTGTGGAAACATATTTGCATAGTCCAGAGAAACAGAGGAATCTGCTTTGTGAACTATTTTTGCATAACTTCTTCTTACCTAAAAATGGAACCTTCTTGCCACACATCTTTACAGGAGATATTCAGCTGAGAGCCTTTATATCTTTAGTACAAAATCAGATTTATTGGGAGGAGGAGAAAAAGGCAAGCAAGGAAATGGAGTTAACAGCTGAGTTACTGATCAGAAGAACCCATACTAATTACAGGGAGTCCATCAATCAACATTTTACTATGATGAGAGAACAAAAAATCAGAGAAGTATATAAGAGCAATCTTACTGATTGTATCAAGAATTTTTAGGTCTTCTGTAATCAACATTTTGGTAATGCTCTCTCAGCTTGTAAAAGTAGGTGGGGAGAATTATCAATATCACTTCAGAAGAGGGAACCTATCTCACCTAACAATTTATTATGGTCCAGAAGGAGAGCAGAAGGCATAGTACAGGTTATCCACAAGTTGTAGGATCACTGGGTAGGTTTGAGGTATAGGCTGCCAAATGTGATAACTCTAGTTCCTTATTTCTTTGATAGTGATCCCCAATCAGATGAGCAGTTCCAGGAATGGCTCAAGCAAATACAAGCAATCAGAGGATATTATAAGGTTCCAGGACCAAAGCTGAGTTATGAAGAATGGAATCTGGATGTAGATCTCTGTGCTATTGTGGCTGCACAGAATGCATGAGGACATGCATTAAAATAGGTTGGGGGAAAATGATGAGGCCTACAAATGCCTCATCCATGGACTAGTTTTGATAACTTATAAACACTTTTGAACACCTTATGTTATGTTTTGATGCTAATTATAGTGATAGAATGCATTATGTATTGATGTTTACATGTTGTAAATGTTAAAGTGCATATATCCTATTTTGACTATTTTTCTATATTTTATAGTCTGTTTCAGTTGTATTATTTAGTATATTTTGCATTAAGTTAATGTTGTAATATTAAGGTGCTGCTATCTATTTGGTTTTGTGCTTCTTTCATAAGATTTCCCCACCGTTTAAACCATTTTAAATAACCAAAAGGTGCCAAAACTTTGTCAACAGTTTGACTGTGCAGAAAATAGGAACTTTTCCATACAAATTCCAGCCAGTTGTACATATACAACATGGCTTGGAATTTGTCCACTCCAACTCATGCAAAATATGGAATCAGTCTTCTGGGCACTTATGGAGACTATTTTCACCATCACAACTATTCTCATGCACTTCTGGAGCATGAATTAATATAAACTCTGTTCTGCTGCCTGATATTTTGGAGCAGCTCTGAAATAAGCGCAGAAGCAATAGTTTGGGTCAAAAGCACCTTTAATTGCAATAGAGGGTGGTAAATGGTGGTTGCAGCTATTTTAGGGATATCCCTATATTTTCCAACACCTGTCCCTCAATGGATGAAGCCCAACATATGGAATGGATAAGAGATAATAGACCTAATCCCTGCATTCTGGGAAACAATCCTGTAATAGTTGTAACATTCCTACATGGCAGCACAAAACCTTATCAATGTTGTACCCTACTTGTATAAATAAAATGCTCCCATTTGGTTGAGCATATAGAAGAATATAGGAAATAAGTGATAAGAGTTAGAACTATTTTAAGTGTTGTAACTGTGTATTGCAGCAGCACAGTAGCCTGCAGATCTTCCCCTGCACTGTTGTCATGCTGCTGAGAATGAAATAAAGGTGCAATATTTGACATTCATGTTTGCTTCTGAGTTGAGTGTGAAGACTTAATAGTTTAGAGCAAGTTTATTTGCCCTCTTTTGGTTCAGGAAGCAAGGGCCACTTCCAGGTCCAGAGGAGGGTTTTTACCTGACAGAATTCTGCTATTTCTGGCTGCAGCAGGTCAGCAGAGATCTGACAGTTTTTGCATGGTTAGTGATTAGGATAATGTGGCATTTGAATGCATGGTAGGTAACTCATCTAGGGTAGAATTTAACACAGTACTTTCTGTTTCTAATTTGTTTCAGAATTTGCAATATTTCCATAATTTCTTGTCAGCCTAATTTGTTACAAATTGTGCAACTTTATTTATCAGTTTTTGAATGTTATTTCCATTTCAGAAAGTGACATTGTTTTCTGCAATTTCAGAAAGTTTCATTATTTACCAGTTTGAATGTTAATGCTGCAATTTCAATTTAGTAATTTCCTGTCAATTAAATTCTGCTATTTTCAGCTTTGCAATAGTTTAGTTTTATTTTTCTGCAATAGTGTGAATTTCAATTCTGCAAGGATAAGTAGGAGTTTAGTTTTAGTTTTTAGGAGTAAGAAAGGAGACCCCAAACACCCCAATCTCTAACTGTTCCATGAATAAAGCCATGATCTAAATGAACTAAAAATCAGTCTGTTAACCCCTGCTTTCGTATATAGCCTTGGACACCGCCCTGGATTGACACATAATGATTAAATGATGAAGATTTGACGACACTCATCACTTCCCCTTATGAACCATTGAGAATTGCGAGCCTTGAAGCGTGCGAAAAAGCGATGGCGCTCATTTAAAATCCCAAAGCACGCGGTTTTAAACTGAAGTGGCAGTGCGCATCCCAAAGTGCATTGACGGAATAAAAGCTAGTGCCTCGAAAAACGGAAAATGGCGAATTCAGGTTTCCAAGGGGATTGCGAGCCCACGAAGGCTTCGACCCTCGGGAAAAGCACTCGGTCACCAATGAAAAAGCACCGCTTTCTACCCACTTCCAGTTCGGGCATTCACTCGCTGTGTGCGCCATTAATGGGGTAGGTTGAGCCTGTGCCTATAAAAGAAGTAGCGCTCCAAGGTGAAAGTCATTTCTTTTCCTGCAAATTGCTCTACGCTGTGCTAAAAAAGCCCTTCGCGAAGCGTAACTGCTAGTGATTACCAGTGCGCCTGTGCATTTCTACCATTCGAAATGGGCAAGCGAGAGGCTGAAAAGAAAGAGAAGGCACCTAAAGGCAGAGGTCCAGAGAAATCAAAGGGGTCGAAAGCCGAGAAAATGCAGAGATCAAAGAAACAAAAGCTGGAGGACGCAGAGAAGCAAAAACCAGAGAGCGTAGAGGAACCGATAACGGAAGATTCAGAGGAGGAAGTTCCCCCACCCGTCGACAAGTTAGAAAAAGTAAGAGATGGTATCCTCTCCAAGAGCATCGAAACGTTGCGCCGTACAATCGATGGGATGTTGACGAGGGTATCTGCTGAGCACAAGAGAACAATTGCGTATTATTCACACCTATATTGGTATTTATGCACCCTTGTACACCACTGCCCAGAACTGGTGTGTGCTATCGCCAGGTTCTATCACCCTCTGACCAGACAAGTCAGAGATGCCGGGGGAACAAGTTTTCAATTTTCTCTGACGATGTCCAGAACGCCTTCGCGCCCGGACAAAAGCCCCCCACAGATTATGTCATCAGGACAGTCAACACTAATGAACAGGAAGGTAGATATCTGACTACCCCTCAGATGTAGCGGTTCATGGAAGAACAACTGAGAAAGAAACCGACATCTGATCAATGGCCAGAAATGCCAATGTCTCTGAGACAATTCAAGTACCCAGACATTTACGCAATCCTAGCGTGGGTACTAGGGCTCTCCATCGATACAACCGTATAAGCATGGCAGGTCGCCCTCGCCGAATGCATCTCACATGGAGAATTTTACGCTCCTAATGCCATGGGGCCAAAGACAAAGCCCGTATTTTTCGACTGGGCGGACTGGGTAGCTCCTGTTGGTCACGAATCCACCAAGAGGAAAGGATTTTGTCGTTATTGCGCCCTGGACCCGCGAACCAACATTGAAAGGCCGGAAGGAAGGAATGCCTTCCGAGCCAATCTCCGGAGAAGGCCGGCTCCTTGCGGGGGTTAGTAAGATGAGAGTGCAGGAAAGAGATAAAAATGCGGAAAGAATTTACAAATGAGAGTGGAGTTGGGTGGGGGGAACTAACAGTACAGCAACACACCAATCACCACTACTTACTGCATTATAAGTACAAAGCATAGCCAGGAACTGCAAAGTCTAGTATACTTTCTGTATAGAGCGGTGTACGCACAGCTACAATGGTCCCCTAGCAAACATTCTCCCTACAAGGAGAACTAACAACACGACAATGCATCAATCACCACTACGTACGGTAACTCAAACAGAAGGCAACCGAGAGATGTCAGATCCAGGTATATGTGTTATGCAGAGAATTTATACGCACAGCTACAATGGTCCCCTAGAAAACATTCTCCCTACAAGGAGAACTAACAACACGGCAACGCATCAATCACCACTACGGACAACAACGTAACACACAACTGAAGGAACTGCTACCACATTTATTCTATGTATCCTCTAATCTATTAAGTTCAGGAGTGCTTGGCCACCAAATGCCGAAATGAATCAACAAGCCATGACACTAGCAATGCTTTAGGTATATCTGACCACCAAATGCTGAAACGAATCAACGAGCAGTGACACAGGGAAACGTAAAACATACATGTAAAGGAGAGGCAGCATAAAAAATAAAAGCAGTAGAACAGAGCCAGGCATATACTTTATATTTATAAGCAGAAGCACGGTTACAGTGGTTCCCTAACAAACATTCCCCTTCCACCACCTTACAATGAAAACGTGGTGGGTATTTATAGCCCGAGTCCCTCCCGTTACATTAATGGGCACAAAGTCCCAGTCAAACATTAGCTGACAAAAGCAGCCGCGGAATCGCCGATGCCGACTCGTCGGGCTGGATTGTACTCTCGGCATGGTCTCCCTGAAGGTTGAACAGCCACGTGGCAGCGCGTTGGGTAGAACTTTATATTGACAGGAATGCGGGTAGCTGAGGTAGGTGGAAACTCACATCAGCATTAAATGAGGCAACTGGCATAAGTAGTGCGGCCCATGCTTGTCCTTTTGCTCGGAATGTCTTGGCTCAGATCCCGAAGCTGGACACTTGTCGGATGATGCTGTTTGACATGTGTCTGCTTTGAAAGGCAGTCTATCCAACTTCGCCCGGGATTAGAGCGCAATCGGGTAGCATAGGTGAAAAACAGCGCAGTCGGGTAGCACTATTTCCCTACTGCGCACCGGTCAAAGGGCGCAGTCCGACTTCGCTGCGAAGTCGGGTTACGCACCGGCACTTGCTGATTCTCACCGCCGTTCGGACTTCGCACAGACAAGGGAGCGCAGTCCGACTTCGCTGCGAAG
Source organism: Wollemia nobilis (assembly GCA_028583015.1). Classification (NCBI taxonomy): domain Eukaryota; kingdom Viridiplantae; phylum Streptophyta; class Pinopsida; order Araucariales; family Araucariaceae; genus Wollemia; species Wollemia nobilis. Next base: position 24,713,274 of record JAQPPZ010015824.1, on the reverse strand, counting down.
TCGGGTTGCGCTCCAACACTTAGTCAATTTCTCTGCCAGACTGTTTCCAAGTGCGCTCAGGAAGAAGGGCGAAGTCGGACTTCGCACCAAAAACTGGGCGAAGTCGGACTTCGCACCAAAACTGGGCGAAGTACGAACTTCGCACCAAAACTGGGCGAAGTCGGACCGACTTCGCACAAAAAACTGGGTTTCCGTGTTCAGCTTCCCGGGGCCATAACTTTTGATCCGCTGACCCGATCGCCTATTATGATATATCGTTGGAAAGTCGGCGAGAAGATCTGCAATAATAAAATATCCAGGGCTCATTTTGTCCATTTTATCGCCCCTGTTTATGGCCCGCGAAAACCCAAACACCTCAGCATGCTCTTTGCCGCTTGAAAGCTCCATACTTAAGCCAAAATTTTAATGTGGCAAAATTGCCAACAGCTCCAATCCTGCATTCTCGGCTGACCGACTTGAAGAAGGGGAGCGAACCATCTTCGGGTCCTGTTCTTTCCTAGTCAGGCTGTTTTTCTATCATATGCATAGTAAGTTCCCCTCCATCGCAGTCAATTGTATCGATAAGGAAGGAAAGGCATTGCCAGTGTATCAGTGGACTCTGGTTCTGTCACGAAAGGAGTCCTACTATGTTTTCAACCAAGAGTTCCAAGGCCGCGCCCTGGAAATTATATGCGGCGCTTGTCATCGCATCCCTAGGAAAATGAGAGACAACTTGGTGCAACAGAAGTTGGGGGATGTTTTCCAGCTCACGCAAGGTCTCATAATCAAACTCTTTGGGTTTACTGGCAAACCCTTTCTCCTCCCATATTATACTAGCGAGTATCTGTTTGCTTTAGAAGTCGCTCGGCATAGTGACTACATAGATGAGGCCTATGGCCACGGGAGAAATTGGGAGCACACTTGCGCTTTCCCTTTCATATGGGGCGACATTGGAGTCTGTCACTGGAAAAAACGTATTCCTCGCAGCCATTCTCCAAGACTTTGGTTTGATCGAACTTCCCCATCGTTGGAGATACGATCCCCTGAACATATTCAGAGACTTCCTTGGTTTCAAGAGTTTCCACCTTTGCCCCCGTCCAGAGATCGTGGAGCAGCGCAACAACCCGTCGGGCCGCGACCTTGAGTGGCATATAGAAAGAATGCAGTCCTTCCCGCCATGGCACGATTTTTATCACATAGAGGCGGAATACAGCCCGTCGCAGCACCTGTTGCCTCATCCGAATTCAACTTTCTTCAGAAATATAGGGAACAAGTTGAAAGGTTGGTCCGAGGAGAAAATCGCTAATTGGTGGATCATGAGTGTCCACCATAGAAAAGAAACATCTGATAGATTCCTTGTAATTGATGGCCAGTTCTATAATATCTTTGATGCGAACTACAACACCTGGCAGCCGGTTTTGTTTATGAATTTTGTGCCTTGAGGAACCGGCGGTGAAAGCCCCAGGAGAATAGAAGAGTTGTCAGAGCAGTCTGAACAGCAATCGGGGCAGCAGAGCAGCAGGAACAGCCAGCCGGAAAAGTGCAGAGTCCAGCCACTGCGTCGAGGAAAGCGTGCAACTGCCAACCAAGGAGAAGGAAAAGGAGAGGTCAAAGAAAAGGCCTGCTGACGAAATGCAGATGCCGCCTGCTCAGGCAAAGAAGCCTCGGATTCCCGTGCTACCAGCGAGCACCCTCCAAAAAGTCTTGATGATGCAGGCTCAAGCGCGGCTGCACCCGCCGTTACCTTGCAGAAGGAGATGGAAATTGTTGATGTGGAGGCGTACACTCCAGCAGAAGCGGAGGGGAGGACCGGGCAGAGCCCCATAACGCAAGAATTTTTCACGACGGCTCTCACCGAAGAGCGCGTAGGTACGCGCCCTCTCTCTCCTCTCTCCTCTTCTGAACCTCTCAAAATGGTATCCCTAGGCGATGAAGTCATAGTATCTGCCTTGCCTGCGGGCAACGAACCACCATCAGCTATCCCCCTTGTGGTCTCTCGGCCACTAATAGAAGAGATTCAACCCCCCGCTACTTCCCAGCTTCCTCCTTTAGCGTTTGGTTCATACGCTTCGGCCCCTAATGCTTTTGCAGCCTCTGCCTCACTCGGACCAGGCGCCACAAGTCAAGTTCAATCATTGCCCTCAAATCCTTTATCTGTTGCAGAAGCCCTAGGTGGCGTCCTATTTCCAGGCTCTAACAGCCCGCCCACGGCTGTTCAGACCCCTGTCCCTGTTGTCACATTTTGCACGGGGTGCAATGTCTTCAATATTGTTTTGTAACAGGTTGCTGCTCTTCTTTTCCTCCTTCCGTTTTTTCTCCCTTCTCTCCCTTTCCTTTTCTTTCCCATTCTCTTTCTCTCCCCCTTTTTTCCTTGGAGTTCCCCAGTTGATTTTCCAGCTTTCCAGCAGGTCTATCTGAAATTGGCTAAGTCTGGGTGCGAAGTTCGCACTTCGCCCAGTTTTGGTGCGAAGTTCGCACTTCGCCCAGTTTTGGTGCGAAGTGCGCACTTCGCCCAGTTTTGGTGCGAAGTCCGACTCCGCCCCACTTTCTGGGCGCACCTTGCACTGGCAGGTCAATACAGAAAAAAGGTAAAATGCCGGAGCAGGTCCATATGGCGGCAGACACCAGTGTTCGCCTGTGCGCAGCTTCGACTTCTCAACGGAGCCGTAATGCACCTTTAAAGGTGTACAGTAGGGGAACAAACCCGGAATTTGACCAAGGCTTGAAGGCCTTCCCCGACTGCACCGATTTCTGCACGCATCCCAAGGAGCCCCGATCCCAAGCAAAGATGGATAGATCGCCCTCTAAGGCGTGCATGTGTCACACAAAGATAACCCATCATCGACAAGTGTCCAGCCTTCGGGATTTGAACCAAGACCGCCGACCAAAAGGGATAAGCATGGGCTGCCCGCACCGCCCGCGTTAATAGCCTCATTCAAAGCTGATCCGAGGTTTCACCCGCTCCAGCCTACTAGCAAGCCTCGCCGACTTGAAGAATTACCCAAAGACTCCGCCACGTAGCCGTCCAGCCTTCCAGGAAGACCATGTCGCGGGTACAGCTCCGACCCGACAAAAGGTCAGCATTTGCAGCCTCTTTCGCCGCTTCGTCACCTCATGTTTGATCGGGACTCGTGCCCATTAATGTAACTGGTGGGACTCGGGCTATAAAAGCCCATCTCGAAATTCATTGTAAAGGGTGGAAGGGGAATGTTTGTTAGGGAACTACTGTGCTTACCGTAACCGTGCTTCCGCTTATGAATACAATCCGTATGCCCGGTTCTCGTTTCTACCGTCTTTATTCTTTTATGTCTGTCTTTCATTATATGCCTTAGGCCCACCCGTGTCGCCGCTCGTTGATTCACTTTGGCATTTGGCGATCATGTTCCTCTAGCATTGCTTGCTTAAAGCACCTTCCGTACTTCATTATTTAAAGCATTCATTATAAATTTGGTAGCAGCTCCATCGCTATGTGTGACGTTGTCGGCCCGTATCCGGTGATTGATGCGATCCCCCGCCGTTAGTTCCTTGTAGGGAATGTTTGCTAGGGAGCCATTGAAGCCGTGCGGTTAAACTCTCTACCTAACACATATACCGGCTCGACATCTCTAGGTTTACTTTCTACCCCCGTCGCTGTACGTATCTCGGTGATTGATACGATCCCCCGCCGTTAGTTCCTTGTAGGGAATGTTTGCTAGGGAGCTATTGAAGCCGTGCATACGCCGCCGGTGTATCGGAAGTACGCCTAGGTTTTGCGCTTCCTTGTCATGCTTCGTGTTTGTATGCAGTAGTAGCGGTGATTGGTGTGTTCCCGCACCGTTAGTTCCCCCCCACCAACCTTTGGACATATTTGTATCTCTTTCCGTACATTTGTCTCTTTCCGTTCCTTTATTTCTTTCCCCGTTCCCTTTAGCTTAAATCAAGTCCCCCCCAAAAGGAGCCGGCCTTCTCCGGAGATTGGCTCGAAGGCATCTCTTCCTTCCGGCCTTTCATGCTGGTGGGCGAATCTGGGCGCATTAACCAAAAATCCTTTCCTCATGGCAGATTCGTAACCAACAGTTTCTCTGGCACGCCCGGTGGGACGCTTGTCCCACGTTTTAAAGAAAGAGTACCCGTCCAGTTTCCACCTAGCGCAACAGTTCTTCTGACCCGCTCGGCGGAACACGGGTCCCACATCCGACGAGAGATTTTCTCGATCGCCTCCACCCGGCGCCGATAGCTTCTCGAGCTCTTGGTGAGACAAGGAAGTTTCTCACCCCCGACGTAATCGAAGCACCGGTGTTCGCTTCATTGCTGTTCCAAATCGAACACCCGGCGACTCGCACGAACAAATCCTCTCGAGTCTAGAAGACCGGTCCGGTCACCTTCATGCACACGAGAAGGTGGCGAACAAGAAATCCGAGAAGCCCGCCCGAGTTCTACGAACTAGACATCCACGCCGAGGCGAGATACCCAGCCGGGCCGATCCGCGAGCTCGCTTCGACGAAGCCGAGGCCGAGATCCAAGAAGAGGCCGAAGCCGAGGCTCGGAAGAGCCGAGTACGAAGTAGAAGAGGCCGAGGAAGAGGAAAATCCCGCATCCTCGGAAAGTACCGATACCGAGTACACAACCGACGGCGGAGAAGAAGAAGAAATGGCCGATCAACACCGAATGACGATGATCTCTTCCCGGCGGTGGACTCCCACAGTGGCCTTTGGCCCCGATCGGTCGCCAAGCCGTGCCCCCCGCCGCTTTAAAGTCTATTCCCACATACGACGGCTACGGTAAGACGGCGTACGAGCACATCCAGGACATCCTTGCCCTGGCCGCACTGCATACCATCACCGATGAAAGTGTGAAGACCCGTCTGCTGGCCCTTTCCCTGAGGGGAAAGCTTCTCTACTGGTGGAGATCGCTGCCCGAGGGATCCATCACTGGGTGGCCCCAGCTCGCCAGGAGGCTCGTAAAAGGATGCAACGAGTCTGCTGATCCTACCTCTCTACTGCATCAGTTCCAAGCAATCCAGAGGCATCCTCAAGAGGAGGTGTCTGATTTTAACATTAGGTTTGCGAGATCCCGGAAACGGGTACCTCGCGAACTTCGGCCTTCACCGGCATGGCTCGCTCACTACTATCTCGAGGTCTTTCAACTCGTACATATGCCCGCCGCCGAAGATCGCCCGAATTGACGAGTTCCCCGCACCGTACGAAGCCGCCCAGCAAGTCGAAGCCGACATTATCTCCATCGGCAGAGCTTCCGTCCGCAGTGCAGGAGCCGATTCATCCCGACTTTCCCGCATCGCAAGATCCTTCTGCTTCTGGTGGTGTGCCGTCTACTTCAGGGCAGCAGCCCCAACCGCAGTGGAATCCGGCGCCGGTCGTAACTCAATACGGCCCGCCTCACTTGCATTACCCTCATCCGCCTCCTCCCGCTCCGCATTTTCCAGCCGCTTCCCGCTCCCCCGCAGCATACGCCTTATTCTAACCCTCCTCCATTGGCCGCTTTGCCTCCACCGGCACAGCTTGCCGCCTCCCGACAAGCAAAGATCCGTAACACGATTCTACAAGAAGTGCGGGCTTTGGCCTCCGGATATCATGCCATGTCCAATGACATGACCGCTATGAAAAAGAAGCAGCCCAAATGGACTTTGCTCCTAGAAGGCCGTATGCGCCACCGGCGCCGACAAAAGATAAAGCCCCGCAGAACCAACCGCAGAGGCGTCCGCCTCCGAGAAATGCCGCTATAGATGACCCACCCGGTCCTCCCCGACCAGGTCAACCGGTGCACTACGTGCAATGACCCGCATTCGGAGGAAGACCGCACTTTGCACCAAGGACTACATCCGCACCTTGGCCGGCAAGGACTATAGAAGATGATGAGTCGTACATGATCTTGGACGGCGAGGCCAATTTTGCCCCGCCGTAAGAGAACCCAATGACGCCCGCCAAGGAAGAAAAGAAAGCCGCGGACGCGGCTAAACCTTTGCAGGTATACGCGAGACGAGAAAAACCGCAGCCCAATGGGCTGCCACCGTATAAGCGGCTGTGGCCTTACACAGCCCAGGAGAAGGCATCCAAAGATAAAGCTCCCGCTAAACCTTCTCCAAAGAAAGGCCGCCGATGTTCCAACCTAAGCCTCCAAAGAAAGGCCCCAACTCCCGCTAAGCTCCCTGTACTTCAGCCCCCAGCCGAAACCAAAGAACAAGCCCAGGAGAAGTCAAGTACCCGTCTCCGACCAAGAGACAACGAGTTGAGGCCACCCAACAGTACCAGACCAAGTATGAACCGGCTAAACCAGCAGAAGGAGCTAGTACCTCGGGCTACAACATTGTAGACGAGTTAAAGAAGACTCCTGCCAGAATCAGCATGTACGATGCTCTTCTCGTCTCCGTGCCGTAGATCCGCCGCAAGAATCACCGAAGAACATGAAGAACGGCAAGCGTATGCACTCGCTGTCCCGGTTCAACCTTTGACAGCCTCCGCCACCGGGAAGAACAGACCGCCACCCTTTTATCTCGTCTTTGCGGATGCAAGGGCACATAGTTCACAACCGCATGGTGGATTCTCGGTGCTTCCTCGACCGTGATGCCGAAGGCCGTCTCGCGATGAGATCGGGATGGAATACACACGGAGCAGCCAAGGTGTGCCGCAATTAGACGGCACCCCCGTCAAGACAAGCTTGGTGTCATAAAGGACATCCCTATCCGGCCGCACAAAGCTCTCGACATTGTGGTCATCCAAGAGGTCGTGATTGTTGACCCGGAGCCTTACTTCGGCATGTGTCTCTCTCGGGAGTTCACCGCGGGTTGGGCGGGTACCGTCTCTAGACTACTCGCACATGGAAGTGCCCTTCAAAGGAAGGAGACCGAAAATTTTCAATGAGAAGCCTTCCCCTTTTCTAGTAGACAAGATACCCGACGGAGAGATGGACTGCATGGTCCAGTTGTCAGAAGAAGAACTGGTGACAGTAGAACTGACCGAGCAAGCTCTCGAAGTGCTACAGCTTGAAGACGAGTTCTCGTTGCGGGACTTTAATGCCGTAATCGGGACAGAGCATGGCTGTTATTCCATTAAGCAGCCCGAGGAGCTTGACGTGTCCGTTGCGAAGGAAGTAGGACCTGCACCCGAAGAGCTGTGGAAGCTTTTCTTTGACGGCGCGCGTTGCAAGAATGGCGCCGGTGCAGGGGTCCTCCTGGTTTCTCCAACCGGAGTCCATAGGGACTATGCCTACAGCCGGCCTCGGAGCCGTACTAACAATTCGGCGGAATACGAAGCCCCGTGCTTGGGTCTCGCGAAAGGCGGAAAGGCTCGGAATCAAGCATCTCCAAATTTTCGGAGATTCGGAGTTAGTGTGTCATCAAGTTACGAATAAATGCGCGTCTAAGCATCACTATCTTAGAGCGTACCGCAATCGGGCCTGGGACCTGATGGAATCGTTTGACTCATTGAACGTTAAGGCAATATCGCGTGAGAGAAACAAGCACGCGGATATTCTGGCGTCTGTTGGAGCCAGTGCACGTTCCGGCCGAAGACGTCGTCCGTAAACCGAAGCCGGTCCGCACCATTTACGTGCCTTCGTGCTCGATAGGGATACCTTCCGCGTGTATTCAGCCGTGACGAGGAGATCGTCACATTCCCGGTTAACGAAGTGTGTGTAATCGAAGGTAGAGACCCCGATGACGAGCAATATGAGGGGTTGATACAGCTTACGGAATAATCACGTCCCAAAAGGACTCGATTACATTAGAAAGTCTCTTTGATCGAAATGACAGAGCAATATCCCACAGATCAAAGTAGACCCGAGGCAAGATGCCGACTCGGAGCTCGAACCTCGGTAAAACCATCAAGGTCGGAACAGCATCGCACGTCTGAGGAGCCGGTGCAGATTAGATCACCGTGCCAGGAGTTCCCCGACATCGTGGCCCGGTGCTACGAGGATTTGAGGGGGTATGACAGATCCGTCATCCAAAGATACCATCGAGCTAGAGGATGGCGCCAAGCCGTTCCGACAAAAGCAAAGGGCCGTAAATCCAAAGATTGAGGCCATGATGAAGACCGAGCTCTTGAAGATGCTGGAGGCCAAGATCATCTACCCCATCAAACATTCATCCTGGGTCGCGAATCTGGTGCCCGTGAGGAAAAAGAATGGCGACATACGTCTCTGTGTCGACTTCATAAACCTAAATCAGGCTTCCCTCCGGGACCACTATCCGCTTCCCCAAATTGACCAAATTTTGCATATCGTTGCTGGAGCCCACAGATTTTCACTTTTAGATGGATTTTCCGGCTACAACCGGATTTGGGTCAAAGACGAAGACCAAGATAAGACGGCGTTTACCACGAAGTGGGGGACGTTCGCCTATCGCCGCATGCCGTTTGGCTTATCCAATGCCGGTGCCACGTTCCAAAGGGCCATGGACTTGGCCTTCCGAGAGCTGCTCAACAAGATTATTGTCATCTACCTTGATGACATGATTTTCTCTCACCAACGAGAAGATCATGTTTCGCACCTGCGGCAGATATTTGAAAGTTGTCGAGAATTCGGCATCTCTATAAACCCGAAGAAGTCTGTCTTCGCGGTAAAGGAAGGAAAGTTGCTGGGACATGTCATCTCCGAGGAAGGCCTCGCCATTGACCCCGACAGAGCGTAAGCCCTCGTTCGCTTGCCAGCCCCCACTGATAAAAAAGGGCTGCAGTCCTTCTTCGGTCGTATTAACTTCGTGCGGAAGTTCATTCCGGACTTCGCACAGGTGATCAAGCCTATGGCCGAACTGTTGAAGAAAGATACACCTTATGAATGGACTGATGAGAGAGAACAAGCTTTCGAGGAAATCAAGGCTCGAATTGCGCAAGCTCCCGTGTTGACAAACCCGGACTACTCCAAGGACTTCATCCCGTATGCAAGTGGGAGAACCCGAAAGTTACGCCGCAGCTCCCGACTCGTAAGGGAGACGACGGTGAGGAGCGCCCCATTGCGTTCCTAAGCCAAGTGATTCTCGCCGCACGAAGAGAAGTACAATTTTATAGAGCGACAGTGTCCATGCGGTCATGAAGTCCCTTCGAAAGTTCGTGCACTTTGTCTCCCGTAGTAAGACCACCGTCTTTGTGATTCACCCCGATGTTCGCAGCTTCATCTTGCAAGGAGAACCGGGTCACAAGAGAGCGGGATGGATTGCCAAGATCCAGGAGTTTGACATCGAAGTACGGCCAACCAAGCTTATCATAGGCTGATCCTTGTGTCAGGAATTGGCCCGAAGCGCTGTAGCCGGCATCTCCGCCTGTAAGTGGGAGGACACAACGACACGCGTCTACCTAACCAACTCCTTACCGGAGGGGAGTGATTGGACAGATGAACTGGTGAGATACTTCTGCACCGGAAGATGTCCCGATCACCTGAACGCCTCACAACGAAGGAGATTTCGGTTAGGTGCATTAAGGTACACTCTTCGCCCCGAGGGGCTTTACTTCAAAAACATTGACGGCATCCTGTTGCGGTGCGTCATAAAATCAGACCAGCCTAGGATCCTCGGAGATTTTCATTCCGGGATGCCTGGGGGTCACCATTCTTCAAGGCCAACGGCCTTAAAAATAATAAGGGCCGGGTACTATTGGCCCACTCGTTCGCAGACGCGTATGCGGTCTCGCGCCAAATGTGATCAATGCCGAGGTATGCCGGTCGAAACGTAAAAGCACCCCCGCCCCTTCAACCGATTCAAGCCGAAGCTCCGTTCCAAAGAATGGGGTCTAGACTTCATTGGGGTGATTTCTCCTAACTCCTCCGCCGGCCACAAGTTTATTCTCACAACCATCGACTATTTCACACGGTGGACGGAGGCGATCCCGACCAAGAACGCCGACCAAGAAACGGTCATCGTGTTCATTGAGAGCCCGATTACCCGCTTCGGGGTTCCAGAGTCGATTGTGACAGATAACGGTCCGGGATTTGTAGGCGCCGTACTCACGGAGTACACCAACAGACTTGGCATCTATCACAAGATGTCTTCTAATTACTACCCGCAGGGGAATGGCCTTGCCGAGTCTACTAACAAGAACCTCCTGAAAATTCTCCGGAGGACCATTGAAAAGAATAAGCGGACTTGGCACTTGCTCCTGAACCGGGCGCTATGGGCGGACAGAGTTGCGTTCAAGAAATCCCTCAGGACGTCCCCCTACGCGCTCGTCTATGGCAAGCAAGCTGTTATGCCATCACACATTGAAATTCCCGCCCTGTGGATGATTGACGAAGACAGGAGCAGCGGAGACCCGGTAGACGACAGGTTGTGCCAACTCCTGCAGTTGGAAGAAGACAGAGAAAGTGCATACCAGGCCTTCGCGGATCACATTGCAGCCACTAAAGGCTGGTTTGCCAAAGGCACCACCGCCCGAGTTTTCGAAGTCGGGGACCCGGTGTCGAAGTGGGACTCATACAAGGCAAAACCGGGTAATCACGGAAAATTTGATGCTCTCTCGGGAGGGCCCTTATCGATTGCCCGGTGAATCGCCTCAATGCCTACATACTTTCGGATATGGAGGGTCGCCTCCTCCCCATCCCCCGTCAACGGGTTCCACTTGAAGCTTTATCGCCGTTGAAGGCGCCCGAGTGGCCCTTCCCCGTAAAAATTTTGCCTTGTGCTTTTATTTTTCCCCGCATGTATAGTTTCCGTTTTAGCTTTCAGTTTATTTTTCCTTCTTTGAGCTTAAATGCGGCATGGGAGAGAAAGACAGACTTCGCAGCGAAGTTCTGTCGTTGCCCCGCAGAGGGGCGAAGTTCGGCTATGCAGAGAAAGAAAGGAGAAAAAAGAGCAAAAAATCGACTAAGTGTTGGCCGAAGCCCGACTTCGCAACCGAAGCCTGACTTCGGCCCACCCGAATTGCGAAGTTTTTCCGAGAAAAGCCGAAGGCACCAAAGTCCGCATCGCGCAACCCTTCGTGCGAAGTACGCACTGCGCGCAAAGTTTGTGCGAAGTGCGAACTTCGCAGCGAAGTCCGACTTCGGCCAGCGCCCGTGCGAAGTGCGCGCTGCGCTCAACGCTTGTGCGAAGTGCGAACTTCGCGCGAAGTTCGTACTTCGCCCCAAGCTTCGGCCGAAGTCCGACTTCGCCGGCGAGGTCGGGCCGCGCCCAACTTCGGGCGAAGCCCGGCTGCGCCTAGTTTTCCGGGCCAGAGGGGGCAGCATTCAATAAAATGAATAAAAAACTCAAAAAGTCCCAGCTGGGCCCAAGGCGCGTTTGTAACTGTTTCAATCTGGGTTTCCGCGCCAAGGGTTTTTGTCTTGAGCAGTGTGCCCAAATGGTGGCAGCAACGTCAGCCATGGTGCAGTCCCCAACGCTGAATTAATGATTGCGCGTTTTTCAAGCAAAAACGCAACTAAGAAAAAGCAAGGCACGGCTGCCGGGGCGCGTCTTTTCCTAAACGTTCTCCTGCGCGGCCACCAAGGGATTTAACTCAGCCGACCTACCCCTCCTGCGTTGCATTAATGGCGCTGTTTTTATCTAGAAAAGGGGGTCAGAATCATGCCAACATTCCAGATTGCAGAGATTATTCCTCGGACAATGGCTAATTATTCCTCCGATAGCGAAATTTGTTGCAGATAACTCGAACTCGTCATTATTGCCGACTCGGAGAGATGGACAAGGGAAAAATGCCCGTGTCGGCCGCAGCCCAACGGAAGCAACGAACTGTGGGATTTGCCGCGGCCAGGAGTTTTCAAAGGCGATCCTCCGCCAGAGAAAAGTCAAAGGCCCGGACGAAGAAGGTACAGCGTGGGCAATCCCCACCACCTCCGATGAATTACCTGGCAGGATATGTGGACGGCTCGTTTTCCATGAGCCTAACTCAGCTGAGAGCGAATGTGGAGAGTCGGGTCGACAAAGTTTCGCCCTCCCATCATTTTGGAGCGGCGTACAAATCAAATCTCTTCGTATTCATGTGCCCTCCTCGTCCACCAAGGTCCCGGAGCTGATAGATTTAATTGTTAGACATTATAAACCAGCTTCCCGGCAAATCTGCAGTTCCGTTGGCAAACCCTTGTTCGCACTGCGCAGGGAGACTGTGCAGCCAGCTTTCGCCCCAGGGCTGGAGTATGACTCCGGCACCATCCTCAGAAAAATCACTTTGGGCGAACAAGCGGGACGTTTCACGCACACCAAGCGAATGAGGGATTTCCTCAATTCGTAGCCGAGCGCCCGCTCTCAGCCGGACAATGGCCGATCGGCCCCATGCCTTTGGCGAAATTTCGGAGCAAGTATCTATATACCATCTTGGCATGGATCCTCGGCCGCGACTCCGATGAGCCGGTGCACCCGTACCAGCCGGCGCCGTGCACGCCTCCCGTGTGGAGAATCTTACGAACCAGCGGCGCAGTGGAGCGGAAAACGCCCCATCTCTTTCGACTGGGCAGACTGGCTGGCTTACGCCATTCATTCCAGTCTGCTGAAAATTCAGAAGCGCCAGTCAACCAATTTTCGTTTCAGTTCCGTTCTGGTCTGGCTTTGTTTGTACCATCTGCACCCCCAAATGCCGATCCTGAACCTGAAGAAGGTTAACGAGAAGGGAGAACCCCAGCCCGTCTATAACCGGACGGATGACTTATACCGGAAAGGGTCCTACTACAAGTTCAACTTCAACTTTCTGGGATTCGTCATGTCATCTTCATCGACAGTGAAATCCCCCGTCCCCCGAGAGAAATGACGAGTGCTTTGATAAATCAGAAGCTCGGGGACGTTTTTAGACTGACGCAGGGATTGTGATCGGAATCTACGGATTCAAGGGCAAACCCTATTTGCTGCCCTATTGGTGCTCGGAGCACCCGTTCGGGATGGAGGTTGCCCGACATATGGACTATGTGGAAGAAGAGTTTGGCCTAGGGAAGAAAAGAGGACAGATTTTTCAATACCCTCTTCCCGGGCCAACGTTGAGATTACCGAGGTAGGACAACATGTCTACCTAGAGCAAGCGCTGTCCCGGATTGGCTCTGGTTTTACTGCCGCAGTCACTGGAAGTATGACCCTCATGGGATAAGGGGAAAGTTTGCACATTTGTGCCCCCGGACATAACCGAAGATAGATGCGACGTGGTCCATGTGGACCTTGACTCGGGAGATTGAATTAATGGAAGCTTCTCCCCCTTGGCAGGATTTCTACCGCGAGGAGGTGACATATGACCCCAAGAGAAACCCGGACCATCACTTCTCATCTCCAGGGTTCAAAAAATTTATGTCCAAGATTGCAGGCCTTAACTGGTCTAAAGAGAAGATTATTGAATGCTGGAAAATGAGATGCCGCACGCAAAGACGATAAATCCACAAGGAGAAACCCCGGCCGTAGATGACGACTTCTCGCTTCTCTATGACCAAGGATCATGACAACGGCGGCCGTTCGCATATCAAGGTTACGTTCCCCGAGGCCCCTTTGAGGATTATAAAAGTGGGTCTCCTCCCAAACAGCTTGTACACTTCGGCAATCGCGCCGCCGGCCCAGCAAGTACCCAGGCCGATCCGATGCAGTTCGTGGCTCCTAAGGCGGCGCCTGAAAAGGCGAAAAAGTTAGTCAAGGCAGCGCCCGAGGCACTTCCTCAAGCAAGAAAAGCGCCAGCGCCGCCAGAAAGCACACCGGTCGCGGCAGACCTTCTGCAAGTCAAACCCCGGTACAAGTTTACCGTGGGAGCATCAGTGCCTGCTGCACCTGCTTCGTCTCCTTCCCCTGATCCGACAGTTGTTCCAGAAGAGAAGAAGCGGAGGAGAGTTGAGAAAATCAGGCGACCTAGCCTGATAGTGCAGCAGCCAGTCGCAGAGCCGCAGCCCGCGTCCCGCCGCCGCAGAGGCAATTCCTTTGGGCAGTCCCAAGCCGCCCGCCGAGACAAGAAGCGAAGACATTCACCCGGCATCGGCTCGAGCGGAGCCCGCAGTACGTTTGCTGTCCCCGTCTCTCTAGTCTCACCCGGCTCTACTTCCACTCGCCCCCCGCTCAATCTGGGCGAGCCATGACCACATCCTCCTCCCCGTCTCCGCGTCCTTCTAGCGGCCCCCATTCTTTCGACCAGTTTGCTCAGAACCCTAACGTCTCTCTTTCTCTGAGCACAACTCCAAACCCTTCGCCCGAGGTCAGTGCTGAGGCTGTCCGTTCACCATCACATCCTCCGCCTCAGCCGCTTCAAACCCTCACAATGGTCAGCCGCTCCCATTTCCATTTCCCGGTCGCCCCCACAAGCGACCGATTCTTCCAAAGTCCGTCCGGTTCCTCTTGATCCCATTCCCGCAGGAGAGACGTCTCAGCAGATCCCTAGGCTGGGGGAACCAGATTTTATGGACGACCTCCGTAACTCGTATGACTTGCCCCCGGCAACGAGAGCCGTAGAGTATTCTCGTCTCTTTCCGCCAAGACCAGAAGCGGAGGAGACATGAAGAGATAGCCGCCCCGGCAAAACGCGCAAAGTATGATTTCGGAAGGAGAGTGATTACAACGGAGAAAATAATCCCAATAGTGAAGAAGCCTCTCCGAGAAATGACTAAGGCGGACTACGTGCTCCAGACAAAGGAGAAAAGCTTTGACGACATTGATAAACAATATGAGATTCGTACGATCATGCGCAAAGTCGACAATCTCTTTGTCAAGAGTCCTGGAGGAGCAGAAGAACTTTTCGCGCTGCAGGACAAAGTAAGGCAACTTGAAGAGGACCTATCTAGGTCCACCGAGCAGCCGGAAGCGGCGCGGCGAGAAACAGATGAATTCAAAGCCCAGCCTGGCCGCTTCTCAAAGAACAAAGCCGCAACCGAAAAGAAAGCAGCCTCTGAGCAGATTTTTCAGCTCCAGGAGTCTTTGAAGCAGACACGTCGCAGCTTGCAGAGAAAACATCTCAAGCGGCTGTCTTTTCAAAGACAAAAGTTAAGGAAATGAGGGCTGGTTTGCTGAGGGAATGCAAGCCCCATACCTTTAAGGCAATGGCGGTCCTGGACTTCGCATCCAGGATTCAAGAAGTTTCTCGCCAGTGGAAAGCCTCGTGGTAGAGGAGGCCGAGCGCCGTGCAAAGCAATGGCCGGACCTCGGCGATAAACCTTCGTGAGCGCGAGCGCGACGGCGTCCTTTTTTCCCCCGTGTCCTCATTCGCCGCAGAATGGGCAGGTGCAAGGGTGACCTTGCACAAATATTTCGTAAAAGTTGAAGAGGTGAGAGTGGCTGCACGAATGCTTGACGCATTCGGACATGAAAGAGATATCTGTCTTGCCCCCTTTCACGCTCTTTCAGAACTTGGGTGTCCAGGTTTTGTTGAGAATGGCGAGCTCCTCACCCTAGATCGGGTAAAGAAGAATTGGCAGTCCTTTGAAGCAGATACAGCTGAAATTGATAGCTGGATCGAGCCAATTCAAGACAGTCAGGTCACTCAGATGGTGTCCAGATATTCCAGGATCCGCTCCTATTTTCAGGAGTTAGAGAAAAGATACCTCACCATCGACCTGCACGCGGTCGCTGCGTTTCACGGAGCATTAGAAGACATAGCTGACCGCAAGCCATTCGAAGCGGAAGCCTGGCGTTCAGCCCAAGAGGCGTACACTCGCATGTGCGAGGCAGAAGCAGGAAATGGAGACCTTTCATAAGGAGATACTGATGAGGCAACTGACAAAGATGAATCTGAAGAACAGTTGCTGCAAGGAGAACAGTTAGAGCAAGCAAAAGGCAGGGGAGGCAAGTTCCTCTGCACCCAAAGGATGAAGGCATGGATTCTTTGCGCCGAGGCGAGCTCGACACCCCGCGAGCCGCCAGAAATGTTGTCACATTTTGCACGGGGTGCAATGTCTTCAATATTGTTTTGTAACAGTGCTGCTCTTCTTTTCCTCCTTCCGTTTTTCTCCCTTCTCTCCCTTTCCTTTTCTTTCCCATTCTCTTTCTCTCCCCCCTTTTTCCTTGGAGTTCCCAGCTTGATTTTCCAGCTTTCCAGCAGGTCTATCTAAAATTGGCTAAGTCTGGGTGCGAAGTTCGCACTTCGCCCGTTTTGGTGCGAAGTGCGCACTTCGCCCAGTTTTGGTGCGAAGTCCGACTCCGCCCCACTTTCTGGGCGCACCTTGCACTGGCAGACTGGCAGGTCAATGCAGAAAAAAGGTAAAATGCCGGAGCAGGTCCATATGGCGGCAGACACCAGTGTTCGCCTGTGCGCAGTTCGACTTCTCAACGGAGCCGGAATGCGCCCTTGACAGGTGTACAGTAGGGGAACAAACCCGGAATTTGACCAAGGCTTGAAGGCCTTCCCCGACTGCACTGATTTCTGCACGCATCCCAAGGAGCCCCGATCCCAAGCAAAGATGGATAGATCGCCCTCTAAGGCGTGCATGTGTCACACAAAGATAACCCATCATCGTACAAGTGTCCAGCCTTCGGGATTTGAACCAAGACCGCCGACCAAAAGGGATAAGCATGGGCTGCCCGCACCGCCCGCGTTAATAGCCTCATTCAAAGCTGATCCGAGGTTTCACCCGCTCCAGCCTACTAGCAAGCCTCGCCGACTTGAAGAATTACCCAAAGACTCCGCCACGTAGCCGTCCAGCCTTCCAGGAAGACCATGCTCGCGGGTACAGCCCGACCCGACAAAAGGTCAGCATTTGCAGCCTCTTTCGCCGCTTCGTCGACTCATGTTTGATCGGGACTCGTGCCCATTAATGTAACGGGTGGGACTCGGGCTATAAAAGCCCATCTGAAATTCATTGTAAAGGGTGGAAGGGGAATGTTTGTTAGGGAACTACTGTGCTTACTGTAACCGTGCTTCTGCTTATGAATACAATCTGTATGCCCGGTTCTGTTCTACTGTCTTTATTCTTTTATGCTGTCTTTCATTATATGCCTTAGGCCCACCCGTGTCGCCGCTCGTTGATTCACTTTGGCATTTGGCGATCATGTTCCTCTAGCATTGCTTGCTTAAAGCACCTTCCGTACTTCATTATTTAAAGCATTCATTATAAATTTGGTAGCAGCTCCATCGCTTATGTGTGACGTTGCTGGCCCGTATCCGGTGATTGATGCGATCCCCCGCCGTTAGTTCCTTGTAGGGAATGTTTGCTAGGGAGCCATTGAAGCCGTGCGGTTAAACTCTCTACCTAACACATATACCGGCTCGACATCTCTAGGTTTACTTTCTACCCCCGTCGCTGTACGTATCCGGTGATTGATACGATCCCTCGCCGTTAGTTCCTTGTAGGGAATGTTTGCTAGGGAGCTATTGAAGCCGTGCATACGCTCGCCGGTGTATCGGAAGTACGCCTAGGTTTTGCGGTTCCTTGTCATGCTCTTGTGTTTGTATGCAGTAAGTAGCGGTGATTGGTGTGTTCCCGTACTGTTAGTTCCCCCCCACCAACCTTTGGACATATTTGTATCTCTTTCTGTACATTTGTCTCTTTCCGTTCCTTTATTTCTTTCCCCGTTCCCTTTAGCTTAAATCAAGCCCCCAAAAGGAGCCGGCCTTCTCCGGAGATTGGCTCGGAAGGCATCTCTTCCTTCCGGCCTTTCATGCTGGTGGGCGAATCTGGGCGCATTAACCAAAAATCCTTTCCTCATGGCAGATTCGTAACCAACAAGTCCCCTCAATAGTCATCGGAGTCCCCATCTCCACCGTTTTCGATCCTTCCATAGAAGCCCTCCCCCAACAGGCCTTGTTCCTTTTTACACCTTTGTCTGGAGGGGCGGAGCCTTTGGACACTGAACTGGAGATGATTGAGCGTCCCCTGGCAGAGAGCCTGCACCAGGCACGACAGAGCTCATACAGATGGCTCAAGGATGTCAGGAAGAAGGCGCGGACCCCTGCTAAGGTTCAAAAATGCGCCATATTTAATCCCCAAAAAATGGAACTCCATAAGGTAAAGAAGGTGCAGAAACCTGTGGAGGAAATGACGCCTTCAGATTACTCCTACCAGCGCACCATCAAGGACCTGAAGACGCTTGACGTGGCGGAGGAGACGGGGTCTATTCATGTCAAGATTGACTCAATCTACCTTCATAATGAGCATATCAAGGAGCGCTGCTTCGTAGCAGAAAATGAGAACATGAAGTTAGAGGAGGCCCTGGCGCTAACCAAAGCCCAGTTGGAAGACGCTTGAACTGAATCGGAGCAGCTACGGTAGGAAGTGGCGACTTTAAAGCAAGAGGTCTCCGAGCATAAGAGTGCTACTGAGCGCCATCTCAAGGCGCATGAAGAAGCAGAGGACCGGGTGAAAAAATTGGAAGCTCGAGTCCAGGAAGTGCAGCAGCAGTTCGAAGAAAGAGAAGCGAAGATGGAGATCTTCTCGAGAGACCGGATTAAGGACCTCCGCGCTCATTTGTTGAGAAGTTTCCGGTCTAGAGTATCCAGCACCTTGTCTGTTCTGATATACATTTCGGAAGCCAAGCAAGCTGCTTCTCAGGGCCGACCTGTTGTAGATCAAGTCGCACAGGAAATACAACGCCGACTCAATTTGGCTATCAAAGTGCAAAATTTGGAACACATGGATCTTGAGGTCCCTGCGATGAGTCGAACTGCGCGGGATTGGGATACCGCCAGATCGACTCTTCGTGCCTTATTTTCCAAATTGAAAAAAGTTAGGAAAGCCAGGAGGCTACTGGACTCCTTTGAGCAAGAAAGGCGCACTTCCCTAGTATATTTTCAAACACTCACGCAGCTTGGTTTTCCCAGTTTCACAGATGATGATGGGAACCTTTAGTCTAGGGACGATCTCAAGCCAGTATGGATCGCTTTTGAAGGTGATACTTCTGAAATAGACGATTGGGTAGATCCCATCACAGAGACACAGGTGATAAATTTGATATCCAGAGACTGCCAAATCGAAGCTTGCCTGATAGATCTGAGTAATAGGGCCAAATATGCTGATATCAACCAGATCGAAAGGTTCAGATGTCTGGTGAAAGCACTCAACGACTGCGAGCCGTTCCAAGAAGAGGCTTGGGCCCACATTCGATGCACTCATGAGCACATCCGGGCACGCCTCCCTCCCCAGGAGCAAGAGCAAGAGCCAGAAGGAGAAGGAGGAGGCGAAGATCAAGAGTATAGCGAAGAGGAGGAAGGAGAAAGAGAGAGATTGGAGGAAAAACCCTTGGCCAGCGACGGGCAATCAGAAGAGGAGTTGGATGATGACTCCGAGCCCAATGGATGAAGGCTTAGGGTCCTTGCATTGAGGCGAGCTCAATACCTCGTGACACCTCAATACCCCGCGAGCCGCCAGGAATGTTGACAATTTTGTCACATTTTTCCTAAGGGGTAAAATTTTCAATCGTTGCTATATTGCTTTTTCTGTTTTGATTCACTTTCTCCTCTGAAAATGACATTCTACAGTAAAGGCTCTTCTCTGGCATTTTCATGGCGATGAGGCACAACTAGGAACTCTTCCTTCTCTCACTTTTCATGCATGATTCAAGTTCGGGGCAGCTTCGCTTGAAAAATCAGGAGTCAAAAGGCAGCTTCGCCAAGGCGGGAAACTAAACCTATGCTTCGCTCATTTTTGGAGCGAGAGGCAGCTTCGTTGAAAGGATATTACAAAAGCCCTGCTTCGGGCTTAAAAATTTGGCTAAGGCATGAATAATGGTAGGTGTGATACAACATTACAGTTTCATCAATACAATCTACAACCAACATAACCATGGCTGTACACAGGACTGGACTGCACTTTTCCATCAATCTGCATGAATGCCCTGCAATATCTCCTCTAGGTATCCACCATTCAACCCTAGGTTGAACATCCATCATGGCTGCATATCATGCTAGACTGCATTCTGCCCATAGACTTCAATCCTCACACGTACCAATCTAGAGCCACCCTAATGAATGAGGGGGGGTTTATTTATACACCCACCAAGTAGCTACTTTCTCCAACTACTTTCAAATTACATTTTATGTGCATTTGCTTTGCATGTACATTTCATTTGCACTACAGGACGAAATAGCTTATTTAGCCGACTTACATGATTTAATGACTTTATTCTTTACATACAATATTAAATTGCACTTACAACATTAAAATATATGCACGGGCGTTTCGTCAAACACTTTGCATGCATTACAAAATAAAACACATTATATCAAAACTGGTTCTGCAATTAAGGATATCTCAATATGCCTGTCTACATCTATCCCCTCCTCTAAATTGGTCGTTGTCCTCAACGACACGAGCTAAACACTGGGAATAGAAGTACTGAGCAATGGAATAGGATCTCTTGTCACGCTCCTTCCTCTTGTTCCTATTCCATACATATTTGGCAATAAACTTTACTTGGGGCTGCTCACAACATCTGATTCTCTGATTGTGCACTTTTTCTGGTACAAGTATGTGTAGCATCAGCATGATCAACATTCTCTGAATAGACACTTCACTTTTTGCAATAAGCCATATCATTAGCATGAGCAGTGCCATCAACATCATGGACATAATCGGTAATGCCCTCCGCCATCTGTGTCGGGGGTCAAGGGGACGGGAGTCCCCTTGCGGGGTCAAGGGACAGCGTCCCTTGCGGGGTCGAGGGGCAACGCTCTTCGCGGAGCCCTCAGGGGGTTCGGGGCAGAGCCCCGAAACCTCAACAGCAAAACCCTTGAAAGCCTCAATGTTCAAACTAATTTATTCTTCTCATCAACCATCTGGAAGCTTTCCTTCAACTCATTCAAACTGCTTTCTTTTAGCTCTACTTCACTGCTTTCTTGATCCAACTGACTGCTTATCATCCTCTGACAGACCTCTCCCTTGTCAAATTGTGCTTCTGACGGCAACTCCTCTGATTGCATTGCCTTCGACGTCAACATTTCTGACGACAATCCCTAACAGCTTAGTTTCTGACGGATTAGACCAGATGGATAGAGTAGTCTGATGGGTACAATGTCTAGACGTCTAGGACAACGGGTTAGACAGCTCAGATGAGTAGACGTCTCAGACAGATTGTACACAGGTAGACGTCTCAGACGGGTAAGGGTAGACGTTGCAAATAGATGGGATAGACGTCTTGATAAGTTGCTAGACGTCGGGGACGAGTGGCCAAACGGACGACCCAACAGACGACCAGACGTCTGGGTCTGACGGTTAGTCATCTGGACTGACGGATTGCCAGACGTCTGGGCCAGAAGGCTAGACGTCTGAGTTGACTGACTGGAGGCGAGACGTTTGGGCCGATCGGTCGCCGGGCGTCCGATCCGATCGCCGAGCGTCTAGTCCGATCGCTCGATGTTTAACTCCTTCGGACGGGTAGATTTCGGACAACTCCACTTCGGACGGGTTCTCTTCGATCGCTCCTCCTCCGACAGATGCACTGCAGACTTCACCTTGGCCGTCTCCACCTCAGACGAATCCTGTTCAGACGTCTGCACCTCAGATGTCTTCTTCTCAGACGGCTCTTGCTCAGATGTCTGTACCTTAGACATATACACATAAGATGACTCTTGCTCAGATGTCTGCACCTTAGACGTCTCCTTCGTCGCCATCTGACTGCATTCTCTAGTTGTTTGAGTCTCCTTCATCGGTGAGGTTTTTGCATCTCTTTCCCAAGTCAAGGCATAATCCAAAGCCTCTTGGTATGATCTTGGAGGAAATATCTTCATCTTCCTTTCATACACAGGGAGCAGTCCATCTATGAACCACATGGTCTTCAATTCCTCTGAGTGGCCTTTCTCCACATAGTCAAACAACCTACTCACCCTTCGATTGTAATAACAAACAGGCTCCTTCTCACCTTGAATGTTATAATTTTCGTCAGTGTCGTATGATCGGAATTCTTCCACAAATGCATCACGTAACTCTCCCCATGTCTGGAACTTGACTTGCGGTAAGTATATGTACCAGTCTATTGCAGATTCTCGAAACGTTGCAGGAAACCACCTCCTCCAATCTTCTTCATTGTTCTGCCCAATCGCTTTCCACTCCATACGACAAATTCTCCAATGCCTAATCGGGTCTTCCTTCCCTTCTCCTATGAAAAGTGGCAAATTCTCCAATGCTTGGGTGTCTATGTTTTCCATTGGTGGGGTTTCTGCTATGCTGCTCCTCGTCGAGAATTTTTAGTCTTAGGTATCTTACTTTCACCAAACAGTCATCTTTCAACTTCCTTACTTCGCGGCTTCCTTCGCAGGGATATCGATTGTGGCCTTGGTCTTCCTTCCTGAGCCTTCGCGTGCTGTTGCTCTGGTGCTTGACTCCCGTCCTTTGCACTCCTCTGCAACCTTCCTGCCGCTTGTTCAGGTGTTACCATCCACTCAACATATCTCTGCATCAATCAACATTTTCCTTGACTTTTGGTGGTCATTGTACCTGTTCTGTTGTTCCTTTCAGCAATGCGTCGTTCCACTGCAAACTTCTTAGCTGGCAGACGTCAGGCCTGCAGATGTCAAGTCTGTAGACGTCAGTAGCAGACGTCAGGCCTGCAGACGTCTAACGTCTGGCCTGCAGACGTCTGGTCTGGAGACGTCTAGCCTGCAAACGTCAGGCATGCAGACGTTAGGTCTGCAAACTTCTGCAACTTCCCACCTACAAAATCTCACTCAGATTTTTCCTCCGCTTGGCGTGCACGTCTTTTAATCTGCAACCACAAAAAAATTCTGGTACGTCTTCTCCTCCGTCTTTGCACTGGGTTGATCTTCGTTTGCCCGTCTTCCCAAGGGTTTCACTTCTTCAAACCCTATGTCACCAATTTAGACCCAATTTCGTAAAGCAACAACGCCAGAATGTAGAAAGGGTTTTTACATATCCCAACAGTTCCCTTTCCACGTAAGTAATCTACAGATCTGCAAGCATTGTAGTATAGCAATAATAATACGCAGAAATTCTGCAACAGCATTAAATAACAGCAGTAATGGCAGAAAATACAGCAATAACAGTTAACAGTAATTACAGCAGTTTGTATTAATAATGGTAGGTGTGATACAGCATTACAGTTTCATCAATACAATCTACAACCAGCATAACCATGGCTGTACACAGGACTGGACTGCACTTTTCCATCAATCTGCATGAATGCCCTGCAATATCTCCTCTAGGTATCCACCATTCAACCCTAGGCTGAACATCCTTCATGGTTGCATATCATGCTAGACTGCATTCTGCCCATAGACTTCAATCCTCACACGTACCAATATAGAGCCACCCTAATGAATGAGGGGGGGTTTATTTATACACCCACCAAGTAGTTACTTTCTCCAACTACCTTGCAACTACCTTCAAATTACATTTTATGTGCATTTGCTTTGCATTTACATTTCATTTGCACTACAGGACGAAATAGCTTATTTAGCCAACTTACATGATTTAATATGACTTTACATGACTTTATTCTTTACGTACAATATTAAATTGCACTTACAACATTAAAATATATGCACGGGCGTTTCGTCAAACACTTTGTGTGCATTTACAATAAAACACATAATATCAAAACTGGTTCTGCAATTAAGGATATCTCAATATGCCTGTCTACAGCGCTGGAGAAACTGTGCTACGGCGAGAGGCTGGCGACTTTGAGCGACGGTGGGAGGCTCCAGACTTAGAAAAATTTCGTCTCTTCGCTTTTCTCCATCCGCCCATGGTCGCTCGAAAAGGGGAGTGACGACGGGAGTCGCTCCAAAATGGAGCAACGGCGGGAGTCGCTCCCAAGTGGACACTTAGAAAATTTTACATTTTGCTTCCTCCGCCGAGTTTCGCTCAGAAAGTGAGCGACGATGGGCAGCGCTCAAAGAAATGAGCGACGACGGGCGTCGCTGCAGTTTTGATACTTAGAATAATTTTGCAATTTTCACCAAGCCTGCCCAAGCTACTGGAAATCTTGAAATACAAAGCTGAAAACAGAAAAACTGAAACTGAAAGAAACTGGAAACTGCATGAAAGAAACTGGAAAGGGAGGAAGGAGGGAAGTAGATAGCAGCAATTTTCATATTTTTCAGAATTGTACCCCTTTGCAAAATGTGACAACAGTCACATAGCTTGGAATTGTGGGATTATAGCAATAGAGTTAAATGGGAGGAGTAGATGAGGAAAGGTAAAGGGAAAATGGGAAAAAAAAAGGGTAATCCTTCTGTAAGAGATGTCACCTCAGGCTTAGAGAAAGAGTGATAATAGTGAAGAATAAATTGCTTTTTAACAGGTTTTGATAATTTCCAAATACAGGCATGGATTGGCTTGCATAGATGATTGTCAAAATGAGTAAAATTTTACCTTCTTAGGCATGATGTTAACTTGAGCAGTGGCAAGATGTGTAGATGCATCAAACTAATGGACTCCATGGAGCTTCAATAGAAGATATAGGCAAATATAGCTTCTTGAGAATCAACTTGATGGAGCTTAAATAGTTGGTTCAAATTTTGGTTCTATAAATGGAGTATAAAGATAAAAAAATAAAGAACTAAATAAATTGTGACCCTAGAAATTGATCCAAGTGTCTTTTTTAAAGTATAATTTTGCTTTTAGTGGAGGCCAAAAGTAGTATGATGTACTTTTCATAAGGGGGCACATTAGGAAATAATATGAAACGTTCAAAAAATGTCACTACATAGACTATGTTTAATGTTTTTTTTTTTTTTTTTAATTTACATGGTGGAATCGGTAGCCGCCACGAATCCGGGCAGGCTGTCCAGCTTTTATGGCCGCCACAGTATTCTGCGCTGTCCGCCCCGGAAGCCGCCACACAGATCTTTGCGCAGTCCGCCCCTATAACCACCATGCCACAATCATTTTAAACCTTTTACGCTGCTGAAAGCACCAGGAAAGGGACAAGCGTTCAGTCCGGCGAGGCCCGAGATTTGAACCTTGGACCTCCGCCCCCCTTATGGGGTTTGGATGAACCAATTGGTCTACACCTCGGACCTGACTATGTTTAATGTTAGTAACCTAAGATTTTTAATTTTAGTAGTTATAATCATAATTGCCCTACCTGAAAGGGATAGGCAGTTGGTAGCGGCCGAGTGCTTTCCAGTGGGCTGCCATGGTTTGATTCCCTAGACGGTCAAGGGTCCCGTTGACTTCATCTTTACCCAGCAGGCTAGGGTTTATAGAGGTTCCCTATGCAAAAAAAAAAAAAAAAATCATAATTGCCTGGTTTGCTGAATATTCATCCAAAATATTTGAAGTTCATTGATTTTTTAACTCTCCACAAATAAATCTGGCTTTTTCGGTGAACATAATGTCATAATCTAATGAATGACAATGAAGAGGAATATAAGATGAAACTAAAAGAATAAAGCGAAGACATGTTGTTTTGCTGCCCAAGCAATTGATTATTCCATCTCATTGAATCTCTCCCATGTCAGCAACAATTGAAGGCCGGAGCAAAATGATGTCAGCAAATTGTTGACACAGTTGTCTGCAACTCAACCTCATTCTTGTATAAAATATGAAGTTAGTTGTGCATATCTATCTTATTTTTTCATTTAGATATTAAATCCTAAAGATAATTATTTTTTCTTTTCAAACTTAATGGTGAATTTTACAATGATCTTCTCTGTGGTGATATTTCTCCTGGTTGAACTGAAATAAATCAATTTAGGTTCTAATAAAGTGGTTACTGTAGCCATCACACATACATGATAGATGTTTATGATTCTCATCCACATTACACTTTCAAAAAAGCAATGATTTTGGAGTATTCATTGACAATAAATCTGTAATAAACTTCACCACAAACGAACCAATAAACAATCGTCAACTCAGATGGTCACTAATTCTTGATGAATATAGATCCAGATTGATTTACAAATCTAGAAATAAAAATATTGTTGCAAGTGAACTTTGACAAACGTATACATTATTCCCTGTACATGGTAGCCTTGGATGTGAAGTAAAGAGAGCACCATGAGAGGACAAAATGTCAGCGAACCATATTAGTCCTAAACCAAGGCAACTCTATTTGCATCAATAACACGGAGGATGGGACTTTTGGGAATTGTGGTGCAATAAAAATCCCTAATAGTAAACTTTAAATTAGAATATCCCATTTGAATTTCACAGCAAGCACTTAACCATCCATACAGGTGGAAATAAAACTTATTAAACAACAAATCATGATGTCTGATAAAAACATTACAAAAGATACAGAGAAATTTGTGAACATATGAAACCTGTCAAGTAAACAAAGCTCAGGAACCCACCAGTAGGATTCCTTACGCCATTGGCCAATCCTAACAACAAATGAGAAAGCATCTAGAGATGGACAATTTGACATGCCTAGCAAAAAACAAAGCATATGAATATATCTTTATAGTAGCCAGAAGACGCACAAAATGGCAAAGATTCATCTCCTTTCCCAAAGCCAAGTACAACACTAAACTTTCTTTTATCAAACTCCTTTCTAAATATGACCTATGCAAGAACATCATAAGCAATGGAGATGTATTATTTACGAGAAATTTTAGATGGACCTCTTCATAATTTCTGACACCACATAAATTTCAGCACTGGGACCCACCCACTTTAACCTGGCCAAATAACGGAAGAAAACTGATATATGAAGGTCATGTTAAGATCACGCATAGCAAAAAACAATGCATTTGCAAGGGAAAATCACTTGTTCTCAATTTGCCGGCAATAATTTTTTGCATTCAGCAATTTTGTATGATGCCCTTAAAAGCTTTGCATGGTATCTACTCTTGCTGTTATCAACATTGGCTTGGTGAACTCTATAGTGAAAACTAGAATGTCAGTATAAATGCTGTCTGAATACACCTGTATTCTGGATTTTAATTGGTTCTATAAATATATAATAATATGCATATTAATTTGTTCAAAAGGACAAGTTAGCAAAAATTGAAACAGTTATGCATAAAAAATTGTGGTCTTAAAATTAAAGATCATTGTGGCAATGATTCTAGGCTCAGAAGTTACGTGTATAAGCTGATATATCTATTTATTTGAATGTCATCTCTAATTGTTTTAGTGCTCTATCAAGAATGACAGACAATTGGGCATGTTTTTGCAGTAGAATGTTTGCAATCTATAGATGATCATTGTTATGACAAATTTACTCGGTGGATATACTAAATTATATAGTAGCAGATAGATAGATAGTTAGATTTGACAATTTGAAATTGTTTCAACTGTTGCAGAATGTTGGAATATTTGGTTATTCAAGAAGTCATCTATCAGATGAAGACTTACGATCTATGA
The DNA here is from genome assembly GCA_028583015.1 of Wollemia nobilis. Taxonomy (NCBI): domain Eukaryota; kingdom Viridiplantae; phylum Streptophyta; class Pinopsida; order Araucariales; family Araucariaceae; genus Wollemia; species Wollemia nobilis. Next base: position 24,686,220 of record JAQPPZ010015824.1, on the reverse strand, counting down.
TTATGGGGAATTTAACATGTAGAGTAGATCACCAGTAAGTTCATTGTTTTCTACTTATTGATCTAATACATCTCTTTTTTTTCTTTTTCTCTTTTGCTCTTTGGTTTCATGAAAATTTGCTCAAGAAGTGATGACTAACTGTCTTAATAATTTTATTGGATTTTTGAACTTTAATTGGTGTTAAGATAGAACATCGTAAGATTATATTTTAATGTATTTTTTTTCAAGATTCTAAAGAAACATTAACAAGGGCTGTACCGTTTGAAAATAGACCCATGCTATGATAGTTATCTGTGATGTGATCCATCAATGCATTTCTAGTTTTCTACAAAAATATCACTGATGAGGATTTCATGATTATCTTGTTAACCTTTAATGTGTACGTGTATTGGGGATTGTGACATATTCTGAATTTTGGTTTAGACTTCTCTTAAACCCATTTAGATCAGAACTTAAGGAAAGCATTCTCCATATTTGTTTATAGATTCTTTCCTGTGTAGCTTAACAGACTAAATTTGTAACCTATTATATTTTTTCAACATTGCATGTGACTAATGCTTTTAACACAACATAAAATGACATTATGATATGTTGCTTGAATATCATCCCCATGATATGAAATCAAATGGCAGCGGTTATGTGTGATCTTACCCCATTTATCATCATGAAAATAAGAAAATTTGAGTTTTCTATGATCAGACAATAAAGGAAGTAGACTATCAATAGTGGGGTCAATTGTAAGTTTTATAGGCCAATATGTTGAAATTTTTTTATTTTATTTGTTATATGGGATTGAAATGGGCCCCATCCATATTACATTATGACCACATAGTGGTATTACAACTTGGCAATTATGCATGTATCGCTTGGCAAGATTCAAACTTGGGTCTCCTCCTTGAAAGTCGAGGAATTTAACTGATTGAGATTATGCCATTCAATACAATATGTTGAACATTACACCGAGTCAACAAGTCTTTTTTATGGGTTTTATAAACATGCAAATGAAATATTCTATTTTGGATTTTAGGCCAACTGTACATTTCTTGAGCGTGCAGCATGGAATGAGTTATCTTGGGTATCATTTTAAGAGGTTATTTTTTTATATTGTAATAGTTACACCATCGTCAATCCATAGAATGGACCTGCAATTTGAGAAGGAAGCGATCATGTGGAATAAATGCTGCATGCCATTATTGTTATCCTCATTATGTGCACGTTGGCTCTAAATGATGTGTTGTATGTTGTGGTGGTTATCTCCTTATGTGTAGAGGGAACCGTGTCAACACTGTCATCATCCTTACCCCTAATCTCTCTCTCTCTCTCTCTATATATATATATATACATGAGAAATTGCTTTTCTTGGAGGAGGAGTTAGTTACATCAACAAACATTTATACTAATTTGTAAACAATTGATTTAAGTTTTTGAGATTTGTAACTGCTTTACTTGTTGGTCTTGTAGAGACAGTTATAGGAGAGTTTGCAAATATAGATTAATTAATTCAATATGAGATGTGATCCTGCTAAAGACATAAGGTAATTGAAATTCAATAATCACTTTGTGGATGGTCCAACAGCATCAGTAGGAATGGCTAAGCAAGCTACCCATCATATTTCCAATGAAGGATTCTTAGGACAACATGTTCCACTCACTGAGTCCCATCATGGTTGTCAACATTGACATCACCAACACTCTAAGGAGTGTCTTACTATATGCCTCCACAATGGACATATTATCTTAACCTTGCACAACTGACCTTATGCATCAAACATTATATTCCCAAGCCCAGGCCAAGTCAAGAGGCAATTAATCTTTTCTATAAAGATCATTTAACAAAGCCATATTGCATCATCTAGAAGAGGCATACATGTTCAACTACCTTCCTTTCTTTTCCTCAAGAATCCAATTACAGCAATGAAATTAAGTCAACTACCTTCCTTTCTTTATTATCCTTAAGCCTAGTCTTTATAATGGAATTAAGTTAACTGAATTGCATCAGCAGAACTTATATACTGCACCTATTCCTTTTTGTGTTGCTCTTTTACTATCTTTAGAATGAAATTAACTGAATTGCATTAGTAGAATTTATATATTACATCTCTCTCTCTCTCTCACCCACAAAAGACAATTAGCCAAAGACTTTGAATATGGGATGGCTATGCAAACTAACAAGAATGAATAGATGTAGCTCAATTCCATATTTGGTTGTTGTTGGGCATATTATTGACCATGCTGCCTGCATTTCCTAGCTTATTTATGATTGGTCACTACTTTATTTTCATGGCAAGTAGACGTTCTCTGGGAGACAATGTTGGACTCCTTTTTGTGCATGGTCCATCATTCTTATTCACCTTGCTGTTGTAGCTCTTGTAAAATGAATTAAGAGTATGGTGATGAGTGTAACCCTGTTAGGCATATTAAATAAACCCCCCAAAAAATTTCTCGTTTGATATTGCACACCAAATAGCAATCACAAAAACAAGATGAGAATGATTTTACAAAGGAAATCACAAGAGAAAAAACCTCCATGAATAATTAGGAAACACAAATCCTTGCTATGCAAGGTTACAATAAAACAATCCTCCCAAATTTCAAAGAAGGCTCTACTCAAGACTTGCACACATAAACTTGCTTCTTGCTTCATGGAGATATCCAACATCCTACACCTATTTGAACATGTACATGATAATGGAGTTAGAAGCTTGTTATCATGGCTTCTTACCTTTCCAATTGTGTGTTACTAAGTGTCCCCTATAGAAGCGAATCTTGAGTGACATGTAACTTATTACATAAAATGTGTCACTCTCAACCACACTCACATGACACCGATCTTATGACGTGTCATTCAAATATGCTCATATGACATCTATTATAATAGTTACATAAGAGGTGTCAAGTCAATTTCCTCATGTAGGCATGAGTAACGCCTCGCTTGGATGGTGTAGGAGAAAGAATCCTCCACAAATATTATTTTCATAAATGAGAATAATAATTTTTTTAGAAAGACTAGCATTAAACTATAGGCAAATAAAGATGAACATCTCTAACACTCCTCCTTAATCTTTATTTGGGGTCACAAAGAACATAGAGATGAGTGCATTCAAAAATACATATTATTATTGATCAAATACAATGGTGTTTGGGATGAAGACTTAAGACATAGATGTACATCAAAGAATAGGAAGGAGGTGTCATTGTGCGAATGAGTGACACCTCACTTAGAGGGCGTAAGAGAAAGATTCCTCCCCAAATATTAGTTTCATAAATGAGAATAATAATTTTTTTACAAGACTAGCATAAATTATAAACAAATAAAGATTAACATCTCTAAAACTCCCCTTTAATCTTTAATTGGGGTTACAAAGAACATAGAGATGAGTGCACTCGACAATACATATAATCATTGATCAAACACAATGACGTTCCCCCTTAATATACAATTGGGATGGAGACTTACGACATAGATGTACATCAAAGCATAGGAAGGAGTGTCATTACTTTCCATTTCCTGTTAACAACAACTCTTAAAATGGCTATGCCAAAGAAGTTGTTAATAAATAAGCCATGGATAAATATGGAGCATAACATTGCAAGTAGAAGATGAGGAGAAGCACCTTTGAAGTCACATCATCTAAACCAAAGTCAACATAAACTAATAAAAAAAGAGGATAAAAAAATTATTCTCATTCTTAATTCATGCACTATAAAGTGAATTTAGTTCATAAATCTCTAACCAACTATAGATACTCTCATAGGAGTTTAAATAAAGGTACTTGTAAAAATTATCTTTTAGGAGAATAAAAGAGATCTCATGTGATCATCATCAATAAAAATTCATGTAATAAATAAGTATGGTAGTTCTTATGCATTATAAAGTGCAAATTTTGTCCACAAATGATATGAAAAAAACTTGTTTGTAAGCAAGTATAACTCATACAAGAACTACAACTTAAAGATATTCAATTAAACACAATGATTTTTATCAACAAAGATGCACAATATATATAAAGAGTAAATAAACTTAATAAAAAAGACTCTAAATATTCCAATAGAAAAGGACCTAGCAATAATTCATCAATATCGTCGATATAAGGAGCTAATGATTTGCAATTAAGCTTTTCATCAAACCTCCATCCATTATGTATAAAGACAATTGAATTATTTTTCAATCAAAATTGTAAAATATATTCAAAATAAAGTTACATAAAATTATTATAAAAAATGTTTATTTTAATTAAACTCAAATAGTAGTGCTTAAAAAAAATGCAACTAAAAGTAAAACTTTTAGTGCTTCATACCAATGGGAATAAGTTCTATAAGGTATAATATCTTTATAGGAACCAAAAATTGCTATGAATGTACAAAATACTCCAAACAATTATGCATCAATTTAATAGTAAGAAATTTATAATGAGTATGCATTAAGGCACTATACTAAAAGCTTAAATGAAGGACATACCATATGGTCATCAAGACACCGAATTCGAATTATATAACATCAAGTGAAAACCTATAATTGCACCGGTGTTAAAGATGTAATTAAAATTGAGAATGATTAAGAAGCATTGATAATTCAAATAGTTCTGTAATAATGAAAGTAAAGAAATATTATCTATGATTTAATATTTCAAGATAAATATAAATACTAATAGATAAATTTTTAGAATCAAGCGGCATTAGCTCAACCGGTTAGATTCCTCAACATTCAAGGAGGAGACCAAAGTTCAAATTTTGTCAAGCGATACATGGATAATATCCAAGCTTTGTTATAATACCACTATGTGGTGATGATGTAATATAGGTGGGACCCATTTCAATCCCATATAACCAATTGAAAAAAAAAAAAAATTTAGATATTAAAATGATAAATTTGTTTGGATTAAAAAAAATGGAATAAATATCAAATTTGAATAAATATACACTAAAATAATATTTGAATCCTAACATCAAGATAGGACCCAAAGTTACAATATCAAATATAATGAAAAAAATTAAGGATGGTGAAAAAGAGTTATTGGATTGCATACATCTTATTCATGATAGTAAAGAAGGTTCATTAATGATTCAATTGATTGAAGATACAAAATAATTATTGAGTATCAATTATAATGATTGGAAATTTACATCATAGGTTGATCATAGGTTGACAAGTATGAACGTGGAAAATTTAAGATTAAAGACAAAAAAAAAATGGTTCAAAAGTAATAAGATGAGAAGTAAATGATCGAGATTAGATCATAATATTATAATTTTTTAATTTGCTGTAGATAGATTCAAGGTTGGAATAAACATTGATTCTATGGATGTTGAATCAGGATTGATAACTAGATGAAAAGATTAATAAGCATCTAAATGCAAGAAGAGTGAGTATAATCATATAATAAAGGAATCATATTAATTCCAAATCATAATCTAAGGGAATTGATTCATAAGAAATAATTATCCATAAAGGGTTAGAAAAATTTCTATGTAAAGATAAATTATGCAATAATAATATCCAAAAATTCAAATGGCATAAGTTCAATAGGTTAAATTCCTCTACTTTTAAGGAGGAGACCTAGGTTTGAAACTTTCCAAGCAATACATGCATAATTGTAAAAATGTTGTAATACCACTTTGTGGTGACAATGTAATCTGGGTGGGGCCTATTTCAATTCCATATAACCAATTAAAAAAACATGTCTAAAATAAAATGAATTTAGAAAGGAGGATACTTATCTTTTTGAAACAACAAAATTTGAAGGCAATTTAGAAGTCAAACTATCTTATGCTTATTTCTATAAGAAAATGACCTAGGATACTTGTAATGATGCCAATAACAAGAATAACTATGATTTATTCCAACACAATATTTACATAGATTCAACTTCCAACATCTTTCTATAATATGATCTTGTCGACAACAATGAGCGCATTAAGATATTTTTTCTTTTATCAATACTTTGTAAATAATAGGTCTCTTTGCTTCATAACTACTTGAAGATGTTGACATTTGAGTTTCTCCTTTAACCCATCTTTTCTGAAAGTCGGATTTATACACCATTGTGCGTGTATCAATATCTTTATGTAACTTTAATTTAGTGTTCCCCCCTCCCCTTCCAAAAAAAAAAAAAATCACTATCAATATTCTAATTAGAAAAATTATGACCTTCGTGCCTAGAATGACATTCCAGAATAAGAGGCTCAATGTCCAAGTCTACACCTTTATATGTCATAGTTTTCACCTTTATATCTCATTTTGGCATTAATTTCATATCATGGCTAGTGAGAAATTAGAAAATCACATTGAATACCTATGTTCTAGTTATTCTTCATTATTATTATTTTTTTAATAAGCTGTGTGGCTTCCATTAGGGGCCATACTCATCAAAATAAAAAAACATTAGATTATTCTCTTTACATTGCTGTCAAATAAATTAAACCATATTCAACTTGCTTTTTTATCATAGATATTCTCTTCATTTGCCTACCTATCAAAGATATTCTTCCTCTTCCTCAAACTGCTAAGTTTTCACAATAAACTCCTCGATATTGCATTAAGAGATAAAATCTCACTTGACCAGTTGCCCTCACAAAAAAATTAATTTTGCCAAGACAATATCTACTACTCGGTTTCCTTTACTAAACATATGCTGGCTATAACAACCTATCATTTCCTTAATACCTCTTTTTTTAGGGGTCTTGTTCATGCCCATCTAATTCCAAGATATCACTTTCATCATCACTTTGTTTTTATTTGTGGGCTTAGGCCCACTCCCTGTTAACACTTTTTGTTTTCCTACATCAATATCCCTATGAGTTTCCTTTTCTCTTTTTTTTTTGTTTTTGCTTCTTGGGTTTCGCTCTCCTTTGTTTCATTCCCACCATCACTTTTTTTTTTTTTGAATAGGTTGAAAAGTTGGGAGCATATCAGGGCCACCCTTCCCGTGAATTGAACTTCGGTCTTTGTTAGGAAAGCCCAATGCCTTTTGCCATTGTGGTGTCCCTTTCGGGACTCCCACCAACACTTTCATCTTCATCAATCTCTTCAATTTATTATTACTATACATAGCGAGACTTCTCATCTATAAGTTTGTCTTTCTCCAAAGGATCTGAAGTGCAAAGAATAACCTCAAAAACACTTTCTTCTTTAATGGGTGGCAGCCTATGGTTTAGGGGAAGAGATGCTCTATATTTAAGGCCATGGAGTGAGAAATTTTCTATCGAGATAAAAAATTATTAAAAAGCTTACAATGTGTGTTAGACTTTTTGGACTTCCATACCAGCTTATCAATAAGAATGTTTTGAAGAACATTGACAATACTTGATAGAGCATCTCTTCCCCTAAACCATAGGCTGCCACCCATTATTTTGTTCTTCATTTAAGAACTTGAAAAGATGATGTGGAAAAAACCTTTAGGAAGAAAATTCATGGAATAATTTAATTTCAATCCCCACTTCCACATGATCCAATTTTGAATTTTTGAAAACCGTAGCCAGTATCTGTGGAACATACATATTAACCCTTTGCTTTTAAGAACCATAATATAATACTCATTCATCTCATCCTTAATAATAACTTTTGGTATAATGTTTGTTCCTTCTATCGGACTTGCCATATATTCACTCTTCCTCTTATCTTGAGCTTGGGCATCCATACTTCCCCTTAGGGATTTCAAATACGACTTCCCTTCCATGCTATTGTTAAACTGAGGAATTCTCCTGACTTATAATTTAATGATACACCCTAATTCTAGTTTCAACAAAGTTGGAAGGAAGGGCCAATGGCTCCTACCAACCTCCGAATTGAGGCCAACTTTCCACTATCCCTGCAAAATACTTATACGTTAACCTACACTAATTGCATAAAAAGTAAAGTGCAGAAAATTAAACATGCATAAAAGATTAAGGGTGCAAGGGATTCAAATTAATACGGGTTTAAACTGTAGCAAGGAAGTGTGCATGATCAGACAACACATGAGAATTTGAATAACATCATTGTTCTCTTATTCATTAAGTATGAAATTGATAAGCGAATGACAAGATGGGCAAAAGGGCAATGCCTCAATCACCGCACACTTAGCAAACGAGGAGGGCAGTGCCACTGATGGAATGCATAAGGACTTGCCAATTTCTCAACAATCTCATGAGGTCAAAGCACAATGTGGGTTTCACAAAGTGTAGCTCTAAATTCTCATGGTCAAAAGATGTTTACAATGGAGCCCATGGCTCCTATTTATAGTAAAATTTTACCCCTAAGTTACATGGGGTGAGAAACTCTTACTCCTAGTAAAATTTGATATTTTGGGGCATCTCTAACAAAATGATGCACCCTTAAATGTTACATGCCTCTCAATATGCCTTTTATAGTCTTAGACGGCTTTGAAAATGAGTTAGTGCGCCATTAAAAGATAAAAAGTTGCTTTCCAAAGATTTTCCTTAGAATTTGCACTTCTATTTTTACCCCTTCGTAGGCCTATGAGTGATTCGCTCTTAAAAGTGAGCAAAACACTCGACTTTGCTATCGATTCTCTAGTATATGCTAGCGAATTGCTCCTACAAGCCAATCGGCCCACTTTGCAAGTGGATTGCTTCGGAGCTAAATGACACTTATGAGCAACTCGACACATGAGCTAACACTTGAGCAAAGCAACTCACCTTAGAGACTTGGTCAAACTTTATCAATTTTGCAATTTTTTGTTATTTTGCAATGTTGTTCCTGGGTTTATAAAATCCATTTTCCTTTGGCTAATTCCTTGGAATTAGAAGGTAGTAGCCCAACTACTACAACTGCCTACCTTTTTCTCATATGAGTCTTTTATTTGTTTGAATTTCCCCAAATATTTGGAGTAAGAAAAGATGAAGACTCTTTAGTCGCACTTGCTTCCTATTCACAATCTCCTTGCTCTTCACCAAAGATCTAAAACGAGATGAGGCCCTATTGAATCGGGGAATTGTTTGACTTGTAATTTGATTAATGTGCCCCAATTCCAATTTTTAACAAGTTTGGATGGAAGGGTTTATGGCCTCTTCCAACCTTCGGATTTAGGCCGAATCCCCACTATCCTTGCTAAATTATAAACTAATCTAATTGCATGGAAATTAAAATGCATGAAAAGTAAATTTGTGAAGTTTAGGGGGCGAGGGATTTAAATGAAAATACGATTGTTACCGTACCAAGGAAAGTGTGCGATCAATCAACACATGAGAATCCAAATAACAACAATGATCCCATTCGACTAAGATGAAATTATGGAGCGAATGACAAAGGGCTATACCTCAATCACCATGTGTTTTGCAATCCAGGAGGGCAGTGTCATTGATGGAGAGCAAAAGACGTCAAATTTTCACCAATTTCATGAGTTACAAAGCACAATGTGGGTTTCACAAAGTCTAGTTCTGAATTCTCCTGGCCAAAAGATATTTACAATGGAGCCCATGGCTCCTATTTATGGTAGGAGTTAATCCTTGAGTTACCTAGGTTGAGAAGCTATTACTCCTCTAAAAATATTTAAAATTTAGGGGCATCTCTAACAAAATGATGCACCTCCAAATGTTATATGCCTCAAAATCTACCTCTACAAGGCTTAAAAGGCTTCTAAACCGAGTTATGGCACTACTACATGCCAAAATGTCACTTTCCAAATATTCTCCTTGGGATTTGTACCTTTACTTTTACCCCTTCTTAGGTCTGCGAGCGATTCATGCTAGGAAGTGAGCGAATAACTCGAGTTTGCTAGCTATTCGCTAGTAAACTCATAGTGCTTTGCTATTGCAAGCCAATTGACCCACTTTGCTAACAAATTGCTTCTGAACCAATCAACACTTGTCTTGAACTTAGGCAAAATTTGAGGAGTTTTGGAAGGCATCGATGAACTAATTCCATTGTTTTGTAGCCTTCTGAAATTTTGAATCCTAAGGTAGTGACATGTCACTACATTTTTGGCGGCTTCTCGGGGCGCCAAGCTCGATTGGTGAGAGATCCGAGATCCTGCCTTTGTCCTTGGGCACAAAGTCTTCAAAATAGGAATCACTCTACAATATTTCAAAATTGTGGATCTCGTATTCTATCCTTTACCATAGTAGTCTTAATAGCTTCTGCCATTCCTCATCTGCTGGCTAGGTCCTCCGCTTCTCTTGTCAGATTTTCATAGGGGTTTTTTGATAGCTCGTACTCCTTCCCTTTTAGCTCTTGTAACTTGGAATAAAGCGGCTCTAGCTTTTTCTACAATTCAATTGCATCTTCGGAATCACCCTGATCTCTCTCCCTTTGAACATTACAACAATAATGTCATCATCGAGGAGCTTCATTTGAGGGTTGAAGATGTCTAGAAGCCCATCAGTGTCAAGGCCTTAAATTTCTTTGATCAATTCTTGCACCAAGGCTTTTAGAGAGGCCAATGTGTTTTTACAAGTTTGTAAGTCTCTTTGAGCATCAGGGATTTTCTTGAGCTTCTTGACCATGTCTTTTCTGTCTATCTCTAACCATTGTGCTTGAGACGCCGACATCATAGAAAGAAGTTTAATCACCTCTTGGAACCTCTCCTTTGCAGCCAATTATTCTTCAGCCTATTTGATGGTTTACTTGATTAAGGCTATTATATGCATAGGCTACAAAGTGGAAGTATCCCTCGTTGTTCATCACTGCTGCCTTGATTTTGTCCCATAGGGACTTCACCTGTTGGATATCAAAGGTTTTCTTCGGATCTGCAATTGCTTGTCCTTGCTTCAATGTTGCTAGTTTTTTTTAGAGCTTGTCGATCTTCTGATCTCTCGTTTGCTGGTCTTCTTGGTTTCACTTGGTCTTCCAATTGGGATTTCTCTTGGTCACTCTGTCCCTTCAATTGGTCTTGCCCATGTGCAAGTTGTTGTGAGAGATCCTCTAGTTGTTGCCTCTTCCTCTTCTTTTTCAGTCTCGTCAAGTTGGGATTTGAGGTCCTCAACTTGTCTCTTTAGATGATTTTTCTCAAAGGGGTCTTTCCTCAATGACTAATTTTCCTATTGGAGTTGCTCCTTTTCAACCTTTAGCTATGCCACTTCAGCTTCAAGCTTTTCATCCTTCTTTGTTGCCTCATCCCTCATTGCTAGTTGGCCAAATTGCATGGTTGACCAATTGAAAGCTGGTTCGCAAGCTGAATCATTTGGTAAGGATCTGTTTGTCTCAGATCTAATTTGGATACCTTAGTAGTGAAGTCAACAGGGGATATAACAGTCTTGGTTGTGTTACTTTCTGTTGCTTTTGTTATGAGGATCTTGTTTCCCCTAGATGCCAATTGTGACCGTAGTAGTATCGTAGCCCGGGAGGTTTTGTCTCTTAACTGTTTGTACTCCAAATTCTTTTCCTCCATCACGAGAAAGTTAAACACCTTTTGGACTCTATTTCCTCAAGCTTGCATATGATGTTCTTGTAGGTCAAATTCATGCACTCATTTGCAAAACCCTTTTACTGAGATATTGCCCAAACCTTGCTAAGGAAAAATACCTTGAGGATGGCCTGAGCACTCAAGTAGCACAGATAGCAAAAGCTCCAATAAACCAGTTCCAAGCTAAGTTCCAAGGCAGTCAAGCATTTTTTTGTGAAAATCAGCTAAGTCCCAAAGAAGATTTCGAGAATGCACAAACCCGGAATTGAACAATTTTGGACTTTTCCAAGCAATAACATCAGCAAAGTGCTCCAAAAGTCCAAGAACATGCCAAAATGCCTAAGTGTAATAAAGGCAGATTTTCAAAAAGTCAGAATAGCGCAACTCCGACATCAATCAAATGAAGCCCACTTAGCTCGAGGCTGGAACAAAACAAGAATGCATACTTCACTAAGCGATGACGTCAGCACTTACCCTATAAAGTCTGAAAACGTGCAAAAGAGGCCAAAGTGGAGCAAAGTCAGCTTTTCAAAGTAAAGCGCTAGTAAAGTTCGAAATGCATAAAATCAGGAGGACAAAACGCCATCTAAAAAATGTAGGAATTTGGACCTTGCCAAGTGGTGATTGCAGCAAATCATCCTGAAAGTCTGGATTTGGTTCAAAAGGCTTTCCAAGCAATCAAAGGGCCCAATATTGACACAAAGTCCAGCTTTGGACACATCTGCTTATGAACGTCCCTTTCAAAGTTGTAAGTTGTAACAACCCTATTGCCTTCCAACTGTTCAAGCCAAAGCCATTGAGCTTGATAATGATGTCTCTGATAGACAGTTGCAGCAACCAAGCAATTTGCAGAAGAAGACAGTTGGAGATCCATGGACCAAATTGCAAACATACTTGAATCCAAGATACAAGGCGAAATCTAAACCGGCCACATCAGCAATACAAGCAATGAGAATGGCATAGCGTGAAAATGACATCTGCTCCCAAGGGCACTCTTTGACAGGCTATTTTACTAATAGACCTATAACAACCTTGAAATCTTACACTGCAAGTTTCATAGACAACTTATAAATAGCTCAATGCACCTCATAGTGAGGGTTGGCTCTGTAGCACTTGCTTGAATATATGTTGTGTAATCACTATTGCCAATTAATGAAAAGTGAAAGTTGTTTGGCCTCCATTACGATTGCATGTTCAGGTTCTTATAAGTGAATGTTATGCTTTAATTCATTTCTGTTGCACTCTATGATTAGGATATTCTATTACAACAAATTCTTCATATTTGGTTGCAAGAGTGGGTAGAAGGTAGTCTTCTTTTGCCACCTGAAGTATCTCAGGTCCACATAATCTAGTTGCTTGGCATAGTCAAGGTTGAATACATAATTGGGCACAAATGCAAGCAACTTGAAGGGCATGATTGAAAAGCCATTGAGGGGGATGGAGCGGGTCCTCCCTTGGTAGAAACCATTAGACCATTCTAATGATTTCAACAGTTGTTTGACCGATAATATTGGATTTTCCCCCCTCATCTTCCCCATAATTACGTCATAGACTTCGTTATAGAAGTTGTATGAGGTTTTACCCACTTCTCGGCAAGGTACATCGGTGCATTCCACCATTGAGAGGGGTTCCCCATCTGATTCAGCTACAAGGTCAAAAACTAGTCCTCCTGATGTAGTGTTAATCAGACCAGGTCTGAGGTGTATGTAAGTTTCCTCTCTTCAAACTCCTTAAGCTAGGCATAATCAATCATTTGGAATGCACTAGGTAAGTCTCAATTGCATGTAGGAAGGCAATTTATTCCTTATAGACTTTGGCATTTGACCTTTCCTTGAGCACAACAACTATCCCTGATAACACCATCTGAACATAATCGTTGAAGAGATGGAACTCCAATGAAATGCTAAAGTCGATTGCTTTATTTGGATATTTCAAGTGGGGGATCAAGAAGTCTTGCCAGTAGTTCGAGTGGCACCTATAGTAGAAATCATTCTGCATTTTTGGATTGCAAGTGATCCACATCATTGGGTCATTGGCCGCCTTGAGCATCTTCCTTTATGTCTCCCTCTCTTATGTAGAATGATTTTTCACTCCATTGAGGTGGCCTAATGCTTCTTCCTATAGGACTGTATCTCTCTACACATGCCTCAACTAGCTCAGGGTAGTTCTAGACATGGGGGACTAGGTTAATAGTGAGGCCTAGGGTCCATATTTGACTTATGCTTTAGGAGTTTGTTTGTGGGCCTAGATTGTATCTCCTCATGGTGTCCTTTCTCACTTGTCTAATGGAGTCTTTGAACTTTCCCTCCTTAATCCTCCTCTAAGGATCATCTAATAGCTTCTTGGGTCTTTGAGGAGGGGAGGGCTATCTCATTTTTTTTGCCCTTTTCTTCTTGCCTTTTCACTTGGAGGAATTTGTTTCTTGTACCAATGTTGTAACTGGTGAAAGTGGAGCAGATGCGGTTGGGGTAGCGGTGGTGGAAGGTGGACATTTTGGGTTTGCTTTAGGCATGGATGGACTTTGTAAGGCGGATGAGGTGTCCATGGTAGTTAGGATGGAAAAAGATGAAATTTTGGGGATGTGAAATCTTTTTGCCAAGTTTCAACCCAAGGAGGGATTTGCATGACTTGGCAATCAAGTCACTCCAAAAACTGAGTGATTTGCTTCTTAAAGGGGGCTTAGAAAAATTTTCAACTTCCAGGTGACTCGCCAGATAAAACGAGCGATTCTTGCTAACACTAGCGATTCACTAGTATTATTGCCCTTGGATGACTTCAAGATGTAGTTTAACTCATGGGGCGATTTGCTCATTAAATTGAGCAAATCACTTGATATTAGAGACTCTAGCAAACTTTTGCTAGAGGTGAGCCAAGGCCATGTTTTGCCTTTGAGGTTTAGGGAGTGATCGGTTCACCCAGGGAGCCCCTGTGGGGTTCGACTTGGCCAATCGAGCAGATTGGAGGACTTTGCACGCTTGTGTCAGTGACAGGTATATGAATGCACCACTCCAAGTCAATTGTTTGGCTAGTGGAGTTTGTTGGGCCCGTGATTGGTTAATCGTCGTGGATTGCATGAACAAAGTGGGGGCAACGTTTTAAAGGGTACACGGTTTGTTTGAGTGTGGAGGATATTATGAAGCACAAATGTGCAACAAGCAAAGTTGGGAAAATGGTTTCGAGACAAGAAGAGGATAATAGTCACAAAGCAAAGAAAGATATGTACATATTTATATTTTTCTTTTGGCTTGAATTTTCGTTAAACGGGTTAGAGGTGTTGCCTATTCATCAAAATTGGTAGCATTCTTCCGTCCATCATGACAAGCTTGTAGGTGTTCAAACCCACAATTTGAAGAATTTGATAGGGTCCGCTCTAGAGGGAGTTGAATTTGATAGGTGTTGCCTATTCATCAAAATTGGTAGCATTCTTCCGTCCATCATGAAAAGCTTGTAGGTGTTCAAACCCACAATTTGAAGAATTTTATAGGGTCCGCTCTAGAGGGAGTTGAACTTTTGGTGACTTATTGGTTTAGCTTGGTCCTTGTCCCACTTAAACACTATATAACCTTCCTTGTTATCCATTTTCGTGGCTCTTTTGTCAGACCATCATTTGACTACCTCCTGGTTTCGAATTGTCCTCTTGATTGCTTTCTCTTTCCTCTTCCAAGGCTAGTAGGGCATTCAATCCTATTTGCATTGGTTTGACATTGGTGTCTTCAGGTTCCAAATGCTGTGACATTTGGAGGGAAGGGAGTTCTAATTGACAGGTAACACAACCTCCTTCCTGTAGACTAGCTTGTAAGGAGATGACCCTGTAGAGGCCTTAGGTGTTACTTGATCTTCTCAGAGTGCCTTATGTAGTTTGGTATGTCAATCTCTCTATGACTTGGCTATGATTTTCTTCAGGATCTTCACTCTGTTCTTATTTGTGGATTATGCCAGTCCATTGCGTGGGGGAGTAATAATTGGAGGACGTCTTGAGCAAAAACCTGTATACCAAGGTAAAATTCATCACTTTGAACCCTTTGAAATAGGTAGTATTTTCGGTGACTATTATGGATGGTGTCCAAAATCTAGTGATGATATCTTCCAGTATCTGGATGATTGCTTCTTGGTTGGCTGATTTGACAAGCACTGCCTCCACCCACTTCGTGAAGTAGTTAGTTGTTGTGAGGATCCATCCATGTCCTACATTGGACAAGGGACTTATCTTGCCAATGAAGTTTAGGCCCCACTGTTGGAATGGTTCTATGATGATAATGGGCTTTAGAGGCATTGGTGCTTTTCTTCTCCTTCCCATGAACTTACAATAGGATTTGTAAGATTTGATCCATTGGAAACAATCAGAGAAGATGTTAGGTAAATAGTAGCCTGCCCTTAGGATTTTGTATACCATGGTTGGCGTAGAGTAATGTCCTTCATCATGATATTCCTTGATTAGGGATTTTGTCGTTTCTTCTTCAACACATCTTAACAAGACACTATCATATCCCTTTATGAACAGGATGCCATCTAGCCATGTATAATGCATTGCCTTCTGCCTAAATCAGACCCATTCCTTAGGCATCAACCCTTCTGGGACCTGTCCAGTTGCAATGTACTTGTAGATATTCTTCATCCATCTTGTCTGATCATCAAGTTCAATCTCTTCTACCAGGGTGATTTGATCCTTTGGAACAAACATCGCCAAGTTTTCACACAAGGCTCTACCTTTGACGTGTTAGGAAAAAAATTCAGATTTTACACCTGCAAGAGGAAGCACAATAACAAAATAGAAACACGGAAACAAAAACACAAGTGACATAGAGATTTACGTGGAAACCTGCAATGTGCAGGAAAAACCACGGGGCAATGGCAACTTCTTCTTTTATTATTTTCAGCAAACTTTACATTCACGTCTTTCAACATTTTCAACAACCATAATATGCAAGGGATCACATCCCTTTTATAGAGCTGAAGGAAGACTCCAACTGTTCGTTTCCTCTCCCCGTGGAGACCTCCGCAAGACTGTTCCTCTTTATATGGAACCGAAATGGTTCGTTTTTTGCAAGCTGTCGTCTACCTAGACGTCCACTGCTTTGACGTCTACTTGGCTTGACGTCTACTTGGTCTGATGTCTGGCCTAGACGTCTACTTGGTCATACGTCAGGTCTAGACGTCTACTAGCCTAGACGTCTGCTTGGTCAGACGTTAGGCCTAGACGTCTACCAACCTAGACGTCTGCTAGCCCAGACGTCAGGCCTAGACGTCTGGCAGCCTAGACGTCTGGCCTAGACGTTTACCAACCCAGACGTCTACCAGCCCAGACGTCTGGCCTAGACGTCTAGCAGGTTAGACGTCTAGCCTGTTGTCTAGATGTCTGACCCAGACGTCTAGCCTGTTGTCTAGATGTCTGACCCGCACGTCTAGCAGAGTCGACGTCCGGCTCGCTTCAATCCTGTTTCCTGGCTGCCTGTACCGCATAGTGACTTCACTTCCTAACATTCTCCCACTTGAAGTCAATATTCAGGAATTCTTCTGCCAAAGATCTTCATCCAGTGCCAATTGCCCAATGTTGCCCTTGTTACCTTTTCAGCAAGCCCAGAGAAGTTATGCAACACTCAAACTTCTCTACCTTGACTGGCTTTTTAAGCATATCTGCCGGATTCACTTTAGTGTCGATTTTCTGCAAAAGGATCCTACCTTACACCACATTTTTGATAAAGTGGTACTTGACATCAATGTGTTTCGTGCGATCATGAAATGTTGGATTCTTCACTAGCTGAATAGCACTCTGGCTATCACAATGCAGCGTAATTTTCTCCCCGCATTACCTTGAATTCACCCAAAAATCACTCTAGCTAAATTGCCTCTTTGTTGGCATGAGTCGCTGCAATATATTTTGCTTCAGTGGTTGATAAAGCCACAACAGATCGCAACTTAGAATCCCAACTCACCGCTCCACCAGCAAGAGTGAAGGTATATCCTGTAGTGGACTTTCTCCCATCTCTATCTTCACCATAATCAGAATCCACAAATTCTGTAACTTGCAAATCTGCCGATCCAAAGTAAATGGCAACATCTGAAGTGGCTCTTAAATATATGAATATCCACTTCACTGCATTCCAATGCTCTTTACCAGGATTTGCCATGTACCGACTGACTACTCCCACTGCTTGGGCAATATTCGGTCTGGTTCTTGTGCCCTCCGGTGTGGTGTACGAGCGTGAATTGAATTATTGTACTTAAGCTGCCCTCAATCAAACTGACTCGGAGCATCATCCCCTCACCGCCACGTAGCTGCCAATCCTTCAGGTGGACCTTACCGCAAGCACATTCCATGCCGGCAGAGGTCAACATCAGCCGCTTTTGTCAGCTTTGTCAGCTTCTTTGGTTGATTGTCAGGTCTGGGATCTTGTGCCCAATGATGTAATGGGGGGAAATTTGCGCTATAAATAGCTCGGCAATATCATTGTAAAAGGGTGGAAGGGGGATATATTGCTAGGGAACCATTGTAGCCATGCGTTTGCTTCTGAATACAAAATACACTTGGCTCTATTGACTGTTCTTGTTCTATATGCTGCCTTTATTTAGCATTTCTGCCTCATGTTGCTTATGTTATTGCTTACTTCTATTCTGCTACCTGGATATCGGTATTTGATAGTTAAGTATTCCTGGAATGCAAAGTTAAAGGATACAAAGGATGAATGACATTGATAGTTTCCGCAACGTATTCTGTGTTTAATTGTTGTTAGTAGTGGTTATCCTCCCCACCCAATACAAATACATTTACATTTCTTTTTGCATGTATAATTTCTTTCCTGCACTCTGAGCTGATAAACAACTGAGAAAACATAGGAAGTCGGCCTCCTCCGGAGATTGGCACGGAAGGCATTCCTTCCTTCCGGCCTTTCAATCTGCTGGGCGAATCTAGGGCGCATTACACTAAATCCTATCCTAGTGGCAGATTCGTAACCAACAGGATGATTGCATAATAATCCGACAAAATGATGGAAGTACGAAACGAATTCCACTGGTGCCTGCCCATCCAGAACGCTCAAATCCGACCAACAGACACCTGGAGGATGCAGCAGAACATCTGGATGACAATAATGCTAACCCAGAAGAAGGAGAAATCCGCATGGTAGAAGAATGGATGGAACAAACACGTCTGGCAGTAGAAAGAAATAAGCAAGATACCAATAATGTCAGACGATGGGCCAGCAACCACCAGTCCCATGAGCCGGAAACACGGCATCAGTCGGAAGAAGCAGAACAACCTGACTGGCGTATTGTGCCGCGAGCCACTATAAGACAACAGCAACAGTCACGCTCGGAAACTCCCCCAAGACGAAATAATCATCGGAGACATCAACCGACGGAGGAAATAAACAGTGCCAGCGATGATGACTTTAGCAGTTTTGGAGAAAATAGCCATCATCACCGAAGTGAGACACCAGATGCATGGGAACTGCGTATTGGCTTGGCCATACGGTTCACCCGTCAACGGTGAGAGAAGACGTCACATGCAGTTTTGAAAAATAAGAAAAATAAAATAAAAAGAAGAAAAAGTCAAAAAGAAAATAGAAAAGTCAAAAATAAAAGAAAAAGACAAAAAGAGAATAAGACAAAATAGGAAAAAGACAAAAAGACAACCTAGACGTCTAGACAAGCCGACGTGGCGCGCATGCAAGGAAGTAGTTGCGATGTGGCGGTTGCATAACGGTTTTAGGGTTGGCAAAGCAACTATAAAAGGAGGATATGCCATTCATTTGCAACATCACTCTCATATGCAAGGAAGAAGAGGAAGGTGAAGCAAGCCAGCAGCGAACGTCTAGGCGACAGGGTGGACGTCTAGCGTAGCAGACACGGCAGACAACTAGTGCAGCAGGCGCAGCGGACGACATAATTGACGTCTAGGGCAGCGGATGTCTACTCGGCAGGAGGTTGACGGCTAGGGCAGGAGGTTGACGACAGGCAACAGCGGACATCTAGCCGGCAGGGTTGTCGGCTAGGCAGCAGTGGACGTCTAGCCGGCAGGGTGGACGACTAGGCAGCAGGTTGACGGTTAGGCAGCAGACGGCGACAACAGGCTTGACGTCCAGACGGAAGGCTTGACGACTAAGGAATCAGGCTGGACGGTTAGGCGGCAGACTTGACGGTTAGGATAGCAGACGTCAAGCAGGCACAAAATACGTCTAGGCAAATACGAGAGAAGTCTAGGGTAGAAGCCGTCAGGTCAGAAGAGGGAAGAACTAGGAGGGAAAGTGATAAAGATGGCACACCAAAAGTCCGGAAAAACTTCAGTCCGCACTTAGCCCAAACCTGAATCAGTCGTAGCCAAAATATTACGGCACCAACAGGAAGTTGAAATGCGGGGACAAATCAAAAGTCCAGAGGGAGGACAGGTTCGGAGCAGAAGAGAAGCAACAAAAGTGGCGACCCGCAAAAATAAGGAAATCCATCAAAGCGGTAAGGCGCCCATACCATTGGAGGAAATCACCTGGCTATGCCCAACAGGAGACTATTGCCGTCAATGGTGGGTAGAGGCACCAGCCAACCACCCAGTACGGGCAAAACTCAAAGATGAGGCGCAAATTAAAAATTTCATTCCAATCTAAAAATCCAAACCTTAGTTGCTACATTATATAGTTTACTTGCAACTAAAGAACGCAACTGAAGGAGAAGATAAAGGGGATAAGGAGATAGAAGAAGTTGCGAGAAGAAGGGGATAAGAAGGAGACGAAGTAGGGATAGGGAGGAGAATAAATTAAAACAAACTTTGCCGACATTCCTTTGCCGACATTGCCACCTTCGTGGAGTTAAACTCTAACATTCTCCCCCTTAAAGTTGAGAGGACTGACAAGACAGTCTCTCAGCTTTATAAATTGAGCTTTAGCCATGCCTTTGGTGAAGATGTCTGCAATGTTCTCCAAAGTGCTGCAATATTTAAGCTCAACAATATCTTGCTCCACCATGTCTCGGATGAAGTGATACTTCATATCAAAGTGTTTTGTTCTGCTATGGTGGATAGGATTATATGCCAACTGAATGGCACTGATGTTATCACAGTATAATCTGGTAGGACCACTTTGTTGTTCTCCAATCTCTTCAAGGACTTTTCTCAACCATAGGGCTTGAGTACTAGCATATGTGATGGCTATATACTCAGCCTCAGTAGATGACAATGCTACAACAGTCTGCTTTTTGGAACTCCATGTAATTAGTCCTGATCCTAGACTAAAACAGTTCCCTGATGTAGATTTTCTATCATCGATATTGCTGCCCCAATCACTATCACTGAAGCCAACTAACTTGACAACATTACATTTGTGGTAATGGATTCCAAAATCCAATGTACCCTTTACATATCTTAGAATTCTTTTAGCTGCTTGCAAATGCAGCTCGGATGGATTAGCCATAAACCTTGAGACAAGAGAAACAACATACTGAATGTCAGGTCTTGTGTTGGTGAGAAACATCAAACTCCCAACCATGCTCCTGTAAGTGGTCGTGTCAACCTTCGGTGCTCCATCATCCTTGCTCAATTGGATCCCATGTCCAATTGGAGTTGCAACTGCTTTGCAATGCTCCATAGCAAATTTCTTGATCATATCCTGAGCATACTTGTGTTGACAGATGAAGATCTCTCTATCTGTCTGATGAACTTCCATGCCTAGGAAGTAGTGCATTAATCCCAGATCTTTCATCTCAAATTGTTTCATCATGGAGTGTTTGAACTCCATATTCATCTTATCATTACTACCCATAAATATGAGATCATCCACATATAAACAAACTATGAGGATGTCTTTACCTTGCTTTAGGTAGTAGAGAGTTGGTTCATTTTTGCTTCGGGTGAACCCATATTCCTTGAAATAGCCATCAATGCGAGAGTACCATGCTCTTGGTGCTTGCTTGAGGCCATACAGTGCTTTTTTCAGTTTATAAACAAGGTGCTCCTTACCTTGTTCTTGAAAGCCTTGAGGTTGTTCAACATAAACCTCCTCAGTTAAGTACCCATTGAGAAAGGCACTTTTTACATCCATGTGTTGAATTTTCCATCCTTTGTGAGCAGCCAAGGAAAGTACTGTTCTGATTGTCTCCTGTCTAGCTACAGGAGCAAAGGTCTCCTCATAATCAATGCCATACTTCTATGTGAAGCCTTTTGCTACCAGTCTTGCCTTGTGTCTTTCAATGCTCCCATCAGCATTGAATTTGGTCTTGTAGACCCATTTACATCCAACACATTTCTTTCCTTTAGGAAGCTGTACTAGCTCCCAAGTATCATTGTTTTTTATAGAGGTCATCTCCTCTTTCATGGCTTCCTGCCATATCTTCTGAGTACAAGCCTTCTCATAGCTAGAAGGTTCAAGTTGTGCACTAGTCAATAAAGCATAATTGACTACATCTCCCCGAGGCTCTTGGGAGTCATCATCTCCATACAAATGCAGATTTTCAAGTCGTTGCAAAACTGAACTCATTTCACTAGCTTGACTTCTAGTGTATCTTCTCTGAAAATTTTTATCCAACATCTGATAAGATGGATGATGTTGTAATGTTCTCTTACCTCTGGATGGAGAATCAATATCCATCGGTGAAGAACTGACTGATCGTTGTGGAGAAGGACTTGGAGAAGTTGTTGATGTACTAGAAGTAGCACTTCTGCTTGGGCTTGGAGGGGGTGTGTCTTTGCCTTTCTTGGGTGACACCTGCTGAATTTGAGAAGAACCTGCATCATGGGATTCATCATCAACAAAAATTCTTGGATGACCCCATTCTCCCCCTTCATCAAAAATCACATCCCTGGAAAGGACAATTTTATGGGTCTTCGGATTGTAGAGTCTATAGGCTTTGGTAGACTCACAATATCCTATAAAAATACATGCTTGACTCTTGGGATCAAGCTTTTTCCTTTTTTCTTCAGGAATGTGTGCATATGCTAAAGAACCAAAAACTCTAAAATGTTTTACATTTGGCTTCTTGCCATACCATGCCTGGTAAGGAGTGATCCCCTTCAAACTAGAAGTAGGACTCCTATTTAGAATGTAAACACTGGTTCTGACAGCATCAACCCAATACATGTTACTTAGATGCTTTGTTTGAAGCATCGATCTGGCCATCTCTACTATGGTGCGATTTTTCCTTTCTGCCACACCATTCTGTTGTGGAGTATAGGCAGTGGTGAATTGCCTTTTTATCCCACATTCTTTACAATATTGCAGAAATGCCTTGGAAGAGTACTCTCCTCCTCGATCTGTCCTGAGACATTTTACATGAAACCCACTTTGTTTCTCTACATTATTCTTGAAATCAATGAAGCAATCAAAAGCTTCATCTTTGTGTTTCAGGAAATAAACCCAACACATTCTAGAGAAATCATCTATAAAAATGAGAAAATAAGAATTGTTACCGAGACTTTTTGTCTGCATTGGACCACAGATGTCCGAATGCACTAATTGCAGTGGATAGTTGGCCCTCCATGCTTGTCCTCTTGGAAACTTGGACCTGGCGTGCTTTCCCAAAGCACATCCTTCACAGACCTCCTTGTGATCCTGAATTTTAGGAAGTCCAGTCACCATCGCTTGAGAAGTCAACAATTTTAGGCTAGCAGAATTCAGGTGACCATATCTCAAGTGCCAAAGCACACTTGGATTTGCAATAGCAATATTTGCAAGTTGAGCTCCCCCTGGCTGTCCAAACTTAAGGGGAAATAACCTATTTTTGGTCATAGGTACCTGTGTGATGACTCTATTACAATTATTCTTATCAAATATTACACATTTTCCCTCATCAAAAACAAGTTTATAATTCTTTTCCATCATTTGTCCAACACTTAGCAGATTATGTTGGAGTTGAGGGGTGTAGTAGATATCATTCACCTTTTTGAGGCCTTCCTTCGTTGGAACCTCCATGGCTCCAATGCCTTCAACTTGCAATGCTTTATCGTCTCCCAACTTGATTCGGGATTTATAGGTGGAATCTATTGTAGCAAAGAGTTCTTCTTTGCCACTCATATGGTTGGAACAACCAGTATCCAAAATCCAAGTATCATTCAGATTTTGATCCGATTGCCCATAAGAAAGAAAGAGATTAGAAGTCCCTTCTTCTTCACCAAAATGACCATACTGACTGCTTTGACTGCTGCTTCCCTGAGAAGATTTGGACCAACAGTCTCGAGCAAAGTGACCTGGTTTGCCACAATTGAAACAAACCTTTTTGGATTTGTCACTTCCTCTTCCTCGACCTTGATTTCTACCTCTACTTTGTTGATTGCCTCTGCTTTGACTTCCACCTCTGCTGGGAGTTCCTCCTCTGCTGGGATTTCCACCTCTTTGGCTGCTCTTGCCTCTGCCTCTTCTCTGACCTCTGCCTTGGCCTCTACCTTGTCCTTTTCCGGCACCTTCCTGAGATGCGAAGGCTTTATCATCGCCTCCATAACTGGTTGAAGGAGATTCCTGTAATCTCTCTTCATGTGAAAGTAATGAACCAATTAAAGCATCAAAGGATAGTGTAGATAGATCCTTTGATTCTTCGATGATGATTGCTATGTGATTCCATTTCGGAAGAAGTGTTCTCAACACTTTCTTCACAACAGTTTCTGGTTTGACTTCTTCTCCAAGTGTTACCATCTTGTCAACGACTGCTTTAACTCGAACGCAGTAGTCACCAACTTTCTCATCTTCAATCATCTTGAGATTCTCAAAATCTCATTTCAGTGTCTGAAGCCTGACCTGCTTCACTTGATCACTTCCTTGGAAACCTTCTTTTAAGGCATTCCATGCATCTTGGGCAGTTATACAAGATGCAATTCTGGGGAAAATACTTTTATCCAACGCTGCTTGAAGATGAAAAAGAGCAAATGAATTGTTCTTTTGTGCTTCCTTCTTTGCTTTCTTATCAGCTGCACTCAATGTAGTCCAATCGGAGGGTTCTGAGTAACCCTCTTCTACTATGTCCCATAACCCCTTACCTATGAGTAAGGTCTTCATTTTGATAGACCAGTACTCATAATCGTACCCATTAAATTTTGGAATGGGTAGATTAGCATTCGAGGCCATAGCTACTGACAAGAAACTAGAAACAAACTTTTATTTTTCTAGTACAATCAATTTCAAAGAAAAGCAATTACAAATTTAAATCAAGTCTAGCTTGATCTACTCTTTCACTTATGGCTTGCTCTTCTTGTTGAGGCTCTCCAATCACCGAGTTCCCAAAGTTATCACCAATCGAATCTTCGTCGTCATTGATGAGGATAATTTTTGGTGAAGCTGGCTCTAGTATTTGGACTGAATCACTATTACTGATATGAGGATTTGCTGGTTCTTGAGGTGCAATGCCAACTGAATCTGAGTGCTCAAATCTATTTCCGAAGGAGTTGTCTTCAGAATCTGCCTCGTATCCGGAATCTGGATGTCTTTGATGAGCTATGACTGCGTTTTGTAACTGGCTGAACACAGTATGCAAACCATATCTCTGAACTCTTTCATCAAACGATTTGGCGTTCTCTCTTAGTAAAAGAGAGCACAGTGCATGATAGCACCCGGTAGATCGTATCATCTAGTTTTTCAATGCAAAAATCTCCTCCTTTACAACCGTTGAGGCTATTACAAAAATTTTTCAGCCTTGAACGGGGTTCCAAAATTTTTTGGAAGCGCTAAACGGGCGCTCCAGAAGGCTTCCCATCACTTTTATGCTCCCTTTTTACAAATCTTGCCTCTTAGGCTATTACACAATTTGCAAGTTTTTCAAGCCCCTTGGGCGATTTACACAAATTGCCTCTGAGGCAATAGGTTCAATTTTCTCCTTTTAAAGTTTAAAAAAAAACTTTTAAAGTAAAATATATTTCTATTTAATAATTAAAACATTGCTTTAAAAACAAATGATTTTAAAAGCAATATTTTTTAATTATTAAATGAAATATTAAAAAAAATTTAATAAAATTTAAATTAACTTTAAAAAGAATAAAACTTTTAAAAAATATTGAACCTTATTTTTTGAGCCCGTGCGAGTCGAACTCGCACCCTGCGATATCCAACTGAGCCACCTTTCCAACTCGGTTGCGTCTACTTCTAGTGCCTCCAAGGCACCCACCGTGCCTTATACTCTTCTCAATGCGGGGAAACCAAAAAATAAAAACAAATTAATGTCGCTAGGCTTCGAACCCGCGACCTGACGCAAAGCAGGCGACGGTCTTAGCCAATCGGGCCACTCGCCCGACGTGAAACTATTAGGCGCTACCTTCCTCTTAAACATGCGGCGAAAATTGTTTTTTTTTAAAAACTACGAGTGCATTATCCCACATGCACTGCGTTGAAGGCTGTGGAGGTGTTTTTAACGTCGGGCGCGCAATGGTTAAAACGATTGCCTTCGGGCAATCGTTATGTCCCTTTGGCCAATGCTACAAACCAATCCAAACTCGCCACCGTGGCATCTGCTAAGCCGTCGCCTGTTCAATTAAACTCTGCCACGTCACGTCCTCGTTGCCAGCCACGTCGGCTAAACCTTTACCGCGTCAGCTACTCTGCACCTGCTGTGTCAGCTACCCTGCGCCTGTCGTGCTGCCACGTGTCGTCCTGTTGGCTGCCATGTGCTGTCCACGTCAGAGTCGCGTCAGCGTCCGTGTCCAGTGGCCTAATGCCACATGTCAGGTCCTTGTCACCACCTCGGTCTGCATGAAGTCCTCATCCACGTGTCCGGATATGCTGTGCCACCTTGGAGTTCGTGCCAGGTCTATTGTGCACGCCTCAGGATCCGTGCCAGACTGTGTCTGGTCCACTTCAGGATCCGCGCCTGGATCTAGAATTCCTGGGCAGTCCTACTGCCTCGAGAAGCGTGCCTGGACCTCCTCACAGGTCAACTCCCTCCTACCTGACCTTGAATACCGTGCTGCTCTGATACCAGAGTGAGGCACAAATTAAAAATTTCATTCCAATCTAAAAATCCAAACCTTAGCTGCTACATTATATAGTTTACTTGCAACTAAAGAACGCAACTGAAGGAGAAGATAAAGGGGATAAGGAGATAGAAGAAGTTGCGAGAAGAAGGGGATAAGAAGGAGACGAAGTAGGGATAGGGAGGAGAATAAATTGAAATAAACTTTGCCGACATGTGCCTTTGCCGACATTGCCATATACGTAAGTTAAACTCTAACAAAAGAGGCAAGAGTGCACTTCATCTTACAGGCTCCTCATTTCGATGAGTTTTTTAAAGAATATCTGTTGCAGATGGTGGAGACGTATGATGAAGGGAGGCACAACAGCTTTGTAGAAATAGGGGATACTACACTGGTGATTGATTTCTCTCTCGGAGTTTTTCAGCGTGCATTTGGACTTCCACGAAAGGGCAAGCCGGTGTTGAATGAGAGGGTAGATCCGAAAAAGACACCGGAAGTAATCATGAGCGTCACCAACCTGAAGAGAGAAGAGGTGGACGCTATGTTAAGTGTTCATGGTGGAAGAGGAATAAAAGAGGCACAACTGCGAAATGACGGACTGGAGATAATTATGAATGTCATCATGGCGAGGTTGTCAGGAGAACAACGCAGTACAGACTTGCCCATATGGCTGATTCCGTACCTACAGGGGATAGCACAGGATGTACAGTATGATTGGGCAACACATTTGTCAATGTGTATACAGACTTTTATGATGAGGACTACAAAGAATTTTTCTATGGCTTTTCATGCCATTGGGTTGCTCTTGGATGCAACAGGAAGAGCAGGAGTCCCGATCTCGGACTTTGATCCCCCCAGACAGTTACCAGATCTAGCACCATCTATCTGCAGGTGGATGGAGGCCCAACCAACAAAGAAGACGACGCCGGTGAAGAAGATTCGAGTCAAGCAGCTTTCACACAAACCGCGTCAAGAGAAGCTGGTGGCTATGCTAGAAGGGGAGGATAGCGCAATAGCACAAGTTAGGGAGGAAAAATCACAAAAATAGAAGGATGCCCAATCTCCAGAAGAGTCGAAACGAAAGAAGAAGAAGGGGCGATTCGATGTGCCACCCCCAGATTTCTCCCAGGAAGCACTGCAGAAGATAGCTGAGAATTTGGAGGCAGTTCGCACCCGGGAGCAACCAGCAGTCAGCACAGGAGGAAGTGGATTTTGCCATACCTCCAACTCTTCATGATCAAGCAGCCGGAACTAGTTCGGCTGAACAATTTGGACCTAATGAGTATCTGGCGGAGGCTGAACATATGGCCCACACAAGTTCACTAGAACTGACAGAAGTATCTTTGGCGAGGCCAACATCACTAGCGGCTACCTTGATGAGCACATTTTCAATAGATGATATGTTTGCCGCAACAGCTAGGGAATTAACCGCCACATATAATTTAGAAACAAGCAGTAACCCTGGGGTAGAGGAGGGCCTACCACTACCGGTTACAGGACAGTTGACACAGGAGGCAGAAAAGCCTATTTTGGAGAAAATAACAGTGTCTAAAGAGATGGAGATTCCTACGAGTGAAGGGAAACAACCCCCACAGATAATAGATTTGGAAAATATGGAGGAACAGGAAGGGCAAAATAGCCAGAGTCCAGTACAGTCTGGAGCAATAGACAAACCACCTGTTCACCAAGCAGAGAAAGGGAAAGAAATTGCACAGGAGGAAGAACAGACGGACACTTGGTCCCAGGATTTCCTTGTCCGAGTGCCCAATCTCATGGACCCCTCGGATAAGATGGACGAGCAAGCGACAACATGCTTTGAAAAGTTGGGAAAGATCATGGACAGTTTTCGCTTGCAGTTCAATATTGCATGTGTGGGTCAATGGAAAAAGTGGCAAGGTATGGTAGAGGAGGAACTAGACCAACTGGTTAAGTGGGTGGCACAGGGCCCGTGGCGGAAGGACATCTCAAGCATTTATGCGAGACAACCATGGTCACTACCCACTACCCATTTGCAAACGATGGAAGGCATTGAGAGGCTGCCAGATAAGACACCAAGCCTCTATTTGGAGACAGCGCAGGTATATATCTGCGGCCACGGTAATAACCCTTCTCAGCATCCCGTGGAACACGACACACAAGTTGAAGTGGTGCCAAAATTACTGCCAATATACACGCAGTTAAATTTCCTCGCACACTTGTTGACTTGGTTGGGAGAAGGGATCAAGCATTTGCACTCAGCAAAGCAGGCAGTTGAAAAAGAAGTCGAGGAAGCCTTGGAAAGGAAAGATCAGCTCTTAGCAGACGGAATGGAACGAATGGATGAAGTTAAAAAGGAACTTCAGGAGCTCAAACAGACTATGGAGGACCTGAAAACCCACCTGGAGAAAAAGGACCAGTAGCTGTCCGAATTAGCAGCGGAAATCTCACAACTGAAAAGTGCGAAGGAACTACTAATCAAGCAGGCAGAATCATTTGCAGCTAACAGGAGCTAGCAGAAGTGTGCTTGGTCTCAGGAAAGAGAAAATTGACAAAGAGAACAGCTAGCCTTGAAAGAAGAACTGCGGTTGGCAAAACAGCAGAAGGCTACAACCGTTTCATCAATATCAGAACAACGTTTGAAGGACATGTTTCGAAGTAGGGAAACAAAGCTGTTATCCAGTCTCCAGCAGACTGAATATTGAGCCAATGCCTTGGGAGTAGAATGGGCCAAGTACTTCAACTATTCTAAGAGGCTCAAGGATGAACGGGACAGCTTACGAGAACAACTCCAAGAGTACACGAAGGTATTCCAGGCTGCCAATCCACAGAGTTCAACACCCACGGATGCTGGAACCCCTTCAGTGGAACGGAGAAAGTTGCTGAGGACATCGACTTCTTCGAAGGGGAGGATAGATGTAGACAACAGTTCTAAGCAAGACAAATTCTAGAACTGGCTGGAATAATGTTGTCCACCAATTTTGATTGTACATAGCAATTTTGGAATGTATGTGTTACATTGGATTTTTGTAAAATCAGCCAATGAGAAAGAAGGCTTGATTGTAAACGCACAAGGCACAAGATGACAAAACTAGCCGTCATTTTAAATAGGTTGACTAGTGTGTTAGACGCCTAGTTAGACGTCTAGTTAGACGTCTATGGGTAGACGTCCAGTTGTTAGACGTCTAACACCAGGATTAGTTAGCAATGGTTAAGGCAAGACGGTTGGGGTAGTTGAGAGCGAAGTAGTTGGAGGAACTACTTCGCCTCCCTATTTATACCCCCCTCTTCAAACATTGTAGATATACCATCATGCTCACATTTTGATACAAATGCCAATGCTCTTGTGCGGATGTTCTATTCTGTGTATGGTGCTGTTGTGAGTTCATGTTATTGCAGGTTGTATTGCATTGACTTGTGAGTTGCAGGTTTATCCCATTGATCAGCATTGCAGGTTGATTGTTGCAGCAAGGACAGAGCAAGTGATGTTTGTTGCAGGTGCAAGAAAACGCCAAGAGGAAACTGTAGATGTCTAGCCTTGACGTCTAGGCAGCCGTCAGACGGCTAGCCGTCTAAGCCCAACTAACTGACGTCAAGACCTGATCAGTAACCGTCAGAGATCCAGTCGATAGATAGCAGACGTCAACCCCCCTGTGCGTGACGTCTAGAACTTGCGTGACGTCTAGTACTTGTGACGTCTCACCTGTGTGACATCTAAGCCCTTTGGGTGTGACGTCTACTTGTGTGACGTCTAAACTGAAGCCCTAAACCCTACTTTGAAATTTAAACATTAACATCTGAAAATATGGACTTGCATACATATTTCAAGCAACAATACTTATGAAAAAAACATGATAGTTGGAAGAAAAAAAAAACAGCTAAAACTTCGACGTAGTTTTTCAAATTTCTAGCTCAAATGCAACAGTTGGGTAGCTGTTGCATTTTATTTTAAACTTAAAAAAAAACAAAAAACAAAAAACTTGCTTGGAATAGAATAAGAGAAAAATAAATCAGTTTACAAGAATTTTTCTTACCTGAAATGAATCCTTTGGGCAACTATTGGTGGCTGTCGGATTCCTTCAAACTCCAAAAAATCCACTGTTAGAATGCTTTTTAGGGTTTTTTTTGGTGTGGTAGCATGTAGGCAAACCTCTCTCTGAAGTTTGGAAGAAGCAAAATGAGCCAAAATAAAAAAAAACTACCTTTTTATGCTGTTTTCTCTACCCGTACGGCCGCGACCAATTTTTGCCCCCTTTTGACACTAGATGACCTAACAGTTTACCTCCTTGGACCATAAAGATGGACTTTTTGGGATTGAGTGAGATAACATATTCCCTACATCTCTGAAAGATAGACTCTAGATGTTCAATATGCTTATTCCTATCTTTTGAATATACAGTTAAGTTTTCAAGGTATATGAGAATGATCTCACGAAGGCAATGCCCATAGCCCATTGGAAGGTAGTTCCTATGTTTGACAGTACGAATGGCATCCTCTGATAAGCAAAGGTTCCCCATTTGGTGGTAAAGGCTGTTTTATGTTGACCATTGTCCTTTACCCTCTGGTTATGAGAATGATCTCGCTGACTAGTCCTATGAAGGCAATGTCCATAGCCCATTGGAAGGTAGCTCCTATGTTTGACAGTCCAAATTGCATCCTTTGATAAGCAAAGGTTCCCCATTTGGTGGTAAATGTTGTTTTATGTTGATCATTGTCCTTTACCCATATCTGGTTATATCTTGAGAAACCGTCTAGGAGTGGCAACATCTGTGACCTTGCCACATTTTGTAAAATCTAACCTATAACAGGCAGGGGATAGTGATCCTTCAATGATGCTCTGTTAAGATTTCTGAAATCGACGCATAACCTGATGTCACCATTCTTCTTGCAGATTGGGACCAGATTAGCAATCCAAGTGGAATGCTTTATTGGAAATATGATTTGGGTCTGTAGGAGCTTCAGGAGTTATTTCTTCATCACCGCCTCAATTTTGGGATTTACTGGCCATTGTTTCTATTGGAAAGCCTTTACATCCGGTTCTAGTTTGATAGTGTGTTCTATGATGTTCCTGTCATATACTTTTAAATTTTCATAGGACCAAGCAATGATGTCTCTGTATTTGCCATAGAGTTCCTTGAGCAGACCAATTTCTTCTTCGGTGCATTATTTTCTAAGCAACAAGTTCTTTCTTTCAGTGACTTCGACAGGGTGATAGGAAGAGGCTTTCCCTTTGATGCTAGATTTCTTCACGTTGTCATCTAGATTAAAGACTTTCCAGAGTGATTAACCCCTTTGGTAGCTGGTTTGTCTTTAACTGAATTACTCCATCTCTGATATCATCCCCGTAGCCGGAAAGGCTTTGCATTCAGTTCTAGTTCAATATTGTGTTCTATGATGTTCATGTCATATTGTGTTCTATGATGTTCATGTTATATTGTGTTCTATGATGTTGATGTCATACTATTAAATCTTCATACGACCAATCAATTATGTCTCTGTATTTTCCATAGAGCTCCTTGAATAGACCGATTTCTCCTTTGGTGCATTCTTTTCCAAGCAGCAAGTTCTTTCCTTCAATGACTTTGACAGGGTGATTGGAAGAGGCTTTCGCCTTTCACTTTGATGCTAGGTTTCTTCACGTTGTTGTCTAGATTGAATAGACTTTCCAAAGTGATTAACCCCTTTGGTAACTAGTTTGTCTTTAACTGAATTACCTCATCTTTGATATCATCCTCATATTCAATTTTATCTTCAACATGCTGAGCTTCCTTAATAACACAAAGACAACTTTGTATTCGTATTTTATAATTTTGTTCTTTGGAGAACTATTTTTTTCCACCCTCTGGCTATTCTAACCAAGTATAATTTTTGAGTCCCATTGAACTACTTTGGTCACCCATGGACAGTAATAAAATGTCTTTCTTTCTTTCTTTCCATAACATCTATTGGCTACCTTACGATGAAAAAAACTTTAGTCTGGAAAGTAAGCTAGGTCTTGTGTGTGATCTACTTTAAATCCTGCCATCTGGCCTTTACCAAACCTAGGAGGATTGATATAAGGCTAGAAGATGACACACAACCCTTTGTTTCCATCGGCAGCTTGAGAGCTTAGTAGAAGTTGATGGGTGACTGTTTCTGTTCTTGGCTGGGCCAAGAAGATATGATCAAGTAATATGACTTGATAAATTGTAGGTATGACAGCAAGATTGAGTGAGATGTCTTGCATTCCTGAGATGCCAAGGGACTCTGGACAAACTAAGACTTGCATGACAGTGCTTCTGCTAAGCTCTGTAGTTGATATGACCTAATTTGTCATATTTCCTGGAGGTATGGTCAGAGATAGCCATATGGGAAAGTTACTTCTAAGGTTTAACTACTGAAATTTTGACCATGTGTCCACAATTTGTTGTAACTTCTGTTTTCCTCAGCTTAAGTGAAAATCCATCAGCTGAAGACATTTATATGAGGTTGGGAGGTGTTCACTACTTGAGCCATGTCACACTTGAATATTTTCTTCTTGCTTTTGTGAAAGTCCCAGGTTGATTGAGGAATCTTTCAACAATGTTGCTTTGATTTATGGTTTTTCTTATATATCTGCAGTGTTCTCTTCTTTCTTGTTTAATGCTAAGCTGTTATTATGTCCAATCGAGGTCAGGTGGTTTCTGCCTTAGTGCAGACTTGAGCCATTATAACCTACTACATGAAGTGTAGATGATTGCTGGTAGACTAGGGATATCAAATGTGGAGTATGACTCTAATATTTTTATCAATATACCTTAAACATTCATGGTGATAATCATCAATTTTCAATATGTTTATTATGTGGTCTTGTCTGCAAAGTTGGTTGTCTGGGACCCTTCTCATATTTAGAGACACCTCATCTCAATTTGGGCTATGAATCTGTTTGCTTCATGACGCATTATAATTGGTATAGATCATAGGTCGAAATCACAAATCGATAGTTGTATGATGCTATAGGTTTCCTTGCACTTGCACTTAATGTGATGGATAGTCTAATGGAAAATGATATTACTATTTCTGGAAGGAAAAAGCTGTTTCTCCAGCTGCTTGTGATGAGTATGGTTAAAAGGATTCAGTTCATTTCAGAAATGTCATCTATAATGGATTTGGTGGTTGAAGCAAATTGATTCATTTTCACTATAAAAAATGTACACAGGGGAAATTGCGGTGAAAAGATGGATGCTTTTCTGAAGAGGACTTACTATCAATTTGGAGGTTATGATAATTGTGAAGGAATGACAAAGCTTGCTTCTCGAATGCAGCAGCTGGAGGTAGAATCAGAGAAATCTAAGAGTATGGAAAATTGGCTTTGCTAACATCTAGCAGTTGTCATATAGGCTACTCATTCTCTATGTTCTTCAGTTGCATGGTTCACTTAACTTGTTTTCCTTTCCCATTGTTTTTGGGTAAAGAGGCTCCAGTTCTTTTTCTTCTCTCATATTGACAAGATGTTCAGACTCTATTTTGTTTTAAGTTTATTGCTGACTTTGAATTTTATAAGTGTTCCTTATGTTGTTTCTTAATATAGAAAGGTCACTTGTTTCTTGAATTTTCCAGGCTCATGAAAGAGCAAATCGAATATTTTACCTGTCTGTCCCACAAGAAGCCCTTCTTGATGTGGCAGCATGCGTAGCAGATAATGCTCAAAGCAAAACAGGATGGAATCGCATAATTGTTGAGAAACCTTTTGGCTTTGACAAAGAATCTTCATCCAAGTTGACATGTGGATTGCTTTCAAAATTCTTGGAGCAGCAAATTTACAGGTGGGTTTCCCTCAACACACAATGGTGAAAGTTCCTAACAATTAAGCTTTATGCCTTCTTAAATTAGCATAATCATATTCAAGTTCAAGATTGTATTTCCTCATTAAGCTAAGCAAGACGATGTAGGGGATAATTGTACATAAAGGAAAATATTGTTCAATCAATGCGCTGCAGGATAGACCATTTGCTGGGAAAGGATCTAATAGAGAATCTTACAGTCTTGCGCTTCTCAAATCTTGTCTTTGAGCCTTTATGGAGCCGGCAATACATAAGAAATGTACAGGTAAATCGTAGTTCACAAAGAAAAGCGTTCACATAATATTAATTGGCATTTGTGTTGCATCCTGATGGGGCATTCTGTTTTGGACAATAGGTAGTAGTATCAGAAGAGTGGGGCATTGAAGGAAGTGGAAGGTAAATGAGACTTTTTTATGACCTCTTATGAATTTTGTCCTTTTGCCTCTGTTCAACTGCTTGCAATGGTGCCATTTCAATTAGGAAATAAGTGCATACGTTTTCTCTAATTAGAATGGTTCAATTAAATTAAGCATATTAGGAAAAAGAATATTTCTTTCAAATATTTATTGGATCCTTGTACTACATTGAATAGCCTAGTAATTTAATCTTCTTTTTGACCTGAATACATACTAGAGTGTAATTACAATATAGGAATTTAATATGATACAGGCCCAACTAGGCCTTCACTTCAAAACAGACAATCAACTATGTATTTAAATTACTAGAAGAAAGATTCTGACTAGGGAGACAAAAAATTTTCTAATGACATCAAAAAGAGGTTGATGACATCATTAATCACAAACTGATCTCATCATGGTAACATCTTTCAGATGCCATAGCCATTCAATCTATTTTGCTCTCTCTCTCTCTCTAAGCATGGCTGCATTAATTGGAGCTCTCATGCTCACTAAGGCAAATAGCAGCATACCATCTCTACTTCCTCAAAATTTACATACACAATAGATGTAATGACCTAATTCTGAAAATAATGCTAAACCCTAGCAATCTTGCAATATTTTTTAAA
Organism: Wollemia nobilis; assembly: GCA_028583015.1. Taxonomy (NCBI): domain Eukaryota; kingdom Viridiplantae; phylum Streptophyta; class Pinopsida; order Araucariales; family Araucariaceae; genus Wollemia; species Wollemia nobilis. Next base: position 24,651,204 of record JAQPPZ010015824.1, on the reverse strand, counting down.
GCAATATAATATTTATTTAAATAGAATTCAGATCTATAATTTTTAAATCACAAAATTACTCAAGATTTGCCAAGCAACTCCAACAATACGATTTTGTATTAAATCTGAAATGCATAGACAATTACATGAACAGTTCTCAAAGAGATCACATGAAACAACTCACAAAACATGAAATCTGATTGCTAATGCTGGATAGAATACCCCAGATGGGACGTGGGGGTCTTGAAGCACCACAATGATGGATTTAACATCAGAAATCTGCTGATATGCTGCCAGCAATGGGACGTTGGGGTCTAAGACTGTCAATCTGCTGATTCTGACCTCTAACTCCTGAAAATCTGCCCTCAGAATAAGGACGTCAGCCCCTGAGGACTGTCAATGGCTCCCCAAACCTGATGCCAACCCTATTTCTCCCTCAAATCACTGAAACAACCTCACACAAGTGCAACGTCCACCCTGAATTGCTGCAGTCTGATCCTAGGAGTGGGACGTGGGTCTTGAAGTGCTGCCAATACTGCCAATGATGCTCAAAACAGGGACGTCTGCCTCCCTAGGGCAAAATATGCTCTCAATGCTGCCAAATTGCTGATGAGACTCAGGGGTTTCGTCCTTTGCCTCTGATCCAAGAGGGTTTTCGTCCTCAGGGATTAGCTCCTGTAGGTTTTCGTCTACGAGAGTGTTGTAGATGACTTCTCAGCCACATACAAGAGAAAATACTCAAATTCAATATTCATAGATGTGCAAATGAAAACCCTTCTCTTTATCAAAAATTAAATTGAATATTAGAGCGTAAGATGTTCATACTCCGTATGCATTTGATAGAGGACTGACTTGCCAACAGTGTAACCGGGTTCATGCACCCGGTTGGTTGGGTGTGCGAACCCGCACCCGCAACCGCACCAGGTGCGCGGGTTCACGACGGGTACGACTAGACCGAACCCTGTCTGACAGGGTTCGCCTTGGACCGAACCTTGTGAATCAGGGTTCGGCCAAGCTGAACCCTATGGCCAGTCGGGGTTCAGCCGGCCGAACCCAGCCCAGTTTGGGCATTAATATAGGAAAAAAATGTTTTTTTTATTATTTTTAAAAAAATTTTAGGTGGGCCCAGCCACACCCAACCCAAAAAATTATTAAAAAGAAAAAGTGAAAAAACATTTTTGAACTTTAAAGTTTTTATAAATTATAATTTATTATAAAGTTTTTATAAATTTAAACTTTAAACTTTATAATAGGATAATAAAGGGGCATAGTATTAAAAAAAAACATTGTCGTTTATAGGGACGCCACAGTTGCAGCGACTAGCATGTCGTTTATTGTCTCAGGTGGCCAGTTCCTCAACTTGTGAGAGAAATTGGAGTACTTATGGATTTATCCATTCAACGAGGAGAGGTCGATTAGAGGTGAGTAGGGCAGAGAACCTCGTGTATGTCCATAGTACTCTTTGACTCATGTCTCGTAGGGACAAGGGTTATACAAAGGGACCTTTTGCACGTTGGGATGCAGTTCCTGATGATAGCAGAGATGACAGTAGGTGTGATGGCTTTTCAGATCTACCACCACTAGATCCACAGGAGGAGGGCCTAGAAGATGATGATGAGGAATATGACGAATGAGAGTCAAATATCAGATATTTGATGTTATCTTTGTACATGTCCACTACTAAATACTATAGTATATACTTAAAGTATATTGTTATCTCGAGTCTTTATTTATTTTTTGATTAGGTAAGAGAAGGGGTTTTAAAAGATCCCTAAACCTAATACATATGAGACTGAGAAAGAGCAAGAGATAATGCATCATTCTCAGAGAAAACAATCTTTAAGCAAAAGAACATATTCAGATATAAAACCAATACCAAACTCCCCAAAAGAAAAACAAAGTGGGGAAAAAAATTGGCTGCAATACCCAAAGGGAGATCACAAGATACAACAGAGAAGCTCGCTACCCTTTGGGGAGACCCCACATATTGAAGGAACACCTCCACATATGCCACCAAAAAATAGCGTGATGCCTTGAGAAGACAAGGCTCCCAGTCAACTGGCACCCACTGTACACGAGGCACCTATAAATGGCACGAAATCCCTGCTAGCAGGAAAACATCGAAAAACAAGAGGCTCCAAAAAGCATAGGAAATCTCCCCCCTGGCCTCCTAAACTCCCATAACCAGCACCCACACCTAACCATGATCATCCACAATTAAATTTTGAAGACTTTGAGGAAAGTTTGTCATCCAAACCGTAAGGCCTTGTTGCGATAGCCCAATATTCGCCATCAGGTCCGCTGCTTTGTTTCCTTCACGAAAAATGTGCTGAATTTGAGCCTCCAATCTCGAGTCTTTATGACTTTGACATCTTGTCATTTTTTTACATGAATATCATATATCAATATGCTTTTATGATGCCATATTTAAATATTTTGCAATGTGTATGAATGATTTATTTTATTTCACAATGTGTAATATTTATCAGTTATTTAATTATTTCACAATGTGCATAATTTATTTTATTTTATTGATAAAAAATACATACATATATATAAATTAAAAACTAGCTGCACCCGCACCCGCGATCCCCGACTCACCCGCACCCCCACACCTGGTAACCTTGCTTGCCAATAGTTTTATAAAGTTTCTAGACACAAACCCAATAAAAACAATAAACTGTCATAGGGATAGCGTCATCCACACGATTTTTTTTAGTGGGCAATGGAATTTTGTTGGCTTCATGGTCTTCACATTTCGTATTGTTATTTATTTATTTTATTTTGCATCATCATGGAAGATGCTTCTTGCTTTATCGTGAAATATTTTTCCATATTCTCAATGATTTTGGCACTGGACTGTGCATCCTAACGGGATATGCTTCTTGTTTTACCAGTAATTCTTTTTTCATATGCTCAATGAAATTTTCAGTGGACTGGTGATCATTTACTAAAGCACTTTACTGTACCAAAATCATGTCACTAAGGAAATCCATGAACAAATGTCAGCCTTTTTCTATAGCGATTTTTCAATTGTCTAGTCAACACACTGAGAGCATTATTTTTGTCTCCTTGAAAATTCCTTGTCCTTTCATACCCATGCCGTGCATTATGAGAATAATGTAATTGTATCTGTACTTTAGCATTTGTTATAAAAGCAGGGCCAGCCGAGTCCCGACCCCAGACTCGGCTGGACTCGGCTGAGTCTTGGAAAAAAATGAGTCTGAGTGGGCTCGGCGCGGCTGAGCCACTCGAACTCGGACTCGGCCTAGTACTCGGGAGTCCGGCCGAGGCTGACTACTATGGTTTGAGCTGACCTCCAATCATAGCACTCACCACCATTCTTAATTCCTGTGGGCATTATGCGTCCAATTGGTCCACCTTGTATGAAGTATATTTTGATTTTGCAATTGCATATAGAGCTCTTTGTGTGGGTAAGCATGTTTGTGATTTTTATTTGCAAGATAACCTCCTTTGCCACATGGAACATATTTCTGTACCAGTTGGTGAGTGCTCAAAAGTAATTTGGGAAGCACACTTCAACAAAGTAGAAAGTCACTTTGGGATGGAAAAAATGTTGACAATACTTCAAAGTACTTCTATTGGCCCAAGATGAGGAACAATGTCGAGAGGTACATCAAGTCATGTACCTCTCATGTTGTTTCCATACCAACTAACAAGAAGCAGGGATTGTATGCACCATTGCCAATGCCATCCAAGCCTTGAAAATTTCTCTCCCTGAATTTCTTCTCAGGTTTTCCCACATGTAAGCATGATAATTTATAGTAGTTGATTGTTTTTAAAAATGGCTACCATGATTCCTTGTAAGAAATATATTTCAGCTGTGGATACTACGAAGCTTTAGTTTAGTCATGTGTGGCTCAACTTTGGCTTGCCAAAGTCCATTGTATCTAACACGGATAGCAGATTTATGAGCATTTTTTGGTCCACCCTATAGAGCATGATGGACACCAAGTTGACCATGTCCAGAGCCTGTCATCCTCAAACTGCTGACCAGACAAAAGTTGTGAATCAATTGATTGTACATCTTCTTTGAATGTACAATTCCAAGCATCCACACTCACGGGATGTGAGCCTCTAAATTCAGCATGGGTACAATTGAGCTCTGCATAGCTCTACCAAACATAGCCCGTTTCATGTTTGTTTTGGGTTCCACCCCTTGGCACCCATTGATGTAGTTCTCCCTGTAAAACCCATGGAGTTCTCACCTCATGGACAAAAAGAAGCAGAAGAGACAACACGGTTTGGGGAACAGATTCAGCACATCCAACAACAGGTCCATGACCTCTTGGAAAAGACAAATCAGAAATACAAGCAATGACATGACCAGCATTGGGTCCCGCATCAATTCAAGGTTGGAGATAGCATATTGTTACGTCTTCAGAGAGAGAGACTTGTAGGACCCCATAGGAAGAGCGGACCTTTTTGCTATGGACCATACACCATGACCAATAATGTGGGAGAAAATGTCTTTGATTTGAATCTTCCATCTTATCTTGGTTTGTATCCAATCTTCAATGTTGAACTTCTTAGGCCCTATCATCCACCTCAGTTGGACACTTCCATAGTTGCAGAACAGTTGGACATAGAAGAACTCAATCCAGACAGCGTAGCACCAGCGGAGGAGGATCAAATTGTTGACACATGGATTAGGACCACTAGAAGACAATCCGCTCATATGTATAGAGTGGTCAAGGCAAGACAACTTGGTCACAAAGGGGAATGACTCATGAAAAATCAGATAAAGAATCAATTCCCGCACCTGATGTCAAAAGTTGACGCAATGGGGACCATTGCTTTTCAAGGGGGGACAAATGATCTAGACATGTGACCTTATAGCATGGCTTTATGCTGGAAAATGCCTGAAAATCTATTTCCTTAATCCTAATTGCACTGCTAGGGGCATAACATTGTGCTCGGGACTCTGTTTTGATCCATTCAAGAAGCATTGGAAGGATTAGAGAGAGAACAACAATTTGCGTAGGCAACACTGTTGGAAAAAATGTTTTGGAGGCCCTAAAAAATGCAAAACAAAATAATAACTAAAAATAGTAATTTTCTATATTTAGATTTTTGTAGCCAAAACACATCTCTAGCTACCTTGACACTGTTGCCACATTTTTGCTAGGGGTAGAAGAATTTTAAAAATTTCAGGTTGTTGCCTCCCTCCTTCCTCAGTGCTGTTCCTAGTTTCCTTGTTTCATTTCCAGTTTGTTTAAGTTTCCTGTCAAGCAGATCAGTCTTCAGATTTGGATGCAAAGATTCGAAAGGAAAATGAAAAAATTGCTAAGTGTTGGCCCATGCACGCGATAGCCATTGCTTTCGGGTGATTCCTGGCAGCGCGAGCCATTTCGGCGACCAAGAGCAGCAGCAAAAGGGCTTGAAATTTGCTAAGTGTTGGGTGCACCCGCGATCGCCGTCGCTGCTGAGCGATCCCCAACGACGCGAGTAGTTTGAGCGATCCGGAGCGAAGTTTTAAAATGACTAAGCGCCGACGACCGGGATCATCGTCGCTTCCCAGCGACGCCCGCCGTCGCACTTCTTTTCAGCGACAGGGAGCGGCAGCAAAAGAAACGCCAAAATTGTTTAAGTGTCGCCCATACCCGCGATCGCCGTCGCCGCTCGACGACGCCCGTCGTCACGCGATTTTTCGGCGACGCGTAGAAAGGGAGCAAAACAAGGAAATTTGGCTAAGTGTCCCTGCTCCCGCGATCACCGTCGTCGCCCACCTTTCCCAGCAGCGCTGCAGGTTTCTAGCGATTTGCAGCATGGAGCACGCCCAAGATCGCTGTCGCTCATTGGGATTTCCCGAAGTCGCTCAATTTTTGAGCGCTTCACAGCTTGTGCCCGAGGTCGCTCCCAGCTTCATCCGAAGATCGCTGTCACTATTAAGTGATTCTTGGCATCTCCTCCTTTTTTAGCGACCTCCGCAGCGATCAATAGGAAGTGTTTAAAGCTGATTTCCCCCCAATTTTTAGAGCTGCTAAGGCAGAGAAAATCTCCCAAGATAAAAACAAGCAGAATTTCGGGATCTGAGCCCCTCTTGGCGAAGTTGAAAGTATACTTCAGAGTACGGGGTAGGTAAGCAGTAATGACAAGCATTCGGAGCGAAACCACACTGCACCTACCACATTGATGGAGTATCCCCTTTTCAACCACCGAATCTGTCAGGAATTGTACGAAAGTCAGAAGGACCATGCTACAGGCAGATAAGAGTCAAATCTGGCAGCCTTTCTGCAGCTTTTGCGAGTTTGGGGAGTTGTGCTCCGATTGTAAAAGGGGGGAAATTTATGCTATAAATAGCAGTGAACTTCATTATAAAAAGAGGCGGAACATATTGCTAAGAAGCTGTCTGAATCGAGCACTTGCTTCCAATTCAAAGTATACTTGGATCCGTTATTTGTCTCTTTATTTTATGCTGCCTTCTGCAAATATTTCTGCATCGTGTCATTTATTTTTCTGATTGCTGTCATTCTGAATCCTGGATGACTGCATTGGCAATTAAGTAGACCTGGAATATTGAATGAAGGATACATAGGAAAGAATCACAGTAATAGTTTTTGTTACATTGTTTTGATTGCTGTTGGTTTAGTGATAAGTTAGTGACTGTGCTGCTTGTTCTTCCCCACCTGAAACACGTGATATTTACATTTCTTTCTGCATTTTAAATCTCATTCCAGTACTTTAATCTAAAAAACCAAGTAGATTAGTATAGGAGTCGGCCTTCTCCGGAGATTGGCACGAAAGGCATACCTTCCTTCCGGCCTTTCAATCTGTTGGGCGAATCTAGGGCGCAAAAGATTAAAATCCTTTCCTAGTGGTAGATTCGTAACTAACAGTTTCTCTGGCACACCTGGTGGGACGTGAGTGTCACACCCCATAAGCAGTATTGAAGCATCGGTGTTCGCTTCATTGCTGTCAAAGGAGAACACCTGGCGACTCTGTTGAACCTGAATACTCTCTGAGTCTCGAAGACTAGTCCAATATCAAAATCTTCTTCATGCATACAAGATGGAGAGCTAGGAACGCAAGACAGGAGGTGCCTGAGTTTTACGAGCTTGACATCAACGCTGCTGGAGAGCACCCGAGGCTGATTGACTATCAAGCCTACCAAGACGAAGCTTTGGAGCATACAACTGAAACTGAGGAGACAACTTCAGAAAGCACTGACAATTATCACGATCCTGATCAAGACGATCAAGACGCAGACATGGCAAATCCTTAGCCAAATGCTCCTGAGCTATTCCCAGCTGTTGACTCCACTGGACCCCTCAATCTAGCTGGACAAGATGCTGTTCCAGCTGCTGCTTTAAAGGCTATTCCCACGTATGATGGAACTGGGAAGACGACATACGAACATATTCAAGACATCCTGGCCTTGGTTGCGCTTCATGCCATCACAAATAAAAGTGTCAAGACATCCTGGCCTGGCTCTCTCTCTGCGAGGAAAGCTTCTGTACTGGTATAGATCCTTGCCAGAAGGTTCTATCATGGGATGGGCTCAACTGGCTAGTCGGCTGGTCAAAGGGTTCAATGAGTCCGCAGATCCGTCCTCGTTGTTGCACCAGTTTCAAACCATCCAACGGCATCCGCAAGAGGAAATATCAGACTTCAATGTGAGGTTTGCACGGTCCTGGAAAAGAGTGCTTATTGAACTACGTCCTTCCGATGGACAAGTTGTCCACTACTACCTCAGAGTGTTTAGCTCGGACATCAGTTTGGTCATTAAGTTGGCCCGCATTAACACTTTTCCTGAGTTGTATGAGGTAGCCCAGAGGGCAGAGCTAGATATGATTGCCATAGGTAGACTCCCGCACAAGATGCAACCGCCGATATACCCAGATTTCCCTCAATCGCAATATCCACTAGCGTCTGCTCAAACGTCTTCTTCATATCCCCATCCACTATGGAATCCCGCGCCAGCTGTGTCTGAATTCCCTTCTCAAGTGCATTTTCCCACGCCACCGACACCTCAGCTTCCATCAGCACCGCAATATCCAGCACTTCCCGCTCCTCCACAATACCCGACATTACCTCGATCTCCACCGTTAGCTCTATTGCCTCCGCCTGCCCAGTCACCACAACCCAACATTGATGTGCAGTCCAAAATCCTGCAACAGGTAGAGTCGCTTACTTCCATTTGCTAGACTCTGTCCAACGACATGGCGGTGATGAAGAAAAAGCAGGCCCAACAGGACTTTATTCCTAGGTGGCCATATCCCCCTCCGACACTTACAAGAGACCAAGCTCAGGCCAATAGGCCTCCGGCTAGAAATGCTGCTAACAATGCAAAACCAAGCACTCTAGACAATGTGCACTGGTGCTCTACATGCAATGACCCTCACAGTGAAGCTACCTGTATGCTGCATCAACATTATGTTCAAACTCTTGCAAGCAACAACCCAGAGGAGCAAGTAAGCATGATTCGGGAAGAGGAGCGCAACTTCGCGGTCTCAGAAGAGGATCCTGTGTCAATTCTGATCAGGAGCGGTAAAAAGGCAATTGAGGTAGATGCGGCCCAGATGCATCCTTTGAAGGTGTATACCCGAAGAGAAAAGGTGCAACCTACCACGGATGTTCTTGATAAAGCACCATTACCTCCACCTGCCAAAGAGAAGGTGCCACCAGCTAAGGCTCCTGTGACTCAACCTCCGGCCGAAACCAAAGAGCAGGCTCGAGAAAAGCTTAAGTACCCGTCGCTGACAAAGCAGCAGAGGGTTGAAGCAACGCAGCAGTACCGCACCAGGTAGGAGCCGACGAAAGAAACGGAGGGGCCCATCTTCTTCGGCCTATAACATTGTTGACGAGCTCAAGAAAACTCCGACAAAGATCAACATGTATGATGCTCTTCAGCTCCCTGGTTAGGTGGACCTATTGCAAGAGTCATTGAAGATTGTTAAAGGAGGAAAGCCACCACTGCCTGTATTAGCTCAGCCCTTGACAACTTCAATCATCGGAAAGAACAGACCTTCGCCTTTCTACATGTCTCTGCGGATGGAAGGGCATGTGGTACACAACTGCATGATTGACTCCGGCGCCTCAACCACTATCATGCCAAGGGCTGTATGTGAAGAAATCGACATGGAATATACGCGGAGCAGTCAAGGCGTTTTGCAGCTAGACGACACTCCTGTGAAAACAGTGGGTGTCATCAAAGACATTCCTATCCAGTTGCACAAAGCGCCCGAGATCATGGTGATCCAAGAGGTTGTGGTCGTTGACCTGGAGCCCTACTTCGGCATGTCTCTCTCGAGGGAGTTTACCTCCAAGCTCGGTGGATATTTGTCGTTGGACTACTCACACATGGAAGTCCCTTTCAAAGGGAGGAAAGTGAAGATATACAATGACAAACCATCCACTTTCCTAGTCGAGCAGATACCTGAGGAAGGGCAGCAGAATGAAACGGTCCATCTGATGACCGAGGACTTGGTAGAAGTGGATCTGGTGGAAGAATCCATAGAGCAACTACAACAGGAGGACGAGTTCTCCTTGCTTGATTTCAACGCCATGATTGAATCAGACATAGGTTGCTACTCTGTTACTCAGCCCGAGAAACCCAAGGAGACAGCTAAAGAAGAAATAGGTCTTGCCCCAAATGAGTTGTGGAAGCTTTACTTTGATGGCGCCCGATGCAAGAACGGCATCGGGGCAGGAGTCCTTTTAGTCTCGCCATCTGGAATACAGAAGGATTACTGCTACAGGCTGGCCTGGAGTTGCACGAACAATGCGGCCGAATATGAAGCCTTGTGCTTAGGCTTGAAAAAGGCGGAGAGGTTGGGGATCAAACAACTTCAGATCTTTGGAGATCCGGAGCTTGTGTGCAAGCAGATAACAAACAAGTGCTCATCCAAGAAGCATTACCTCAAGGCGTACCGCAACCGTGTCTGGGACCTGATGGAGTCATTCGACTCCCTGAATGTCAAAGCTATCTCCCGGGAAAAGAATAAACATGCTGACATCTTGGTGTCTGTTGGAGCCAGGTATGTTTCGGCTGAAGACACTATGCAGAAGCTGAAGCCGAAGCCGGTCCATACCATCTACATGCCTTCTATGCCTGATAAGGACACCCACTGGCAGGTGTTCGATTGTGACGAGGATATCGTCAATTTCTTGATACACAAAGCAAGTTCAATCGAAGGTAGAGATCCTAATGACGAGTGGTATGAGGGGTTGATACAATTGAAGAATAACCACGTCCCTAAGGGACTCATTACCATTGAAAGCCTGTTTGATCAAAATGATAGAGCTATATCTCATAGGATCAAGGTTGATGCCAAGCAGTACAGGGATCTGGAACTAGAACCAGGAAAGGTAATCAAGGTCGGAACAGACTGTACCCCAGAAGAACTGGAACAGATCCGAGCCTTGTGCAGAAAGTATCCAGATATTTTAGCTTGGTGTTATCAGGACCTAAAAGGGTATGACAAAGAAATTATACAACACACCATAGAACTAGAAGAAGGGGTTAAGCCCTTTAGACGGAAACAAAGAGCGGCTCTGAAAACAGTGGGTGTCATCAAAGACATTCCTATCCAGTTGCACAAAGCGCCCGAGATCGTGGTGATTCAAGAGGTTGTGGTCGTTGACCTGGAGCCCTACTTCGGCATGTGTCTCTCGAGGGAGTTTACCGCCAAGCTCGGCGGATATTTGTCGTTGGACTACTCACACATGGAAGTCCCTTTCAAAGGGAGGAAAGTGAAGATATACAATGACAAACCATCCACTTTCCTAGTCGAGTAGATACCTGAGGAAGGGCAACAGAATGAAACGGTCCATCTGATGACCGAGGAGCTGGCAGAAGTGGATCTGGTGGAAGAAGCCATAGAGCAACTACAATAGGAGGACGAGTTCTCCTTGCTGGATTTCAATGCCATGATTGAATCAGACATAGGTTGCTACTCTGTTACTCAGCCTGAGAAGCCCAAGGAGACAGCTAAAGAAGAAATAGGTCCTGCCCCAAATGAGCTATGGAAGCTTTACTTTGATGGCGCCCGATGCAAGAACGGCGTCGGGGTAGGGGTCCTTCTAGTCTCGCCATCTGGAATACAAAAGGATTACTGCTACAGGTTGGCCTGGAGTTGCACGAATAATGCGGCCGAATATGAAGCCTTGTGCTTAGGCTTGAAAAAGGCGGAGAGGTTGGGGATCAAACAACTTCAGATCTTTGGAGATTCGGAGCTTGTGTGCAAGCAGATAACAAACAAGTGCTCCTCCAAGAAGCATTACCTCAAGGCGTACCGCAACCGTGTCTGGGACCTGATGGAGTCATTCGACTCCCTGAATGTCAAAGCTATCTCCCGGGAAAAGAATAAACATGCTGACATCTTGGCGTCTGTTGGAGCCAGGTATGTTCCGGCTGATGACACTATGCAGAAGCCGAAGCCGGTCCATACCATCTACAGGCCTTCTGTGCCTGATAAGGACACCCACTGGCAGGTGTTCGATTGTGACGAAGATATCGTCAATTTCTTGATACACGAAGCAAGTTCAATCGAAGGTAGAGACCCTGATGACGAGCGGTATGAGGGGTTGATACAGTTGAAGAATAACCACGTCCCTAAGGGACTCATTACCCTTGAAAGCCTGTTTGATCAAAATGATAGAGCTATATCTCATAGGATCAAGGTTGATGCCAAGCAATACAGGGATCTGGAACTAGAACCAGGAAAGGTAATCAAGGTCGGAACAGACTGCACCCCAGAAGAATTGGAACAGATCCGGGCCTTGTGCAGAAGGTATCCAGATATTGTAGCTTGGTGTTATCAGGACCTAAAAGGGTATGACAGAGAAATTATACAACACACCATAGAACTAGAAGAAGGGGTTAAGCCCTTTAGACAGAAACAAAGAGCGATTAACCCAAAGATCGAGGCTATGATGAAAGCAGAGCTCCTGAAGATGCTAGAAGCCAAGATCATATATCCTATCAAGCATTCTTCTTGGGTCGCAAATCTGGTCCCAGTCAGAAAGAAGAATGGGGATATCCGCCTCTGTGTTGACTTCCGAAATTTGAATAAGGCCTCCCTCAAGGATCACTATCCGCTCCCGCAGATCGACCAAATTCTTCATGTGGTCGCAGGAGCTCAGAGATTCTCTCTCCTAGATGGATTTTCTGGCTATAACCAAATCTGGGTTAGAGACGAGGACCAACACAAGACGACGTTCACCACCAAATGGGGAACGTTCGCCTATCAGCGCATGCCATTCGGCTTATCCAACGCTGGGGCCACATTCCGGAGGGCCATGGACCTTGCATTTCGGGAGCTGCTAAATAAAATCATTGTCATTTATTTAGATGACATGACCGTGTTTTCCCACAAGAGGGAAGAACACACCTCTCATCTGGAACAAGTGTTTGAAAGATGCCGTGAGTTCGGCATATCCATCAATCCCAAGAAATCAGTCTTCGCCGTCAAGGAGGGGAAGCTGCTAGGTCATGTAATTTTCGAAAGAGGGCTAGCAGTTGATCCTGATAGAGCGGAAGCTCTCCTGAAACTCTCCATTCCGGTGGACAAGAAAGGGCTCCAGTCCTTCTTCGGCCAAATCAACTTCGTGAGGAAGTTCGTGCCTGATTTCGCTCAAGTCATCAAACCTATGGCCGAGCTATTAAAAAAGGATGCCGATTTTGTCTGGACTGAAGAGAGAAAGCAGGCCTTTGAAGAGATTAAGGCCAGGATAGCTCAGGCGCCCGTGTTGATAAACCCGGACTACTCTAAGGATTTCATCCTTTATGCAGTCGGGGAACCTGAGAGCTATGTTGCAGTCTTGACCCAGAAAGGAGATGACGGCGAAGAGCGGCCAATAGCCTTCTTGAGCCAAGTAATCCAGCCACATGAAGAAAGATATAATTTTATTGAGCGACAAGTGCATGCAGTCATGAGATCCTTGAAGAAGTTTAAGCACTTTGTCTCTCAGAGCCGGATTACAGTTTTTGTGATACACCCCGATGTCAGAAATTTTATTATTCAAGGGGAACCGGGTCACAAAAGGGCAGGATGGATTGCTAAAATCCAAGAATTCGACATAGAGGTGCGACCCACCAAGTTAATCCGAGGTCGGGCTCTATGCCAGGAATTAGCCAAAAGTGTTGCCGCCGAGGTGTCTGCTTGTCAGTGGGAAGATCCCGTGATGGAAAGTAACTTTGCCAACTCCTTATCAGAGGAGAGTGACTGGACAGATGACATAGTGTGGTACTTCAGCACAGGGAGATGTCCAGATCAGCTCACTACCTCACAAAGAAGGAGGTTTAGGCTTAATGCTTTGAAGTATGTTCTGCGCCCCGAGGGGCTGTTTTACAAAAATATTGATGGTGTTCTCTTACGCTGTGTTAAGGGAACGAAAAAACAAAAAGTCCTCGACGAGTTCCATTTCGGAATGTCGGGAGGACACCTTTCAGAAGGCCTACGGCCTTAAAGATGATCAAAGCGGGCTATTATTGGCCCACCATCTTCGCGGATGCGCAAGAAGTCTGCCAGAAGTGTGAGAAATGCCAGAGGTTCGCTGGTCGGAATAAGAACGCTCCAATGCCTTTACAGCCAATTCAAGTGGAGGTTCCCTTCCAACAGTGGGGCTTAGACTTTGTTGGAAAGATCTCACCAGAATCCTCTGTAGGGCACAAGTTCATCTTGACTGCCACAGATTACTTCACCCGCTGGGCCGAAGCTATACCCACGAAGCACGCTGACCAGGAGACAGTTATCTCCTTCCTGGAAAGTTTGATAACTCGCTTCGGAATCCCAGAGGCGATTGTGACAGACAACGGTCCAGGGTTCACGGGAGCCAAACTGACAGAGTTTACTTGCAGGTACAGTATTTACCATAAGGCTTCTTCCAACTACTACCCGCAGGGGAACGGCCTCGCCGAGTCGACGAATAAGAACCTGATGAATATTATAAAGAAGACTCTGGAGAGGAATAAGAGGTCCTGGCACTTGTACCTGGATCAGGCTCTGTGGGCAGACCGCATATCCGTCAAGAAGTCCATCAAGACATCCCCATACGCACCGGTTTACGGGAAGGAGGTTGTTTTGCCTACCCATATTGAGATGCCCGCACTCTGGTTGCTGGATGATGAAAAGGACAACCTGGATCCCCTTGATGCCAGGCTAGCCCAGTTGTTGCATCTTGAAGAACAGAGAGAAAAAGCTCATGAGGCTTTTATGAAGCATGCTGGCACCACACGGAAATGGTTCGCAAAAGGGGCTACTGCCAGGGTCTTCAAGATCGGAGACCTAGTGCTGAAATGGGATTCCTGGAAGAAAAAAACAGGTAATCATGATAAGTTTGATGCCTTCTGGGAAGGCCCCTTCCAGGTTGCCAGGGTCAACCAATTCAATTCATTCGTCCTGAGAGACATGGAGGGTCATATCCTCCCGATACCGGTTAATGGCTTTCATCTGAAAGCCTATCGTCATTGAGAAGCACCAAGAGGTTCCCTCTGTACATAATTTCTTTTCTGCTGTTTTAAATTTATTTCCTTGCTTGAATGTAAATATGCTTTTCAGTTGTTTTAATTTTAGGTTGTTGAGCCAAGTTGTTCTCCAGATCCCTGGGTCTGGGAAATTTTTGATTCCAAGTGGATGCAGAAGCAATTTCCCCTGCAAAAGAAAGTCCTGGAGAGCTGAAAGCAGAGTTAGCGAGCTCGCGAGGCAAAGCTTCCCTCGATCGCTCGCCTCTTTGGCAAATCCGGGAATCGCTTCGTTTTTTCGGCGACAGCGAGAGCCCCTTCCAAGCTATGGCCGAATTGAAGAGAACAAAAGGAAAAATCCTAAGGAAAGTTGCCCGAGATCGCCCAATTTTTGACTGATCCCGAGAGCGCCCCTAAGTTTTCAGCGATTCCGAGCAAAGAAAAGGGGTGGCCAATTTGCCTAAGTGTTCAAGAGACCCCGAGATCGCTCAAATTTTGAGCGATTCATGGAATCGCCCATGGTTTTCGGCGACGACGATCAAGAGATGAAAGGAGGGGCGTGAGTAAAACAAGCAAAAGTTTTCTAAGTGATGAACCTCCGTCGCTCGCCAAAGGCGCTCATTCCCGAGATCGCCCATTTTTTGAGCGATCCCGGGAACGCTCTCACATTTTCAGCGAACCTGGGAAAGGGGCGCCCCAAATTCTCCAAGTGCTGGCGCCCTCCGTCGCTCGCTTTTCCAAAAAAGCCGAGCATCGCTCTCATCCTTTAGCGACAGCGAGGATTTTCGGCTGAGCGATCCCTGGAAAGTGGGCGGTTTGAAAAAGTTGGAAAACTTTCTAAGTGTGGGTCCACCCGCCGTCGCTCGCCCAATGCGCCTTCTCCCAAGCGCGCCCCATTTTGCGAGCGACGTCGGGTTTGATAGAAAGCAAGTGGTTGTTCCAAGTATGAAAGCCTTCCGTCGCTCGCTAAAGCGGCCCACGCTCGGGATCGCTCAAGTTTTGAGCGATTTCGAGAAAATGTGCAAAATTAAAGCGGGCCGCATTCCTCTCCACTCAGCGACCTAGGAAAGTGTGCCAAAGGGAAAGGGCGACTAAGGCCCGTTTTTCAAGGAACGTGCCAAAGGAAAGAGGATTTGCACTGATTCCAAAAATGATTGTACAAAAGGGACGTGCTCCAAAGGGTAAAAGTTTAAATATTGGCGCCTCCAAGGAAGATTTCATGCATGGCCACCCGAGAACAAAATCAACGTCCACCAACTCCGTGCGCCTGGTATTAAATTCAAGTGCCCTCCATTAAAGGCTCGCCTTGAGTTCGCTGCTATAAAAGCACAACCTCTCAGAAGCGCTTTACCAGATAAACTCCGACACGCTCCAAGCTGCACTGAGTCAAATTCAGAAGTTTCTTGCAGTCAAGCAACAACTAAATTGAATTTCGCCTTCGCCATGGGAAAGAAAGAGAAAGGGCAAAAGGGTGAAGCAGCAGGCCGAGCGGCTTCAAGCACACCAGAGAGTGGGCAGAAGAGAGAAAGGAAGGATAAGGGGAAAGCCCAGGCGTCTGGAACTGAAAAGGAGAAGAAACCCCGGACAGCGCCGCCAAAGCCAGTTCCCCATCCTCCCATTGATTATTGGATAAAGCTCAGAGATGGGATTTACTCACAGGGCACCAGTCAGCTGCAGCAAACAATTGAGAACTGGCGAGAGAAGGTTTCTCCTTCGCACCCCTACGCCGCGGCTTATCACTCCCACTTATACTGGTTCTTGTGCCCGCAGGTGCATCATTGCCCTGAACTGGTGGCAGCAATTGTTGAGTATTACAAACCAAACACCAGGCAGGTCTGCGACCATGAGGGCACCGTCTTGTTCTCGCTCTACCCAGAGACTGTGAGGGCGGCCTTCGCACCAAGTCTATCGCTGGACAAGAACTACACAAACAGAAATATCAATCTCGGCGAACAAACGAACAGATACTCAGATAATCCGAATATGCGGAGGTTTGTGGATTCTCAGCTCCACGAGCCCCTTCAGCCCCGGCAATGGCCGAAGCAGCCTAGGCCTCTGAGCGACTTCAAGAGCTCTAGTATTTATACCATGCTGGCCTGGGTTCTGGGCTGCGGCACAGACGCGATGGTCTTTCCCTACCAAATCGCTCTTGCCGAATGCATCCTGCGAGGGGAATTCTACGACCCCAAGGCTATGACTGACAAAACCAAGCCGGTCTTCTTCGACTGGGCAGACTGCGTGGCCCATGGGATTCACTTGCAACTGCAGGAGTTGAAAAGCGGGGCGAGCGAAAGCTTCAGATACTGTTCGGCCCTGGCATGGTTATTCTTGTTTCACATGAGCAACCACATAAAGTCACTCCCAGTTCAGCGCAAGGATAAGAATGGTGCGCCACTGCCTGTATACGAGTGGACCAAGGTGCTGCTGAAGGAGGAGTCTTATTATAAGTTCAATCTGACCTTCTTGGGCCCAGCCCTAGCCCTTCTCCACGGTACCTGCCCACGCGTCCCGCGTTCGATGAGAGAACAAGTAAACAGCCAGGATTTTGGCGACACTTTCCGGTTGACGCAGGGGTTCGTGATAAGAATTTTTGGGTTCACGGGCAAACCCTTCTTACTGCCGTATTATACCACAGAGTACCAATTCGCCTTGGAGGCATCACGGCAGATGGACTACACTGATCAGAAGTATGGCCAGGGGAGGAAAAAGGGACATCTGTTCGATTATCCAATCACCTGGGCAGGGATTGAGGTCGGCATCAATGGACAACATCAGTACCTGAACGCCACGCTCTTAAGCTTCGGCTTGGTCGAGCTGCCCCAGAGATGGAAGTACGATCCCCTCGACATAGTGAGGGATTTCACAGGTGTACAAGACTTCCATGTCTGTCCCCGCAAGGAAATCATGGACGAGCGCAACAACCCGTCGAGGAGAGATTTGGAGTGGAATATTGAAGACATGCAGTCTTTCCCTCCGTGGCACGACTTCTACTTCGTAGAGGCCGAATTTGATCCTGTCCACAACAAGGAACACAGGCCAAATACAAAAACGTACAAGAAAATGCAGGCTAGACTGCAAGGCAGAGGGTGGACACTTGAAAAGATATCAGAGTGGTGGATAATGCGCGTCCGTACTAGGAAGGAAAAATCCGAAAAGGACTTGGCCAATGACGACACATTCTCCACGCTCTACAATAAACACCATGCCACGTGGCAGCCCATTGTGTTCCGGCATATTGTGCCCCAAGGCTCTCAACGCCTACAAAAGGGGCAGGCCCCACCCAAACAGTTGCAATCACGTGGTGAAGGGTCCAGCAGCAGGGTACAAGTAAGTCAGGCTGCAGAGCCCAGGATGCGGCAATATTCTGAAAAATAGCCAGCCGGAGCAGCGCCATCCAAGCAAGAGGTAGCTCCACACGTGGCCCAAGCGACGCAGGCGTCCCCGGCACCCCAGAAAAAGCAACAGTTCAAGCTGACGATAAAAACCCCCAAAGCTTCGAAGGGAACCGTCAGCCCATCGCCCAGCGCTCAAGAAGAAGAGGTTGCCCCTCTCAAAAGGAAGAGAAAAACAGAAAAGTCAAAAGGGCAAAGGGCTGCACCCGTGAAGGAAGCTGTCCCACAGTCCGAGGTTACTCCACCTCAAAAGAAGATCAAAACCTCGGAGGTCGCGACCATAAAGGAGGATACACCCCCATCAGCGGACGATCAATGGATGACCCAACTCTTCAACACACCAGCTCAGGCGGAGCTCGCAGGTACGCATTCCCTATTCTTTCAAACTTCTGAGTCAGTGTTTGCGGCACCTCAGTCCTCTGCTGTTGGACCCATCCCCGCTGCCATTCCCTTGGTTAGCGGAGCAGCAGCCACCCTTTCCCTTGCCGCATCTCACCCCCTCATTGAGGAAGCTCAGCCTTTCGTCGCTGAAGAATCCCAGCCTAGCCATTCTTCCATAGAGCCTAACGTCCTCCAAACCCTAGAAGAAACCCAACCAGGCGCCGCTGCCTCAGATCCACCGCATTCTCCACCTCTTTCACCTGCAGCCGGCACGTCGACTGAAAATCCGCCTGAAAACCCTGAAAACCCGTCTGCCTCCACCACTCAAGCCAAGCCGTCCCCGAGAGCAGAAGAGCATCAGACTGCTATTTCCCCTTACCTGTTCGCGGAGGAACACATGTCGCAGCAGGGTTTGCCTTTGGCCAGGCCTCTCTTTGGAGAGGCAGATTTAATTCAGATAATGGAGAACCAGCCTGTGGCAACTCAGGCTAAGCGTACCTCCAACAGATGGGCGCAGAACGTGATGAAGAGAAGGGGTGAGGAGATTGCTGGAGTGGAGAAGCGCTCCAGATTTGACTTTAACAACATGTTGTTGTACAAGGAAAAGAGGGTTCCAAAAGTTAAGAAGCCTCTGAAGGATATGACCCCTGAAGATTATGAGTATCGAAGCAAAACCAAAGACTTGAATGAGGTCAGCTTCGAGAATGAGGCGCTGCTCTTCATGATGGAACCGATACGCTGCGCCTAAAGCACTTCCAGTTGAAGGAGCGCTACTACGAGCTAGAAAATGAAAAAATCAAACTGGAAGAGGGCATGGCAAGGATGCAGGCCCAATTGGAAGATTCTGAGAAAGAGTGCCAGCAGCTGAAGCAACAAGTGGCAACCTTAGAAAAGGAGGCGACAGAAAAGAAGGAGGCTGCTGAGCACCAGATAACTGAACTTCAGGGCCAGCTTCAGCAGGCTCAACAGCAGCTGGAGGAAAGGGTTGTGCAGGTGGAGACATTCTCCAAGGAACACATCAAGGAAATCCGCACCCGACTGTTGAAGAACTTCAGACCCCGGGCTTCTAAGTCCCTTTTGGTTTTCAAATTCGCCACCCGGGTAAAAGAAGCATCCGCCTAGGGCAAGCTTGTGGTGGAGGAGGTAGAGCGAAAAGCAGAACGCTGGCTCGATTTGGCTGTCAAGGCAGGGACCCTTGAACGCCGAAACCTCCAAATTCCCTCTACAGATTTCGTTGCCTGTGATTGGGCAATTGCGAGGGCAACCTTGCATTCATTCTTTGAAAGATTTCAAAAGATTCAGAGAGCCAGAGCATTGCTGGATATACTAGAATAGGAGAAGGATATATGCCTGTCCCCCTTCCCGACTCTCTCCTCGCTCGGATTCCCGAGCTTTACAGACAACAACGGCAACTGCCTGCCAAAGGAAGCATTGCGGCGGGCATGGGACGCCTTTGCCAATGATACTTCGGACATTGGTGGGTGGGCGGACCCGATTCAAGAGGAGCAG
The DNA here is from genome assembly GCA_028583015.1 of Wollemia nobilis. NCBI lineage: Eukaryota > Viridiplantae > Streptophyta > Pinopsida > Araucariales > Araucariaceae > Wollemia > Wollemia nobilis. The sequence continues at coordinate 24,631,515 of JAQPPZ010015824.1, read as the reverse complement.
GTGACAGAGCTCACCTCCAGGTTCTGCCTAATTCGCTCCTGCCTGCTAGACTTGAGCCAGAAGGCTGAGCAAATTGGTATAATCCAGATGGAAACCTTCAGGCACTTAGTGAGCGATATTCCCAGCATGAAGCCCTTCCCAAAGGAGGCCTGGACTCAGGTTCAGGTCACGTTCGAGCGCATCCAAGCCCGCCTTGACTCTGGGGAGGTTAATCCGGAGCAAGATCCAGAAGAAGAAGAGGAGCCGTCCGAAGAAGAGTCCGAGGAGGAGGACATTGAAAATGAATCTGGTGAAGATAGTCCCGAGAAGGAGGAGCAGCAGAAGGAAGAGCAAAAAGACCAAGGCCTGCAGCAAGAAGAAGCAATGACCGGGGATGACTCCGGGCCCAAAGGATAAAGGCATGGGTCTTTGCATCGAGGCGAGCTCGATACCCCGCGAGCCGCCAGGAATGTTGCCACATTTTTGCTAGGGGTAGAAGAATTTTAAAAATTTCAGGTTGTTGCCTCCCTCCTTCCTCAGTGTTGTTCCTAGTTTCCTTGTTTCATTTCCAGTTTGTTTAAGTTTCCTGTCAAGCAGATCAGTCTTCGATTTGGATGCAAAGATTCGAAAGGAAAATGAAAAAATTGCTAAGTGTTGGCCCATGCCCGCGATCGTCGTCGCTTTCAGGCGATTCCTGGCAGCGCGAGCCATTTCTGCGACCAAGAGCAGCAGCAAAAGGGCTTGAAATTTGCTAAGTATTGGGTGTACCCATGATCGCCGTCGCTGTTGAGCGATCCCCAGTGACGCGAGTAGTTTGAGCGATCCGGAGCTAAACTTTAAAATGACTAAGCGCCGACGATCGGGATCGCCGTCGCTTCCCAGCGACGCCCGTCGTCGCACTTCTTTTCAGCGACAGGGAGCGGCAGCAAAAGAAACGCCAAAATTGTTTAAGTGTCGCCCATACCCGTGATCGTCGTCGCCGCTCGGCGACGCCTGTCGTCGCGCGATTTTTCGGCGATGCACGGAAAGGGAGCAAAACAAGGAAATTTGGCTAAGTGTCCCTGCTCCCGCGATCGCCGTCGCCGCCCACCTTTCCCAGCAGCGCTGCAGGTTTTCAGCGATTTGCAGCATGGAGCACGCCCAAGATCGCTGTCGCTCACCGGGATTTCCCGAAGTCGCTCAATTTTTGAGCACTTCACAGCTTGTGCCCGAGGTCGCTCGCAGCTTCATCCGGAGATCGTTGTTACTATTCAGTGATTCTTGGCGTCTCCTCACTTTTCAGCGACCTCCGTAGCGATCAGTAGGAAGTGTTTAAAGCCGATTTCTCCCCAATTTTTAGAGCTGCTAAGGCAGAGAACATCTCCCAAGATAAAAAAAAGCAGAATATTGGGATCTGAGCCCCTCTTGGCGAAATTGAAAGTATACTTCAGAGTACGGGGTAGGTGAGCAGTAATGACAAGCATTCGGAGCGAAACCACACTGTACCTACCACATTGATGGAGTATCCCCTTTTTAATCACCGAATCTGTCAGGAATTGTACGAAAGTCAGAAGGACCATGCTACAGGCAGATAAGAGTCAAATCTGGCAGCCTTTCTGCAGCTTTTGCAGGTTTGGGGAGTTGTGCTCCGATTGTAAAAGGGGGGAAATTTCTGCTATAAATAGTAGTGAACTTCATTGTAAAAAGAGGGGGAACATATTGCTAAGAAGCTGCTGTAACTGAGCACTTGCTTCCAATTCAAAGTATACTTGGCTTTGTTATTTGTCTCTTTCTTTTATGCTGCAAATATTTCTGCATCGTGTCATTTATTTTTCTGATTGCTGTCATTCTGAATCCTGGATGACTGCATTGGCAATTAAGTAGACCGGGAATATTGAATGAAGGATACATAGGAAAGAATCACAGTAATAGTTTCTGTTACATACATTGTTTTGATTGTTGTTGGTTTAGTGATAAGTTAGTGATCGTGCTGCTTGTTCTTCCCCACCCGAAACACGTGATATTTACATTTCTTTCTGCATTTTAAATATCTTTCCAACACTTTTATCTAAAAAACCAAGTAGATTAGTATAGGAGCCGGCCTTCTCCGGAGATTGGCATGGAAGGCATCCCTTCCTTCCGGCCTTTCAATCTGCTGGGCGAATCTAGGGCGCAAAAGATTAAAATCCTTTCCTAGTGGCAGATTCGTAACCAACAGACACATCATTAGAAGACAAAACACAAAGGACAAGTCATGTGTATGTAATTTTTCATTTGATATGCACTTTGTAACTCATGGGAGGTGAATCACCACATTTGCATATAGGTGACCACCTAACTCACGGAAGGTGAACCACTACATTTCCGTGTGGGTGACCTTTAATATTCAATACAATGGATTCCAACACACCAATTCTTGTATAAAGAGAGATGCACAATGTAAAAAGCATGAGTAAGGATGCAATGTTATAGCCTGACATCTCTTCTTAGAGATTGCTTGCATTGTACTCTGTTTTATGAGTAATAAAATCATTATGCTATTTTGCTTGTATACTCTCGTGTTCTCCGGTTTGTTATACTCTTTTATTTTTTTAATTGCACTCTTTCATGATTTTCCTTAACTTGAAATTCTTAGTTTCGAATCAATAATTATTTCAGGTCTTGTTTACCCTTAAGGTATTTATGTATTTGCATTGGCACTGTTGTTACTAATCATGATGAGATAATGTAGCAGGTATTGATTTAGAGGATGTTCAAAATTTGTTTTTAGAACCAAGAGGCCCTAAGGCTAAAATTATAGATTCTCAATAACTAGTGTCACTCTTGATATTGTCTGGTAGTATGATTTATTCAAACTGTGGACATTGAAATATCATTTTATATTGTTTTCCATATATATATATATATATATATATATATTTGTGTGCGATTATATGTAAATTTGTATGTTTTATAGTTTCAAACTGGTTTCTGAATCTTTATGAAATTCCAAACTATGGCTAATTGTTATGGATGTTAATCTTTAATTGATCATAGCGTATCTAAATCTTGTAAAATATTTATTATTTTCATTAACGAAAATAATATTTGTAGGAGGAATATTTCTCTTACACCCTCCACGTGAGGTGTCACTAATGCTTACATGAGGAAGTTGTCTTGACACCTCTTATGTAACTCATATGATAGGTGTCATGTAAGCATCTTAGAATGAGACATTACAAGATAGGTATTATGTGAATTTCGTTTAAAGTAACACATCTTATGCAACTCCAAGTTACATGTCACTGTAGATTCCCATGTGTAGGGAATTTCAGGAAACTTAGGTATGTAACTCATATGATAGGTGTCATGTAAGCATCTTAGAATGACACATTACAAGATAGGTATGATGTGAATTTTTTTTAAAGTAACACATCTTATGCAACTCCAAGTTACATGTCACTGTAGATTCCCATGTGTAGGGAATTTAAGGAAACTTAGGTATACACAATCGGGAAGGGAAGAAGCCATGATGTATACCTTGTAACTCCTTTATTCCTTTTGTAAGACAGTGGAGGTCTAGAGCCATCCTATCAAACTTGGGAAGATTGTTGTATTGTTTCGTTGAGACTTTGCATAGCAAGGATTTGGGCATTTTGCTTTCCTAGTTAATTCCGAGAGTTTTTTTTTTCCCTTGTGGTTTCTTTATTAAAAACACTTGTCTCAATTTGTATGATTGCTTGTTGTATGTGCAAATACCAAACATTTTCTTTTTTTTCTTTTTCTTTTCTAGTTTTCTATTTGAACCTAACACTAACCTAAACCCTCTTGAAACTACCAAAAATTTTGAATCTTGTAATCAACCTTTTTGGTGCCAAACAAGTTGTGATTTAATTACATAACAATGCAATAGTGCTTATTTGGGCAGTGTCTGAACTAGGATTTATGTTGGTTCATGTTTCACTGTTTGCAAATGATATATTGGATAATATGTGATTACTGTTTATATTTTTTCAATGAGTTTACACCGCTTTTTATGAGGGGTCCCGGTCCCCTCATACTGAGTGGGGTTTGAACCTTGGACCTCTCAAAGACAGATCAAAGCCCTTACCACTACAGTAAGCTTGCAGCTTGATTTCTGTTTTATATTAATAGAAAAACATGTTTTACTTTTCCTAGCATGAAAAATTGTATTACCATACTGCATTTGTTGTAAATGCTATCTGTATAAATTCAAAATATCCCCTTTACTTTATAAATTAACTGAAAATTGTATGAATCTGCAGATATAGTTTCATGGTATGAATCTTTTAGGTTTCAACCTTAGATTTTGGCTACCATGGTTTGACAGCGAAAGTGACAAAATAAAATATTTCAGGTCCTGATTATCCTGAAAGCATTTGCGTTCGTTTTGTCTATAACATATCTTTAGTGTGTTTAATCTTGCTTTGTGCACTCTGTTGTTCATATGTTGTAATTAACAGTGATCATTTTCTGCAACTTCTCTTGAGACTTGTCATTAAGTTCATTTCTTGTGGGCACGTCACTTTTAATTAGGTGTATTTTAAGTTCCTAATATTATAAATTTTTAAGTTCCAATGCTATGTTTATTAATGGACGTTCATATGAAATGCTGAAGTTAATAAGTTCATAGTACAAATTTGCACATGAAAATTATGCAACTCTACTGATATAATCCAAAAGGCTTTGTTATGGGGATGTTGCATTGCCTTACTGGTGTCAAATCTGTTATTCCAAATCTCAGAAAAGAAATATCTGATCAGGTAAATCGCTTTACTTTTTGTTTTGTACAGCAATGTCCCTGACATGACCAATGTTTTGTGGTAAGCAGGTATTTTAACAAATATGGAATTATTCGGGATATAGTTCATAGTCATATATTGCAGACTATTGCCTTGTTTGCTATGGAACCACCAGTCAGTCTTGAGGGAGAAGATATTCGAAATGAGAAGGTCAATGCTAACTTTATTTTTTAATTTGCTTTGTGGCTAATGCTTAAGCACTTGGGCCATTTTTTCTTTAATTCATTGCATGTTCATGATCAGTTTTACAGGTTAAGGTTCTTAGGTCTATGAGGAAGCTGGATCTTGAAAATGTTGTTCTTGGTCAGTATAAAGCAAGATTGCCAAGTGACAGAAAGCCAGGTCACTCAGACAAGTCTGATGTTCTTTTGAACAGTCTTACTCCAACCTTTGCAGCTGCAGCATTATATATTGATAATGCACGTTGGGATGGTGTCCCTTTCCTGATTAAGACTGGAATGGGGCTTATAAAGGAAAGGTGTGCATATGCATTCAACTTATGTTGAACATTTTCTATGTGGCATATAACCTCTTTCAAGAAACAAGAGCATTCTCTCTAGAGATTGTTGTTTTTCAACATTACTTGTGGATCCTACATATAAAAAAAGTTGTTGATTCATTGATATTTGTTTATATTTCTAATCCGTGTATAGATCTGATGCTGCTTATTGCTGGTGTCTCTGCATAGGGTTGAGATACGCATCCAATTCCGCCATGTACCAGGTAATCTGTATCGGGAGCGCATTGGTCACAACATTGACCTTGCTACTAATGAACTCATACTTCAAGACCAACCAGATGAAGCCATTCTTGTTAAGATCAATAACAAGGTGCCAGGACTAGGATTGCAACTGGATGCTTCAGAGCTAAATTTGCTCTACAAAGATAAGTAATGTCTTTTTGCTTTTCTATTCCTTATTTAATGAAATATATAATTTTAATATTCTCACCATGTTGCAACGTCATAGACATCATATCATCTAAAAATTTGTCATCATGCCATATGATTTTCATTAATCTCTTAGTATTTAAACATTTTCCCAGGTACAATGTAGAAATCCCAGATTCATATGAACATCTTATCTTAGATGTCATTGATGGAGATAGCCACCTTTTCATGCGCAGTGATGAGCTAGAGGCAGCATGGAATCTGCTAACACCACTGCTTCATGAAATTGAAGAAAACAAAGTTGCACCAGAGTTGTATGAATTTGGAGGCAGGGGTCCAGTTGGTGCATACTATCTTGGAGCCAAACACGGGGTCAGATGGGCTGATGACTAGTTTAATAGGAATTGTGTTGTCCATGTTACAAGTTAAAATCTTACTCTTTCTATTTGTTTGACATCAATAAAGTTGCACCAGAGTTAATGTGAGGGGCAATGCATTTCTGCCTAATGTCCTACAGCATGGAACACAGTTGGCAATGTTCACGACTCTTTCTTGTATATTTTCTTGCTTTATATTACCTTTCTGCAAATGCCTGTGCAAAGTCTCCCTTATATTCTCCACCCTGTTATTTACTTCCTCAAAATCATGGAAGAAGACAATAGGTACATCATGGGTTCTTGTGATAAATCTATAGTTAGCTGCTAAATTTGTTTTGCGAGGTGCTTCTATTGTCCATAAATTGCAAAGTCATTTTCATTGTTCATGTGCTATAATCTTTGTCCCTTAAAAAAAAAAAATCATTGTACACCCTTTATTAAGCCATTAAGGTCATTAATTCGTGTTCATTGTAATCTTAGGTTCTATCCATTCCTCCGAAAAGGAAAGAAGAATCATATATCTTGCATAGAGATTTGTTATGCTAGAAATGTGGGAAATTTTGTTTTGTAATAGAATTGATAAGATACTTTGGAATTTTGTAGTTGTCTCTAAATCTATGAGCAAATTTTACGATTATTAAATTGAACTGAATTCCATTTTGAAAATAGTTAATATCAAAAAAGTCTTTTTGAAAACTTATAAAGATACCACCTTCGACCCCCAAGGATGAAAGACAATGAGAGGTGAATTAAACCATTTAGTTTTGAGAATTCTTGACTATATCGAATTTGTAACCTTTGTACATGTGGATATGAGTCCTTAACCAGAAGCCCATACTAGGGGCCATGGTAATGTACCCATATTCCAAGTTATTTAGAGTAACTTGTTAGCAAACTTGCCATGGTGTAGCCACGTTGAGAATAGTAGGAATCAATTGATTGCTATAGGAATTAGTATCAGATTTATCAATATATTCAATATTGAATGAAATTGGCACATTCTTGTAGTTTGTGGTTACCTTTGACACACCAGAAGCAGCTTGACAATGATTATCAAACAAGGTAGGCATGATGCCCTAAGACGAACAAAGAGGAGTCGACAATTTTGATAATTTTGAGGCCATATTGTGGCAAGAATGACTAAGTCCTGATCCAAATTAGTGATTCGTTGAATTGAAGCTCCACAACCTTCGATTTGTCGATTGCTTTATTGAATCGGCGAAACACGTGACCTATCCAAGCAAATCTGGTTCAAAAATGACATTTTTGTCATCTTGCTATAAATTGAACATGTAAAGTCTTGTCACCTAAAGTGCACAAGGTGAACTTCTTGCTATAAATAAGGGCCCAGGGTCTATTGTAAATCATCTTTTGGCTATTTAAGGAAAGGATAGAGCTATGATCTCTGAATGTAATCTCTCATCTTTCGATTAATGGAAAAATGTGCATAGCCTTCATACAAGATTGTCTTGGTTGTCAGACCTCTCTTTGTAAGCATGTGTGAGTGGGGATGCCCTACATTTGCTTGTTAATCCTTTTCCACTTTGGGTTTGCATCTAGGATGAACTTAGACTGTTGTTATTTGGCCTTCTTGATTGAGTTCAATTGATCAACACAATATCCTTGCTATGGTGATTGGTCGTATATACTTTTCGCACCCTTACCTTTTAGTGTTTTTTTTATGCATTTACTTTTATGTTTTAACATAGGTTGGACTAGGTTAGCTTAGGGTAGTGGGGAGCCAACCCAAATTTGGAGGTAAAGGGGATTAATAACCCCCTTTTCCCAAAACGTTGAAAATGGAGTGTTGGTATGTGCGAGATCTAGCAATTAACTTGCTTTGTGCATCAACAGTTCAAACTGATGTGTCTAGTAGGACCAACCTGATTTGTCCCATGAAGAAAACAACCTTTGAGACACTCACCATGCAACAAAAAATTGTTACTACAATCCCAATATGTTCAAGCATAGATATACTTTGTTTCACGTTGATTCTCATCGGATCTATAAGAGGGTTTATTCTACAAATCAAGATCTATTGAAATTCGTCTCATTCAATAAATTGACTCATTTTTGGTCCATATCTGCATGTTTTTGCTGACGAGATCTAAAGAAATCAAACCGGTATACAATGGATTGGACATATGACGACTTCTCTGTAGAAACAAATCTAGGGCTAAATTTTACCAAGTCCCAGTTGCAATGATCTATTGAATCACTTTGGCAATTTGTTGACAAGGCCTTTCATTGCTACCTTGAGGAAGCACTTCCAAGACCAAGTCCAAGGTTCAACAATTTGTCATAAATAAGGACAATGATTCATTGGTGTTGAGTGGTAATTTTTACCCAATTGTGAAATTACACTCTCCCTTAGAGTTTGGATCCCAAAACCCTCTCTTGCAAAGAAGTTAAACAAACAACTTCTCCAAGGTCTCTGCTATATTAGCATTTGCATATGTGTAGTAGTAATCTCAATAAAGATATATCAATTCAATGCTAGGAACACCTTAGTGATTGCAAGTAACTGTAAACAAGGGGTATGTGTTGGTTTATTTTACCATGCTACTTTAATGATTGTTCATGAAACCAAAATAAAATTAAATGTGAATTGACCCTCATATGACCACGATGTAGTGTCTTAATTTCTTTAATCTTGAATGATTTTAAGGTAGATTTTATCTTCTTTTATTAAGTGGATTTTAATCAAGTTTTATCTTGCATTAAATCCTACTTTAAATATGAAAGTGAAGATGAAAATATTTCTATGAATGTAAATCCGAAATGATGAATAGGCTCCTTAAATGTAGCTTCTTATCATGAAGATAAAGATAGCCTTTGATATAAATAATAAATTATTCCTCTTTGGTGAAATCAATTTTCACAAAGAGACAATAATTCATAGCCTTAAAATAAGGGCTTTAAAATGTCATTTAATTATCCCTCTTTTATGAAATGATTTTCATAAAGAAAAATAATTTAATGCTTTAAAATAACAGCCTTTTAATATAACATATAAAATTACTTCCTTCAATGAAATCAGAATTTTCATGAAGAAAGGTGCATTAATTGCTCCGAAAATGAAGGCTCATGAAATGCCATGAAAATTTCCCCTCCTTTTATGAAATTGAATTTTCATAAAGGAAAGGTCATCTTATGCCTATAAATGAAAATGTAGAATTTAAAAATTTGATTTGCCTCCACAATTGAAAAAAAATGAATTTTCAAAATTATATATAAAAACCCTTAAAAACAACAATTTTCAAAAATTAATATAAAATCGAAATGAGTTCAAATTTGTTGCATATGGAAGATTGATGTTCATTCTAGGCAACCATGTATTTATTTTTATCTTTTTATTTTTTTACGATTTTCATTTTAATGCCTGAAAATTAAAAAAAACTCTGTAAAATAAAGTTTGAAAACTAAAAGAAATAAAAATCTGCAGTAAATCAAATGCTGAAAACGCAGACATGCAAAGCTTTGTCAGTTTGATAGCACCCCGTCCTGCAAAACCGAAGATGTGAGAAACTCATACATGCAACCCAGTCTATTCAACCTGCATATTGCACAACCAAAATAAACTAAGTGCTAGCTCCTAGGGTTTAGAAATAAATTTCAGATTCGAACATTCGCATGAAGTAACCAAAAGGATGCATAAACTCCATTTATAAATTCAAAAACTGAAAAAGGGAAAAATAAAACAATTATAACAAAGCATGCAAAAAAATCTCCTTCTTTCTTGCTAACAAGGCCTAAAATTTCTGAAATAAAGCTTTGGCATTAATGTAATGTTTCCATTCTTTACAACGTCATTTTGGCAGCGCTTGGCCTTGCCAAAAAGTCCAGCCCCTCTTCCCATCCTTGAATGGGGTATTTAATATTTTTCCATTGACTATTCATTTCCTGCGTTTCACTTGGCTTTCCAATGTCTCCGCGTTTTCTTTCTTTGCCATGTTTTTTTTTTTTTTTTTTTTTTTATAATTTCCAAACAATTCATTTCTTTTTGTTGTGTAATGGATGCCTTGAATCATGGACAGTTGTCGTATTAAACCTTTGCACGCCTCCCATTGCATACGGGTAACGCCTTTTAGTGGGTAAAATATGTTGCGCATTTCTTTCTTTACCCTTAATTTTAGTGATGGTGTCGTCGGACAGTTGTCGTATTAAACCTTTGCACGCCTCCCATTCCATACGGGTAACGCCTTTTAGTGGGTAAAATAGGTTGCACATTTCTTCCTTTACCCTTATTTTTAGTGATGGTGTAGTCGAAACCTCCTATAACAACCATTAGTTACCTTCCCTTTTGAAATGAAATGAAAGATTTTAATTACGTTCGCGAGACCTAAATATGGTCTATGGGATCTCAAATATGAAAGTACAATTTACTCAAATCATATCACATGATCTTTAATATCTTTGAGAAGGTTGTTCCTTCTGCTGCTTATTTGGGTTAGCAATTCCCCAACTTTTTTTATTTTACTGTTTTCAAATAACTTTGCCATAAATCCGTTCCCAAGTGTTTCTTTGTATAAATATCTGAAAAGCTTGGACATTTATGGATGAAGTGTTCCTCTGTATCTACTGCCTCTGTGCTGCATAGAGTACATATCCTTTCTTTCCATTGTTCTTTGGACGTTGTCCATCTTCGTGTTTCACATCTAAGCCTATGAGAGCTAGTCCTTATCTGAGCAATGATGATTTTTTTTTTCCACTTGATTTCAGTGCCTATATACCCTTTTTCCTTGTGGTCATATGGGTTAAACTTTGCAATATAATATTGTTTTTTTTCTGCTTGCATTTTTCCATATTTCACTTCTGAACTTTTCATTCACATAATTTTTTATGCCTTCGTTGACATTTGGACATTCATTTATATTGATTTCCCAACATTTCATCCATTTCTGAGTTGAAATAAAACATTTAAAATTATTATTACACCACATTTTTTTTACCAAGGAAGTCCATTCCCCAAGCGAAAACGTTTTCTCCTTTTCCTAACGCCTTGCTATTTTAGGGCCCATATTCCAATGGCTTCCTTTCGATACGTCAAAGATGCGACCCACGCATGTCAAGCAATTAAAGCTTCCTCGAACGTTACTTAAACCTGCCAATGGTCCCGTCGCATGCCACATCGGTTTCAACGACATACAGTTCCACTATTGCCGTTATACGTCTGCACTAGCAAGTTACAACGTGTTCACGGACTGCTGATGCTGTGGCCTGCGGTTCACTGTGAGTTGCCGCTGCAACATGCCTATGCGCCCACATCGCGAAGCTTTGTCCACGTAATGCGCCACATCACCAACTTTGCTCCGCCTTCTAGCTTAATATGACTAGGATGTACGGTCCACATTTGACAACCTTGACTGCATTCCTTACCTGAAAGCTAACCTCCACAGTCCGCTGCGTTGTCGCGTTTTCTTCAACCCTGAGCAAGAAACGAACTTCAAATATTCCCGGATTTCATTCCGACACCTCACTCCCCTGCCGCTATCCGTGTATCAGGGCACTTTGATAGGTTCGTCCGGGGCTTCCTCAAACAGTCCGCCACGCTATCTTCCTTCACGTCGTCGCGCTGGGCGTCTCTCCATTGGCTTGCGGTATGCGCTGTCCCCGACGTGGAGTCTCCCATTGTACTGGGGTCCACAGTGTATGCCTTGTTCATCCAATCACGACACAACCAAACGAATCTGCTGGCTTCCACGTCGACGCCCAAACTCCGGGTCGTCTAGGTCCAAGGCGTCACACGTATTGGCCTCGCCATCCTCGTCCGGCTGCTGCGTATTTTCCCCATCGAATGCATTGATCGCTGTGAATGTTGGCTTCACAACAGCCAGCTTCGTCTTTCGCGCTAAACTCTGGTGGGCCTATTTGTTCAAGGCTTTCATCAAGCTTATCCACGGCGTTTCAAACCTGCTATCCCACCGGAATCTGGCCGTGCTATCGATCTGCGTTGGGGTCCTCCTGTACTGCCCAGGTCTTCGAGGATTTCCATGTCCACTGTTGAAGCTCTGTTGAATCCGGCCAAAGTGCCACGTCGCTTGTAACTCGATGCCGCCTGACAGGTTCGTCGTGACCACTCCTCTTCATCGCCGGTGATGTTGTGGATCTACCTCATACGCCCTCAAATAAACCTGCAAACACATCAGAGACAAACACCACTAATTATTTTCGCGCGTATTTTAATGAAATACTTCAAAAGAGAATTTAAGGCACTTTAATAACTATGTTAATGGCACCCACTTGGCCGCCTGATCATTTTAATACAAATATGTCTTTAGATACATATTATTATATATATAATTATATTTATTATTATTATTATTATTTTATTATATATATATATAATAAAATTATATAAAGTTTTTATTTATATTTTGTTTATGTATTTTGTTATACATATATTATTATTATGTATGTAAATATATAATAATAATGTATGTCTTTATACATATATATTAATTTTTTTGTCTTTTTATTTATTTTTATTTTTTATATATAAGAAAAGCATATATATATATATATATATATATATATATATATATATATATATATATATATATTTGTATTTTATTGTTTTATTATTAATTGAAACATACACATGAATAACGACACAAAAGCAACAACAAATTGCTAACAAGAAACCAACGACAAAAGTCGTCGACAAGAAATTGACAACAAAAAGTCGTCGACAAGAAATTGATGACAAAAAGTCATCAACAAGAAAAAGTTGTCGACAAGAAATAAACAAAAACTGCAAATCCAAAACTGAGTGAAACATTCGACACTCACAACAAAACCAAAAGCACCCAAACACAACAAGGAACATTGGAATTAAATTGCAAATATCGAGGATGGGATATATCGAACAATATCGCTCCAAAGACACCAAAATCACTCACAACCAAAAATTTCAAAAAGGTGGGTCCCCAAGCTTGGGGCTAGTTGTGGAGCAACTGCAACAATTGGATCTGACATTGACGATCAAGTTTGTAATATCCACTTCCAAGTATTTGTTGATTACTGTTGGTCAGAGATCTGCCTTAGGTATGAAATATGTCATTCATGCACCCTAGACCCGGCCAACATTGAAAGGTCGAGAGGAAGAAATGCCTCTCGTGCCAATCTCCAGAGATGGGCTGGTTCCCTTGCTATTCTAACTGGGGGGATTTGAGGATAGAGAACATGAAAGAGATTAAATGACTGAAAGGAATGGGAAATATGGCCATAGGCCAGATAGAACAGGGGTGATGAACTAACAGCACGATAACTTAACTGTACGTCGAATCAAATAGCACTCAATACAGAAAACTAACAAAAATTAAAACTAGGCATCTAACATGTGTAATCTCCAGGGCTATTCCAGGGTTCACGATTTATCAGAAGCTAAATCCAGATATTAGAATTCAAGCCTACAGATAAAATAGAGAATTTAATAGAAAATAAGCAATAGAAGACATACACACAAATAGAAATCCAAAGTTAGAGCTAAACATTCTCTGTATTGATAGTAGAATTCAAGTTACAGCAAGCTTCTAGCAAACGTCCATCATTTTACAATAAAATTGCCGGCTTATATAGAGAATTCTGCCACTTGAAATAATTAATGCACACCCACAAAACATCGTGGCAAAGAAGATAAGAGTTGGGAGGAGAAACACTCATGAAGCAGTAACCAGGCATAGGCTAAACCGATGACTCCTTGAAATGCAGTTGCACCCCTTCAATGCTCTAACAGGTTCAACTGGTGGCGTCGTCTCCATGCTTTTTGGAACCGCCTTAATGCGAGATAGGATTCTGAAATCTTGAAACATCCAGTCTAGAAACTTCTTAGACCAACTGTGCTTGGATGGATAAGGATGCACCTTGACTCGTCGATGGGAAGCGCTTCTGAGAAATTCTGGCAAGGGGGCTGGAAAAGAACAGGCGCTAGATGCAAGCACTGCCTATGTCTTACTGTTTCCTGGCCCAAAACTGCCTCGCGCTCTAAAACTATAGCGAAAGCACCTTGCTACCTTGGGACCAACATTAGAGTTGAAAGTCAAAGGACAATGCGCTTAGACTCGCTTCGAAACTACGTTGCGCTCAAGATATGGAGCGAAATGACTTGATCCACACTCAACATTTTCTTCTATTTTGTGGGCAGCACCATGGAAAAGTCAAAGCGAGTTTCTCTCCTTGCCACCCAAAATTACTTTGTGCATGAAAAACTAGGCAAAGCACCCTGCTGCATTGGTGCACTAGCGTTGACAAGTCAAAAACCAAAGCGTTGTTGCATGGGAGTGAATGTGATTTGCATCGAAAGGTGGAGCGAAACGCCTTACAACCTCGGGAGCGATGCCAAAGTTGAAAAAGTCAACAAGCATTGCGCTCTCTCTTGCTTTGAATTTACCTTGCACTTGAGAAAGGGAGCAAAATGTCTTAAGGTCTTGGGAGCAGCTCCAGAGTGGAATAGTCAACGACTCTTGCGCTCATACTTGGTCTAAATCTATTTGGCGCTCAAAGATGGGAGCGAAACACTTTGTTGCTCCATTTTGCATCCTTTCCTTGGGAGTTGTATTGCGCTTTGAAAAGTTAAAGTATGTTGTGCTCCTTCTATCCCCGAATCTGCCTTGCGCTCCACAAATGGAGTGAAACAGGGCCAGCTATACTTAGCCATTTTTCACCAGCAACTGTTGTTGCATTTTGACTGGTCAAAGGGCGTTGCGCTCTTTTTTGCTCTAAATCTATCTTGTACTCTCTAGATTAGGTGAAAAGGCTTTGCGCTCCTTAGGCAGAGCACAAAGGCATTGCACTTGGAAATTTGAGCACAACACTTTGCGCTCACTTAGCATTTTTTATGAAGTTGGGGTTTACTGCTTTCTGGCCCGAAATGGGCCTGCGCTCTTCTAAAACTGCAAACTTAACCCGTGCCTAGGGACAACGCAAACTACCCTCGCCTTCCAAAAGACGGGCGCCCTACATGATGAGTAAACAAAAACAACTGCACACCGCTTTAGGCGTAGCCAAGAGACCTTGATAGTAAAATGTAGGAGAGAGAAAATGCATCTTGAAATAAGGATAGAGTTTCTGGGGAGCAAAAATTACTGGATAGCAAAATATACACAATGTTGCAGAAATGCCAACATCTCTGGTGGCTCGCGGGGAAATTGAGCTCACCTCAATGTTGAAATCCTAGGCCTTATCCGTTGGGCTCATAGTCATCATCACTATCATTTTTTGAATGCTCGCTGGTAGCAGCAGACTCTTCCTCCAACTTTTCTCTTTCTATTTCTTCCTCCTCCTCTTGGTGCTCACCGTGTTGCTCTTCCTCGCGCTCAGGTACTTCGTCTTGGCGCTCATCTCCCTCGTCTCGAGGCTCTTGGCCTACGCCTTCCTGGGGCTCGTGGCTTTCACCTTGGTCTCCTTCCTGAGCCTAATCTTCCCCCTGTGCCTAAATTTCTTCTTGTGCCTGGACTTCTCCATGTTGTTGAGGAGGTTCAGGTGGTGCGATATGTGCCTGAATTTAGTCATAAGTTGCCTGGACCAGGGCCCAATCATCTTCGTTGATCGCGTCGCGCCTTTGGAGCTCCCTAATCAGGTATCCAAAGGTTTCCAGCTAGTGAACGTCAGCATAATTAAACCTCTCGCTAAGGTCCACTAGACAAGCTTCCATCCACGTGAACCTGGCCGCATACTACATCACCTGAAGCTCGGTAATGGGCTCCTCCCAGCTGTCAATCTCTGAGGTATCATTTTCAAAGGTGTCCCAGACTGATTGCAGCTCTTCTTTTGTCAAAATACGGTCTCCCTCGTCAGTGAAGCCAGGGAAACCGTTCTGCGCCAGAGTCTCGAAGTACATTAGAGAAAGCTTCCTTTCTCTCTCAAACATGTCTATCAGACTTCACACCTTTCGGGTTGCTTTCACCTTTTTGAAGAAATATTTTAGCGTTATACTCACAGTTGCCCATGATCAAGCAATGTTACACATCGAAGCAAGGTTGAGGTCCATTTTGTCTAGGGTTTGTGCCTTCATGGCCAACTCTAGCCATTGGTCAGTGTCCCTCTCGGCATCCTCTACGATGGAAGCACCATGGGAGACTAACTGCTTGGCCTCCCAGATGAACGTCAGGAGTGCTACCGCCTTGCGCGCTCTAATTCTAAAGTTGGTCAGGAAGCGACGATGCACCTCCTTAACACGATCCTTTGATAGGACCTCTGCTTGCTCCACTTTTGTTGTCAACCGGGCCTGTAGCTCCTAAAACTGAGCATCCAAAACTTGCAACTGGCTTTGTGCTTCCTCCTGAACCTTGAGGCGGTGTTCAGATTCTTTCTTGTAGCTCTCCACCTCTTGTTCCAGATTGATTACCCGCTGCTGCAACTGCTCCGCTTTGGACTGGGCTTCTTCAAGTTGCGCCCTCGTGAGTGCCAGGGTCTCTTCAAATTCTATATTTTTGGCCTCAACCTCATAGCAGCGCGCTTTGAAGTGCTCTGTGTGGAAGTAGAGGGATGTTGCCTCAACATGGATGTTTCCGACCTTCTCCGCGGGATCGAGCGTCCTCATATCTTCCACTGTATGATAGTAGGAGTAGTCTGCTGCCGTCATCTCCCCTAATGGCTTCTGGACCTTGGGCACTTTTTCCATCCTGTGGAGCTGCATATTTTGAGGATCAAACATGGCCCTTTTTTCCACTTGGGTCGGTGCTTGTGCATTTTTCTCTTCTTGCCCTTAAGCCAGGTTGAGGAGTTCTGTTGTGCCCGACGTATACTCTCTGCAATTGGGCCCTCTTCGCAAAACTCCAGCTTTGTCTCCATTGACTCCTGCATTCCGTAGAGCGGCGCAAAGGGGAACAGAGCCCGCTGAGGGGTGGATTCGAGAGATGAGTCTAGAGCGGCTGAGGCAGCGACTATAGCAACCTTAGGAGACGCCGAGGTTTGCACGGCAGATACTGGGATGTTAGGGTCAAGGGGCGGAATCTCAAGGAAGGTCATCGTTGCGGCTACTAAGGAGGGGGGAATGGGCGAAGACAGGCCAAGACCCTCTGCGGCAGCGGACGCTGCAACTGCATGGACTAAATTTTGGGGGGCAGGGATGGATGTCACTGGGAAAGTGAATGTGTTGGATACTAATGCGAAAGCGTCAAATGACTGAGAAATCGAGGGCAAGGAAGAAAGGGACGGCGACTGAAACAGAGGGTTAGGTATGACTACAGTAGGGACGCCGAATGCAATTTGGGTAGACAATAGGGTTTTGACGCCAGGAAGGGAAGTCGCCAGAGGGGCGAAAGAGAGAAAGAAAGGGATAGAGGACGCACCTGCGGGCTCGGACGTCGCCAGAGCCGAAGTGGTGAACTGCTGCGTTATTGGACTCGCTCCTCCTTTGTCTGACGTCTCTTTCTCTAGATCAATGAATTGGACTTCGGGTTGCGCCTGTTGAGTCTGTTGGATTTGTTGCACTTGCTACGCTAAGGCGAGAACTTTTGAAGCACCTCCTCCCATGGTTGTTGATGCTGCCGGAGGGTTTGTACCAAAGGGGCGGGTCGGACCAGTCCGAGGCCTCTTCGCAACGTTTTGGGGCACAGGTGCAGCAGGAGCGCTCCTCTTCTTTGGAGTGGCCTCCTCTTCTAGGAGCGGTTGCTTGCCCTTACCCTTGACAAGTGGCACTTGGCTAGCATGTTGTTCCGATACTGCCATCGCGTCTTCAACCCTGCTGGGGCTTTGGGTACTCCTAGGCACAATGTTGGCGAAGAAGATGGGCCGGTAGGTTTCATAATACTTGTCAAATGCCTCGGAGAAATTTTGATCTAATACAAGCGTTGGGTCGGATGCTCCCTTCCCATTGTGGACCCTCATGATCCACCAGTTCATGATTTTCTCATCTGACCATTCCGGCACTTTGTTTTTTATCGCCTTGAACACTTCATCGTCAGGGTCGTGCATCGGGTTCTGTGTAGGGTTGTACTCGACCTCCATTGTGTAGAACTCATGCCACGGGGGGAAGGACACCATCCTTTCCACGTGCCATTCTAGGTCAAGCCCGGAGGGGTTATTGCGTTGCGCCTCGATGTCCGGGCACGGACAACAGTGAAAGCTCTTTGCCCTGATCTTGTCTCTGAAAACATTTAGCGGGTCGTACCTCCACCGCTGAGGAAGGTCGATCAGACCAAACTCGTACAGTGTTACGGCCAAAAAGGCGTTCTGCCCATTGATCGATACTTTGATGTCACCGAGCTCGAAAGGCCAAGGGCAGGTGTGCTGCTTTCTTCATCCTTTGTCGTACGTATCATCGGCGAAGTCACACTGACGGGCGACTTCGAGGGCGAATAGGTATTCAGTTGTGTAGTATGGCAACAAGAAAGGTTTGCCAGTAAACCCGAAGATTCGCACAACAAGGCCTTGCGTTAGCTGAAAAACGTCACCGAGCAGCCCCTGTACCACATAGTCTCTCATCCCCCTTGGAACTCGCTCGTAGACACCATATATGATTTCCAAGGTCGGGCCGAGGAATTCTCTGTTGAAGTTATAGTATGACTCGCGTCTTGATAGACTTTGAGTCCACTGGTAAACGGGGAGCGCTTTGCCTTCCTTGTTGGTGCGGTTCTTGGCGATGAAGGCGAAATGACTGTGCATGTGGTAGAAGAAGTACCACGCCATGAACGAGCAGCTTCGAAACGCCATGCTCTGCCCGCTTTGCACTCCACACAGCTGGATATGCAGCTGCCGCGACACCCAGTCTGCCCAGTCAAAAAAGATAGGCTTCACTCCCTGCGCCACGACATCGGGAGAATAGAATTCTCCATGAGATATACACTCGACAATCGATACCTGCTAGTTATACACTTGGGCGTCCGTGGAGAGCCCGGTGATCCATGCCAGCATGGAGTAGAGGTCGGGATTTTTGAACCTCCTCAGGGATTTGGGGAGTTCTAGCAAAGTTTTGGGCGTTGGCTTCTCCGTCAGTTGAGCTTCCATAAACTGCCTCATCTGCACTGTGTTGGTGTATCTCTCATTTTGCTCAGTGTTGTTAATTTTTTTGATAGTAAAATCATCAGGAGGCCCTTGCCCACAGGCGAAAGCCTCACGAACTTTCTCGGTAGAGATGGAGAACAACCTTTTCTCTTTTGCATTTCGGACTGACCTAGTCTTGGGGTCGTAAAATTTGGTGATTGCACAAATTAGCTCCGGGCAAGGGTGCACAGGTGTGCACAGGTACCAATACAGGTAGGAGTGGTAGGCGACTGTCCGATTGCTCCCGATAGACACCTTAGTCATCATGAGTTCAACATTCCCACGAAGCTTCTCTATACTTGTCCTGGTGAGGACGCAGTCCCGGATTTTACTCAACCGGTCTTCAGGCGGAGGTGGCGGTGGTTTTTCCTTCTTTTCTTTTTTCTGCTTTTGCTCGCCCTCCGCCGATTGTGGAACCTTCTCCTTTTTATGCTCGGCGCTCTTCTTGCCCATCTTCACTGACCAATCGTCCAAGCGCTCGCTCAAAAAATCACAACGCCCTGTTGATGTTAAGCTCTCCGCCTCTCACCAACAATAATCACTCTCTGAACTCCGGCAATGATAAATAGCGCAACCACTTAAGGGTTTCTCTAGGTCTGCTTGAGGCACAGTGATGGCCTTCTTATAGGGCCGCGTCTTACCCACCGTATTAATGGCGCTGGTGCAGGATTAATGCTTGGAGTGATTTAGGAGCAAGGGTGGAAGATCTTTACATGCGGTGACCAATGGCGGAGCACATCCCAATGCCAACTAATAGTGCGGCCGCAATCCTCCTTGAAATATGAGACGCGCCGCTTTCCTGAAAACTTGTTTCATGATCCAATGGACCTCGAGATTGCCAAGCCTTACCTTGAGCTGCGTGCTTGAGCATCGAAGAAAGCGCCCTGCGCTTTGGAGAGCGCGCAAGCCTTTCGCCTTAATGACGCCTTCATTATTCCTTAGGGGCTAAAAATGGCTCTCGCCCCAAAGGGAGAGCGCAAAGCCCTTTCGCTCTTGAAAAGCCCGAAACAGAGATGCGCTCCTAGACTAAGGCGAAACAACTCAAGAACCTTGGGAGGAGCGCCAGTGTTGACAAGTCAACAAGCAATGCGCTACTTTTTCCTTCGCAACTGCCTTGCACTCTTAAATTTGAGCGAAACGCCTTTGGGGTGTGCTTAACTTTTTTCCTCGAAGCTGGCGCTGCGCGTTGAAAAGTCAACGGGCGAAGCGCACCTTCTAGCCCCGAATAGGCCCTACGCACCCAAACTACAGTGAAAATGCTCGGCATAGGAAGAAGGGTCAAATGCTGTAGTGCTATTTTTTCTATGATTTGGCCTTGCGCTCCAAAATTTGAGTGAACCACCTTTGGTTCTTGGGGTGGTGCATTGGC
This sequence comes from Wollemia nobilis, assembly GCA_028583015.1. Classification (NCBI taxonomy): domain Eukaryota; kingdom Viridiplantae; phylum Streptophyta; class Pinopsida; order Araucariales; family Araucariaceae; genus Wollemia; species Wollemia nobilis. The sequence continues at coordinate 24,611,133 of JAQPPZ010015824.1, read as the reverse complement.
ATTGAAAAGTCAAATGCCAGAGCGCTACCAACTTGAAGCGAATTGGCCTTGCGTTGGGAAACAGAGCGAAATGCCTCTGCCCACACTTAGCGTTTTTCATTGAAAGAGGTGTTGCATGTTGAAAAGTCAACGGGAGTTGCGCCTAAGGCAGGCCCCGAAAAGGCTTTGCGCATCCAAACTGCAGCTTTGTGAGAGCACTCTTTGACTTTGACTTTTAGCCTCCTTTGAACTATGATGGCACCGCTCTTCAAAAAATAAAGCATTTTCGCTCGATTTACCTTTGAAAAGGCATTGCGCTCATCAGCTGGGGTGAAATGACCAGGGCGCACTTACGTTTTATCCCCCGAAGGTGGGTTTTGTTGTTGCTTAGCCAGAACAGGCCTACGTGTTACCTCTATCTTTTACCTTTACCTCTTAGAGCTCTGAGACACAACTTTGATCTTATGAGGGAGGGAAACCCCCTCCTTCCGAACTACGGGCGCTTTGAAACTGCGACATTATTCTTGCCTGGGAATGATGAAATGATGGACCTGATGCCCTTGCAAACCTGTCATTCCTGAGCGCTGGAAACTGCTATTTTTCTTTCTATCCTTGGCTCAACAAAAGGACACAAACAAAACTGAAATAAAACAATTGGACTCCTTCGAAACCCCCTTGCCAGCTAGGACTTTGGCCCAAAAACTACGCTACTGATAGCGCGAGAGGGGGTGAAGAGACTTATACTCCGGGAAAAGCAAATATGCATAAGCAAATAAGGAAAATAAAAATATATATATATATATAGCCTGATAAAACTTTCCATACTACCTCTCACTGGTAGTACGCCTTCAGATGAAGGCCATTAACTGATAACGAAAGAGTAAACCCGTTCAGATCTTGCAGGGTAAAGGAGTTCACCGGATGGACCTAAGAAACCTGAAATGGACCTTCCTAGAATGCATCAAATTTGTCATGATTTCCGGGCTTGGACTTTTTCTCATTCCATTTTAGCACTAAATCGCCAACCTGGAAGGTCCGATCGGAGGTCTTTTTGCTGAACCAATTTTTTGTGGTGACGACATGCTTCATGAAAGCCTCATAGGCTTTCTCTCTTTCCTCCTCCAACTACAACAGTTGGGCAATCCTGATGCTGATAGGGTCAAACTCTTCGTCTCCACCGTCCAACGATCGGAGAGACTGCAACGTGGGCAACTCAATATGCGCAGGGAGCACTGCTTCTTTCCCGTACACCAGGGAATATGGGGACGTCTTGATGGATTTCTTAATGGAAATTCGGTCAGCCCATAATGCAAAGTCCAGAAGCAGATGCCAGCTCCGCTTATTGTCTTCCAATGTCCTCTTCAGGATCCTAAGTAAGTTTTTATTTGTAGACTCCGCCAAACCATTGCCCTACGGGTAATAATTAGATGAAGTTTTTAGGTAGATACCATACTTACTTGCGAATGCGCACATTTTGGCACCAGTGAAATGAGTGCCATTGTCTATTACTATCGCATCCAGGATCCCAAAACGAGTTATCAGTCCTTCCAAGAAGGCGATGACAACATCCTGGTTAGCCTGCTTGGTGGGCACTACTTCTGCCCATCGGGTAAAATAGTCTGTGGCCATCAAGATATACTTGTGCCCTATGGAAGAATTGGGCTCTATTATCCCAATGAAGTCTAAGCCCCATTGCTGAAATGGAGCCTCGACCTGAATCGGGTGCAGAGGCAGAGAAGCATTCCTGGTGCGACCGACATACCTTTGACATTTGTCGCACTTCTGGCTAACATTGAAGGAATCAACAAAAATGGTAGGCCAATAATAGCCTGCTTTTATTATTTTCAAGGCCATAGGCCTTCCCAAAAAATGGCCCTCGAACATTCTAGAATGGAATTCGTCTAGGATTTTCTCTTTTTCTGTCCCCCTGACACATCTCAGGAGGACACCGTCAATGTTTCGATGAAACAATCCGCTGGGTAACAATACGTATCTGCAGGCCTGAAGCCTGAACCTCCTCCTCTACGAAGAGTTGAGGTTAGAAGGGCACCGTCCCATGCTGAAGTACTCCACTAGGTCCTCCGTCCAATCTCTATCGGATACAGGGTGATTTGCAAGATTGCTCTCTTGCGCCGGATCATCCCATTGGCAAGTTGTCACCTCGGATGCGGCACTCCTGGCTAACTCTTGGCATAAGGCTCGACCATGGACCAGTTTAGTGGGCCGGACCTCTATGTCAAACTCTTGGATCTTGGAGATCCAACCTGCCCTCTTATTGCCGAGTTCGCCTTGGATGATGAAGTTTCTAACGTCCGGGTGTATCACGTACACTATCGTCTTACTCTGAGAGACGAAATGATGAAACTTCTTCAGCGATCGCATCATCGCATGGACTTGTCTTTCAATGAAATTGAACTTTTCCTCATGCGGGAGGATAACTTGACTTAGGAATGCAATTGGCCGCTCATCCCCATCCTCATTTTTCTGGGTAAGGACAGTTGCGTAGCTCTCCGGCTCTCCGACAACGTAGAGGATAAAATCCTTGGAGTAGTCGGGGTTCACCAGAATGGGGGCCTAGGCGATTCTCTCTTTTATCTCTTTGAATGCCCGCCTTCTCTCCTCGGTCCATTGGAACTCAACATCCTTCTTGAGGAGTTCCGTCATCGGCTTGACTACTTGGGCGAAGTCAAAAATGAATTTCTGAACAAAATTAATCTTCTCGAAGAAGGATTGGAGGCCCTTCTTGCTTGCTGGCAGAGGTAGCTTGAGGAGGGCTTCCACCCTGGTAGGATCTATAGCTAGTCCCCTTTTCGAGATGACGTGGCCCAGGAGCTTACCTTCCTTAACCATGAAAATTGACTTCTTCGGGTTTATCGAGATCCCGAATTCTCGATATTTCTCAAACACCTATCGTAAATGTAGATCGTGTTCTTCCCTTTTGTGGGAAAAAATAGTCATGTCATCAAGATAAATAACAATGATGTGATTGAGCAACTCACCAAAGGCTAAGTCCATTGCTCTCTGGAAAGTTGCGCCAGCATTTGAGAGGTCGAACGACATGCGCTGGTATGCGAAAGTGCCCCACTTGGTGGTGAAGGCAGTCTTGAACTGGTCTTCATCTTTGACCCAGATCTGATTATACCCTGAAAAGTCATCCAGTAGAGAGAATCTCTGCGCTCCTACCACTACATGAAGTATTTGGTCAATTTGGGGCAGTGGATAATGATCCTTCAACGAAGCCTGATTAAGGTTTCGAAAGTCTACGCAGAGGCGGATGTCTCCATTCTTCTTTCGAACTGGGACAAGATTCGCCACCCAAGAAGAGTGCTTGATGGGATATATAATTTTTGCCTCGAGCATCTTCAGGAGCTCGACCTTCATCAACATCTCTATCTTTGGATTGATAGGCCTTTGCTTTTGCCTGACAGGTTTGACTCCTTCCTGGAGCTCGATTGTATGCTGGAAGACCTCCTTGTCATACCCTTTCAGGTCGTGGTAGCTCCAGGCGACAATGTCCGGATATTCTTTATAGAGGGTTCTGATTTGCTCTATTTCCAATGGTGTGCAATCAGTTCCCACTTTAATCGTTTTCCTGGACTCCAGTTCAAGCTCTTCATACTCTCTCGCATCCACCTTAATCTTGTGGGGGAGAGACCTGTCATCCTGGTCGAACAAACTTTCAAGGGTGATCAAACCCTTAGGGAGGTGGTTGTTCTTCAGCTGAATTAGGCCCTCATATTCTTCTTCATCGAGGGCTCTTTCTTCGATATTTCTTGCTTCATCAATCAAAAAATTGATGATCTGCTCATCACTGTCAAAAACCTGCCAATGAATGTTCTTGTCAGGCATCGAGGGCCTATAGATCACCCTCACTACCTTTGGCTTTTGCATTATATTCTCGGTAGGGGAGCACCTAGCTCCAATAGATGCTAAAACATCGGCATGCTTATTCCGCTCTCATGAAATAGATTGAATGTTGAGAGCCAAGAAGGACTCAAGCAGATCCCATACCTTATTACGGTATGCTTTTAAATAGTGTTGCTTGGCAACACACTTATTCGTCACTTGGTTACAGATCAGCTCTGAATCATCGAAGATCTGCAACTACTTTATTCCGAGTTTCTCCACCTTTCGTAACCCCAAACATAGGGCTTCATACTCAGCGACATTATTTGTACAGCTCCACGCGAGCCTGTACGAGTAAGTCTTCTGATTTTCGGATGGAGAGATGAGGACAACTCCTGCTCCAACACCGTTCTTGCATCGGGCACCGTCGAAGAAGAGCTTCCATAGTTGATCGTCCATGGGATCTGCGTCACTCGGTACCTTAGCCTTTTCAGGCTTGGTAATCGAGTAACACCCGATGTCCGATTCTATCATAGCATTAAAATCGTGCATAGAGAACTCATCCTCTATGCGGAGCTCATCAAGAGCTTCCTCCATCAGCTCTACCTTTTCTTCTACTTCCTCTACTTCGTCAACGATGTTGACTGAGTCCATGGGTTTTTCCGCATCCTGGATCCTTTCAATGTGAAAGGTAGAGGGCTTTTCATTAAAAATTTTGATCCTCCTTCCTCTGAAGGGGATCTCCAGGTGCGAATAATCGAGAGATAGATAGCCTCCAAGCTTGGCAGTGAATTCCCTTGATAAGCACATGCTAAAATAGGGCTCCAAGTCTACTACCACAACTTCTTGAATTACTGTGATCTACGGCATCTTGTGCAGCATGATCGGGATGTCCTTGATGACCCCCACTATCTTAACTGGAGTTCCATCTAGTTGAAACACTCTAGGACTACTCTTGGTGTACTCCATGCCCATGATTTTACATACAACTTTGGGCATTACAGTGGTGGCAGCACCAGAATCAACCATGCAATTATGCACGACCCACCCCTCCATCCTGAGGGATAGATAAAATGGTGGTGGCCTGTTCTTCCCGGTGGTGGAGGTAGTCAGCGATTGTGTCAAGATGGTCTGAGTTGGCCTCCCCTTGCCCTTAATGGACTTGAGGGATTCTTGCAATAGGTCGACCTGACTAGGAAGTTGAAGCACATCAAAGAGGCTTACCTTAGCTAAAGTCTTCCTTAATTCTTCGATGATGTTGTATGCTCCGACACTAGACTCACCTCCCTCCTTAGCAGTTTTGTACCGGGTCTGGTATTGCTGCGTTGCTTCCACTCTCTAGCGCTTGGTCAGCGAGGGGTATCTTAGCTTTTCTCTCGCCTGATCTCTTGCTTCGGTTTGGGGTTGAGAGGTTGAAGCTTGCGGTTGAGGGGTCCTCCCTCTTGCCCTTGGAGGTAGGTAGTCTCTTAATCGAGCAGTGTCCATCGACTCTGATACTTGAACTGGCTCCTTTTCTGGTGGTGGGGGTGCCTTCTCACTTGGTAGTTTGGGATTGGCAGGCACCTTGAATGGTTCCATCTAAACTGGATCGACCTCAATTGGCTTCTTGCCCATCCTCATCAGAATGGAGACCTGCTCGACAGGGGGAATCATGAAATTACGGTCAGTTTCCCTTATCATATTTACCTGTCCACCAGGTGCACTTTCTACAAGTGTCTGCACATAGTTCAGATGAACCATGCAAGTATCTTCGCCATGCGGGTCATTGCAGGTGGAGCACCAGTAAGCTCTACCGGATGAACCAACTTCTTCGCTTTCTAACATCATCAAGTTTCTCTCATGAGCTCTACCAGTTGGGAGCAGCTTGCTCCCTAGTGATCGAAGGAGGAAATCTCCTTGGTTGATAGCTTTGATCATTCTGCCTCCTCATGATGGTCATCTCGTTCGCAATCGTCTTCACATATGCACGCAAATCCTGCAACTCTTTGACCTGATCCATATTTAAAGCTGCCTGAGGTGCGGGCATGGGTAATGGCAATGGCGCCAATGGTGGAGGCAATGTCGAATATTGAGGAGGAGCTAGAAGTTGAGGAGTGGCAGGTGCTTGATACTGAGGAGTAGGTACCTGAAATTGCGGAGTGGGTACCACTTGATTTTGTGGATTGGGGTTCCATGGTTGATTGGGGTACATCGGAGATGTAGGTGGAGCAGATGCACTGGGATACATGTTCTGCGGGAAATCCGGGTAAATCGGCATGGTCGTCTTTGGAGGCAACTTGTCGATAGCTACTAAGTCAGCTTCAGCCTTCTGGGCCTGCTCGTATAAAGCAGGGAAAGTGTTGATATTAGCATGTCGGATGCTCATGCTTATATCCGAATGAAAAGCTCTTAAGTAGTAGAAGGTCGCTTGCTCCGGGGTAGGCCGAAGGTCGGGAGTGACTCTCTACCAGGTTCGAGCGAACCTGACGTTGAAGTCAGCTATCTCCTCTTGAGGGTGCCTCTGGATTGTTGTGAACTGATGCAACAGTGAGAATGGGTCTGCTACTTCATTGAACCCTTTAATCAGTTGCTCTACTAACTGGTCCCAAGAATTGATGGTGTCGACCGAAAGCGATCGGTACTAGTAGAGGAGCTTACCTCTAAGTGAGAGCACTAGCAGCTTCACCATGATGTCTTTCACCATGATTTGGTGGATGGTCACCAGTGCAATGACGTCTTGGACGTGCTCGTAGGTGGTCTTTCCTGTGTCATCGAATGTGGGTAGAGCCTTCAACGCTGCAGGCGGCACTTGATTCTGAGCCTGTAGGGCAAGCGGTCCCGAATGATTCCAGGCCGGGAACTGCCTGGGCGGAGCTTGCGCCATTGGAACGTTAGGTTGAATGGTTGGCTGAGCCAGAGGAGTGGGTAGAACCTTCTGGACTAGAATAGTCGGAACACTCGGAACACTTGGTTGAACGTTTGGTTGAACCAGAGGATTCTGATGATCCAAAGAATTCGGAGGATTTGGGGGTAAGCTAGTTGTTGTGCTATCGGGAGTTGGAGTCCGTGAAGCAACAACAACTTCTTGCGAAGATGTCCCGTCTAACGGGATATTCGACTGGACCACTCTAGGATGTTCTCCCAGAGCATCGATGTCAAGCTCGAAGAACTCGATTTCTTCTTCTGTATTTCTAGCTCTCCATCTCGTGTGCATGAAGGTGGGCTTTTAAACTGGTCTTCGAGATTCGGAGGTGTCTGAGTTCAGCTGAGTCGCCAGATGTTCGGATTCGACAGCAATAAGATGAACATCAACTTCTTAATACTGCTTTTGAAGTGGAACGTTTGGGTCCCACCGGGCGTGCCAGAAACTGTTGGTCAGAGATCTGCCTTAGGTATGAAATATGTCTATTCATGCGCCCTAGACCCGGCCAACATTGAAAGGCTGAGAGGAAGAAATGCCTCCCGTGCCAATCTCCAGAGATGGGTTGGTTCCCTTGCTATTCTAACTGGGGGGATTTGAGGATAGAGAATAGGAAAGAGATTAAATGACTGAAAGGAATGGGAAATATGGCCACAGGCCAGATAGAATAGGGGTGATGAACTAACAACACGATAACTTAACTGTACGTCGAATCAAATAGCACTCAATACAGAAAACTAACAAAAATTAAAACTAGGCATCTAACATGCGTAATCTCCAGGGCTATTCCAGGGTTCACGTTTTATCAGAAGCTAAATCCAGATATTAGAATTCAAGCCTACAGATAAAACAGAGAATTTAATAGAAAATAAGCAATAGAAGACATACACACAAATAGAAGTCCAGAGTTAGAGCCAGACATTCTCTGTATTGATAGCAGAATTCAAGTTACAACAAGCTTCTAGCAAACGTCCATCATTTTACAATAAAATAGCAGGCTTATATAGAGAATTCTGCCGCTTGAAATATTTAATGCACACCCACAAAACATCGTGGTGGCAAAGAAGATAAGATTTGAGAGGAGAAACACTCATGAAACAGTAACCGGGCATGGGCTGAAACTGATGACTCCCCGAAATGCAGCTGCACCCCTTCAATGCTCTGACAGGTTCAGTTGCTGGTTTCGTCTCCCATGCTTGTTGGAACCACCTTAATGAAAGATAGGATTCTAAAATCTTGAAACATCCAGTTTGGAAACTTCTCAGACCGACTGTGCTTGGATGGATAAGGATACACCTTGACTCGCTGATGGGAAGCACTTCTGAGAAATTTTGGCAAGGGGGCTGGAAAAGAACAGGCGCTAGATGCAAGTACTGTCTATGCCTTACTTTTTCTTGGCCCGAAACTACCTCGTGCTCCAAAACTATAGTGAAAGCACCTTGCTACCTTGGGACCAGCATCAGAGTTGAAAATTCAAAAGGCGATGCGCCCAAACTCACTCCGAAACTGCGTTGCGCTCAAGATATGGAGTGAAATGACTTGATCCACACTTAGCATTTTCTTCTATTTTGTGGGTAGCGTCATGGAAAATTCAAAGTGATTTTCTCTCCTTGCCACCCTAAAATTGCTTTGTGTATGAAAAATTGGGTGAAGCACCCCACTGCATTGGTGCACTGGCATTGACAAGTCAACAACCAAAGCACTGCTACATAGGAGTGAATGTGCTTTGTGCCAAAAGGTGGAGCAAAATGCCTTACAACCTCGAGATCAATGCTAGAGTTGAAAAATTTAACAAGCATTGCACTCTCTCTTGCTCTGAATTTGCCTTACGCTTGAGAAAGGGAGCAAAATGTCTTGGGGTCTTGGGATCAATGCTAAAGTGGAATAGTCAACGACTCTTGTGCTCATACTTGGTCTAAATTTGTTTGGCACTCGAAGATGGGAGCGAAACACTTTGTTGATCCATTTTGCATCCTTTCCTTGGGAGCTATGTTACACTTTGAAAATTCAAAGTATGTTGTGCTCCTTCTAACCCAAAATCTGCCTTGCGCTCCACAAATAGAGTGAAACAGGTCCAACTATACTTAGCCATTTTTCACCAACAACTATTGCTACATTTTGACTGGTCAAAGGGCATTGCACTCTTTTTTGTCCTGAGTATGTATTACACTCCTTAGATTAGGTAAAAAGGCTTTGTGCTCCTTAGGCAGAGCACAAAAGCATTGCGTTTGGGAATTTAAGCGTAACAATTTGTGCTCACTTAGCATTTTTATGAAGTTGGGATTTATTGCTTTCTGTATTGAAATGGGCATGCGCTCTTCTAAAAATGCAAACTTAACCCATGCTTGGGGACAACGCAAACTATCCTTGCCTTCCAAAATATGGACGCCCTACATGATGAGTAAAAAAAAACTTCACACCGCTTTAGGCGTAGTCAATAGAACATTGATAGTAAAATGTAGGAAAGAGAAAATGCATCTTGAAACAAGGACAAAGTTTCTAGGAAGCAAAAAATATCTGTTGAACACAAACCCCCAAGTAGGGGCCCAAAACCTACTTTGGTTTTTAGGAGGTATTCTTATTCAAAAATTTCTACCTCCTCCTAATCATCAAAAGATACACTAACAAACACCCTATGACATGAATTATTAAATTTTGCCTCATTAGTTGCCCCTTTAAAATCCAAACAATCAAGATGCACCTGACCCTCCTCTAGTAATAGGTCAAAATCAACAACAAGATTTTCATCAACAAAAAATAGTCCCTTACATGCATAGAATGAAGGGTATATTTTTCCACATCAACAAAAAATCATATACTACCGATAAGAACCATATGGCTATCTCATATAAAACAACCAAAACTAGGTATCTCCTAAACCACAATAGCATATGCTAGACTAGACTTATCAGGGACCCTTGAACTTGATGATCTATTCTCCCATTTTTGCTTTTTCCATGAAGGCCTTACCAACTTTTAATGACAATGGGAGTAAAACTGTCTTGGATCACTTGAATGAATTATCCATTTTGAAGTCAATGCATAGGATCTAGGATGAGGACATCATGGTCCATTTTCTTATCTACTTGCCAAGGGACAAAGTTGTTATTTGGTATTAGAGCTTGCTCGAAAATTCTGTGAGAAATTGGGCTTCAATAATAGAACCATTCAAAAGAGATTTGACAACCCTAGAAATGGGTATTTAGACATCTTTCAACTTAATGTGATGTAGAGGCATCCCCAGGAAATTATCCATGATTATTATACAAAGTTTATGAGGACCATATAAATAATACCTCCAAATATTAAGTCATTAGATGAGTAAGATCTACCATAATACATTAAAGGTCTACAATGCAATTTGACTCTTATGGTTTGTAATGCCAACCCTCATACATTATCAAAAACCTTTGATGAAGTAGCCCAAGCCAAAGATGTGTTGATTTGAGTTGGAATGTTACCACTTGCTCTACCCATGGCTTACACTACCTTTGTAAGTTCCACTACCAATCCATTAGTGCCCGGAACTCCACCCATTATCAACCTCATTCTCAATACGTATGTCCAACCTAGTACATTTATTCACTCGTAGGTTGATTCCCCATACATCATTAGATATCCAAGCTAAAATTTATCATCCACTATTGCATTTCAACCACAACCACTAGCTTTACCCGCTCATCAAACCAATGTTGATGCTTAAGCCCTTTTGCAAAAGCAACATTTTAAAATATGAGAGATGTTGAACATGGTAAAGACTATGGTCAACTATAATAATTCCATAAAGTGATAATGACAAGCAAATAGTGGGTGGCAACAACAATGAAACTGATAACCTAGAAGAACCCCCTATCTCACAAAATATTAAGTGCCCTGAAAAAATGCTGGCTAGGTGAATGGGGCTAGCTATGCATATAATAACATGGTCAACACAAAGACATGAATACCCTATGGTGCCTAGTGTGTAATGCTAGGCATAACCCGTTGGACTCTACGATGGCATTTATGAATGCATAAAATTTGATATAATCAACAATGCCAAGTGCAACACAAGAAATATATGAATCAAATGATGAATCTCCCTCTACCTCCTAAAAAAAACTTGAACTCAAATCCAAGTGGAATAGACTTCTCAGGATGTTCTAGTAGTGAGTCGCCAACTTGACCAACTGAAGATATGCCATTATAGCAAACTTCAATTATGGTGGAAAGGAATGTGATATCTTGGATGAGAAAGTAATCTTAGTCAATCAATAAAAGGGGGTCATAACAAGAGGTAAGAGGAAAGCAATAAAATAACAACTAGGATCATTACATAATCAAGTTGAGCCACCCAAGCCATCTAATCCCAATATGAACATGTTCATACTTAGGAGGGGAAGACTCCCTCTCAAGGTTAAGGACAAGGGTCCCATTGTTTTGAACCAAAAGGTACAATTTGAGGGCGAGTTGAACCAAAAGTTATAAAAATAACAACATTTAAACTAAAAGGTACAGTCCGAGGATTCCACAATGTGTAAATTTGCCTCACCAGATGAGAAAAAGAGGCACACGCCTCATTCTAAGGTAGTTGGTGCAAGTTTGTAGTCTATAGGGAATATAAGGATGAGGACACTAGAAAATTTAGCGGATCTAGAAGGGATAAAATCCCTATAGGGGTCCTCATATTAGAGGTGATTTGGTGTATGTTGCATATATTAGGGGTTCACCAAGAGTGTTTTATGGATTCACTCCAAATCCTTTGTTTAATGTGTATTTTGGAAAACACCTAAGTTTTAGGTTTCTAAAAGATTTGTTCTAATTATGATAAAGATCTAGACTTAACTAAATGCATCACAAATTTCAAACAAACAAGAGCTAGACTAATATTATTTTTGGCTTTAATGAATACTATTCCTAAGTAACGAGAAATAAAACCTTTTCCTTTTGAGCAAGGGTTCAAGAGAATGCAACATACAAAACTAGCCTAATGCAAGACTATATACAATTTTACTATATTGCCTAAAGGATAAATTAAAAACTAAACTATGCTCTTTAATTTTTTTTTATTTTTGTAAACTAATAACATAGAAATAAAACTATAATTAAAGGTTCATTTTATCCCTTTCCTTTATTCTTCCTTTGGAATCTATAGAAACAGAGAAGAGACACAAAAACAAACAACATTTTTAATGAATGCAACTAAAAACTATGAGAAAAGTTCCTGACCCAGTGTTTGAGATGATATTGCGTCTGATGTAGCTAAACCATGATTCTGTTATCACGTTCTAAAAACACCTATCACGATTTCATAATATTTACAAAATAAAGAAGAAACTTGAAAGAGTGATTAGTGTTTTGGGGTTTTGCTATGGCCAAGGGATAATAGGGCTTTCTAGTTGAGTGTCATACCCCCAAGGTCCTTTAGATGATCGAAAATACATGAAAAGTAGTTGAAATTTTATTTGCAGAATGAAATCACGCTTTGTGATTAGAAATCACAATATCATGTAGAGCACAAAAATTAACAGAGAACAATATATCAAGAACATACAAAGATATTATGATTAAAATGACATCGTGCATATTAGGTATCAACCAAAATATCATTATGGGTAAGAGTTGAAAGGAAGGTTATGGTTAGGGTTGATGATTCTAAGATAATAGGACTCCACAGGGAGTTTTCTGATCGATGGACGAGTATAAGGACAACAGGTTCAAGAGCAAATATAATTATGAAATTTTGTAAGACAAAATTGCATCAAGTACGAACCATGATATGTTGAAACAATTTAGAGAACAAAAGGTGAAACATGTGTAAACCCTAGGCTAAGTGGGTCATAATGGAACAATATCTTAGGCATGAGGTAAAGGCCACTATGGATTATGGAGGAAGTGCAATGTTTGCCCCCCAAATCTATACTAAACAAAATCGCTCTTGATAGTTTTGGACCATGATATTTCTTTGTAAGATAGAACAAGGTAAATCTATACAGAAGTAGGGGCCTTTGGAGGCTCCAAGGCAGGGTATAGTTAGCCTAAGGCTAGACCTATAACTACATAATTTCATAAGAAAAGGTTAGAGGAGAAAAATAAGAGATAATAACTTAAATAAAAAATGGTAAATAGCAAAATCATAATACAAGAAAGACAGCTAAAGAAGAGAAGGCTACAACCAAGAAGAGGAGCTATTCCTCTCAAGTTGGCCAAGTAGACTTCCTCCAAGGGCTTTATCGAAGAAAAATGTAACCTAGCACTAAAATATTGAATCACCAAATTGCTAGTTTCTTTACCATGAGACAACTTGATGAAAATGAAGGCCTAATGCCTCAATTTATAGAATAGCCTAGCTTGGAGGAGAAGGAAAAAGCATTGATGGCAAGGAGGAGGTAGGTGAATTTGATTTTCACCAAGACCAAAGAGGAGCCACCTAGGGATTTAATAATAGGATGAGGATATCCAAGGGATGATACCATAAATGGCCATAATCCCAAGGAGGGCAGAGAATCCATGATTTGGATTTCTTGCCTTGAAAAAATGATATCACGGTTGGTTTTGGATGATCATGATATCATTAACATGACCGTTGGGGGTCACATCGAGTGGCACCAGATGGTTTTTGAAATCGAGCAGGAAATTGTTGAAACATGGTATCAAGGGCCATATTGGAGGACCACGATATCATTACAAGAGGAAAACCTTAGGAACTAAGGGCTAGGGGAGCTAAAATTACATTTAGAATTTTTTAAGGGATTACTTAGGCATCTAAGAAAAATGTCTCATTTAGCTAGGTCAATTTTAGGTGTCTACATTTTTCCCTTCTTTGATGCATTTATGACATAATAAATACATAAAAGTTGTAGATACCCTCAAGCTTAAAGAAAATGACTTCTAAAAGAGGTAGAAGGTTTAGACAGAGGAATAGTGCAAAAAAGGTGTAATTTTGACCACTCTAAAAAAATTGCATGCTTTACGAGGCATTGATTGTATCAATACCCCTAGACGATGTGCCCCCTCAATTTTCAGAGGGAAGGTGGGACTTCTTGAAGAAACTTGTTGGCATCCCTACCACATTGTTTTACTTTGTGAAAAATTTAACTATGCAGTAATCTTTTCTTCCCCAAAGCTCTTCTTTTTTATAATGTGTTCCTTGTTTTCTACGTTTTGCTATCAAAGTTTGTTGGCTGCGCTCAAGGAAGCGTAAAATTATTTTTATTCACTCATAATGGAGGATATTTCTCTGAGTTCTTTTTGATGGGGTCCAATTAAATTCATATTTTTTGACAAGTAAGAGTTGTTTCGCGCCAACAATTTTGTTCAAAACTTATTTCGGCCTTGAAGATGGCAACAAAAATTGGTTAAATTGGCCAACGTAATTTGGTTTTGAACAAAGAGTGAAGTGCAAGCCCATTTTAGGCTAAAAAATAGTGAAACCCAAGTGGGGCCCATATTTTTTCCCCCAGTTGAGAGCGCAACTCAGTTTCAGGTCTTGTCTAAGCAAAATGTAGTTTTGGAGGAGAAAATGCTAAGTGGGGCCCATCCTTTTCACCTCTGGGAGATAGTGCAACTTAGTTGCGAGGCTTTTATGGATGAAAACACCTTTGAATTTTCTCAAAGTTAGTGTAGGTATATTTTAAATGATGTGGGGCCCAAGAACTTTCACTTTAACTTGGAGTGCGAACCCATTTTAGGCTAGAAAATATATGAAACCAAGTGGGGCCTAATTTCTTTTCACCCCTGATTAAATGTGCAATTCCATTTCAAGCCTAGAAGGGGTGACAACACATTTGAATTTTCTCAAAGTTAGCACAAATATGCTTTGCACAGTGTGGGGCCCAAGCGCTTTCACCTCAAATTAAGAGCGCAAATCAATTTCATGGTAATAATGGGTAAAAGTTATTTTTATCTTTTTCTAAGCACCAGCGTAAAACAATTTCAAAAAATATTGCAAGTGAGGCCCAAATTCCTTTTCACCTCATTTTGGTAGCATAAGTCAGTTTTGGGCCTAGTAAGGGTGAATGTGCCTTTGAATTTTCCTAGGCTAGCGCCACTCCCAAGATAGTCAAAATTTTCAAGTGTTTTCACCCCATTTTGAGAGTGCAAGCCCATTTTGGGCTAGGAAACAACAAAAATCTAGTGGGACCCAAGTGCTTCACCTCCACTTGAGAGCACACGCTATTTTTGGGGCTTGTATGGGTGAAACGTAAGTGGGGCCCGCACCAACGAAGCTACTCTATCCCAGTAAACCTCTCTTGCTTTAAGCAAGAATTTTTCCAGAAGTGCTTCCCAACGGTGAAATTGAGTTTTGAACTCGTGCCTTCACCCATGTAAATGTAGTCGATTAGAGAAGCATCCAAAATCCAATCCCCCAGTGTCTCAGAATCTAAATTTCTATTGAGGTGATTCCAATAAGTGAGGAGATGATGCTATAGGTGAATCATGTCATTGCATTGAAGCCATGCATCTACTTCTCAACAAGTCTTCAGATTCAGGCCATGCCTCGTTACTTTCTTATGAGTGCCAGAATCCAATCTTTTCTACCACCGTGATGTTTTATGGTTGGGTATTTATGTCTCAGAGGCAGAATCCTCTATAAAAACTAGCAATTCCAATGTAAAAGGATGGATTTTTATACTAGAAAACTATTGTACATGAACTCTGCTATGAATACAAAGAACCCTTGGCTCTAATTTTGGATTTCTTTCTGTGTGTATGTTTTCTATTTTTTATTTCTATTAAATTTGCTTCTTCATCTGAGAGCTATAATTTTATGTTTGGTATAGCTTCTGATTAACGACGAATACTAGAATAATCCTGGAAATTGCATTTATAAGTATATCTAGTTTTAATTTCTATTATGTTCTTTATGTGAAGTACAATTGGTTTAGAGTGCAAAAGAGTAATTGTGCTTCCTGTTCATCACCCCCGTTCATCTGGCTTGAATCCAAATTTACCATTCCTTTCAGTAATTTATAATTTCTTTCCTGTTTCCTTAATCTTAAATCCCCAAGTTAGAATAGTAAGGGAACCAACCATATCTGGATATTGGCATGGAAGGTATTCCTTCCTTTCGGCCTTTCAATGTTGGTCGGGTCTAGGGTGCATGGATGAAAAATTCCATACCTAAGGTGGATTCATGACCAATAGTTTTCGATACGCCCAATGGGACGTAAACGTTCCACATCAAGCAATATTTAAGAGTTGATGTTCATATTTTTGCTGTCAAGTAAAGAACATATAGCAACTCAAATGAACTCAGAAGCTTTCAAATATTGAATATGGTTAAAAATCCTCCCCTTCATGATCACAAGATCGAAGGCTAGACATCTAGAAGATACAAATGAGTTCTTCAAGATCAACATCGATACTTTGAAAGAACATCCTAGAGTAGTCTCCTTGACTATCTCGTTGGTCACAACACCCTCACAAGTAGCTATTACAGTTTCAAAGACTCCAAGTCCTTCCAGCACTACAAATATCTTGCCCTCTAAACTGAATCCTCTGATCCAGATGATGCAACCTCTGCCCAAGCAATTTATAGCCTAGAATCATTTAGGATTGCTCAATATATAGGCTCAAAACCAGGTCTCGATCGTAACATTAAAGGCTTTGCTCATGTATGATAGTACGAAAAAGATAGCTTATGAGCATGTCCAAGATGTAACTGCACTAGAAACCATCCACCATATCACAGAAGAAGACATCATGGTAATACTGCTAGTACTCTCACTCAGAGGTAAGCTTATCTACTAGTACCGATCGCTACTGCCCAATACCATCACTACATGGGACCAGTTGGGGGAGCAATTAATAAGGTGTTTCAATGAACATGAAGACTCTTTCTCCTTGTTACACCAGTTTACCACCATTCAGAGAATCCCTCAAGAAGAGCTAGCAAATTTTAATATCAGGTTTGCCCAAACCTAGAAGAGAGTTACTGACGACCTTCAGCCCACCCCGAAGCAAGAAGTATTTTATTACCTAAGGGCTTTCCATTCTGACATCATCATGAGCACTAGACATTCTAATATCAATACATTTCTAGCCTTGTATGCTTAGGCACAAAAATCTGAGACCAACCTAGTCACTATTGGTAAGTTACCTCTAAAGAATACTATGCCAATTTTTTTGGACTTACCCCAAAATTTATATCCCAGTGCATCCTCTCAGTCATTGCCTACATCTCAAATGTACCCAAATCAGTTGTGGAATTCTAATGCTTCTTAGAACCAAATGATACTTGCCTCATAGTTTCAAGCATCTGTTGTTCCTCAACTTCCATATCCTATCCCATATCTGACATTGCCTGCACCACTGGTGTTGTTGCCATTACCTGTGCCTCTGAAAACTATAAATCTGAATTAGGCCAAATAATTGTAGGATTTACGATCATCAATGAGGATAATGGTGAATGAGATCACCATATTAAATAGGAGGTAATATGATCAAAGATTCCAACCAAGGAGATTCACTCCTCCTCCCCCAATTAATAGAGAGCATACTACTTCCACTAGTAGAGCTCCCAAGAGAAATACCATAATATTGGATAATAAAGAAGTTGGTCGATCTGATAGAGCTTATTGATGCTTCACCTGCAATGACCCACATGATGAGGAGACTTGCATGGTCCATTTGAAATATGTACAAACCCTTATGGATAATGTTCCTAGTGGGCAAGTGAATATGATCAGGGAAGTGGACCGTAACTTTAAGATTCCCCCTGTCGAGCAGGTTTCGATCATGATGAGGATAGGTAAGAAACCCATTGAATTTGATCTGATTCAAATGGAACCGTTAAAGGTACCTACTAGCTCCAAGGTCCCAAGCGATAAGGGGTCGTTGCTAGTAAAAGAGCCTGCCCAAGTGTTGAAGTTGGAGGAACCTATCTTATTGAAGGATCTCTTACCTCTGAGAGCTAGGGAAATATTTCCTCAACCATAGGATTCACCTTCCCAACCCCAAACCGAGATGAAGGACTACGCAAGAGAAAAGCTTAGGTATTCCTCATTGACCAAACATCAAATGGTAGAAGTGATGCAACAGTATCAGGCTAGATACAAGACTGTAAAGGAGGGAGGTGAGTCTGGTACAGGAGCATACAACATTACTTAAGAACTAAAGAAAAATCTGGCTAAGATAAGCCTCTTTGACGTGCTTCAACTACCTATTGAGTGGTAATTTTACCCAATTGCAAAACCACACTCACCTTAGGATTTTTATCATAAAAACCTCTCTTGCAAAGAAGTTAGAAATCAAAACAATAGCATTGCACATGTGTATTAGTAATCTCAATGAAGATATATCAAATGAATTCTAGGAACACCTTAGTGATTGCAAGTAACTATTAACAAGGGGCATGTGTTTATTTTACCATACTATATTAACGATTGTTCATAAAACTTAAAGAAATATAAATGTGAATTGGCCCTCATACAACCACGATGTGAAGCCCCAATTACTTTTATCTTGAATGATTTTAGGTAGATTTTATCTTCCTTTATTAAGTAGATTTTAAACAAGTTTTATCTTGCATTAAATCCTACTTTAAGTATGAAGTAGAAGATTAAAATCTATCTCTAAACATGAATTTTAAATGATAAATAATTCTTTTTATATTTATTTAAACCTCAAGATGAAATAATTTGGATGACCCACTTTGTAGCTATAGTAGCCTTTGATATAATAAATAAATTATCTCTCTTTGATGAAATTAATTTTCACAAAGAGAGCAATTTATTGCATGATCTTGAAATATCATTATTAATTATCCCTCTTTAATGAAATCATAATTTTCATAAAGAAAAAATAATTTAATGCTTTAAAACATTAACCTTTGATGTAATGTATAAATTATCTCTTTAATGAAATCAAAATTTTCGTAAAGAGGGGTGCATTTATTGCTCCAAACATGATAGCTTATGAAATGCCATAAAAATTAACCCCCCTTTAATGAAATTGAAATTTTCATAAAGGGAAGTTCATTTATGCCTGCAAATAAAAATGTAAAACTGAAAAAATTTGATTTGTCTTTATAATGTAAAAAAACAAAAATTCCAAAATTATAAAAATCTGCATAAAACAACAATTTTTATAAAATTGGCATGGCTTAGGAACAAGTTTGAATTTATTTCGGATGAAATATTGTATCTCATTCTTCACACCCATGTATTTATTTTTGTCATTTTATTTTTTTTTGATTTTTATTTTAATCCTCGAAGTTTTAAAAAAATCTGTAAAAAATGAAAAGTTAGAAAAATAAAATAAAATTTGGAATTGGAAATAAAATGCAGAAAATCCAAAAAATAAACTACTAGGAGTTTCATGCAACCCTATCATGTAAAATCCGGGATATGAGAGTTTCCAAATGTAACCCAACCTAACTAGAACTACATTTGCACATCCTGAAATAAGTTAGATGCAAGCTTCTAAGGAATAAAATGATTCCTCCGTTTCCAGATATTCAGCAATGCAACCTTGAAATGCATTAAACATTGCCTATAAGTCTAAAAACCAAGAAAAATAAAAATGGACATTAAACACGAAAACATTTAGAAATGAGTCTCTTATTTTGCTCAAAAAGGTGCAAAAATCCTGGAAAAATTTGCATTAAAACCAACAATAAATTTATGTTTTACATCTTATTTCCAAAAACATCTAGCCTTCCCAAAAGAATCCAGCCCCTTTTATGTGTTGGAAATAAATATTTAAATTTTTTCAAAGGAAATCCTTCATTTCCCTTTCCTTTTTGTCTATTTCGTATCCCTTCGTTACTCTCCAAACGTTTCTATTATGTTTCATTTTCATGTTGTTATGTTTTGTTTGCTTCTTCTTTTTTGGCTTGCCTTCGAATGTGAAATGACCAGAAGTTGACATTTGATCTAATAACAAGTAATAACACAAGTCATTCAGAAATATATGCTTTATTCATGATAAATTTGATATAGGTTACAAATAGGGCGAATTCCCCTTTTTCCTTTCATGAATACACTATAGGCCTGATGCCTTCTTCTATGTCCCTCAGTGTAGGTGGGCTTCTTTGTATGTGGGCCACCATCGGGTTGTTGTTGGTTTGATGCTGCTTTCCCTCTTCATATTTGCTACATAACCTATGAATAACCTGCAAAAGGGTGTTAGTACGATGGGGGGCTTGCCTTAGTCAGGCCCCATATTTATGAAGATGAAATGACCATAAAAATAGAACAAAACATGAAATAAACTATGCAAAAGGTAATAATAAGATGAAATGGAGCTTACCACCCAAATCTGGAGTGATTTGGGGCCTGTAGACCCAATTCGCCACCCGAGGGGTGAACTGAGGCCGGATTCATGGGGCAAGGGGCGATCTGAGCTGTGATGCCTCTTCTACAAAATCCTTCTAGTGGGTCGACTCCTAGGCAGTTGGGGTGCCTCTGTGTACCATTGAAATCTGACTGTGTGCATCGAGAAATGACTGTTCAATATTGGCTTTCCATTTCAGCAGAGTAACTGTGCTTTGTTGAATTTGTGAGTCAGACTTAATTAGGGGTTTGGGACCCATTATTTATAGGCAAAGACAAGGTGCAAGGGGGGTTAGATAGACTAAACCTAGGTTTGATTCTGACTAGGGTTAGGTTAAGAAATGCAATGTGGCAACATCACATTCCTTATGAGAAATATCTCATCCTCACACATGTGTGAGGATGGATTAGGGCTAATCCTGATTAGGAGGTGCTTAAGCCAATTTAGGACATGATTAAAGAAATATCTCAACAAACCCTAATTTCACACATGTGGGAGGATGTAATTAGTGCTAATCAAGATTAAGGGTTCTTTTAATCAAATTTGCCCTAAAAAGGTGACTTAAGTGAAGTCAACATTAAATTAGAATTTGGTAATTGACTTATTAATTGTTTTGGTCAACTAATACCCCGTGGGGGCCTCAATTGCATGTGAATAGACCGTCGAATGATATCCCAATGCACCGGATGTGATTTGGAAGGCTTATGAGGGTTTAGGACCTAAAATCCGATGGAGTGATACATGAAAGTCTACATATTACTATGGCAAATTATGGCAATCTACGTATTACTATGCATGACTACACATGACTACGCATGACTATGATAGCCTACAATAGCCTAGGGATGTCTGGAATCACCTATGGATACGCAAAAGTAGCAATGTGCAACTTTTGGGTGTCTACATTTGCCCCTTTTTGTACTATACTATGTAGAACACAGTTTAATACAAAAATGTGAAGGGTTTGTGTAGAAGGAAAAGGGATAGAAGGGGAATGGAATCCAATCAAAGGGTATGTAGCCGCTCGAAGCGTGACCATACAAATTAATCGGGTATCCAAGGAAAATAAGAGAAATAATGGAATCTAATCAAAGGTATGTAGTCGCTCGAAGCATGACCATACAACATCAACTTGATGTCCAAGGGGAAGAAGAGAGGAAGGAAAGAAGGAAAAGAGGAAAGAGATAAAAACAATGTTGGTAAATGAAAATGAATGATTATGAATGCAATGATGTGATTTTTTTGAGTCCGTATGACATTTACGATGCCATACTAGTTGCTTGAGAATGACAACTTTTGATTGCTTTGCTTTTGCGACCAGATCAACATGGTCCAAAAGTATGATTAGGACAAAAGCCTAACTAAATCTTTGTTGTTGATTGATTGATGAGAACATGGTGACAAGTGTCAAACCATTTGAACTAAGTTGACATTTAGCTTATTCAAACATGTCATTCATGATGTTCCATGAATGCCAGATATAAATACTCTAAATGTTGCACTAGGATCATGCCAAATGTATCATCCATTATGTACTCGACGTACAAGAATGCTAGATTGACTTCTCCATTGTCACGCATAGCTCTCCTGATGTAACCCATGTCTGATTGTGATTGAGATTATTTCGTATGATAATCTTCAACAAAAAATTTCGTAGACAAATGTGCTAACCGTGCTTTTGGATTTTCGATGTTGTGGTTGCATGCAAAGCTGACTTTGGATATGAATACCCCCTCAAACGAGGAATCAACAATGAGGTGAATGAAGTGTGGTGAATTGATGATGCAACGATTGATAAAAAATACCAATGCATGATGATTATGATTGCAAATGAAGTTAAAAGATAAGTTTGGAAGGTTCCTAGGGTTTTAGGGGACAAATGCCTACTTTCCTAGGGTTTTGGGTGCATTTTGAGGTGTTTTGGTTGAATTCACCACTTGGGGGGGATTTTGACCTAAATCACCACCCGGGATTGTCGGTTCACCCCTCGAGGGGTGAATTGGTGGATAAGGTATATTTAAGCCTTAATTTGCATGTGGGGGGCTCATTTTGATGGTGCACGATGGTGGAAAGTGACTTGTGAGGGCATTTGATGACACGAGAGGAGCATGGGTGACTATTGCGAGGGCGACGATGATGAGAGGATGCAAAGTGGCTAGCAGCAGGCGTGGGGAGCCACCGATAAGTGATCTTTTGCCTTGTTTTGTTTTTGTTTTATTTTTCTAGGAAAATGTGAATGAGGGGGAGGTTTTCATCCCGATTTAAATTTTTTGCAATTTTTAATTAAAATTTAAACACAAAGTGACAAACAAGCCAAATGGGTATCCAAAAGCGTGATCGGTTTTTGAATTAGACTTGTTTTGACGCTGATTTGACCGGGTGAAGGGTAGAGTAGGTGTGAGGTTTGACCATCAGTTTTTGGAAGTAACGGTGTACTGACATTGATATGTTTTTGTATTTTGTCCGCTAAAGTGGGAAATGGGTATCCCATTTTGTGACTATTATATTTTTTTGACTTCGTTTGATGTGATTTCAGAATTTGTCACTTTTAGGTGTAATTTATCAAACCTAGACTGTTAGATTTGACATGTTAGAGGTAAAATTTTTGAAAACCGATGAAACTTTCATCGTAGAAGGGCAAAATGGGTGTCCAAAAATGTTGTTTGTTTTGGTGAATGACTTCATTTGGCCTACCTTTGATTTGCGTGCCAAGGTGTAGATTAATGTTAAACTAAAAATGAGCTATAGGGAGCCCGATTTAGACTGTACTCAATGTCTGTTTGAACTTTCACCGCTAAGTGGGCAAATGGGTATCCAAAAATATGACTATTATTTTTGAATTATGTCTTTTGATGTGTGTTCAATTTTGGTGTATGTATGATAAATTTGATTTTTAGATCTGTGTAGATTGGTATGTTGTTTTTGAATTTTGTCGACACATTTACCGATAAGTGGGCAAATGGGTATCTAAAAATGATATTTGTTTTTGTAGATGTTATTGTTTGTCTTATGTTTGATTTGCGTGCCAATTAATAGGTAGTTGTAAATTTGAACTGGGTTGTTGGGAGTCCAAATGATGTTGTTTGTCACATCAGTTTGAAATTTTGCCATGAAATGTCAAAATGGGTGTCCAAATGTGTGACTGTTATGTCGATGTTTGTTGTCATGTGTTTTGTGCATTGTTTAGCATCGAAGTGCATGTCAAATTAATAGGTTTTAATTTATAAATTTTGGTTGATAAAATTTGATTTGATTGTATCACTTATGTGAGATATCTGAATTGTGTTTGTTGTGTTTGGACAGGTGAAGATGCTCGAGCCTCATCATCGGGTGAGGAAATTGAAGGATGTGTTTGAGAAGTTGATGAATGAGGATGAGCTTAAGTGGTTAGATGATATATGTTTTGAGGTGTGTGGGAGTGCAAGAGTATCCACACTAACTGAGCCTATGTTTCACTATGTGAGCGGTGGGATGCAGATAGGAATACTTTTCATTTTCCCACTAGGGAAATGACTGTGACTTTGGAAGATGTATATCGTATCTATAGATCTGATTGAGGGTGCTCTTGTGAGGGTCGTATGAGAGTAAGGATGCGATGTTGGAGTGATTCTTTGGGGTAGAGTGGAGAGAGATTGATATCTCTAAGATGGACTATGAGTGGTTGTGGGTAGAAGAAGATGATATCGAGTGAAATGTGTAGCGATGATGATGATCTCCACATATGCTTTACTTGATAGTTCTAGGTTTTTGTTTACCTAGAATATGTTAGACTTGGTTAGTGATATGGTGGAGCACAAAGTTGTGTTTGCTTGGGCACCTGCTCTATTAGCCCAAGTATATCGAGAGTTACATGATGTTGTCCATGGGAGGAGGACAGGATTGAGTGTGATTCCCTTGCTGTAGGTATGGGCATGGGAGCACATAGCTATTGAGAGGCCATCTCTATTGCCTCACCCTATGCATGTGGAGGGCAAGGAGTATTTACCTTATGCTTTGATATGGAGCATGAGGTTGAGCAGGGTATTAAGAGGTCGCATGAGGGTGACCCACTATTTTGGAGGGGTAAGTTTGAGGATGCTACTCTTGATGATATTAGGTGGAGACCTTGGTTGGGTGGAGTGATTTGGGATGAGGATGATGAGCAGTTGTGAGCCATTAGATAGGGTAGATGGATAGTGGGGAGGTATACTCGGTAGACTGAGTATTTCTAGTTTGATCGAGTGAGGCGGTAGTTTGGCTTGCGATAGGATGTCCCTAGGACTCTTGTAATTTATTTTAGGTGATAGGGTGATAGAGGAGAGTGGCCTATGGTGCCACCATGGGTTGGGGAGAGGGATCCTCCTATGGATATCCTAGATGTAGGGGATGTTGGGATGACTTCAGTTTGATGCCTGGTGGGCTTGGCAGAGTTGGGTGCCTGGTAGGGGCATGATTGATCGGTGGGTGGCACCTAATGTTGGGGTACCTCCATCGGTAGGGATGATGGTAGGAGAGCTCAGGCTGAGGATGCTAGTGATGCAGAGGAGGTTCCTCTATGGTGCTCATGATGCCGCTTGGGTGGTGGAGCGAGCACCCAAGATGTGAGGGTGGAGCAGGTGGAGTGTGGATGATGGGATAGGCTATGGGAGGTGGAGGGAGGTGTTGCTACTATTGTGGGTGATATGGATGACACCATTGATATTGGTGTATTCATGGATGCAGCATAGTAGATTCCTATTGATATCCCCATGAGGGGAGATGCAACGGATGAGGCACGGGCGCTATGGGATAGAGTCCATCAGTTGGAGGCTGAGGTGGAGCAGTTGAGGGTTGATATGGTTAGGTAGGGGACTGAGATGGAGTAGTTGAGGGTCATGGTGGTGAGGCAGGCTCAGATGATTATGAGCTTGATTAGTCAGCTGGGTGGAGACTACTAGGAAGTTATTATGTGAGACTTCTCTATTGGTGCATGGGATTCCTCTCCTTGATTATACATAGGTGGTGTCATAGTCTGGGACATAGTCATGAGTGTGAGCACCCTCTCATCATAGTCAGTGTAGTGTTGCTCTGATAGTAGAGGTTGGTGCTAGGGTTGAGGTGCAGGATCCACCTACTATGGAGCAGCCTATAGTAGATCCAGTTCTAGAGGTCGTTGTAGAGTCGAGCTAGGTGGTAGAGAGGCGAGCGATCCAGGAGGGGCATGGGGAGACTCATGGTGATAGTTAGGAGTTATATATTTGATTGTAGCCTATGGGTATTTTGGATGTTATATGTGATGGGCATGGTCCTAGGTTGTAGCCTTCGGGCATTTTTTGATGATGATATATATATACCTTGATTTTGGTTGTTATATATGATTTGTGATTTTGATGGTTTGGAATGTATTGAGTTTATATTTGCGTAGATAGCACAATATAGTTCGTAGGTATGTATGATTAATAGATACATATGTGTGAATGGTTTAGATCTATTATCATTCTTTCATATGAATGAATTGTAGAATAGTATGCATGATTATGTTTCGAATGTAGTGTGATGTGATATCGAATGTGATGTTGTTGTATATGTATGTAGAATAAATGCAATGTTATAATTTGATTTTGGAATGTGTGTAGCATGAATGCATAATGTAATTTGATTTCGGAATGTATGTAAGACAAATGCATAACTATAAGGTGTAGCAAATGTATATGACATAGATGCATGGGTGCATGTATGGACTTACTGAAATGCGCCAAGGAAGCACTTGTATCGTGGCATTTACCTGTATGGATGTGATCCATTCCATGATTTTAGGGACTGTGGATAATGTAAGGCATGTGTAATGGTTTTGACTAACATAGTTATGACAATCAAATCTCAAACCCTTAGCTATACAAGTTTTGTGGCAACTTATAACATAATCGGGCTGGTTCAAAGTCTGTCTTGGACCTATGTGTGTGAATGTGTAAGGTTCATTTATCCATTTTGAGGGAGGTAGGATTAACCCATTGTAGATGCTACCGGACTAGCTAGCTCATCCATCCACAATAGTGATCTCTACAAAAGTGAGATGCTAATGTGAGAGATGTGTTGTCACCTGTAAGACTATTCCACTGGTAGGCAGGCTCTTGGAGCCTATTGCTAGTGATGGGAATCATCCCATGGTGTTATGTTGAACCTAAGGACCAAAGGTGATAAGCATAACATGGGTGATATCAAGAGGTATTTCCTTTTGTTTTCTGCCCCTGTTCTAGTGTTAACCTATCTGATTGTGGTAGTGCTCTTTTCTTTTCTTTTCTTTTTTTTTGTTTTTTTTGTGCTCTTTTTGTATGGGCGATGAAGTTTGTTTTCTACCCAATCATTTAATTTTTCTTATGCTTGATCCCTTTGTTTATCCCTAGGTCGTATGTTGACCATGCAGGTGATAGGACGAGCAGGGGATACCATTCGCTAGATGGTGATATCTACTCAAGATGTCCTCTTTCCTAGGCTCAAAATTGTTAATGTGTAACCTATTGTGAGCGATCCATGAGAGAAGTTGAACCAGCCTAAAAGACCATAAGAAGAATGTACAAGACTCAGTAGCTATGGGTGACACTTGATTGCCTAAACTACAGAGTAGTCAAAATTAAACATGACACCTATGTATACCCTGATCCTGAAAAGGGGGAATGGACATCCAGGTGGTGATGCTAACAAATGCATGTATTATTCCTACTGAGGCGCATTTTGGGGGAGAATGTACAAACATGAATTAAAATTTTAACTATAAAGCATATGAATATGTGCAATGGATGTAAATGTAAATGATGCAAGTGGAGGAATGTGATATTTACAAGAGGAAAGTTATGTTGTGTAGAAGGAGAATTTTAGAAGAACCTATTTACAGATGAGTAAAGTGTGTAATGATGACAAAAAGCATGATGCTATGATCATGGTTGCCCCAACATGTGGGGTGTGTGTGTGTAGTAGATGTATAAGTTGTGAGTTGTATAAGTGTATGTAATAGTCACCAAAAAGAAGGAAGATGTGAGAGTGGAATGTACAGGTGGAAGAAGTGAGAAGAAATAGGCTTTGGTAACCAATCAAGAAAAGGGGATCACCAAAAGCCAACAAATATAGGAGAGAAGAAATGAATCAACGTATGTAAGAAGTAGAAGAATGAGATAGAAGAAGAAGAGTAACTGAAACTACTATCGGGTGAAATGGCATAGATCCGGGTGGGAGTGGGATGGTGAAGTGATGATGTGGCTAGGATTGTGGTTGGAGCTATAGTTGGAAATGTTATGAATGTAGTGGGTGGGCATTGTTAGGGTGCTACGAGGTGGCAAGGTCCTAGGAGTGGTGCGGCATGGAGGACTGACAAGTCGGCTAAATGGAAAAGAATGCTCTGGTGATGGGGTACGCTCACCATGCAACATGTTGTGCACCAAGGTTTTGAATGATCTGCACTCTTCGATATCATGACCTGGTTGGTGATGGTAAATGTAAAATTGATTCTCATTGTAGTTGCATGGTTTAGGATGAGAGGGATCAATGGGTCGAATCTCGGGTAGGTCAATAAGGCCCTGATGCATGAGATGATGGAATATTTTGGAAAATGGTATGTGTGGAATAGGCATAGGATAGATGTATGGGTCTGTTGGAGGTGAGCGAGGCCTGGGTGAAGGATGATCTGGTAATGGAGGCATGGGTCTGGGTTCTGGCATGGGTTGATTCTAGGGTCGAAGAAGGGGTCTACGTGGTGGTGAGGATGGACGGGTCATGGGAGACTATCGTGGGTGAACGTGGCAATGATAGTGGCTCATCTGCAACTCTAGAGCTTTGATATGAGAGATGAGATGTTGTATCTCATGGTGTGGTGGTGATGGTATTGGGGAAGGGGTGATCAAGATTCCAATGCGAATGGAATGGCCCGATGCATGGTAGAAAATGGGTGTGGTTGGGATGATGATGCAGTAGAGTGGAATGACTATGGTGATTGCAAGCATTGCTGGAATGGTATGCCTCATAGTGGTGAAGGTGGTGTCTTGAGGACCGGTGGCATAGGTGATGGCTCTAAGCGGTGATGCGAATGGGAAGGAGGGATGTTTGCATGACCAGCTTGAGTAGCTTGGGCCACGTGGGCTTGCAAAGCCTGGGCATAGGTAGACTCACCATTGGGAAGGGGAGTGGGTAGAAATGTAGGGTGAGGTGGATGAGGTGTATACTCCCTATTAGGTGGGTGGTAGGATCCTATGGGATGATGGGGGTGATTTGTGGGTGAATAGTGATGTCTGAGATCATCAGACGGATGGGAGGGTGATCCCTGTGCTTGGGGTTGGGTGGATTCCTCTTTTTCATCGAAAGAGGACATGGTGATCTGGCTGTCACCAGAGTGTGGTGAATAGGATGAACCTCACTGGTGAGGGGAATGGTGTCGAGGTGAGGTATGATGACCTGAATGGGATGAATGCGAGGAGCACTTGGTATGAAGGGTGGTTGGTGGTCGGGCGAGATCGACCGGTGTAATGGGTTTTTGTTGTGGCTGTGGATGGTCCTGCATGGTGGTAGGTGAGGCCACTGTAGAGCTCTCCTACTGATGATGTGAGTCCTACAAAAGGAAAAACAAATACCCCAAGCATAAAAATGGTAGAAATGTGAAACGTACATGTATAGAGAAATAATAAAGCAAAAATAATAGATTCACATGGTGATGTGCTTAGTGATTTACTTCTAATACTATGTGACACTCGTGATGGTGACTGTGTTTATGCATCATGCATTGAATGCATGAAGGTGCAAGATGTTGATGGGTTTAGGATCATTAAGGCCTTCAATATTGGCTAGATGATATGCTCCTGAACCATATTTGTGTGTGATAATAAATGGGCCCAACCAGTTTGGGGTGAATTTATCATGTTGTTGGCGAGGTTGACTTGTGATTTGTTGGTTCTCTTTGAGAACCAAGTCACCAATCTTAAACTCATGTTGATGTACCTTACTATTGTAGGCATGACGAAGGTGATCTTGATATACTCGTGTGTGCTCGATGGCATGGATGCGACGTTCATCGAGGAGTGTTAGTTGATCTAGATGAGCTTGGCGAGCAGTGTCATCATCAATGAAATCTTTCATAGATATCCGTAAGGAGGGTATCTCAAGCTCAAGGGGCATGATAGCTTCTACCCCATAGACAAGTGAAAAAGGTGTTGCCCCAGTAGGAGTATGGATGCTCGTATGATATGCCCACAAGGCTAGGGGTATTTGATTATGCCAGTCCTGGTGAGACTCTACTATAGTTTTATGGAGAATAGAACAGATGGTTTTGTTCGTGGCTTCTACCTGGCCATTTCCTTGAGGGTAATATGGGGTCGAAAAGCTATGGTGTATGTGAAATCTATCACACAGGGCTCGGACAGTCTTGTTTTTAAAATATTTCCCATTATCTAAAATAATTTGGGAGGGAATTCCAAAGCGGCATATGATATGCTCCATGATGAATGCTATAATTTTGGCTCCTGTAGTTTGGACCAGTGGGATGGCTTCGACCCACTTGGTAAAATATTTTGTTGTTGTGATGATAAATTTATGATTTCTAGAGGAGGTAGGTGTAATTTGTCCAATTAGATCTAGGCCCCATTGGGAGAAGGGCCACATGGACTGGATTGGTTGAAGTGCTTGGGATGGTAAATGTGTTAGGTTGGCATGTTGTTGGCATTTGATGCAACGTTTGACATACTCGTAGTAGTCTTGCTCCATTTTAGGCTAGTAGTAGCCCATACGGAGGATGCATTTGGTAATCGCCATGCCACTAAAATGGCCACCACAAGTACCATCATGGGTTTCTTGTACAACCCATTGTGATTCTTGTGGTTCTAGGCAATGCAAGAGTATGTCATCATAGCTACGGTGGTAAAGGATGTCCCCCAACAAGGTGTAGTGGATCACTCTTTGTTTAAAGGTTCGACATTGGGCATGGGGTAAATCACATGGTAGGAAACCTAGTTTGATGTACTCTTTGATCTGTGAGAACCATGGGTCATGAGGTTCGGTGTTTACCACATACACACCACCATCATCTGTAGGAGGCTTGGGTGATATAGCAGATTGCGTAAGTGTATGAATGGATATAGATGTTGTGTTGGATGTTGGGTTTTGTGGGATGAGGGACCCTAAGGAGGCCATAGTGTCTACAAAATGGTTTGATGATCATGGAGCGGCTTCGAGGTAATACCATTCAAATTGGGATAGGAGTTGTTGGGCGATTTTCTTGTATTGTTGGAGAACTGGGCAATTGCATAGCCAGAGTTCCTACACTTGATTGACTATCAGAAGTGAATCACCTATGATGTGGAGGCATTTGATGTGCATAGAGTGTGCTTGTTTCAGTCCTAGGATTAGGGCTTCATATTCTACATTGTTATTGGTACAAGGGAAATCAAGTTTGAATGAAAATGGGAGTGGTTCTCCTTCAGGTGTAAAGAAGACAATGCCTGCACCCCCAGCATGGAGACACCTAGAACCATCAAAGAACATGGTGAGGTCAGCCACGAATTCTGGTTCGACGTATTCCTCATCTTTGGTTATGTGAAAGATGGAATCATCGGGGAGTTGAATGAGTAGGGGTTGATTATCAGTCATAGGAGCTTCAGCCAGTTGGTCGGTGATGACTTATCCTTTGATAGACTTTTGAGATATGAATTCTAGGTCAAACTCGGTTAGGAGCATGATCCATTTGGCTATGCATGAATTGTGATAACTCTTGTTCATCATGTACCAAAGGGGATTATCTCGGGTGATGACAAAAGTTGTGTGGTTTAACATGTAGTGTCTTAACTTCTGGGTAGCGAATACTACTGCTAGGCATAGCTTCTCCATGTATCCGTATCTCATTTTGTAACTAACTAGTGTGCGGCTGATGTAGTAGATAGCCTGCTCTTTGTCGAGAGCATTCTTTTGAGCTAGGAGTGTACCTAGCACAAGCTCTGTGGCTGAGATGTATAGAGTCAGTGGTAATTGTGGGTGCGGTGGTGACATGACCGATGGTGATGTAAGGTAAGTTTTGATAGCATCGAATGCGGCTTGACAGTTATCATCCCATTTGAAGTGTACTCCTTTTTGTAGGAGATGATTGAATGGTTGGCATTTGTCTAATAATTGTGCTATAAATCTATGAATAGAGGTAATCTTGCCTTGGAGGCTATGCAATTGCTTTAGTGTGGTAGGAGGAGGCATCTCGATGATGGCTTTCACCTTACTAGGATCTACTTCAATGCCTCATTGGGAGACAATGAATCCTAGTATTTTTCTTGATGTAACACCGAACACGCACTTTTTTGGATTGAGGCGCACGTTGTGTTCTAGTAGTCGATCAAAAATATGACGGAGATCTTCGAGATGGTCGACACATTTCTTTGATTTGGCTATGAGGTCATCTACATAGTCTTCCATATTTTTGTGCATTAGATCATGAAATATGTAGGTCATGGCTCGTTGATAGGTTGCCCCAGTATTTTTAAGGCCAAAGGGCATGACCTTGTAGCAAAAGGTCCCCTAGGGTGTTGTGAAGGAAGTTTTGTGTTGATCGGCTGGGTTGATCCTAATTTGATTATATCCAAAAAATCCATCCATGAGGGAAATCATTTTATGACCTATGATGGAGTCAATGAGGGAGTCAATGTTGGGTAAAGGGAAGTTGTCTTTGGGACAAGCTTTGTTTAGGTCATGAAAATCTATGCAAACATGAACGTCATCGGATGGTTTGGGGATAGGGACCATGCTGGATACCCACTCGGGATAGTCGATGGGTACTATGAAATCAACGTCTAGGAGCTTTTGGAGCTTGGATTTTACTATCAATGTGATAGTTGGATGCATGCATCATAGCTTCTATCTTACTGGTTTGGCATTGGGATCTAGTATAAGATTATGCACTACCACGGCAGGGTCAAGTCCCGACATGTCTTTGTAAGACCATGCAAACACTTTTATATACTTGTGCAGGAAGTTTGTGAAGGCGATGCATTCCTTGGGTGAGAGGCTAGCGGCTAATTTGAGGATGTGTGGATTTTTTGGATCATCATCGATGTCTACATCGATAGTGTCCTCGATGAGCATGCGAGATCCATCACGCAACTATTCAGGGATAGGAATGAGATTGAAGTCATCAATGGCCTCACTGAACTCGTACTCATCATCTATGTAAATGCTCGTGTGATGGACTTGAGGGGTTTGGGATGACATGGATGAGGAAGGGGCATTTTTCACTCGTAAGATGTGAGGAGAGAGAAGGAAGTCTCTAGGTACTGGTATGTGTGAGATGTGTGCTAGATCGATAAAGTTTGGGTTTGGGGTATCATCTCGAATCCGTTGGTGGCTGTAATAGAGGGGAGAGCGTAAGTCTACCTCAACCATGTTAATCGATGTTGTAGGTGAAGTAGGTGGGGTAGAGTCTGGTGAGGGAGGTTGGATAGGTTGTGCACATCCTAAGAGACTCAAGGGAGGTCGTAGGATGACTGGTGGTGAATGAGGATGAGAGGCTACTCTCTGTAGCTATCTATGTATAGGTAGGAATATAGGCAAGCGTATCGATGGTGGGTCAGGTGGGATTGGGTCTGGCTCTATCGATGGTGGATCAGGTGGGATTGTGTCTGGCTCTATTGGTGGTGTAGCCAGGGATAAGGTAGCAAAGTGTTCTACCAATATCTTAATATCACAAAATAAGGATGTATCGGGTGTAGGAGATTCTTGGAAGAAATCATAGGGGATGGTGATGGTTGATGTGGGTGAAGGCGTGTCTTCTAGCATGTCCATATCAATGTACTCTTCCAAGGTGTGTGTTGGACATGGAGGAGGATGTAAGGATAGATCTTGGATCTCATATTCTAATGTATAGACGATGGTTGGGTGATAACCTAGGCTAGTTTTGTCGGTGGGTGATCGGACACGAGGGTTAATGGGTGTACGTAGCCCTTGCTCATAATGGCCTAACCCAAACCCATGCCAATGAAAATGTTGTAGGTAGCGCAAGGCAAATTGAGGGTTGGCTAGGTGTGTAATTGCATCACCAGAGCTAGATTGTGGTGGTGGAGAAGTTGGTGAGGGGATCGAAGAGTCTACTCCCGCATACACAAAGTTGGTGTGGTTTTTAGGACTTCCTAATTGTATGATGGTTTCGATAGTCAACATCGAGGCTGAGGGATGGCCAAAATATTGGGTAGATTGGATAGGGGTGTCACATACATGGGCATCATGTACGTTATAGTCTCCTAGGCCATTGTTTGTCATGAAGATGGATATGCATGGTGTGGCATGCTCTGGCGATTGGGGTGGCGTATCTAAATTAGATGAGGAAGGAGAAAGTTGGGATTCCCTAATGGTGGTAGCTGAAGGGTGTGGAGATTCATCCGAGCTGGGTGTTGGTTGTTTGGGTTCATGATGTTTGGTTGTTGTGGCTTGAATAGGCTGTTTGTTCTGTGTAGGGGATGACATCGGTGTAGGTGCAGGGATGCATGGAGATGTGAATGTCTTAGGTTTTGGTCGGAATGGAAGAGGAGGTGTTTGTGGTGTAGGAAGGATAGGGGCTTCCATATGCAAGGGTGGAGGAGGTAATGTAGTCGGTTGTGTGATGGGTGGCAATGGTGGTTGCGACACCATGGGTGGAAATTGGAATGGTAGAGGTTGGGAGGATTGTGGAGGCCATAAGAATGGTGGTGAGGAAGGCATGGTATCAGTTTTAGGTCCCCCAGAAGATGATGCTAATGGTGCAGATATCGAGGCTTGTGTTGTTGATGAACACTAGGATGTTGGGGTGGAAATTGGGAAGGATATCGATGCTCCTACTGATTGGTGAGAGGATACAGGGAACAGTTGGGAGGATGAGAATGAAGGTGCAAGGGGAAGGTCTACGACATTACAAAACTTAAAGGGGTCTCCATCGGTTGGGACATAGTGAACAAGTCCATTGTGGATGTACTTGAGGCAATGGTGCAATGTGGATGGGACACACTGCATGTCTCTAATCCAAGGGTGACCGAGGAGAATATTGTATTGCATTTCTCCTTGGATGATGTGAAAGAGGATGGGGATCATACGGATGCCTACGTGAATGGGTAGAACTATGGATCCTATGGTAGGTCTCATGGAACCATCGAAAGCACGTAGGTCTAGGGAAGGTGTGGTGAAATGGGCTGGAGGGAGGTGTAGGTGATGCAGGGCTGCTATGGATATGATGTTGATGGATGAGCCCATGTCAATGAGTACCCACTTGTAGGTAATATCATTGATATTAGCTTGTATGTGAAGGGGAGGATCGACTCCTTCACCAACGAGTTTCGTTATCTCATGGTCATGGAAACTAATTGAAGGTTGAAGGCATCATGGGATGTTCCCTATGAAATTGACAAAAGCATTTGTGTCATGTGTCTCTAAGTCAATGGAATGTAGGATGTCATTCAACACCTCATGATGGGGTTGAGACTATTGTAGGAGATCAAATATGGATAGCCGATGGGGGCATTGCGTAGTTGATGGGTTAGACTACCATGGATGGTAATCACATTTTGAGGTGGTGGTGGTATGGTATTAGGCATTTGGGGTGTTTGTGGGGATGTAAACTGGATAGGGGGAGAAACAATAGGTGTTGTCTGGCATGATGGGTACCGTTGGTTCCTCGTAGTAAGGTTGATCATACCTACTACTCCACGTGATGGAGGATCACGTTGGACATTGTTGACTTGGTGAGGTGGCATTGGAGGATTGTTTGGAGGTCTAGGGGGATTGGGTCCTCTGTGATCCGGTAGAGGGTTTTGGAAAATCCCTAGGTTTTGGTTCTATGGGGCTAGAGGGTTTGCTACCTGAATAGTGCCCCTATCGATTAGGTCTTGAACTTGCCCCCAAAAGGAGTGACATGAATCGATATTATGGCCATGCTACCTATGAAAGGGATAGAAGAGCTGCTCATTATAGTCATGAGGCTTAGGTGAATTTGGATCCAATGGGTGGATCTCGGGTAGAATGAGATGGTTGCCCTCATACAATCTATGGAATAGGGTTGGTAATGGTTCAGATAAGGGTGTAAAGTTGTGTGGTGGACCCTATGGGTGCATGCCATGGTATTGTTGTGGTCGAGGTGGGGCAGGAGCATTAGCTTGGAGTGCTTGCGGTTGCGGTGTATAGGGTGGAGGAGTCGGTACTAGTGCTAGGGTAGCAGCTGTGACTTGGTTGGTTTGCGGTGGTCATGGGTAAGGTTGATTCGGTGTGGGTCTATTGAAGTGGAAGTTGGAGTTATAGTTGGATTTGGCTCTCAACTTAATCTTCCCAGACTGGACCTTAATATCTTCGATCACTTTTGCTTGTGAGATAGCATCTTCAAAAGTATGACTTTGGTGAAGTTGGAGGGATGTGGAAATGTGTTTGTGGCAACTCTTGGAAAAGAGTGTCACAAGCTCCGAGGTGGGGAGGCTATGGGTGAGGTCATGGATAATCGCTCTCCATCTGGCAACAAACTCAGTAATGGGTTCATCGTCCACTTGTCGTAAGGCGTAGACATCAAAAAATGTGGTCTTTTTCTTGATGTTGATGGAAAAGTGCTCTAAGAAGGAATTGGCCAGCTGCTCAAAGGTATACAGGCTATGGCGTGGTAGCATGTTGTACCAATCCAATGCTGGCCCAACGAGGGATAGGGAGAAGGTACGCAACATAAGGGGGTTACTACTATGAAGCTGGTAGCAGGACGAGCGGTAGTTGCTCACATGTTCTCTGGGATCTTCCTTACCTCTATACTTGTCGAATTTTGGTATTTCAAAGCGATAGGGATAAGGAGGAATAGGGACTGATGGATGAACTGGCTCATTGCATAGTTCATCATAGCAAGGCTTTTGTGGCCCATAGCTAGAGGTGCGTAGGTTCAACATTTTGACTTCATCTCGCAAGAGTTGAAGTTCGGGTGTCATAGGAGTCGAGGGTTGGGCTATGGTAGGCTGACCCTGTGGATGTGGTGGATATTGGTATTGTTGTTCTTCATAATACTATGGGGAATACTGTTGTGCCTGATCATGATAAGGTGGGTACTGGGCGACATGTGTTGTCGTGTCTACGGGCACACTAGGTTGTGGGGTAGGTGTCTGTTGAGGATAATAGTACTGTGACTAGGCAACATGCGGTTGTGGCATGGGTACTTGTTGGTTTGGAGCCTATTGTACTGGTTGAGCCATGGGTGGTGATGACCAAACTAGAGGAGGCATAAAGAAGCTAGGTGTAGCTGGTGGTAGTGTAGGTGTCGGTACTACTGGTGCTAGGGGTGGTCGAGATGAGGTATCAAAAGATGGGATCTATCTCTGCCCTGGAGGGTAGGAAGTAGGGAAGCTAAACTATGTGGAATAATTTGGTTGAGTGGGTGGATAAGTTGTCGGTGTTGGTCCATAGGTAGGATGGAGATGGGTAGTGGGAGCCTAAAAAGGAATAGGTGGCGGTATCCTAAAGGTCATCGTAGGCAAAGGTGGCTCCAAGGGTTGGGTGTCATACACTCTGGATACCTAGGAGATAGGCGGGAAAGCTACCAAAAAGGTGGGATAAGCTATCGAGGTAGGAGCTTGGGTTGAGGGGAAAGTGTAGGTGTACACTCCCACTTGGGTTTGCGCATCTTGCTCCTGAAGGGGCTATTGGGAGGTACCCTCAGATATGGTGAAGAATGGCTCTTGGGAAGAGGGTGGTTGGTACTCTTGTGAGGAGTACGGGTGTGAGGTTTGAGGGAATGCTTGTGGTTCCTGCTGGGTAGGGATCTGTTGTGCAGTTTGGAAGGATGGCTTTTGGCTTCCTATAGTGGAGGAGGATGGGTCAGACACCATTCCTATGGTAGGGGTGAATGATGCGACCTCGGGATGGGTACGGTTTAGGAGGGAGGAATCATTCTCAAATAGGGATTGAGATAGATTTTGGAAGAAGGGATGTGCAAAGGTGGGTGAAGTAGGCATGACCTCCTCATCTATGGTGAAGGATGGAGGAGATTGTCCTGGTGCTGTGTAGATCACATGGTCATAGAACGTGGTCGATGGATTAGGTGAGGATGGGGCTGAAAGGAGCGGGTAATCTTCTATGAGTGAAGTAGCGAGGATTTCACTCAAAGTTGACGTCTCCTCATGAGGCATCATGTGTGTGAATTGTACATCGGATTCTATGCGTGAATCAGATGTGTCTATGATCCTCTCCTTCATGATCGAAGGAGTAAGAGTGGACTGACTAGAGGAAGGGGGAGGCCATTCCTCCATAGAGCGTGATTGCTCATGCGCTCTACTACGGGTGACCACAGGCATAGTGGCATGTGTAAAAGGGGTTTTTAAGAATAAACCCTGTGTGATGTAGACTCAACTATGTCTAATGTGAGTGTGAAGTAAGTGGCATGTTGTGTGTAGCAAAAAAATATATAGTGCAGTGTGTTGAGACCGGTCTGTGATCATGCAAACAATGGTAGACCGGAATCAATTCTAAATGCTGAGAAAATAAAAGTGTTATGTTCATTTTGTGTGTTGTAATGTTGATACTCCCTATGTAGAATCATGGGTAATGGTGTGAATACTCTAGCAAGTCGGGAATGTCATCAATATCAAACCTCCTACAACACCCAAAGATGCACAGGATAGAATGGTACCGCAACGTGCGAATGGTGACCTGTATGGAAGGTGCAGTAAAATGATATCCTAAAGGGGTGGAACTCACTATGCTGAAGCGAGTTCAAATCATGACTCGAGGGGTGAATTTGACCCAAATCGTGACTCAGGGGGTGAATTAAGACTGGTTCATGGGGTGGGGGGTGAATTCAATTTAGAGGCTTCAAATCAGAAATTTGATGGCCTAGGATGGTTCATAGGGCTTTGGATGTCTTTGTGGAAAATAGTTTTGGTACCTGCAAGACACATAAATAGAGGATAATGTCATATTTACCAAGAAAATGAATCTAGCACTATCCATTGTGGGGGTCCCACCGGGCATGCTAGAATGAAATGACCAAAAGTTGACATTTGATCTAATAACAAGTAATAACACAAGTCATTCAGAAATATATGCTTTATTCATGATAAATTTGATATAGGTTACAAATAGGGTGAATTCCCCTTTTTCCTTTCATGAATACACTATAGGCCTGATGCCTTCTTTTGATGTCCCTCAGTGTAGGTGGGCTTCTTTGTATGTGGGCCACTATTGGGTTACTATTGGTTTGATTTTGCTTTCCCTCTTTAGATTTGCTGCATAATATGTGATTAACCTGCAAAAGGGTGTCAGTACGATGGGGGGCTTACCTTAGTCAGGTCCCATGTTTATAAAGACGAAATGACTATAAAATCATAACAAAACATGAAATAAACTGTGCAAAAAGTAATAATATGATGAAAGGGATATTACCACCCAAATATGGAGTGATTTGGGGCCTGTAGACCCAATTCACCACCCAGGGGGTGAACTGAGGTTGCATTCACGGGGTAAGGGGCGATTTGAGCTGTGATGCCTCTTCTGTAAAATCCTTCTGGTGGGTCTACTCCTAGGAAGCTGGGATGCCTCTGTGTATCGTTGAAATCTGACTGTGTGCATCGAGAAATGACTGTTCAATATTGGATTTCCATTTCAACAGAGTAACTATGCTTTGTTGAATTTGTGAATCATACTTAATTAGGGGTTTGGGACTCATTATTTATAGGCAAAGACAAGGTGCAGGGGGGATTATATAGACTAAACCTAGGTTTGATTCTAACTAGTTTTAGGTTAAGAAATACAATGTGGCAACATCACATTCCTTATGAGAAATATCTCATCCTTACACATGTGTGAGGATGGATTAGGGCTAATCTTGATTAGGAGGTGCTTAAGCCAATTTAAGACATGATTAAAGAAATATCTCAACAAACCCTAATTTCACACATGTGGGAGGATGTAATTAGTGCTAATCAAGATTAAGGGTTCTTTTAATCAAATTTACCCTAAAAAGGTGACTTAAGTGAAGTCAACATTAAATTAGAATTTGGTAATTGACTTATTAATTGTTTTGGCCAACTAATACCCCGTGGGGGCCTCAATTACATGTGAATAGACCATCGAATGATAACTCAATGTTCTAGATGTGATTTGGAAGGCTAATGAGGGTTTAGGATCTGAAATCCAATGGAGTGATACATGAAAGTCTACATATTACTATGGTGAATTATGGCAATCTACGTATTACTACGCATGACTACACCTGGCTACACATGACTATGCATGACTATGATAGCCTACAATAGCCTAGGGATGTCTGAAATCACTTATGGATATGCAAAAGTAGCAATGTGCGAATTTTAGGTGTCTACAAAATGTTTTCTCTTCTTCCATTTCAACACACCAATGGATCTTCAAAATGTGTCCGTTGATATTCTATAAGCATACATATTCGTAACACCCCTCTCTTGTCCTTATTCAAATGATTTTATATCATTCCATTATATCAAAATGGTATATTATACTATTATTTCATAGTGCATTTATAACCTTGTGACATGCCTTGCCACTTCACAAATATTTCATCAATAATATATTAAGTCCTAATTAGAGAACGTTACCACGATCTAACCAAACTTTCATGGAGAATAAAAATGAAACGAATGGTAGATTTCTGGTCACCACTATATTTGAAGTAGGACTATTTATTATTATTGGTAGGTAGCAATGTGCGCTGCCCCGACAACGACTTGATTGGATCCATGTTATGGTCAAACAACTTTGACAACCATGCCATCCATTTCAATCATGTTGGAGCAGACTTGGTACATGTCGCCCTACTATTTCTGAAAACCTTCACATATACCTCAAATGCCATCGTCGATGCTTATGTATCTCACATCCATATCTTTCCTCCACTATCATTTTTGGTGCGGCTCTACACAGTGGGACCACCCACCTAATTACCATCATCTGCTACTAAGAATCTGCAACTTCGATGCTATCATCATTAAAGGCGCATGGTCGTTTATTGGACTATCCCTCTCATCCAATAAGTGCCATGCGGGCCCTGTCATTTTGTTTTATCCATAAAACCTGAGTAACGTCTCTATTGCAAATATGTACAAATATCCATTGACTTCACATCTGATTCACCACCCTGAACATCCACAATGCTCTGTGTGAGGCAAACCTTCCAATGCTGAATCTTTACCAGGTGGAGGTGAGCATCTGCTACGTTACTGCTAGCTTCAGCTTCATCGAACACGTCGGTCACATGTAACTTCCTCCTCTTTCATCATTGCATCATATTTTATATAAATTTTCCACATGGCTCCATACCTGAAACTACTATCTTCACCGTGCTTGGTAATGGTGATGATAAACTAACTTCTCCTCTATCAAAATTTCTCACCTCTGCAGTAACCAACGCTATTTGCATTTTGTCCACATATGCATCGACATCTCTCCTTCACACTACGGCTTGACACCGTTGATGCTGTGCACTACAAAATTTACCCCATTGTCTAAACTTTTCAATCTACACTGTGGGTAGTCTTGTCACAAATCTAGATTTGTTCTCACCAAGATGTCAGACTCAAAGACGTCTACCAATGTTATCAACATCCATTCCAAAATCGGCAAAACATTCATCTTTGTCTTGTTTTAAATTGTATAAATCTTTAATAGTTACATGCCTCTTGATGTAGGCACTAAATTGATGGACAAATGATTTAGCTGTTTCTTCGAAGTTTCTCAAAGAATGAGTGGGCAATTGATAGTACCACTCTAATGCCATTCCACCTAAACTTTTCGGGAACATTTTTAATAATAGCAAGTCATCATGTGATATGTCATGACATGCTATCCTAAACATGCAAAGATGCTCTATGGGATCTTCGGTTCCTTTATATATAGGCAGGATGGGCATGGGAAAATGCTTAGGGTATGGTTGAGCTACAACTATGGGATCCAAAGGTTGACTACATATCTCTCGATAATTATACGAGGGATGGTAGGGATATATCTGGTCCATACGTGAAGCTAATCTGTTTCACCATGGCTTCCAGATTACTAGTTTGCCCACCATATTGGTTTGGTAGGGCATTGACATGGGTTTTATGGGCATATGATGGAGGAACAGGAAGATTAGATGCCATGTTACTATTGTGTAAATTATTGGTAGGAAAAGTATTATGAAGGAATTTTGAAGTTGTATTATGATGTACTTCAGATTGTTGAAAATTGGTATTTGGCTTCGTTTTAGGTTTTTGTTTACTTGAAGCATATTACTCAATAGTTTGGCGGAATAAAGTAGTGAAGGAAGGTTTATTTTGTGTGGGAATGATTTTAGGTTGAATAATAGGTTCCTTAGGAGGTTGGATAGCCTGTTGTTTTGACATGTTTTGAATCATAGTGACCATGTCTATATTAGATGGCCCAGCCTTGTCACTTTCTTGATCAATGAAAGACAAGGGATTAGTGCGTACATCAAACGCATGTTCCAAGGCTGCTTGAGTGTTACTAATTTTCCCTTTATCAATACGAACTGCCACATTAAGGGCATCAATGTTATCATTAAGAAAATTCTTGAAATGATCTATGTTGTCAAAAGCAATAGTTCCATCTGGAGCTACTCTAGGGGATGAGGATCCATCCTCTTTAACACTTCCTTCTTGTTCATTATCTTCACCTAGGTCATGTTCTGATTGATCTAGAGTTTTTCCTTCCGAAATTGGATCTCCAGGAAGGACATTTGGGTCTCTAGTTGTATCTTGCAACCAATCTTCTTCTTCTCCTAAAGTTTCTTTACCATTCCTAAGTTTAGGCATGGTGCTAAATTTTGATTTCAGCAAATATATATATATATATATATATATATATATATATAGCAACAAAATTAAGAGGTATATATTTAATATATACCTACTACAATATTTGAAATGAAATGTTTAAGTTTTTGCTATGTTTTTTAGTTTTTTAGTTTTTAATTTTTAGTTTTTCTTTGTTTTTGAAATAATATTGTAAAGACAATCAACACAATAAATGCAAGAAATAATACTGAAAGTAATAATCTAGTTTTCTATAAACAATTTATAAATATCATTAATAGGCTCGAGTTGTTCAAGAGTCATGAAGTGTTCTTCTTCAAATTGAAATTTTTCTTTTAAAAATTTGATGAAAAGAGCTATAGTGATATTATCTGTCTTAGATGCTGGTTGATAGAAGTAAAGCTCGTGGCAATACTCTCGATATAACATAGCTCACGGAACTCTATTCCATCTTTCCCTATCTGTAAGAACAACCTCTTGGTCTTCTACACAACCTAGGAACTGGTGTACAATGGCTGCGTTCTCGAGGTATTCCTCGAAGGTGAACAATTCTGAAGATACTAGAGCTCTCCTATAAGCTAACCATCTATGGTAGGCTCTCTGAAGTTCATGATAAAAGACAAGTTGATGAGGATCCAAGATTCTATCTAGGACTAGCCTCTTGATCTGTTTAAGTTCTATTGACCTAGATGAAATGACACTAAGTCTCCTATCAAGTTCATTCCACAAGAATTGATTTCTATTTGTTTCAGGCACATTAAGCATAGAGTTGATTTCTATGGCTGCCAATTGGTTTTCTACATTTATAGTAACTGCTAGTCTTTTCTTAGGAGCTACCATCTAAACATGATATTAAACTTAAATGATTTAAAATGCATCTATGTTTTAGTTGTTCTATTTTTTTTGTTTTGTTTTTATTTTTTGTTTTCAAAAGGTTATGATGCATTCACGTCGGGTTCACCAAAATGTATCGCTCCAAATTTTTTGCATCCTTACCTTCAGGCTATAGGATCCGTGCCCAAAAGGAGGATGGGAAAAGGATGTCGTGGTACCTCGGACTGAGAGGACTTGCGAAGGTCTCGCCTCTCAAGGGAGGT
Organism: Wollemia nobilis; assembly: GCA_028583015.1. Taxonomy (NCBI): domain Eukaryota; kingdom Viridiplantae; phylum Streptophyta; class Pinopsida; order Araucariales; family Araucariaceae; genus Wollemia; species Wollemia nobilis. Next base: position 24,568,315 of record JAQPPZ010015824.1, on the reverse strand, counting down.
GTATATTGGTGATTTTTCGATGGATGGTGGGTTCACCAGGAAACATTTAATGGCAGTTTCCATGCCTAGGTTTGGAATGTGTTTTTATGTGTTCGTTTTTAGTCTTAAGCATTCATATCCTAGGTTTGGCCAAATGAATCTAAATTAATCTATATGCAAGTGTAGATTTAATGAATACAGAAAGTAGAATTAAGGACAGAAAATAGAGAAATTATAGAAGATTAAAAGTAGAATACCTGATCCGAATGTCTGATGAAGATTCTGATGTTGAAGTAGTCAGGATCGCCTCTGTTTTGACAAGATTGTCTAAAATCAGACAAGATCATCTGAGATCAGACAAGATCGTCTGAGATCTGATGAATTCGTCAGACGAATTCGTCAGAGACCTGCAAACAAAAAAACAGATGCAAAATACAGAGAATGCAACTATGATAACAGAGGGAAACATCACAAAATAATAGTATGAATACTAAACAATGGTTATGAATAGAAATTCAAACAAATTATGACATTCAAATGAGAAATTATGATCTTATCATGCAACTTAAGCTATATGGGTGAACTCCAAATGCAAAATAGTAAGAAATAAGGATAAAACTAATTAAAATGCAGAATAAAACAACAAAATGAATAAGAGAAAGCGCAAACTCTAGGCACTGATTGCCCCCAATGCAGATTGCAGTCGAAATCATCTGGAAGTAGTGAAATCGTCTCGAATTGTGACAGGATCGTTCGAGATTTGAATGAGATCATCTACGACGATCTGAGCATGCTTCGGCTAAAAATCAATGAGGTACCTGCAAGAAAACTTCAAAATAACAAATGCAAAATGATGCTCTGGGTATTCTAATGCACGCAAAATCAAGTCATAGAGAAATTCAGCCAGGGGTTGGGAAGGGAAGATCCTAATGATTAAATAGGCTTAGGGGAATAGTTATGAGGTTGGAGATCATCCCTATTTGGGAGATCTCCAACGGGGGAGGGTCTCTAACGGCATAGACACGCTTCTGCCCGGATTAGAGGCCCGTTGGAACAAAAGCTAATTATGCAAAATCAATTTTGTGACAAGATCGTCTGGACGTCCTTGTCTAGACGAAATCATCAGATCTAGGGCGATATCGTCTGATCGGCGACGATATCGTCAAACGGTCAAAAAAACCTCTAAAAATGGCTCAGAAAAGGGGGAAACGGATTACCCGATGGTTAACGGGCGGTTTGGAAGGTTAAATTTTGAATTTAAATTATTTACTAAGGTGAATGTAATTATTACAATTTTACTGTGCCAATTTTAGGGTGCTACAGGATGAATTGTAGAATATTATGCATGATTATGTTTCAAATGCAGTGTGATGTGATATCGAATGTGATGTTGTTGTATATGTATGTAGGGTGAATGCAATGATGTAATTTGGCATTGGGATTTATGTGAAATAAAATGTAAGAATGTGATTTGCTATTTTAAATGCATATAGGATGAATGCATGGTCATAATGTAAACTAGGTGTATATGACATAGATGCATGAATGCATGTATGGACTTACTGAAATGCACCAAGGAAGCACTTGTATCATGGCATTGACCTGTATGGATGTGATCCATTCCATGATTTTAGGGTTGGTGGATAATGTAAGGCATGTGTAATGGTTTTGACTAACATAGTTATGACAATAAAATCTCAAACCCTTAGCTATACAAGTTTTGTGGCAACTTATAACATAATCGGGTTGGTTCAAAGTCTGTCTTGGACCTATGTGTGTGAATGTGTAAGGTTCATTTATCCATTTTTAGGGAGGTAGGATTAACCCATTGTAGATGCTACCGGACTAGCTAGCTCATCCGTCCACAATAGTGATCTCTACAAAAGCGAGATGCTAATGTGAGAGATGTGTTGTCACCTGTAAGACTATTCCACTGGTAGGCAGGCTCTTGGAGCCTATTGCTAGTGATGGGAATCATCCCATGGTGTTATGTTGAACCTAAGGACCAAAGGTGATAAGCATAACATGTGTGATATCAAGAGGCATTTCCTTTTGTTTTTTGCCCCTATTCTAGTGTTAACCTATCTGATTGTGGTAGTGCTCTTTTCGTTTCTTTTCTTTTTTTTTTTTTTTTTTTTTTTTTTTTTGCTCTTTTTGTATGGGCGATGAAGTTTGTTTTCTACCCAATCATTTAATTTTTCTTATGCTTTATCCCTTTGTTTATCCCCAGGTCGTATTTTGACCATGCAGGCGATAGGACGAGCAGGGGATACCGTTCGCTAGATGGCGATATCTACTCAAGATGTCCTCTTTCCTAGGCTCAAAATTGTTAATGTGTAACCTATTGTGAGCGATCCATGAGAGAAGTTGAACCAACCTAAAAGACCATAAGAAGAATGTACAAGACTCAGTAGCTATGGGTGACACTTGATTGCCTAAACTACAAAGTAGTCAAAATTAAACACGACACCTATGTATACCTTGATCCTGAAAAGGGGGAATGGACATCCAGGTGGTGATGCTAACAAATGCATGTATTATTCCTGCTGAGGTGCATTTTGGGGGAGAATGTACAAACATGAATTAAAATTTTAACTATAAAGCATATGAATATGTGCAATGGATGTAAATGTAAATGATGCAAGTGGAGGAATGTGATATTTACAAGAGGAAAGTTATGTTGTGTAGAAGGAGAATTTTAGAAGAACCTATTTACAGATGAGTAAAGTGTGTAATGATGACAGAAAGCATGATGCTATGATCATGGTTGCCCTAGCATGTGGGGTGTGTGTGTGTAGTAGATGTATAAGTTGTGAGTTTTATAAGTGTATGTAATAGTCACCAAAAAGAAGGAAGATGTGAGAGTGGAATGTACAGGTGGAAGAAGTGAGAAGAAATAGGCTTTGGTAACCAATCAAGAAAAGGGGATCACCAAAAGCCAACAAAGATAGGAGAGAAGAAATGAACCAACGTATGTAAGAAGTAGAGGAATGAGATAGAAGAAGAAGAGTAACTAAAACTACTATCGGGTGAAATGGCGTAGATTCGGGTGGGAGCGGGATGGTGAAGTGATGACATGGCTAGAATTGTGGTTGGATCCATAGTTGGAAATATTATGAATGTAGTGGGTGGGCATTGTTAGGGTACTGTGAGGTGGTAAAGTCCTAGGAGTGGTGCAGTGTGGAGGACTGACAAGTTGGCTAAATGGAAAAGAACGCTCTAGTGATGGGGTACGCTCACCATGCAACATGTTGTGCACTAGGGTTTTGAATGATCTACACTCTTCAATATCATGACCTAGTTGGCGATGGTAAATGAAAAATTGATTCTCATTGTATTTGCATGGTTTAGGATGAGACGGATCAATGGGTCGAATCTTGGGTAGGTCAATAAGGCCTTGATGCATGAGATGATGGAACATTTCAAAAAATGGCGTGTGTGGAATAGGCATAGGATAGACGTATGGGTCTGCTGGAGGTGAGCGAGGCCTAGGTGAAGGATGATATGGTAATGGAGGCATGGGTCTAGGTTCTGGCATGGGTCGAGTCTGGGGTCGAAGAAGGGGTCTATGTGGTGGTGAGGATGGATGGGTCATGGGAGACTATCGTGGGTGAACGTGGCAATGATAATGGCTCATCTGCAACTCTAGAGCTTCGATACGGGAGATGAGATGTTGTATCTCATGGTGTGGTGGTGATGGTATTGGGGAAGGGGGTGATCAATATTCCAATGCGAATGGAATGGCCCGATGCATGGTAGAAAATGGGTGTGGCTGGGATGACGACGCAGTAGAGTGGAATGACTATGGTGATTGCAAGTGTTGCTAGAATGGTATGCCTCATAGTGGCGAAGGTGGTGTCTTGAGGACCGGTGGCATAGGTGATGGCCCTAAGCGATGATGCGAATGGGAAGGAGGGATGTTTGCGTGACCAGCTTGAGTAGCTTGGGTCATGCGGGCTTGCAAATCCTGGGCATAGGTAGACTCACCATTGGGAAGGGGAGCTGGTAGAAATGTGGGGTGAGGTGGATGAGGTGTATACTCCCTATTAGGTGGGTGGTAGGATCCTATGGGATGATGGGGGTGATTTGTAGGTGAATAGTGATATCTGAGATCATTAGACGGATGGGAGGGTGATCCCCATGCTTGGGGTTGGGTGGATTCCTCTTTTTCATCGAAATAGGACATGGTGATCTAGTTATCTCTAGAGTGTGGTGAATAGGATGAACCTCATTGGTGAGGAGAATGGTGTCAAGGTGAGGTATGATGACCTGAACGGGATGAATGCGAGGAGCACCTGGTATGAAGGGCGATTGGTGGTCGGGTGAGATCGATCGATGTAATGGGTTTTTGTTGTGGCTGCGGATGGTCCTGCATGGTGGTAGGTGAGGCCGCTATAGAGCTCTCCTACTGATGATGTGAGTCCTACAAAAGGAAAAATAAATACCCCAAGCATAAAAATGGTAGAAAGGTGAAACGTACATGTATAGAGAAATAATAAATCAGAAATAACAGATTCACATGGTGATGTGCTTGGTGATTTATTTCTAATACTATGTGACACTCATGATGGTGACTATGTTTATGCATCATGCATTGAATGCATGAAGGTGCAAGATGTTGATGGGTTCAGGATCGTTAAGGCCTTCAAGATTGACCAGACGATATGCTCCTAAACCGTATTTGTGTGTGATAATAAATGGGCCCAACCAGTTTGGGGTGAATTTATCGCACTGTTGGTGAGGTTGACTTGTGATTTGTTGGTTCTCTTTGAGAACCAATTCGCCAATATTAAACTCATGCTGATGTACCTTACTGTTGTAGGCACGGCGAAGGCGATCTTGATATACTAATGTGTGCTCGATGGCATGGATGCGATGTTCATCGAGGAGTGTTAGTTGATCTAGACGAGCTTGGCGAGCAGTGTCATCATCAATGAAATATTTCATAGATATCCGTAAAGAGGGTATCTCAAGCTCAAGGGGCATGATAGCTTCTTCCCCATAGACAAGTGAAAAAGGTGTTGCCCTAGTAGGAGTATGGATGCTCGTACGATATGCCCACAAGGCTAGGGGTATTTGATTATGCCAGTCTCGGTGAGACTCTGCTATAGTTTTATGGAGAATAGAATAGATGGTTTTGTTTGTGGCTTCTACCTGGCCATTTCCTTGAGGGTAATATGGGGTCGAAAAGCTATGGTGTATGTGAAATCTGTCACACAGGGCTCGAACAGTCTTGTTTTTAAAATATTTCCCATTATCTAAAATAATTTGGGAGGGAATTCCAAAGTGGCATATGATATGCTCCATGATGAATGCTGCAATTTTGGCTCCTGTAGTTTGGACTAGTGGGATGGCTTCGACCCACTTTGTAAAATATTTTGTTGTTGTGATGATAAATTTATGATTGCTAGAGGAGGTAGGTGTAATTTGTCCAATTAGATCCAGGCCCCATTGGGAGAAGGGCCACATGGACTGGATTGGTTGAAGTGCTTGGGATGGTAAATGTGTTAGGTTGGCATGTTGTTGGCATTTGATGCAACGTTTGACATACTCGCAGTAGTCTTGCTCCATTTTAGGCCAGTAGTAGCCCATACGGAGGATGCGTTTGGTAATTGCCATGCCACTGAAATGGCCACCACAAGTACCTTCATGGGTTTCTTGTACAACCCATTGTGATTCTTGTGGTTCTAGGCAACGCAAGAGTATGTCATCATAGCTGCGGTGGTAAAGGATGTCCCCCAACAAGGTGTAGCGGATCACTCTTTGTTTAAAGGTTCGGCATTGGGCATGGGGCAAATCACATGGTAGGAAACCTAGTTTGATGTACTCTTTGATCTGTGAGAACCATGGGTCGTGAGGTTCGATGTTTACCACACACACACCACCATCATCTGTAGGCGGCTTGGGTGATATAGCAGATTGCGTAAGTGTATGAATGGATATAGATGTTGTGTTGGACATTGGGTTTTGTGGGATGAGGGACCCTAAGGAGGCCATAGTGTCTACAAAATAGTTTGATGATCATGGAGCGGCTTCGAGGTAATACCATTCAAATTGGGATAGGAGTTGTTGGGTGATTTTCTTGTATTGTTGGAGAACTGGGCAATTGCATAGCCAGAGTTCCTGCACTTGATTGACTATCAAAAGTGAATCACCTATGATGTGGAGGCATTTGATGTGCATAGAGTGTGCTTGTTTTAGTCCTAGGATTAGGGCTTCGTATTCTACGTTGTTATTGGTACAAGGGAAATCAAGTTTGAATGAAAATGGGAGTGGTTCTCCTTCAGGTGTAAAGAAGACAATGCCTGCACCCCCAACATGGAGACACCTGGAACCATAAAAGAACATGGTGAGGTCAGCCACAAATTCTGGTTTGATGTATTCCTCATCTTTGGTTATGTGGAATATGGAATCGTCGAGGAGTTGAATGAGTAGGGGTTGATTGTCAGTTATAGGAGCTTCAGCCAGTTGGTCAGTAATGACTTACCCTTTGATAGACTTTTGAGATATGAATTCTAGGTCGAACTCGGTTAGGAGCATGATCCATTTGGTTGTGTGTGAATTGTGATAACTCTTGTTCATCATGTACTGAAGGGGATTATCTCGGGCGATGACAAAAGTTGTGTGGTTTAACATGTAGTGTCTTAACTTGTGGGTGGCGAATACTATTGCTAGGCATAGCTTCTCCATGTATCCGTATCTCATTTCATAACTAACTAGTGTGCGAATGATGTAGTAGATAGCCTGCTCTTTGTTGAGAGCATTATTTTGAGCTAGGAGTGTACCTAGCACAAGTTTTGTGGCTGAGATGTATAGAGTCAATGGTAATTGTGGGTGCGGTGGTGACATGACTGACGGTGATGTAAGGTAAGTTTTGATAGCATTGAATGCGGCTTGATAGTTATCATCCCATTTGAAGTGTACTCCTTTTTGTAGGAGATGATTGAATGGTTGGAATTTGTCCGATAATTGCGCTATAAATCTATGAATAGAGGTAATCTTACCTTGGAGGTTGTGTAATTGCTTTAGGGTGGTAGGAGGAGGCATATCGATGATGGATTTCACCTTACTAGGATCTACTTCAATGCCTCATTGGGAGACAATGAATCCTAGTATTTTTCTTGATGTAACATTGAACACACACTTTTTTGGATTGAGGCGCACGTTGTGTTCTAGTAGTCGATCAAAAATCTGACGGAGATCTTCGAGATGGTCGACACATTTCTTTGATTTGGCTATGAGGTCATCTACATAGTCTTCCATATTTTTGTGCATTAGATCATGAAATATGTAGGTCATGGCTCGTTGATAGGTTGCCCCAACATTTTTAAGGCCAAAGGGCATGACCTTGTAGCAAAAGGTCCCCTAGGGTGTTGTGAAGGAAGTTTTGTGTTGATCGGCTGGGTTGATCCTAATTTGATTATATCCAAAAAATCCATCCATGAGGGAAATAATTTCGTGACCTGTGATGGAGTCAACGAGGGATTCAATGTTGGGTAAAGGGAAGTTTTCTTTGGGATAAGCTTTGTTTAGGTCATGAAAATCTGTGCAAATGCAAATGTCATCGGATGGTTTGGGTACAGGGACCATGCTAGATACCCACTTGGGATAGTCAATGGGTACTATGAAATCAATGTCTAGGAGCTTTTGGAGCTTGGATTTCACTATCAATGCGATAGTTGGATGCATGCATCGCAGCTTCTGTCTTACTGGTTTGGCATTGGGATCTAGTATAATATTATGCACTACCACGGCAGGGTCAAGTCCCGACATGTCTTTGTAAGACCATGCGAACACTTTTATATACTTGTGTAGGAAGTTCGTGAAGGTGATGCGCTCCTCGGGTGAGAGGCTAGTGGCTAATTTGAGGATGTGTGGATTTTCTGGATCATCATCGATGTCGACATCGATAGTGTCCTCGATGAGCATGCAAGATCCATCATACAACTATTTAGGGATAGGAATGAGATTGAAGTCATCAATGGCCTCACTGAACTCATACTCATCATCTATGTAAATTCTCGTGTGATGGACCTGAGGGGTTTGGGATGACGTGGATGAGGAAGGGGTATTTGCTACTCGCAAGATGTGAGGAGAGAGAAGAAAGTCTCCAGGTGTTGGTATGTGTGAGATGTGTGCTAGATCGATAAATTTTGGGTTTGGGGTATCATCTCGAATCCGCTGGTGGCTGTAATGGAGGGGAGAGTGTAAGTCTACCTCAACCATGTTAATCGATGTTGTAGGTGAAGTAGGTGGGGTAGAGTCTAGTGAGGGAGGTTGGATAGGTTGTGTGCATCCTAAGAGACTCAAGGGAGGTCGCAGGACAACTGGTGGTGAATGAGGATGAGAGGCTGCTCTCTGTAGCTATCTATGTATAGGTAGGAATACAGGCAAGCATATCAGTGGTGGGTCAGGTGGGACTGGATCCGGCTCTATCGATGGTGGATCAGGTGGGAGTGTGTCTAGCTCTATTGGTGGTGTAGCCAGGGATAAGGTAGCAAAGTGTTCTACCAATCTCTGAACATCACAGAACAAGGAGGTATTGGGCATAGGAGATTCTTGGAAGAAATCATAGGGGATGGTGATGGTTGATGTGGGTGAAGGCATGTCTTCTAGCATGTCCATATCAATGTACTCTTCCAAGGTGTGTGTTGGACATGGAGGAGGATGTAAAGAGAGATCTTGGATCTCATATTCTAATGTATATATGGTAGTTGGGTGATAACCTAGGCCGGTTTTGTCGATAGGTGATCGGACACGAGGGTTAATGGGTGTACGTAGCCCTTGCTCATAATGGCCTAACCCAAACCCATGCCAATGAAAGCGTTGTAGGTAGTGCAAGGAAAATTGAGGGTTGGCTAGGTGTGTAATTGCATCACCAGAGCTAGATTGTGGTGGTGGAGAAGTTGGTGAGGGGATCAAAGAGTCTACTCCCACATACACAAAGTTGGTGTGGTTTTTAAGACTTCCTAACTGTATGACGGTTCTGATAGTCAACATCGAGGTTGAGGGATGGCCAAAATCTTGGGTAGATTGGATAGGGGTGTCACATACATGGGCATCACGTATGTTATAGTCTCCTAGGCCATTGTTTGTCATGAATATGGATATGCATGGTGTGGCATGCTCTAGCGACTAGGGTGGCGTATCCGAGTCATATGAGGAAGGAGAAAGTTGGGATTCCCTAATGGTGGCAGCTAAAGGGTGTGGAGATTCATTCTAAGTTGGGTGTTGGTTGTTCGGGTTCATGATGTTTGGTTGTTGTGGCTTGAACAGGTTGTTTTTTCTACGTAGGGAATGACATCGGTGTAGGTGCAGGGATGCATGGAGACGTGAATGTCTTAGGTTTTGGTCAAAAGGGAAGAGGAGGTGTTTGTGGTGTAGGAAGGATAGGGGCTTCCATATGCAAGGGTGGAGGAGGTAATGTAGTCGGTTGTGTGATGGGTGGCAATGGTGGTTGCGATACCATGGGTGGAAATTAAAATGGTAGAGGTTGGGAGGATTGTGGAGGCCACAAGAGTAGTGGTGAGGAAGGCATGGTATCAATTTTAGGTCCCCTGAAAGATGATGCTAATGGTGCAGATATCGAGGCTTGTGTTGTTGATGAACATTGGGATGTTGGGGTGGAAATTGGGAAGGATACCGATGCTCCTATTGACTAGTGAGAGGATACAAGGAATAGTTGGGAGGATGAGAATGAAGGTGCAAGGGGAAGGTCTATGACATTACAAAACTTAAAGGGGTCTCCATCGGTTGGGACACAGTGAACAAGTCTGTTGTGGATGTACTTGAGGCAATGGTGCAATGTGGATGGGACACACTGCATGTCTCTAATCCAAGGGTGACCGAGGAGAATATTGTATTGCATTTCTCCTTGGATGATGTGAAATAGGATGGGGATTGTACGGATGCCTACGTGAATGGGCAGAACTATGGATCCTATGGTAGGTCTCATGGAACCATCAAAAGCACGTAGGTCTAGGGAAGGTGTGGAAAAATGGGCTGGAGGGAGGTGTAGGTGATGCAGGGCTGCTATGGATATGATGTTGATGGATGAGCCCATGTCAATGAGTACCCACTTGTAGGTAATATCATTGATATTAGCTTGTATGTGAAGGGGAGGATCAGCTCCTTCACCAATGAGTTTCGTTATCTCATGGTCATGGAAACTAATTGAAGGTTGAAGGCATCATGGGATGTTCCCTATGAAATTGACAAAAGCATTTGTGTCATGTGTCTCTAAGTCAATGGAACGTAGGATGTCATTCAATGCCTCGCGATGGGGTTGAGACTATTGTAGGAGATCAAATATGGATAGCCGCACGGGGGCATTGCGTAGCTGATGGGTTAGACTACCATGGATGGTAATCATATTTTGAGGTGGTGGTGGTATGGTATTAGGCATTTGGGGTGTTTACGGGGACATAAACTGGACAGGGGGAGAAATAATAGGTGTTATCTAGCGTGATGGGTATTGTTGGTTTCTCGTAGTAAGGTTGATCATACCTACTACTCCATGTGATGGAGGATCATGCTGGACATTATTGACTTGGTGAGGTGGTGCTGGAGGATTATTTGGAGGTCTAGGGGGATTGGGTCCTCTGTGATCCGATAGAGGGTTTTGGAAAATCCCTAGGTTTTGGTTCTACGGGGCTAGAGGGTTTGCTACCTGAATAGTGCCCCTATTGATTAGGTCTTGAACTTGCCCTCGAAAGGAGTGACACGAATCGATATTATGGCCATGCTACCTATGAAAGGGATAGAAGAGCTGCTCATTATAGTCATGAGGCTTAGGTGAATTTGGATCCAATGGGTGGATCTTGGGTAGAATGAGATGGTTGCCCTCATACAATCTATGGAATAGGGTTGGTAATGGTTCAGATAAGGGTGTAAAGTTACGCGGTGGACCCTATGGGTGCATGCCATGGTATTGCTGTGGTCAAGGTGGGGCAGGAGCATTAGCTTGGAGTGCTTGTGGTTGCGGTGTATAGGGTGGAGGAGTCGGTACTAGTGCTAGGGTAGCAGCTGCGACTTGGTTGGTTTGCGGTGGTCATGGGTAAGGTTGATTCGATGCGGGTCTATTGAAGTGGAAGTTGGAGTTATAGTTGGATTTGGCTCTCAACTTAATCTTCCCAGACTGGACCTTAATATCTTCGATCACTTTTTCTTGTGATATAGCATCTTCAAAAGTACGACTTTGGTGAAGTTGGAGGGATGTGGAAATGTGTTTGTGGCAACTATTGGAAAATAGTGTCACAAGCTCTAAGGTGGGGAGGCTATGGGTGAGGTCATGGATAATCACTCTCCATATAGAAATAAACTCAGTAATGGGTTCATCGTCCGCCTGTCATAAGGCGTAGACATCAAAAAATGTGGTATTTTTCTTGATGTTGATGGAAAAGTGCTCTAAGAAGGAATTGGCCAACTGCTCAAAGGTATATAGGCTATGGCATGGTAGCATGTTGTACCAATCCAATGCTAGCCCAATGAGGGATAGGGAGAAGGTATGCAACATAAGGGGGTTACTACTATGAAGATGGTAGCAAGACGAGTGGTAGTTGCTCACATGTTCTCTGGGATCTTCCTTACCTCTATACTTGTCGAATTTTGGTATTTCAAAGTGATAGGGATAAGGAGGAATAGGAATTGATGGGTGAACCGACTCATTGCACAGTTCATCATAGCAAGGCTTTTGTGTCCCGTAGCTAGAGGTGCATAGGTTCAACATTTTGACTTCATCTCCCAAGAGTTGAAGTTTGGGTGTCATAGGAGTCGAGGGTTGGGCTATGGTAGGTTGACCCTGTGGATGTGGTGGATATTAGTATTGTTGTTCTTCAAAATACTATGGGGAATACTATTGTGCCAGATCATGATAAGGTGGGTACTAGGTGACATGTGTTGTTGTGTCTATGGGCACACTAGGTTGTGGGGTAGGTGTCTATTGAGGATAATAGTATTGTGACTGGGCAACATGCGGTTGTGGCAGGGGTACTTGTTGGTTTGGAGCTTGCTGTATTGGTTGAGCCATGGGTGGTGATGACCAAACTGGAGGAGGCATAAAGAAGCTAGGTGTAGTTGGTGGTAGTGTAGGTGTTGGTGCTATTGGTGCTAGGGGTGGTCGATACGAGGTATCAAAAGATGGGATCTATCTCTGCCCTGGAGGGTAGGAAGTAGGGAAGCTAAACTATGTGGAATAATTTGGTTGAGTGGGTGGATAAGCTATTGGTTTTGATCCATAGGTAGGATGGATATGGGTAGTGGGAGCCTAAAAAGGAATAGGTGGTGGTATCCTAAAGGTCATCGTAGGCAAAGGTGGCTCCAAGGGTTGGGTGTCATACACTCCGGATACCTGGGAGATAGGCGGGAAAGCTATTGAAAAGGTGGGATAAGCTACCGAGGTAGGAGCTTGGGTTGAGGGGAAAGTGTAGGTGTACACTCCCACCTGGGTTTGCGCCTCTTGCTCCTGAAGAGGCTATTGGGAGGTACCCTCAGATATGGTGAAGAATGGCTCTTGGGAAGAGGGTGGTTGGTACTCTTGTGAGGAGTATGAGTGTGAGGTTTGAGGAAATGCTTGCAGTTCCTATTGGGTAGGGATATGTTGTGCAGTTTGGAAGGATGGATTCTGGCTTCCTATAGTGGAGGAGGATGGGTCAAACACCATTCCTATGGTAGGGATGAATGATGTGACCTCGAGACGGGTACGGTTTAGGAGTGAGGAATCATTCTCAAATAGGGATTGAGATAGATTTTGGAAGAAGGGATGTGCAAAGGTGGGTGAAGTAGGCATGACCTCCTCATCTATGGTGAAGGATGGAGGAGATTTTCTTGGTGCTATGTAGATCACATGGTCATAGAATGTGGTCGACGGATTAGGTGAGGATGGGGCTGAAAGGAGCGGGTAATCTTCTATGAGTGAAGTAGCGAGGATTTCACTCAAAGTTGACATCTCCTCGTGAGGCATCATGTGTGTGAATTGTACATCAGATTCTATGCATGAATCAGATGTGTCTATGATCCTCTCCTTCATGATCAAAGGAGTAAGAGTGGATTGACTAGAGAAAGGGGGAGGCCATTCCTCCATAAAGCGTGATTGCTCACGCGCTCTACTACGGGTGACCACATGCATAGTAGCATGTGTAAAAGGGGTTTTTAAGAATAAACCCTATGTGATGTAGACTCAACTATGTCTAATGTGAGTGTGAAGTAAGTGGCATGTTGTGTGTAGCAAAATAATATATAGTGCAGTGTGTTGAGACCGGTCTGTGATCATGCAAACAATGGTAGACCGGAATCAATTCTAAATGCTAAGAAAATAAAAGTGTTATGTTCATTTTGTGTGTTGTAATGTTGATACTCCCTATGTAGAATCATGGGTAATGGTGTGAATACTCTAGAAAATTGGGAATTTCATCAATATCAAACCTCCTACAACACCCAAAGATGCACAGGATAGAATGGTACCACAACGTGCGAATGGTGACATGTATGGAAGGTGCAGTAAAATGATATCCTAAAGGGGTGGAACTCACTATGCTGAAGCGAGTTCACAATATCCTCTCACGAGAAGAGGTGGCACTATCTGAGACCTACTATCAACATACCCATGCTTTCGCTTCACCCTCAAGCAGGCTTAGTCAATAACGACAGTTACCAATTCCACAAATTATACAAGCCTTGTGGATGAAGGTGCTAATCTTGTCCCACTTCGCAGGTAACTATTGGTGATGAAATCTAGGGCCCAATCACAAAAATGGGGGATTTTTTGGTGATGAAATCTAGAAAACCACTCCTATGGGGTTGCTAGGTGTCTAGGGGGGTGAGCTGATGGAGAGTGCAACTCGATCCACACCAGTCTCGAGCGATGGATTGGGGATGAAGTCCAATATCACCACTTGTTTAAGGTACCACGTGAGTGTGTGTGGGTTTGTGTTTTTCTAACGGTGTTTGCAAGGTAAGAAACTAACTAATTACATTTTCAAAAGAAAACTAATCCTAATACCTTTTTGAAAGCAAATTATTAGATAGCTTACAGTCTTTGTAAAGAAATGGTCTAGCCTAAATGCCTTTGTGAAGCAAACTAATCTACTTTGTAAAACATAGAAACATGCAATCCAAATGTGTTTGGAATAGAGGGGATTATGAAACCCTAACTTGAACTTTCAGAATGTAAAATTCTTTCAGAAATGTAATAGGGGATTAGAAACCCTTGATTTTACTAGTCCAACAATGATTATTTGACTAGTTAGTGATATTTTTATTTCCAAAACTTGCAACATAGATAGAAAAGGTGAGCATACCTGCATTCTAATGCTAAGGGGGGTTTTCTTGGCCCTTGAAAAGATCACCCTAGCTGATTTGGGGGTTTTTGAGGCTTCTATGTTCAAATCGCGACCCGAGGGGTGAATTTGACCCAAATCGTGACTTGGGGGTGAATTAAGACTAGTTCGCGGGGTGGGGGGTGAATCAGGTTTAGAGGCTTCAAATCAGAAATATGATGGCCTAGGATGGTTCCTAGGGCTTTGGAGGTCTCTGTGGAAAATAGCTTTGGTACCTACAAGACACAAAAACAGAGGATAATGTCATATTTACCAAGAAAATAAATCTAGCACTATCCATTGTGGGGGTCCCACTAGGCGTGCTAGAATGAAATGACCAAAAGTTGAAATTTGATCTAATAACAAGTAATAACACAAGTCATTTAGAAATATATGCTTTATTCATGATAAATTTGATATAGGTTACAAATAGGGTGAATTCCCCTTTTTCCTTTCATGAATACACTATAGGCCTGATGCCTTCTTTTGATGTCCCTCAGTGTAGGTGGGCTTCTTTGTATGTGGGCCACTATTGGGTTACTATTGGTTTGATGTTGCTTTCCCTCTTTAGATTTGCTGCATAATATGTGATTAACCTGCAAAAGGGTGTCAGTACGATGGGGGGCTTGCCTTAGTTAGGCCCCATGTTTATAAAGATAAAATGACTATAAAATCATAACAAAACATGGAATAAACTATGCAAAAAGTAATAATATGATGAAAGGGATCTTACCACCCAAATATGGAGTGATTTGGGGCATGTAGACCCAATTCGCCACCCGAGGGGTGAACTGAGGTTGGATTCGTGGGGTAAGGGGCGATTTGAGCTGTGATGCCTCTTCTGTAAAATCCTTCCAGTGGGTCGACTCCTAGGAAGCTGGGATGCCTTTGTGTATCATTGAAATCTGACTGTGTGCATCGGGAAATGATTGTTCAATATTGACTTTTCATTTTAGCAGAGTAACTGTGCTTTGTTGAATTTGTGAATCAGACTTAATTAGGGGTTTGGGACCTATTATTTATAGGCAAAGGCAAGGTGTAGGGGGGTTAGATAGACTAAACCTAGGTTTGATTTTAACTAGGTTTAGGTTAAGAAATGCAATGTGGCAACATCACATTCCTTATGAGAAATATCTCATCCTCACACATGTGTGAGGATGGATTAGGGCTAATCCTGATTAGGAGGTGCTTAAGCCAATTTAAGACATGATTAAAGAAATATCTCAACAAACCCTAATTTCACACATGTGGGAGGATGTAATTAGTGCTAATCAAGATTAAGGGTTCTTTTAATAAAATTTACCCTAAAAAGGTGATTTAAGTGAAGTCAACATTAAATTAGAATTTGGTAATTGACTTATTAATTATTTTGGCCAACTAATACCCCATGGGGGCCTCAATTACGTGTGAATAGACCATCGAATGATATTTCAATGCGCTAGATGTGATTTGGAAGGCTTATGAGGGTTTAGGACCTGAAATCCGATGGAGTGATACATGAAAGTCTACATATTACTATGGTGAATTATGACAATCTACGTATTACTACGCATGACTACGCCTGACTACACATGACTATGCATGACTATGATAGCCTACAATAGCCTAGGGATGTTTGGAATCACCTATGGATATGCAAAAGTAGCAATGTGCGAATTTTGGGTGTCTACAAAATGTTTTCTCTTCTTCCATTTCAACACACCAATGGATCTTCAAAATGTATCCGTTGATATTCTATAAGCATACATATTCGTAACACCCCTCTCTTGTCCTTATTCAAATGATTTTATATCATTCCATTATATCAAAATGGTATATTATACTATTCTTTCATAGTGCATTTATAACCTTGTGACATGCCTTGCCACTTCACAAATATTTCATCAATAATATATTAAGTCCTAATTAGGGAATGTTACCACGATCTAACCAAACTTTCATGGAGAATAAAAATGAAACGGATGGTAGATTTCTGGTCACCACTATATTTGAAGTAGGACTATTTATTATTATTGGTAGGTAGCAATGTGCGCTGCCCCGACAACGACTTGATTGGATCCATGTTATGGTCAAACAACTTTGACAACCATGCCATCCATTTCAATCATGTTGGAGCAGACCTGGTACATGTCGCCCTACTATTTCTGAAAACCTTCACATATACCTCAAATGCCATCGTCGATGCTTATGTATCTCACATCCATATCTTTCCTCCACTATCATTTTTGGTGCGGCTGGACCACCCACCTAATTACCATCATCTGCTACTAAGAATCTGCAACTTCGATGCTATCATCGTTAAAGGCGCATGGTCGTTTATTGGACTATCCCTCTCATCCAATAAGTGCCACGCGGGCCCTGTCATTTTGTTTTATCCATCAAACCTGAGTAACGTCTCTACTGCAAATATGTACAAATATCCGTTGACTTCACATCCGATTCACCACCCCGAACATCCACGATGCTCTGTGTGAGGGAAACCTTCCAACGCCGCATCTTTACCAGGTGGAGGTGAGCATCTGCTACGTTACTGCTAGCTTCAGCTTCATCGAACACGTCGGTCGCATGTAACTTCCTCCTCTTTCATCATTGCATCATATTTTATATAAATTTTCCACATGGCTCCATACCTGAAACTACTATCTTCACCGTGCTTGGTAATGGTGATGATAAACTAACTTCTCCTCTATCGACATTTCTCACCTCTGCAGTAACCAACGCTATTTGCATTTCGTCCACATATGCATCGACATCTCTCCTTCACACTACGGCTTGACACCGTTGATGCTGTGCACTACAAAATTTACCCCATTGTCTAGACTTTTCAATCTACACTACGGGTAGTCCTGTCACAAATCTGGATTTGTTCTCCCCAAGATGTCAGACTCAAAAGACGTCTACCAATGTTATCAACATCCATTCCAACTCATCGCCGATGGTCAAAAATTATTCTGGGCATTGTCCACGATCTTGCCGCTAACACCCTGCGTGGTTTTTTTTTAAATGAAATTCAATTCGATGTCACCTTCGGTTCATCAGCACTCATTAGGCCACATTGTTTGGCACCCACATCGGTAATCCATGCTTTTTTTGACGTTGTTTTCATCTTTTTTTGTTCGATTTCGTGATACTTCGCTCGCACCACAATAGCTCCCGACTTCACTCCATTCTCATCGTGAAATTCGGGTATGCTTCGCCAATATATACCCACCGACCAGTCATCAATTTCCATCGATTGTCATGTATCCACCGTTTACCCCTTTGGATTGGACTTCAGCAATGACTCTCAACAATGACTCTCAACAGTGGCAATGAGTGCGTCCTTGGTTACATCAAGACACGTTGGACTGTTCACTACAGAGATTGCCACCCGTTCATCACTTCTTTCCTCCCCGTCATGTCCACTATCTACCGTTTGACTTTGTTAATCTTGGTATCAAGAACCAAATTTGTCATATCGAAGCCTTTTCATGCTTGAGATTCCTCCATTCTTCTAATTTTCCAGACAATTCGTTGTCCATGGGAGCCCTTTACCGAGTCTAAGTCATTCGCCATGTCATTGCTATAATACCTACCACGGACCACCGCGTTATTGGCACGTCGTTGAAACTCGATCAGGTTATGTTGGATCCTGTAGAACTCCAAGTAGGCGTCTTCTACTTTCAATCTATATGCTCACACCCTTATCGGTGATGTAAACTACACGTCTAGTCTCCCGGTTTTCCACACCGCAGCTAGCATTCTGTCCTCGTTGTAGTGCACGTTTTCACCATCGAAGATGTCATCACCGTGGCCTCCAAAACTACATTGCCAATCTGCATGTTGAGTCACTGCATACACATCAGCCCGGGGTTCGTTTGTCCACGCGGTCATCCCAGCTCATCCTGCTGTCGGTCACTCCGCTCTACGAAGGCATACCCCGGTTCATCCCCGTTGTTGGTCGCTCCAAATCGATCATCCTAGACACATGACGACCACCTATATGGTCTATTTCATCGTTCGCGCTTCAAATAACCTGCCGATAAGAGAAACAAAACCCATTAAAATCAAACTTGACAATTACTTTCTATTAAAATCAAAACTAACAAAATAAAAATAAAAATAAAAATAAAAATAAAAATAATAATAATAATTATTTTTATTTTTATTTTATTTATATATATACACATATTATATATCGAGTATATAATATATACAAATATATGAAAGCACATATATATAATATTGCAATGTAAAGAAGACATATATGAGATGATTTATTTATCTTTCTTTACACCTTTCATTTTTATTTTATTATTTATATTTATTATCTATATATAAAAAAATATATGTATATAGATTTTATTTTTATTTTATTTTGTTTCATACATACAAATGAAAGAAAACACAAAAATCTAACGATAAAAATCATCGACAACAAATTGACGATAAAAATCGTCGACAACAAATTGATGATAAAAATCATCGACAACAAATTGACGATAAAAATCATCGACAACAAATTGACGATAAAAATCATTGACAACAAATTGACGATAAAAATCGTCGACAACAAATTGACGATAAAAAAAAACATCGACAACAAATTGACAATAAAAATCATTAAAAAATTGCTGACAATAAATTAACAAATAAAACCACAACATAGAAACAAAGAAAACCTATTAGACACTCAAAATGAACCAAAAACATCCAAACACAAAAATTGAAAGGTGGGTCCCCAATTTTGGGGCGAGTTGTGCGACAGTCACAACAAATGGCGACTTTGTTGGGAAATGCCCCTGAGCATTTTGGGTGAAGAACCCAATTTGAAATGAGAACACCAAAAGAGTAGCGAAATAATAATTATTTAGCGATGTCCTAAGAAGGCAGGGGTAAACAACTTTGAATAAAAACAATTAATCCATTTGCCTTTTCTCAATGTGTGAGAAAGTGATTCATTATTGCATCTCTGAAAACCCTCTAGATTCCATCATCCCTTTTTGCATTAGGCTATGAAGTATAGCTCATAAAAAAAAAAATTATAGACAGAACCCCACTTCTAGTCATGCGTCTATAGCCCTATTAGGGTTTATCTAACTCACCCTTGTGTTCGCTTAATGCTTTGGAAAGCATTTCTTTTACTTGAGTTGTGTCTAGACAGAGCCCTACTGTCGGTTAGGTATCCATAGCCTCGGTAGAGTTTATCTAGATCTTGTGACTAATTTTATCAAGCTTTTCAATGCTCATTTTCCTCTTTTTTTTTAAAAGAAAAACTTTGCAAAGCTTCAAGCATCACTAGGGTTAGGAAGCCTACAAGTGGAGCATGTTGGATTTTCGCCTAGGGTTGCAAATCAAGATAACTACATCCTTTATAATTTCTAGAAATACCCTTTAATGTATGTGAGTTACATGTGGAGATCTAGCGAAATATTTCATTGTTCTACTCTCCACAATCTTAGTCCCAAAATCTAAGAATTATCACCAAATAACTCATCCCCATTTTCTTAGGTTCACCTATTTTCAAATTAGATTCTCCAACCTACTAAAAAAAGAAACACAAAAACGGGTTAGAGACCAAAAGTTAGCGACCATGAAACATCACCTAAAAACAAGGGAATAACCCAAAACACAAAACTCACAAATATTACTTAAGGACAAAAAAAAAAAACACAACCGAACAAAATCAAGGACAAAGCACAAAAATAGAAAGCAAAAACCAAAACTATATACAAATGTACAATATGGTACAAGATGATGCAAAGTTTGAGCTATCACCTTCCTGGATCCCAAACATAATTAGCGCATTTAAAAAGACATATAACATGATACACACGCCAAGCTTTGCAAAAATCCAATAAAAATAAGATTAGGCCAAACAATACAACAATATTCATCTTGCCTCTCTCACCCCACCAATTTGATTTAGTTTTTGTTAAAAATCCCATAGGTGAGATTCAACTCATTAAATTGATTAGACAATAAGCGATACTCAATTTTATCTTGTCTATTCCTTACAATGCAAATTTCAAAATTCGATTCATGTTTTAAAATTAGGTTTTCCTTTTCAAATATGAGATATTGTAAACAAGATCCTATTTTTAAAAACTTTAAATCCAAATAATTTTTCATATTTGTAGGCCAATCAAATTTATGCAATCACTTACAAGCATCTAGGATATTTATTAAATGAGAATCATCATAAGTTTTTATCCTAGATTCGATTATTAATTGTTGATGAACTTGATTCAACAATTTAATCACATCAACTTCATTCAACAAAGCAATATCATTAGTGGTGTGAGGAGTAATTAAGTCAAATTATTTTTCAACCACAAATGGTATTTCATCATTGATAACACTTGAATCCAACAAATAATCAGGTAAACTATTACCTGAAGTTCGAATGGTAGAACACAAAGGGTGATATTTTACCTTTTGCATATTTTCATTTGACAAACCTTTGTGAGCATTTGTAATTCATGACTTTCATCATCATCAGACACTTGTTCAAAAATACCAAATTTAGGCACCCAATCAAACATATGCCCATATTTTTCAAAATAAGAACCTAGCTTCTCAAGATAAGTGTCATATAACACCTTTCCATGATCAATGGCTTGAGCTCTTTCAAAATCCACATTTTCATTAGGATCATCAATAATATCAAACCCAAACCACTCATGTTTTGGAATTTTCTTATTTTTGAGATGGCTTAGGCATTGTAGAGCCAACAAGTTGATCAAGATTTTTAATTTCTTGTCCCTCAAAGGGGGCCAAAGCAAGTGGTCCTCCATCTTTATCCATGGTAATAAAATCATTGTCACTTTCCAATACTAGATGAGATTCGAACCCTTCTTCCAAAACTTCTTCAAATTGTACAGGATTTGTGATATCCTCATGTGAGGAAGCAATTGTATTATCCTGCATATTTATTGACACAAAAAGTTCATTAGAAGGTTTGGAGTGAGCATATTCTTCCCATTTCTTGTTAACCAAACATACTATTTCTTCCTCAAAATCTTCAAGGAATTCTTCTTCAAATTTTTCCTTGTTATCATCTCGAGGATGTTGAAATATTTGATCATAAAACTTAGTCACCTCATCCAAATTTATGAAAGGTCCTGATTCATCACATATTTTAAAACTAGTCCACTCTAGGATCCCTCCATTGTCTGAAAGAATATCACTTTTAACATCTTTGATATTTATCTCATGAGGATGATTTGGAGCATCATCGAGATATGCATCTTGAGGCCTTTTTTCATGCAGTTGAGAGATATTTTCTTTAAGTTGTAGAACTAGCCTTTGTAATTTGTTCTACATATCAGGTAAAGTGAGTGCTTCATGAGAAAGAGTGGCAAATTTATCCCATTTATTCCACCAACAATGATCATCTTCCAAAATTGGGGTGTGATGCTCAACCATACCTTCACATTCTTCAATTTCATTAATGGATTGATATTCAAACTCACCTTCACCTTCCTTAGATGGTTCAATTATTTCCAAAAGTGGGTTACTATTTGTATTCAAGTTTACAAGATCACAATCCACATTTGTAACCCATGATTCAATTTTATCACAATTTGGAAGGTGTGGGTTTTCTTGGCCATCAGTTTCAACAATATCATCTAAAGTATCTTTCAAGAAAAAGTGGTGAAATTCTATTATATCTTCAAATTTATTTATTGAATCTCTTTCAAACTTACTTTCAACCAATTTTGATGGCTTAGGGGTTTCTATAATGGGATCATACCAATCCTCACTTGTAAACCACATATTTGAGTCACTCATGTCCAAATCATCACTACTTGACTCATGTTGGATTTCTTGATCTTTACAATCATCTTCTAAATACAAGTGATGAGATTCCACCATGTCTTCAGATTCATCTATTGACTCCTCAAATTCAGTCTCAACCACCTTTAGTGAGTCAAGGGTTTCTTCCATAGGATCAAATCTTGTATTTTGCTCCCAATGTTCCTTTATGGGTAAACATGAAACAATCTTCATATCTTGATGGGTTTGTTCATCCCAATCCTCTTTAATGGACCTTGTCTTTGAAACTCGCACATCCTCTTGGATGAAATATAAGGTGGTTGTAATATTTGGACATTCAACTTGGTCCCATTGATTGTTCACCATAGGGTTAAGCAATGATGGTCGATCCACCTCTTCTCTTTTGAAACACACCATTGTTCTAATGTTATTATGATCTCATAGACTCCATGCAAAGATGAGTCATCAATATTTTCCCTTAAAAATGTAGCAACTATGGGGTGTATGGCTCCCATGTATATTTCAATAGCTCTCTCTTTTGAAATGATGAAATGGGGTGCCACTTTGGTATACAACTTGTGGAACCTATCATTGAATTGACTCATGGACTCATTAGGCTCCTTACAGATAGAGACAAATTGATTTAACATCAAAACTGAGTCAACTTGTTTTCCAAAATGACTAGTAAATGTTGCTTCTAGTTGAGCCCAAGAAGTGATGCAACCTACAGGTAGGTATAAGTACCACTCATAAGCAACCTCATCCAATGTGTGCGAAAACAATCTACAAGGAACATCTCCCTTCCATATTTGCAAATGCCTTAAGATGTCCTTGTATCTTTGAATATGTTCCTCAACCGAGGTCACATCATGCTTAAATATGGGTAAATAATTTTCTACACCTTGAGGAATTTGATGAGTAGGTATATATAACTAACTATAATAGTCAACTATCCACAATGAAATTCCTACCCTGGTTGGAAAAACCAATGCCATTAATGAAACTCAAAGAATAACTTCAGAACCAATTTGTTAGTCAAATAAAGGTTTTTTACAAAGAAGCATGTAATGACTAACAAACTTTAAAAGTTTAACATATGAATCATCATATTAGCATCAACAAAAATATATGCATCCATTAAACCATAAAATTGAAGAACATTCTCAAATTTGCAAAAAGGGTTAGTATTAACACATCATCAAATAGAGAATGTTAGAATCAATAAAAGTAATCATATGGAAAAAAAACCTCATTAGTCAAGACCAATGTCTTTAAATAACTCTTTCAATTAAAATGAACAAGTTAGCATCTAAATAGCAATAAAGTAAATCAATTCAGGCCCTCTTAGCTCCCAAAGTGTTGAGTGCTAAAAGAGGCCAAAGATGCTAATCAAAAGGACTTGAAACATTTAGCAATTTAGAGCTCTCATATTTACACCAAAATTACATTATTCATTGCATGAATAAGTCAAAGCATTTAAAACAACAATGAACAACTTAGCATAAATAAAACAACACCAATTCATGCCCTCCTTCTAGCACCAAAATGTTGAGTGGTAATTTTACCCAATTGCAAAACCACACTCACCTTAGGATTTTGATCACAAAACCCTCTCTTGCAAAGAAGTTGGAAATCAAAACACCTTCTCCAAGGTTCCGCTATATAAGAATTGCACATGTGTATTAGTAATATCAATGAAGATATATCAAATGAATGCTAGTAACACCTTAGCGATTGTACGCAACTGTTAACAAGGGGCATGTGTTGGTTTATTTTACCATGCCATATTAATTATTGTTCATAAAACTTAAAGAAATATAAATGTGATTTGGCCATCATATGACCACGATGTGAAGCCCCAATTTCTTTTATCTTGAATGATTTTAGGTAGATTTTATCTTCCTTTATTAAGTAGATTTTAAACAAGTTTTATCTTGCATTAAATCCTACTTTAAACATGAAGTAGCAGATTAAAACCTATCTCTAAACATGAATTTCAAATGATAAAGAATTCTTTTTATATTGCTTTAAACCTCAAGATGAAATAATTTGGATGACCCACTTTGTAGCTATAGTAGCCTTTGATATAATAAATAAATTATCCCTCTTTGATGAAATTAATTTTCACAAAGAGAGCAATTTATTGCATGATCTTGAAATGTCATTATTAATTATCCCTCTTTAATGAAATCATAATTTTCATAAAGAAGAAATAATTTAATGCTTTAAAACATTAACCTTTGATGTAATGTATAAATTACCTCTCTTTAACGAAATCAAAATTTTCGTAAAGAGGGGTGCATTTATTGCTCCAAACATGATAGCTTATGGAATGCCATAAAAATTAACCCCCCTTTAATGAAATTAAAATTTTCATAAAGGGAAGTTCATTTATGCCTACAAATAAAAATGTAAAACTGAAAAACTTTGATTTACCTTTAAAATATAAAAAAAAACAAAATTCCGAAATTATAAAAATCTGCATAAAACAATAATTTTCAACAATTTTTATAAAATCGGCATGACTTCCGAACGAGTTCGAATTTATTTCTGATGAAATATTGTATCTAATTCTTCACACCCATGTATTTATTTTTTTCATTTTATTTTTTTTCGATTTTTATTTTAATCCTCGAAGTTTTAAAAAAATATGCAAAAAATGAAAAAATGGAAATAAAATGCAAAAAATCCAGAAAGTAAACTACTAGTAGTTTCATGCAACCCTATCATGCAAAACCCTCGAGATATGAGAGTTTCTGAATGTAACCCAACCTAACTGGAACTACATTTGTACAACCCAAAATAAGTTAGATGCAAGCTTCTAAGGAATAAAATGACTCCGTTTCCAGATATTCAGCAATGCAACCATAAAATGCATTAAAATTTGCCTATAAATCTAAAAACTGAGAAAAAAATGAATATTAAACATGAAAACATTCATAAACAAGTCTCCTCTTATTTTGCTCAAAAAGATGCACAAATCCTGAAAAAATTTGCATTAAAACCAACAATAAGTTTCTATTTTACATCTTATTTCCAACAACATCTGGCCTTCCCAAAAGAATCCAATCCCTTGGAAATGAATATTTAAACATCTGGCCTTCCCAAAAGAATCCAATCCCTTTTCTATGTTGGAAATGAATATTTAAAGTTTTCCAAAAGGAAAACCTTCATTCCCCTTTCCTTTTTGTCTGTTTCATATCCCTTCGTTACTTTCCAAACGTTTATGTTCTGTTTCATTTTCATGTTGTTATGTTTCGTTCACTTATTTTTTTTTTCAACACACAAAAGGAGCTTCAAAATGTGTCCGTTGATATTCTTTAAGCATGCATCTTCATAACGCCCCTCTCTCTTGTCCTTATTATAAAGAGGGTCAAATGATTTTATATCATTCTCTTATATCAAAATGGCATATTATACTATTCTTTCGTGGTGCATTTATAACCTTGATTTCACCAATAATATATTAAGTCCTAATTAGGGAATGTTACCACGATCTAACAAAACTTTCGTGGAGAATAAAAACGAAACGGCTGGTAGATTCCTGGTCACCACTATATTCGAAGTAGGACTATTTATTATTATTGGTACGTAGCAATGTGCGCTGCCCCGATAATGACTTGATTGGCTCCATGTTACGGTTGAACAACTTTGATAATTGTACTATACGTTTCAATCATGTTGAAATAGACTTGGTACCGTTTCTAAAGACCTTCACGTATTCCTCAAATGCCACCGTCGGTGCTTATGTCTTTCTCATCCATATCTTCCCTCCACTATCATTTTCGGTGTGGCTCTGCATAATGGGACCACCCACCTACTTGTCATCGTTCGCTGCTAAGAATCTGCAACTCCGATGCTATCATCATTAAAGGCACGTGGTCATTTATTGGACTGTCCCTCTTATACAATGAGTGCCGCGTGGGCCTCATCATTTCATTTTATCCATCAAACCTAAGTAACGTCTCTACTACAAATATATCCAAATCTCTATCGACTTTGCATCTGATTCACCACCCCAAAAATCCATAGTGCTCTGTGCAAGGGAAACCTTCCAATGCCGCATCTTTATAGGGTGGAGGTGAGTGTCTGCTACATCACCGCTAGCTTCGGCTTTGTCGAACACGTCGGCCATGCGTAACTTCCCCCTCTTTCATCACTGCATCACATTTTGTCTAAATTTTCCACATGGCTCGACACCTGAAACTACTATCTTCGCCATGCCCGGTAATGGTGATGATAAACTAACTTCTCCTCTGTCGACATTCCTCGCCTCTACAGTAACCGACAGCATCTACATTTCATCGCTGTGTACTATGTTCGTGTGGTCATCAATTGAACGTCTCGTCCACTGTTCTGACATCATATTTCTTGGTACCTTCACGTCTTCACCGTCCTCATTCACCTGTATCCATCCACATATGCACCGGTGTCTCTCCTTCACACTACGACTTGACACCATTGATGCTGTGCACTACAAAATTCCGTCCTCGTCTTAGTCCACATTGTCACCATTGAAGATGTCATCGTTGTGGCCTCCAAAACTATATTTCCAATCTGCATGTCGAGTCACTACGTACACATCAAGTCGGGGTTCGTTGGTCCACGTGGTCATCCCGGCTCATCCTGTCGTCGGTCGCTCCGCTCTACGAAGGCATACCTCGGTTCATCCCCACTGTTGGTCACTCCAAATCGGTCACCCTAGACACATGACAGCCACCTATGTGGTCTATTGCGTCGTTCGCACTTCGAATAACCTGCCGACAAGAGAAACAAAACCCATTAAAATCAAACTTGACAATTACTTTCTATTAAAATAAAAACTAACAAATTTTTATTTGTTATTATTATTACTTTTTAGTTTTATTTTATTTATATATATACACATACTATATATCGGTATATAATATATATAAATATATGAATGCACATATATATGGAACATTGCAATGTAAAGAAGACACATATTAGATGATTTATTTATCTTTCTTTACACCTTTCTTTTTATTTTATTATTTTTATTTTTATTTTTTTTGTTTTATTTATATATAAATAAATATATGTATATAGATTTTATTTTGATTTTATTTTGTTTCATACATATAAATAAAAGAAAACACAAAAATCTAACAATAAAAATCATCGACAACAAATTGACGATAAAAATTGTTAGCAACAAATTGATGATAAAAATCATCGACAACAAATTGACGATAAAAATCATCGACAACAAATTGACGATAAAAATCGATAACAAATTGATGATAAAAATCATCAATAACAAATTGACGATAAAAATCATCGTTAAGAAATTGACGATAAAAATCATCAGCAACAAATTGATGATAAAAAAAATGTCAGCAACAAATTGATGATAAAAATCGTCAAAAAATTGCTGACAACAAATTAACAAAAAAAAACTAGAACATAGAAACAAAGCAAAGCTATTAGACACTCAAAACGAACCAAAAACACCCAAACACAAAATTGAAATGTGGGTCCCCAATTTTGGGGCGAGTTGTGCGACAATCACAACACTACTCGACCAAGTTGATTTATTGCAAGAATCGCTAAAGTTTGCTAAAGGTAAGGAAAAGTTGACTCGGACGTTGACTACCTCAACTATCGAAAAGAACAAGCCACCATCATTCTATCTACCCCTCAGAATGGAGGGGTGGGTTGTGCATAATTGCATGATCGACTCTAGCACTGCTACTACTATGATGCCCAAGGCTTTTTACGAGATTATGGGCATGGAGTACACGAGGAGTAGTCCTAGAGTGCTCCAACTAGATGGAACTCTGGTCAAGATAGTAGGGGTGATCAAGGATATCCCAATCTTATTGCATAAGATGCTACAAATCACCATGATACAAGAAGTTGTGGTGGTGGATTTAGAGTCGTATTTTAGTATGTGCTTATCAAGGGAATTCATCGCCAAACTAGGAGGCTATTTGTCTCTGGATTATTCCCACCTAGAAATTCCCTTAAGAGGAAGGAGAATTAAATTTTTTAATGAGAAACCCTCTACCTTTCATATTGAAAGGATCCAGGATGTGGAGAAGCAAGTGGACTCAGTCAATTTTATTGAGTAAGTGGAAGGAGGAGTAAAGTTGATGGAAGAAGCCCTAGACGAGCTCCACATAGAAGACAAATTTTCCATGCATAATTTCAATGCCATGATCGAATCAAATATAGGGTGCTACTCGATCACCAAGCCCAAAAATGCTAAAGTACCGAGTGATGAAGACCCTATTGCCGATCAACTATGGAAGCTCTTATTTGGCGATGCTCTATGTAAGAATGACATCAGGTTAAGAGTTGTCCTTACCTCTCCTTCAAGAAAATAGAAAATCTACTCTTCGCATGGAGCTATACTAATAATGCTACTAAGTATGAAGCCCTGTGCTTGGGGTTAAGAAAAGTAGACAAACTTGGAATTAAGCAGTTGCAAATATTTGGAGATTCAGATTTAATCTGCAACCAAGTCACCAATAAGTGTGTTGCAAAGCAAAATTACCTGAAGGTATACCACAACAAGATATGTGATTTGATCAAATATTTCATAGCACTGAATATTTGAGTTATTTTGCGAGAGCAAAATAAGTACACTGACATCTTGGCATATATTGGAGCTAGATTCTCTCTCGCTAAAAGCATGATGTAGAAACCAAAGGTGGTGAGAGTAATATATAGGCCTTCGGTACCAAACAAGAATATCCACTGGCAGGTGTTCAACAATGATGAGCAAATTGTCAATTTTTTTATCAATGAAGCCAATACTATTGAAGGTAGGGCCCTCGATGAAGAAGAGTATGAGGGATTGATACAATTGAATAATAATCACATTCCAAAGGGCTTGATCATGCTTGAGAGTTTATTTGATCAAGATGACAGGTCACTCACTCATAAGATCAAAGTGGATGTGAGAGAATACAAGGAACTAGAGCTAGAACCCAAAAATATGATTAAGGTTGGAACCGATTGTACCCTAGAAGAGATCGAGCAAATCAAGATCCTATGCAAGGAATACCCAGATATTATTGCTTGGAGTTATCGAGACCTGAAAGGGTATGATAAGAGCGTCTTCCAACACACAATCGAGCTGCAGGAAGGGGTCAAACCTTTTAGACAGAAACAAAGGCCGATCAACCCAAATATTGAAGTGTTGATGAAGGCTAAGCTCCTAAAGATGCTAGAGGTAAAGATTATCTATCCTATCAAGCACTCTTCTTGGGTGGTAAACTTGGTCCCAGTGCGAAAAAAGAATGGAGACATCCACTTGTGCGTTGATTTTTGAAATCTCAATCAAGCATCTCTAAAGGACCACTATCCGCTGCCCCAAATCGATCAAATTCTCCATGTAGTGGCTGGAGCACAGAGGTTTTCTCTACTATATGGCTTCTCCGGATACAATCAAATCTGGGTGAAGGATGAGGATCAGTACAAAACTACTTTCACCACCAAGTGGGGCACTTTCGCCTACCAATGAATGCTGTTTGGCCTCTCGAATACCGGAGTGACTTTCCAAAGAGTGATGGACTTAGCCTTTGGTGAGTTACTGAATCACATCATTGTGATTTATTTAGATGACATGACTATTTTCTCCCACAAAAGGGAAGAACACGATCTACATTTGCGCCAGGTATTTGAGAAGTCTGAGAGTTTGGAGTTTCCATAAATCCAAAAAAGTCCATTTTTACGGTGAAAGAAGGTAAGCTCCTGGGTCATGTAATCTTAGAGAAGGGACTAGTTGTCGATCCTACTAGGGCTGAAGCCCTCCTCAAGCTACCTCTACCAGAAAACAAGAAAGGCCTCCAATCCTTTTTTGGGTAGATCAATTTTGTTAGGAAGTTCATCTCTGATTTTGCTCAAGTGGTAAATCCAATGACCGAACTCCTAAAGAAGGATGCTGAGTTTCAGTGGACCGAGGAAAGGAAGTGAGCATTCAGAGAAATCAAAGAGAGAATCACTCAAGCCCCTATTATGGTGAACCTCGACTACTCCAAAGACTTTATCCTTTATGTTGTCGATGAATCGGAGAGCTATGCAGTTGTCCTTACTTAGAAGAATGAGGATGGGGATGAACAACCGATAGCATTCCTGAGCCAAGTCATCCATCTGCACGAGGAGAAGTATAACTTCATTGAGAGACAAGTGCATGTAGTGATGCGGTCATTGAAGAAGTTTCACCATTTTATCTCCTAGAGCAAGACAATAGTGTACGTGGTACACCCTGACGTCAAAAACTTCATCATCCAAGGTGAGTTGGGTAATAAAAGAGCAGGATGGGTCTCCAAGATCCAAGAATTTGACATAGAGGTTAGGCCCACTAAACTGGTCAATGGCCAAGCATTGTACCAAGAACTTGCTAGGAGCACCGCATCCGAGGTAATAGCATGCCAATGGGATGATCTAGCATAAGAGAGTGATCTTGTGAATCGATCTATAGATGGTAAGGATTGGATAGAGGACCTTGTTGAATACTTCAATATCGAAAGGTGCCCTTCTCACCTCAATGCTTCACAGAGGAGAAGGTTCAGGCTTCAAGCCTGTAGGTATGTGTTGTTGTCGAGTGGTTTGTTTCATAAGAATATAGATGGAGTTCTCCTAAGATGTGTCAGGGGGACAGAGAAACAGAGGATTCTTGATGAGTTCCATTCTGGGATGTCAGGAGGACATTTCATAGGAAGGCCTATGGCCTTAAAGATCATAAAAGTAGGCTATTACTAGCCTACTATTTTTTTTAATGCCTTCGAGGTTAGCTAGAAGTGCGATAAGTTTCAAAGGTACATCGGTAAGGACCAGGAATGCTTCTTTGCCTTTGCACCCAATTTAGGTCGAAGCTCCATTTTAGTAGTGGGGCTTAGAATTCATTGGGGTGATAGATCCTAATTCCTCTGTGGGGCATAAGTATATCCTAACAACTACCGATTATTTTACCCGATGGACAGAAGTGGTGCCAACCAAGCAAGCTAACTAGGATGTAGTCATTGCCTTCTTGGAAGGATTGATAACCCGCTTTGGGATACCAGATGCAATCATAATTGACAATGGCACCCATTTCATTGATGCTAAAATTTGTGCATTCACAAGTAAGTATGGTATTTACTTAAATACTTCGTCTAACTATTACCCGTAGGGCAATGGTTTAGTGAAGTCTACAAATAAAAACTTACTGAAGATCCTGAAGAGAACCTTGGAAGGAAACAAGTGAAGCTAGAATCTACTCCTAGACCTAGCCTTATGGGCTGACCGCATCTCAATTAAGAAATTGATCAAGACATCCCCATATTCCCTGGTGTACGGGAAGGAAGTAGTTCTCCCCACGCACATTGAGTTACCCGTATTGTAGTCTCTCCGGTCCTTAGATGATGAAGATGAGGAGTTTGATCCCATGAGTGTTAGGTTGGCCCAATTGTTGCAATTGGAAGAAGAAAGAGAAAAGGCCTATGAAGCTTTCATGAAGCATGTCAAGACCACAAAAAATTGGTTCGACAAGAGAACTTTCGACCGAACCTTCCAGATTGGTGACTTGGTGTTGAAATGGAATGAGAGAAAATCTAAACCAGGAAATCACGACAAGTTTGATGCATTTTGGGAGGGTCCATTTTGAATTTTTGGGGTTAATCAGGTAAACTCTTTCATTCTCCAAGATTTAGAGGGTTTCACTCTTCCAATATCAATCAATGGCCTTCATCTGAAGGCATACTACCAGTAAGGGGTAGTAATAAAGATTCCTCAGTTGTGTACATAATTATTCTATTGTTTGTATGTATATATCTTTTCTTTCGGAGTATAAGTCTCTTCACTTCCCTTCGCGCTCTCAAAAGTGTAGTTTTGGCCAAACTCCTCGCTATGGTGAGGATTGTGTTGGCAGGGAAATGGTGCGAAAGAGCTTAAATAAAAGTTTTTTAGTTTAGGTTTGTTGTTTTCTAGCGCTCCAAGGAAAAGAGAAAATTTTAGGTGCCCAGAGCTAGCTAGCTAGAGTATTTTTGCTTTGCCTTTGAGTGAAGGAGTTCGTTTGCTATTTTAAAACATTTCCTAGCAAAGTAGTTCATGATGGATGAAAGCACCCTGTCATTTGGAAAAAGGGAGTTTCACTCTTTCATAGGGGTAAAACTATGTTTCGACACCGTAAGGAGTGAAAGCCATAAACTGAGGTTGAGCAAATCAAAAAGTCAAATTCAAAGGCAATTTTGGGGCTTTCTTGAGTGAAAGGCATTTTCGCTCCCCTTTATGGGTGAAATTCAAATCGTGGCCCTTTGATATGTTTCTGTGCAAGCGCCACGTGGCAAGGAATTAAAGAGAAGGTTTTCACCCCAAAAGCAAGATATTATGAGTTGTTCCCAATTAAACAAAAGCTTTAAATTCCGATGTTTTTTTTCTTGTTTCAGGATTTAAATGAGCGAAAGGGTTTCCCACTTGACGTCTTAAGTGAAAGCCATTTCAGCTCTTAAATAATAAAAACGTTTGCTAGAATGAAGGGAAATTTTGCTTTCTCCAATATCGCAAGCACATAGTTTGAAGTGAATCTTATCAAGCGCACGCCACGAGGATGACCATTGGAGCATGAAATACATCCTTAAAATTTAAAAAAGATAGTGCATCATTTCTCTCAAGAAATATTGCAACCCACGTAGTTGGCCATCATTGGGAGGTGCGCTCAACCACTGGTTAACGTGCATAAGATCTCCCACTTCACCCATGATCTCTCCATGCATTTACTCCACCCCAAAGTGTAATTAAGATGGTGGGTAAATTGCAGTGCTATAAGAGGGCCATCATTGTGCCTCAAATGAACCCAAAGAAATTATTGAAGGTGTTTTAGTAGCGCTGCTTGCCATTGCCAAAGTTTAGATAGAGAGTGTTGCTGATAAAACATAGTGCACTAGGCAGCAACGAGACACTGTCTTTTTCAAAGCGAGCTCCTGTACCAGACATATAGCTAGAATGGGTAATAAAAGCATCGAGCCCAAGAAGGAGAAGACCTCAAAGAAGGTAGAAGGCATGAAGAGGGAGAAAAAGAAAAAGAAACAAGTTCCACCGCCACCATCGAAAGACAAGTTAGGGAGAATCAATGATTGTGTGCTCACCAATAAAAGTGTTGACAAGCTATGTCATACTATTGATGTCATGATGACAAAGGTGTCTACCAAAAGTAGGTGGATGACTGCCTATTACTCTCACCTCTATTGGTACCTATGCACACCTGTGCATCACTACCCGAAGCTGGTGTACGACATCACCAAGTTTTATGACCCTCAAACTAGGATGGTCCAAAATGCCAAAGGGGACAAGTTGTTTGCCATATCTTCCAAAGATGTCCAGGAGGATTTTGCTTGTGGAGAAAATCTCCCTACCGACTACATAATAAAAAAAATAAATAGTATTGAGCATAATGAAATATACATCGACAATGCAAATGTGGTAGTTCATGGAGATGCAGTTGTTGGAGAAGTCAACGCCCAAGATATTGCCAGACCTACCCAAACCCTTGAAAATGTTTAAGCATCCTGACATATACTCCATGCTGGCATGGGTTATGGGACTCTCCATGAATGCAATGGTGTATAAGTGGCAAGTTTCCCTCATAGAGTGTATTTCACATGGTGAATTCTACTCTCCTGTCGCCATGAAGCTAGAGACAAAGCCTGTATTTTTTGACTGGGCAAAATGGGTGGCACGATAGATGCATATACAGTTGAGTGATGTATAGAGTGGAAAGGATATGTCATTCTAAATATGCTCCTTTCTTGCTTGGTACATGTTCTACCACATGCACAACCGCTTTGTTTTCATTGCCAAGAACCGCACTAATAAAGAGGGTAAGGCACTCCCAGTCTATCAATGGACTCAAAGTCTATCCAAAAGTGAGTCCTACTACAATTTCAATAGGATGTTCCTTGACCTATACCTAGAGCTCATCTATGGCATTTGTGAATGAGTGTCAAGGCAAATGAGAGACGAGGTAGTACAGAAGAAGTTGGGTGATGTTTTTCAGCTTACATAGGGCCTTGTCGTTAGAATTTTTGGGTTTATTGGAAAACCCTTCTTATTGCCGTACTACACCATGAAGTACTTATTTACCCTCAAAGTCACATGGAAAAGCGACTTCATTGATGATACATATGGGCACAAGAGAAGGAAGTCACACACTTGCGCTTCACCTTTCCACTTCGATGACATTAAGGTATCAATCACTAGGTAAAACACCTTTCTTGCAACAACATTGTATGATTTCGGCCTGATCAATCTCCCCCAAAATTGGAGGTATGACCCACTAGATATTTTTAGGTAGATGATCAGAGCAAAAATCTTCCACAGCTATCCACACCCAAATATTGAAGCACAATGCAACAATCCCTCAGGATGCGATCTGGAGTGGCACATGGAGAGGATGATGTCATTTCCCCCATGGCATGACTTCTACATGATAGAGGCCAAGTATGACCCTACTTAAAACCTAGCGTATGCACCTGATGAGGGAGTGTTTTAGGCGATGAAGGAGAAAGTGCCTGAATGGTCAGACAAAAAAATTGCTAATTGGTGGATCATGAGGGTCCACAATAAAAAGGAGGCATCCAAATCATTTCTTGTGTTGGACGAGAACTTCTCCATGATATATGATGCAAATTCTAACACTTACCAACCTATATTATTTGTTGATATCATGCCTTGAAGCACTCAAAGCCCTAGCAGAGTGGAAAATATGGTGGAAGAATAGGGGCAATCGACTGAACAAGATCCACTTGTCATGAAGAAGGACAAGCAATTACTCCTTGAAGAATAGGTCACCCCAAGGAAGAGGAGTATTGGTGCAACACTTTCGCTTCCCCATGTTGTAAAGAAGCCTCGAACTGGTGCAACCTGATCTCTCAGCACAAACCCTTCTACAACGTTGGTAACCATGGAAGCAAGCATCCCTGAAGTCCTTGTTCCAACATAGAAAGTGTAGTAAGAGGTGGAGTTGATTGACCTAGAAGCAGAAGCATCATATAGAGAAGAAGGAAGAACAATCCCAATCATGTAGCAGTTCACCATTTTAGCTCTAGCAATGATCGACCCCATAGGTGAATTATCTCTTTCTCCTTCCCTTACTTTTGTGCCTCTGGCAGCCATCTCTTCCAACCTCAAAACCCTTATTTCCACCCTACTTTCATTCGGCATCCCCATGCATGCCATACCTTTCCTTTCATCCCAAT
This sequence comes from Wollemia nobilis, assembly GCA_028583015.1. NCBI lineage: Eukaryota > Viridiplantae > Streptophyta > Pinopsida > Araucariales > Araucariaceae > Wollemia > Wollemia nobilis. The sequence continues at coordinate 24,533,058 of JAQPPZ010015824.1, read as the reverse complement.
AATTGCTCCCCTCATCATTCCCTCTTGCCTCTTAGATGTTTAGTTCCTTTGCATCTATCTCTAACACATTTGTATTTCCTACATCATCCACCCCTACCCCTCCTTAGGTTTCTATCAATCCAGTCATTGCATCTGTCATTGCCATCAATCCAAACCTATTTTTTCCCTCACTAACCTCCTCAGTTATAGTGGCATCCCTTGATATTCCAACCCTAGGTCCTAGTACCTCAGTCGTAGCTATCCAAACCTTGATGTCTCCCAAAGTTATCGTAGTCACTACCCCATATACTTTTTGATTTGTCTATTGAAGCTAACCCCTAGCATACCCTTTTCTCCTTCATGCCACTCTTTGAAGTGTAGGAGCCACTAGAAATGGAGCTAGAAGTCCTACAAGAGTGCCCAATTATTCTGAGCATGCACGAGCGTGTTAGAGTTCCTCAAGCTGGCTCAAGGGCTAAAAAGAAAAAATATGCAAGCTCCTACCAAGGTGGAAAAAAGGGTTGTGTTCGACCCGGAGAAGATGGAACTCCACAAAATGGAGAAGGTGCCCAAGATTCAAAATCCCCTGGAGGAGATGACACCAACGGATTATTCCTACCATCATATAGTTGAATACTTGAGAACAATCGATGCAACAGAGAAGATGGGGAATATCCAAGTTGAAATGGGCTCCATCTATTTTCATGGGGAGCACTACAAAGCTCACTTCTATGAGGCCGAGGTCAAAAATGTGGAGCTCAAGGAGACATTAGCACACATGAGGGCACAACTCGAGGAGGCTCAGTCTAAATATTAATAGTTGCAGTAGTGTGTGGTCAGCTTGGAGCAAGAGGTGGGTAATTACAAAAAATAAACTAAAAATCACCTTAAGACACACATAGAAGTGGAAAGCTAGGTGCAAGACCTGAATACCAGATCTAGGAACTGCAAGCTTGATTGGTAGAGAAGGCGGTGCAAGCAAAGGTCTTCACAAAAGACCATATTAAGGAGGTTTGTTGTCACTTCTTGGAAAACTTTTGAGCAAGGGCATAAAAGCAATAGCAATCCTCACATTCATTTGGGAGGCCAAGAAAATAGTTACTCATGGTGCACCTATCATGGAGGATGTCAAAAAGGACATTGATCGATGGATGGAACTAGCTATGAAGGTGCAAACCTTAGAAAAAATGGACCTCCAACTTACTCCTATGAGCCCACTTGCTCGGTCATGGGCAACTACAAAAGTGACACTATGGGATTACTTTGCAAAGGTGGAAAGATCCTGAGAGGCAAGAAGGCTATTAGAAGTGTTTGAGTAGGAAAGACACATATCTCTGATGTATTTTGAAGCTCTCATGCAACTCGGTTTCCCTAGCTTCACTAATGAGGAAGAAGCTATTTTGACAAAGGAATAACTAAAGCCAGTTTGGGATGCCTTTGAAGGTGATACTTCAGAGATTGACAGTTGGGGTGAGCCTATTACAAAAGCCTAGGTAATGCAGTTAATGACCAGGTTCACATGGATCGAATCCTATTTGGTGGACCTCAGCTAGAGGGCTAACTTCACTGACGTAGACCAGCTTGAGACTTTCGGATACCTGGTTAGAGAACTCCAAGATCGTGGCACGCTCCAAGAAGATGCTTGGGCCTTGGTCCAAGCAACCTATGATCACATCTATGAGCGTCTCCCATGATCAGAGTCTTCCCAGTAGCATGAAGATCAAGCACAAGAAGAAGGAGACCAAGGAGAAGAAGGGGACCATGAGCACAAAAGAGAAGAGGAAGAAGGAGAAAGGGAGAAGTTGGAGGAAGATTTTGCTACCAGCAGTGAGCATTCAAAAAAAGAGAGCAATGATGACTTTGAGCCCAAAAGATAAGGCCTAGGATCTTCACATTGAGGTGAGCTCAATCCCCTCGTGAGCCGCCAGAGATGTTGGCATCCCTACCACATTGTTTTCCTTTATGAAAAATTTAACTATGCAGTAATATTTTCTTCCCTGAAGCTCTTCTTTTTCAGAATGTGTTCCTTGTTTTCTATGTTTTGCTATCAAAGTTTGTTGGTTGCACTCAAGGAAGCATACAGTTATTTCTATTTTCTCATCATGTAGGATATTTCTTTGAGTTCTTATTATAGGTTCTAAGTAAATTTGTGGCTTTTGATAGGCAAGAGTTGTTTCACACCAACACTTCTGTTCAAAACTCATTTCGGCCTCGAAAACAGTAGCATAAACTAGTTAAGTTGGCCAGTGCAATTTTGGACAAAGAGTGAAGCACAAGCCCATTTTAGGCTAGGAAAAAATAAAAATACAGTGGGGCCCAAGTGCTTTCACCCCCACTTGAGAGCGTAAGCTCTTTTCGGGGCTTGTATGGGTGAAATGTGAGTGGGGTACGCACCAACGAAGCTACTCTATCCCACTCAACCTCTCATGCTTTAAGAAATAATATTTCCAGAAGGTCTTCCCAATAGTGAAATTGAGTTTTGAAGTCACGCCTTCACCCGTGTATATGTAGTTTATTAGAGAAGCATCCAAAATCCAATCCCCTAGGGTCTTAGAATCCAATTTTTTGTTGAGGCAATTCCAGTAAGTGAGGAGATGATGCTATGGGTGAATCATGTCATCGCATTGAAGCCATGTAGCTACTTCTCAGCGAGTCATTGGATTTAGACCATGACTCATTGCTTTTTTATGAGTGCCAAATTCTAATATTTGTTGCCACCATGATGTTTTGTGTTTGGGCATTTATATCTCATAGGTGGAATCCTTTATAAAAAATAGCAATTTCAATGTAAAAGGATGGACGTTTCTGCTAGAAAATTGATGTACATGAACTCTGCTATGAATACAAAGAACCCTTGGCTCTAATTCTGGATTTCTTTCTATGTGTATGTTTTCTATATTTTATTTCTATTAAATTTACTTCTTCTTTTGAGGGCTATAATTCTATGTCTGGATTTAGCTTTTGATTGAGGGTGAACGCTGGAATAATCTTGGAAATTACATGTATAAGAATATCTAGTTTTAATTTCTATTATGTTCTTTGTGTGAAGTGCTATTGGTTTAGAGTGCAACCAAGTAATCATGCTACCTATTCATCACCCCTGTTCATCTAGCTTGAAGCCATATTTTCCATCCCTTTCAGTCATTTCTAATTTATTTCATGTTTCCTTAATCTTAAATCCTCAAGTTAGAATAAGAAGGGAGCCAACCCTCTTTGGATATTGGAATAGAAGGCATTACTTCCTTTTAGAATTTCAATGTTAGTCGGCTCTAGGGTGCATGGATGAAACATTCCATATCTAAGGCAGATTATTGACCAACAAAACTCGAAATGGAAAATAAGGGAAGTGAAGAAAAATGATGAGGAAGAGAAGGAGCAAAGAGGAAAAAGTGAGGGGTAAAAACAAAATTATTTTTATCATGTGTGAGAAGAGAAAAGGAGCTCTAAAGATATGTCTCTTCTAGTTTAATGTGTAGCCATTACGAGGGGTGATGTCGGAGCACCAGGTGCAAGAGCTCAGGTAGGTATTGAATCCTTCCTGATAGGCTAGAAGTAGGGCTAAACTAGGGTAGAATTTTAATTTTTATTAAATTTTTAGATTTTTGGGAAGAAGTTAGTATGGACTATGATGCAATATCATAGGGATTTCTACAATATCACCATAGGAACTCACGATATTATTTTTTCTAGGTCCAAAAAAAATTGTGGTCCTTGGATAAAGGATACGATTTCACAATATCACGTCTATAAAAAATGGGGTGCGATATTGCAGAAGAAGAAATAAAAGAAGAAAGAATAAAAGAAGAAAAGGATGGAAATGAAGGGAGATAAAAGTTTATGTAAGGATGAGAGTTGATGAGGACAAAGATGATATGATGAGAGAGATTTGAGTGTTGTCTTAGGAGATTAAGATGTAAATATTTTATGATAATTTTAATTGTTTAAATGATTATTATTTTAATGATTGTTTAATTTTATGATGTGGATATTAATGATGAAAATTGATTTAAATGTTTTAGTTGGATATCCTAATGTCTCAAGAGAGGCGACTAGGGATGTTGGGGTCATTGATGGAGCAACTCATAGTGGTGAACAAGGACATGTTGTATGTAGTGGGACTACTTCACCTAGCATAGATACCAAGGGTAGAGTGTGATTGAGACATGATGACCACATTGATCGAGTGATGGTATCTTGACTTGTTCACATTTAGGCTATCGATGGGGGAGGGTATCATGCATACTTGTCTGAGGTAGGGAGGTCTACAAAACATACAAGGAGAGGGAGACACTTCAGAGGCTATATAATGACCCAATACATGAGGTGAGGATCAAAGGGATCTCTGTTGATGAGCATACTAGTGGTAGGGATGATCATATGCCATAAAAGTAGTGACACCTACCATGGTCCCTAGGAAGATTGGTCTTAGACATGCGATACCACCAAATACAATTTGCGTGGGGGCCATTGATTCTTGAATGCTTATATAGGGCATTGTATAATATTGTGTACAAGGAGAATCATGGCTTTGCATGTAGGAGCCTACTATAGGTTTGGTGCTAGGAGCACCTAACAATGAGGTGACCATAGGAACTATTAGGGGTCATTCAAAATGGTGAAATGCCAATGACCTACTAATGGGCCCATCAATTTGAACACACCCAACAGGATTTTTTTGGCTCCCTAGCATTGGCATGAAGGGTGGTGGATGGTATCAGGTCATAAAAAATGATCTAGAGGCTATGGCATCAACACCCAAGGTGGATATATTATGGGGTGAAGATGGCATGGGTTAAACAGATCTACTAGATCATTACTAACTAGAATGAGGTAGAGCTACATCATTTTGATAAGATGAAAGATTAGTTTATCCTAGTGTAGCAACAACCTCAAATGGAATACTTTTGGTACAAGCGGGTGATGAGGGACCCAAAAATACTAGGGGGATGATCGAAACCTATTAGTTTTATCAATGAGGATAGGGATGATCCTCCATTCATCGATATTGAGATGGAAGATATTGGAGTGGCCCTAGGGTATAGGCATTGGTATCGATTTATACTTCCTATGAGGATCTCTATAATAGTCCCTATTCAAAGGTGCGATGTTATGAGTGTTGGCATGCTATGGGTGTATCAACAAGCATATCACTAACTAGAGGAGAGGAGGAAAGGGGTAGGAAAACCTATGTAGACTCAAGTGGAGGTGAGGATTGTGAACCTCAACTATTAGGGTAGAATTTTTCATGATAGTCTCACTAGACAGAGAATAGGTATAGGGGTTTCTCCCATGGCAACAGAGGTGGGGCCTAGCAAGACAGTGAGCTAGGAGGACCTTATAGTAGAGAGGGATATCGTATGAACTAAGTTCACTTGACTACAGGTACAAGTGAGCAAGATGATTGTAGAGAGGGATTTCATCCAAGTGGATTGAGTGCATAGGCTAATAGAGCAATGAAGTACCATTGACCATATTATCATTGAGCAAGATTAAGTGGAGATCAAGCGATATTGGGCTACAATAGAGTAATATGTAGTGGGAGTAGAGGCTAATTTCCTATGAGAAGAGGTATCTAGGCTAGATTAGGAGAGGTAGAAAGCCAAAGTAGAGGGCATGGTAGCTATTACAGGTGCACAATAAGACCAATGATCACAGTCCTACAAGAAAAGCTAGCATGGATACAATATGAACTTTAGACAATAGGAGAGTGGGCCATGTACTACTAAGTATTACATCACCAAGATATACCTTAGGGGTAGAGACAACCATCACTACCATATCATAAATATTAAAGTTGTACCTACTCAAGAACACGAATAAGAACCATCTCACAATCTCTGTATGTACCACCATTGCAACCACCACAAATAGGAGCAGACAAGTCTAGCTCATAGGCTTAGGGGGTATGATGTGTCAATTTTGATTATGGTATGCTTCCTAGAAATGATAGAGAGGATGGATGAGAGTTTCAATTTTATATTGTGGCATATTGGCACATCAAAAATGATTTTCCCTTGACGAGACTTATGATATCAAGATTTGTTTATGATTTATGATTATGATGAGGAGTGTTAAAATGTGTTTATTTGTGGGTTTTAATTGATTTTAATTTTTGATGATTTAATTATGATGATTTAGACATGATTTAGGAATGATGAAGGAGAAGATAATGAAGAAAATAGGGAAGAAGAAGCTAAAAATTGCTCAAAGAAGTGTGAATTGGTCAAGAAGGAGATGAAGAGGTGTCTAGGCAATGTGATCAAAGTTAATTTAGGTCGCATGGGAATAGTGTGACCGAGACCAACGTATGTCTAAATGAAATAAGATAAGGGGTCAAGATATGACCCAATTAATAATATATCTATGCATGTATGTATGTATGTATGTATGTATGTATGTATGTATACATGTATGTATGTATGTATGTATGTATGTATGTATGCATGTATGTATGTATGTATGTTTGTATATATATGTATGCATGTATGTATGTATGTATGTATATATAGTGGTTGTGAAGGCCTATATATAGTAGCTATATACAATGGTTTGCAACCAGTTAAGGCCTATATGTGCAACTACCAGTTAAGATCTAAAATGAGAAAAGATGTGACTAAATGCATATATGTATACAATATAATAACTATGTACAATGGAAAACGACCAATTAAAGCCTAAAATAATCAATGAATAGTTAAGGCCTATATGAGCAACAACCAAATAAGGTTTAAAATGAGCAAAGAGGTGACTAGTTAAGGTCTAATGCATATATGTATACAATATTGTAACTATGTATAATGGAAAACGACTAGTTAAGGCCTCTATGAGAAGCAATCAATTAAGGTATAAAATGAGCAAAGATATGACCAATTAAGGTCTATAAACTTGTGCTATGCATAATAATATACAAAATATGTACAATATGTATACAAGATATGTACAAAATATATACAATGTGTTCATGATGAGCCACAAAGGCTAATGTGAATGATGAAAGTCATAGTAAAAAAGATATTCCAAGGGACATAACATGCAAAAGGATTTTTCACAATTGGAATGCATCAACCTCACTAGATAGATATCCATAGAGACACAAATCAATAATGGGAGGTAATGGGTTCCAACCTATGGGAACACATGATAGATAGAAGTGATAATGCAAAGGGTAAATGAGAGATGCTGGTAGGATAACCAACAACCTAACATTATGTGGTTATACATACATGCTAATAAGTTAGTATATCATACCCTCATTCTCTCATTAGCAAGAAGAATGAATGAAGAGGTGACGAAAATAAAGTTAGCATGCAAAGGAGGAAATAAGATATGAAGGCAAGATAGATTAGCAACCTAACATTATGCGAATTGAGGAAAAAATTTAAGAGGTAAGCATACATTTCTCCCATGATCTTGTTAATTCAAAAACATAAGAGAAATAAAGGGTGGAAGTTTCTCAGTTAACATCCTAATAGCCAAGAGACACTCACAGAATAACTAGGGGTTGCATGAACATCATAAAATAATATTCATACAGTATCTAGCCTATCCTGCAGGTGCCCCTTGAAAACCAAAAGGTTGATGAGAATTGCAAGAGATACAAAAAAAAATTTGTTGACCCTCCATATATGCCATCATAGTGTGTCTTTGTTTTATTTATCATATAGCAAGTAAAAGTGCTCAATCAATAAAAGCCTAGTGAACTATGATAGTTTTTATGGAGGATGATAAAAATATGCATCAAAATAAGAACAAAAGATAGATAAAGAGGTTTGCATAAATATTTATGTGCAAGAAATATAAAAGAGAAATGATATCTACCTTTGAATAAGATAAGGAGGTGATTCCCAACATGCCCTTGAACAAGCAAAGTTTGAAACACACTTATGCATATTAAAAAAGCATAATAGGACATCTCCTTGGATTTATTGGGAGCTATTTAAGAGAAAGAAGAATATATACTATTGTAAATACCTTGACTTGATGAAATAAGAAATATGTATACTTACAAGGTCAAGTGATATACAAATAAAAAGAAAAAAAATGGAGATAATGATTGCTTGAAGAATAGGGTGATGAATCCTAGTATCCCCCTCCTATGACAAACATAAATGCAGGAATATGCATATACATAAGCTAAAGAATGATAAGCCATGATCCACCACCCAATGCAATGAGCAAATGGGTAAGAAGAAAAATAAAGAAAAAATATTTAAGGGAAGAGAGAGGAATTGAGATAAATTAGAATACATAATCAATAATGATGGGAGACGATGGACCTACTAGCCATAAAAAATCTAGTGATATAGGAATCTAACTAGGATCATCATTTGACATCATTGTAAAATCTAAAGTTCTTGGTATTGTGTAAATAGATAAGATGAAGATTTAAAAAAAATATGGAGGTAAGGTGGATAATTCACATCTAGCGACACCCTAGGAATACGAGACAAAATAATTGTTCTAGAGGTTTGGTTGAAGAAGAATATTTTATGTCATATTGTGAGGGAGCCAAGATATGTAAATAAAGAAAATATAACAAAGGAAGGAATAATTTAATAAGTGGAAAAATAATAGAGGAATGAAGCAAAGAAGAATAGTGAGGCTATGGTCATAAAGAATTATTGGAGGTAAGAGTTACCAATTTTAAAGAGATGAGAGTACATATAAAGAGAGGAAGGTATGTTTCATTCCTTCAATGTGTACTTTATGATCACAACACTACAATTATTATAGAATATTAAAATATGAATGGTTTAATTATAATAAGGAAGGGTATGCCAATTGAAAAATGGAAGGAATTATGCAAAATGTAATGTAGAAAAGCAATCCCACCAGCATAGTATTATATATATGTATGATGGGGTAACCATATAATATTTATGGGTAATAGAAAAAGCAAGTCAACTCCCCAGGGTTGGGGATTCGCTAAGCAACATTGACCTAGTGGAAGTCCAATGCATATGAGCTAACTTGACTAGTTGTCATGATTACCTCATTGTAAAATCTTTGAAAATCTATATGAGAAAGCAAAAAATATGAACATGAATTTTAAGTAGTCATACAATGTATGTAAAGCATATATACAAAGAGCATATATCAATAAATTAATGCTAGATATGTAAAACAATTGTGCATACATGACAAAAAACATGCAATATGATCAAGCAAGCTAATACAAGTTGACATAAGAGGGAATGTGGGGAATCTAGTAGGAGAAAAAGAATTGAAATAAGATGATTAAGAATTGGTTCTCTAAATATTATGGAAAATTAAAGAAGCTAAGGCATTGAGAAGAAAATGGTTGCGACTAGTGACTGCTAGTTGAAGATCTTATTGTCAAGACCTCAACCATTTCTCCAAATTCCAAAATATCCAAAGAAGACCATGATGCAAGTGAGAAATCACACAATCATGCATGGTATCTCTTAATATGTATAATATTCATGGGTTATTTAATATTATTTTCATATAGTAGTGCTAGATGATACACTCCCAAGATAAACTTAGCCATGATGACAAAGGAGCCTAACGAATTAGGCTCAAACTTACCTTTCAAATTGGTTCTAGCATTTTTATTATTTTGATTTTTTTAAGGACAAGACCCCCTACATTAAAAGAATGATCATATACCTTCTTAGTGTAGGAATTCTTGATCCTATTTTGATAAGCTCAGATGTGCTTTAAGGCATTAATACACTTTTCATCAAGAAAATATAATTGATTTAGATGGGCAAGGCGATATTCATCGCCAATTGAATCATCTTGCAACAAGACACACAAATAAGGGATCTCTATCTTGAAAGGAAAGATGACCTTAGTTCCATAGACTAGAATATATGGGATTTCCCCTATAGGTATACACACACTAGTACAATAAGCCCATAAAGTAGGGTAAAGTTGGATATTCCAATCATGACTGATCTTGCTAACTGACTTCTTAAGGATGTTGATTAAATTTTAATTAGAGGCTTCTACTTGGTGGTTTCCTTGAGAATAATGAGTAAACCATTTATGTTGAATTTTATATTTAGCGTATATTTTACTAACATATTTATTTTTAAAAGGTGTTCCATTATTAAAAATTATAATAGATGGTATCCCATATATACAAAGTATTTGATTAAGGATGAACTTAGAAACTTGAACTCTAGTGACCATGGATAGCAACATGTCTTCTACCCATTTGGAAAAATATTATGTGGTCATGATGAGAAGTTTATGGGCATCAAAATATATAGGGTTAATTTTTACAATGATATCAAGACCCCATATTGAGAAGGGCCAAGGGGAAGAAATGGCTTGAAAATTTTGTGAAGGTGCATGAATAAGGTTATTATAATGTTGACACTTACCATAATGCCAAACATAGTCACATGCATCCTTTTCCATGGAAGGCCAATAATAACCCATTTGGAGGATCTTTTTGGCAATTGCATTTCCACTAAAATGAACTACACATGACCCTTCATGAGCTTCATGAAGAGCTTGCTTGGCTTCATCGGGAGCAAGACATCACAAGAGGATGTCATAAAAGATTTATGATAAGATACCATCAATGATAAAAAATTTACATTCTCTTTTATGCAATACTTTGTTTATTGTATTCTAAGCCTTTAGTATTGTGCCATATTTTAAGAAGGCAAATATATCCTTGTAAAAATTCTTAGATGAATAAGAATCTTTGATGTCTATGACATCTAAAGGTAACTGACTAGAGTTATGGTTTGTAGGTTCTTGAATTCAGCAGATGATCATGGTAGCATGATCATCCTTTAAACTCTAAAGGAATAAGGGATGTGACTACAACCATCACATTCAAATGGTGATTGGATAACCTAGGAATGGACTCTATGGTTATCTTACCAAAGGCTAACATAATTTTTTCAACAATGTCTTTATATGGCTTCAAATTTTCATCTTTAGTATGATATGTACCATTAACTTGATTTAATTCAAGTTAAGAACTACCAAAGAAATATAGGGTTTTGACATTTAAGGCTAGAGCAACACAAAGACCTAAAATGAAGGCTTCATATTATATAATATTATTAGTGTAAGAGAAGTAGAAATTAAAGGAAATAGGGATCAACTTCTTCTAAGAGGTTACTAGGATGATTCCTACTCCTACGCCCTTTAAGAAATAAGCTCCATAAAAATATAGGATCCAAGAATCTTGATGTTTTTCTTTGATGTTGAACGTACACTCATCAGGAAACTCTATCACTAGGGGATGAGTTGATTCTAAAGGAGTTGTGACTATCTAATAAAAAATTACCTGATATTTAAGTTTGAGGTGTAGACCAATTGGTTCATCCAAATCCCATAAGGGAGGTAAAGGTCCAAGGTTCAAATCTTTGGCCTTGCCGGACTGAATGCTTGTCCCTTTATTTGTGCTTTCAGTGATGTAAAAGGTTTAAAATTATTGTCGCATGGTGGTTATAGGGGTGGATTGCATGAAGATCTATGTGGTGGCTTTCGGGGTAGAAAACATAAAATACTATGGTGGCCATAAAATCTGGACAACCTACCTGGATTCATGGCGACTACCGATTCCACCATGTTTAAAAAAAAACAATTACTTGATATTTTATGTATTTTTGACTAATGAAGGTTAAATCAAACTCACTAATAGTGATGACCCACCCTAAAAGGTGGGATTTTAACATTAAGTAGCAAATATGATCAACCTTAAAAACTGCTAATGTCTTATGGCTAAGCATATGATGTCGTAATTTTTGAGATACAAACACTACAGTGAAGCAAAATGTTTCTAAGGGAGTATAATGGGTTTCATATATAATAAGGGTTTTATTGATATAATAAATTTATCTTTCCTTATTTTGATCATCATGTTGAGCTAACATAACCCCTAAGGCTTGGGATGTAGTAGTAATGTAGAGAAATAAATGTTTGGCTAGATTAGGTGCTATGAGAATGGGAGGGGATGTGAGATACTTCTTTTGTTCATCACAAGCTCGTTGAAACTCATCATCCCACTTATATTATACATTATTACAAAGGATATTAAATAAGGGTTAATATTTATCAGCTAGTAGGGAGATAAAATACCTAATGTATTGAAGCTTACCTTGTAAACTATGCAATTCAATTAGATTACATAGGGGAGGCATATCTGTAATAGCCAATAGCTTGGTTAGATCAACTTCAATACCTATTATAGACATAATAAAACCTAATATCTTGGTATATGTGACTCCAAAGACACACTTAGAGGGCTTAATGTAAACTATGTATCCCCTTAATTATTCAAAGACATGCCTTAGATCTTGTGCTTGAGTGTCATGATTAATGGAGTGACCGAAAATATCATGCATTAAGTCATGAAATATGTATGTCATAGACCTTTGATAGATGTCACCTATGTTCATTAACCAAAAAGGCATAACTTGATAACAAAAGGTGCTCCAAGGAGTGATGAAAGTAGTTTTATCTTGGTCTTTAGGGGAAATATTAATCTGGTTATATCTTGAAAAACTATCCATTAGGTATAACGTTCCACATATGAATATAAAATGTATAATCATATCAATATTAGGTAAGGAAAATCATATTTAGGGTATGCCATGTTAATGTCTTAAAATTCAGTGCATATTTTAATTGTGCCTTATTTCTTGGTAATAGGTATGATGTTAGATATCCAATTAGGATAGTCGATAGCTTTGATGAAGTTGACATCAAAAAGTTTTTGGAGTTCTTCTTTGACCAACAAGGCAATTTTAGGGTGCATTTTTCTTAATTTTTGCTTAACAAGTTTAGCATTTGGTCGAACCACTAGGAGGTGCATAGCTAGAGAGAGATCTAGTCCAAGCATATCAATGTATTACTAGTAAAAGATATATTGAAAGTCTTTAAAAACATTAGTTAATTATTATTTTTCTTTAATGGTGAGAGTTTGTCCCAAATTAAGAATTTTAGTATTTCTTGTAGTCCCAATGTTAATGTCTATAGTTTATTAAATGAGGATATGTGATTCATCCTTGTAATGAAGTGGGGTGAGAAGAATTCCTAATTGATCAAGGTCTTTGGGGGATAAAGATACTTGCTCTTATTTATTTTTAATAGATTCAACATGAGACACACATGGGAAAACCCATCAAAGAAAAAGTTATTTTGAAGGATATCTTCATGATGCATATCACAAAAGACATCCCCTTTGACATATTCACCTTGGGTTGCAATTAATTCAATATGAACAATTACAATTAGATTGATGTTACAAAATATGATTGATGATGGGGAGGGAGGTTCTTCGTATTGATCACTCTAATCCAATCCATTTTTATTAATGAATTTTTCATAAGTTATTTGGTCATCATCTAAATATGTGGGTAAAGGTTGATTTTTATTAGGGATATAACCAACACCACATATTCCAAGCCAAATATAAACTTCTAATGGTTCTTTAATTCCTTGTTCTTGAGGCCTCAACCCTTTTCTTTGGTATTCTATATTAGTTAAAATTTGCTTAGGTAGAGAATAATCCTTAGATAAGTAACATGTTTCAATTTTTTTTTCAATGTGGGATGGATTGCTACCACTAATATTTTATTTGTGAGAGGTCCCCACATAAGTAAATGTGCACATGCTGACATGCACTACTTCACCATTCTTATGAGGTAATTCTAAAGTCCTTGGTGAAGGTGGTAGCATAACAACATCTATAAATAGATATTAATTAGTTTGAATGTTTATATTAGTGGCATGGATCATTTGAGGTTCATCATTAATAGTTAGGATTTTAATATTTTTGTTACTTGTGAAGAAGAAGAAGTAGAAGAAGGAAGTTTGTTTAAAGACATGGATGGATAAAATATTGTCTTGGCTTGGTCAACCTCAACCATAGTGCAATATTGGAAAGGTTGAAGATCGTCAAGAATATAAATAAATTTATTTTGATACTCATATTGAAGAAATTGATGAAGTGTTGATGGGATGACCCTCATAGCATGAATACAAGGATGTCCAAGAAGAATATTAAAGAAATTTGGACAATAAATGACATAGAAGAGAGTCTTAAGAATTCTTGGTCTAAATTTGAGGGGTATGAACCCAAAAGATTCTTGGCCTCCATTATCAAATTACCTTATGATTATATTAGATTTTTCAAGATCTTCTCCCATTCCAAATATTTGAATACATTGGAAGCTACATATATTTAGGGAGGACCCATTGTCTACCAAAATTATTTTGAGAAATTTATCTTCGATGTAATGGTTGTACCTCTCCTACGGAGTTATTTGGAATTAATGATCCTATAGAGGCCATCACATTTGCAAATCTATTAGTCAAATGAGGTAAACTATCGATCTCATACCAATCAAATTTTATGGGCAATTTCATTGCTACTTCATGATAGAGTTTTAAGATTGGTTCTTTGCATTGGTACGATCCATTTACTTGATGAATGATAAGTTGGGAATCACCAAATATTCTAATATACTTTATACCCATAGCTATGGCTTCTTGAAGTCCTAATATTAGGGCTTCAAACTCTATATTATTATTTTTGCATGGGAATTAAAGTTTGAATGATAATGGAATAGGTACCCCTTGAGGCTTGGGGTGTATGAAACACGATTCCTGCACCTTGTCCTTTTTTACACTTAGAACCATTAAAGAAGAGTGTGATATCCACATCCTCTTTAGGAATGACATCTTCCTCCTGTTCAGTGATGGTAAATACTGAGTCATCTAGGAGCTCAATAATCAAGGGTTGATCACTAGGAAGTGGAGCTTTCGCCAGATGATCGACTATCACCTGATCTTTAATGGATTTTGATGAATGAACTCAAGATCAAATTCTATTAGTAGCATTATCCATTTTGTGATACAAATATTATTGTATGTATGAGACATCATGTAATGCATAGGGTTTTATTTAGCTATAAAATAAGTAGTGTGACTTAGCATATAATGTCTGAGTTTCTTAGTGGCAAAAAAACACTGCTAGGCACAATTTTTCCACATAAGTGTATTTGATTTCATAGCTTACTAGTGTTCAACTAATGTAATAGACTACTTTCTCTCAGTTGTTTTCATTTTTCTATGCAAGCATTGTCCCTAATGCAAAGTTCATTATTAAAACATAAATATGAAAGGGACCCTCGAGCAAGGTGGAGTTAAAATGGCTGGAGAAACCAAGTATTGCTTGATATCATAGAAATATTTTTTACATTCATTTTTGCATAAAAATGTTACCCCTTGTGTAACAAGTGATTGAAAAGCCTACATTTTTTAGAGAGTTGCATGATGAAACGACGGATTGATTAGATATTTTATTGTAAACTACACAAATATTTCAAGTTTGTTGGGGGAAGCATATCCATAATGGCCTTGAATTTTTTGGGTCCACTTCAATGCCTCTCTTGGAGATATTGAATCCTAGCAGTTTCTTTGAGATAACACCGAAGACACACTTCTTAGGGTTCAACCTTACATTATGCTCTAGGAGTCAATCAAAAACCTTTTCCAAGACACCAATATGCTCTTGTTGGGTTTTATATTTAGCCAATAGATCATCTACATGGTCTTCAATGATATTATGCATGTAATCATGGAAGGTGTATATCATGGCACATTGATAAGTAGCACCTACATTTTTAAGGCAAAATGACATCACCCTGTAATAGAAAGTCCCCAAGGTGTTGTGAATGTTATTTTGTGTTGGTCATTAGGATTAATTCAAATCTAGTTGTATCCTAAAAAATAATCCATTAAAGATAATATTTCATGGCTAGTGCAAGTGTCGACAATAGTATCAATTTTTGGTAGAGGAAAGTCATCCTTAGGATACACTTTGTTAATATCTCAAAATTTAGTGCAAATATGAATCACCCTATTAGAATTACAAATGGGTACCATATTTGATAGCCACTTAGGATAATCAATGGGTTGAATGAAACCCATGTCTAAAAAATTTGAAGTTCTTCTTTGACCATGAGGGCAATGGTAGGATGTAACTTTCTTAGTTTTTGTTTGACTGACTTAGCATCAGGATGCAAGGTTAAGTTGTGGATGACCAAGTTAGGGTTAAGACCAAGCATTTATTTATAGGACCATGCAAATATGCCCTTCTTTCTCTTGAGGAGATCTATGAATTGCTCTTGTTCATCAGTAGGATAAAATTTTTTCAAGTTTAAAAATTTGTGGATTATTTGCATATGTGCTAAGGTTCACATCTATAGTATCTTCAATGGACATGTGTGAATATTCCTCAAGTTGATGGGGCATTGGGATCAGATGAATATCATCAATGATGTTATCAAACTCCTTTGGCATAGTCTCTTCCATTTCTACTTGGAAAATGTTGGATCCAAGGGTGAAGGAAAAGGTGAAGGTGAAGGTGATGGAGGAATGTATGCAATAGAAGCTCTTAATAATTCCTTAGAAAGGATGAATTCAGAAAAGGCTAGGGGTGATGAAATCCATTCCATATCGATGAGGCTTATGTCAATAGGAATTGGTTTTTCCAAATCATATGGATTATAGAGTGGTGTGAATAAGTCAATAGACTTCATGATGACTTAGTGGAGGAATGGTGGTTAGCAATTTGAAGGGTGGTTTGTCTTACCTCTTGGAATTTATGAATGAACCTTGAAAACCTGGATAGCAACAAGCAACACGTATAAATGCAAATGGTAGGGATATGCAAATGCAAAAATTCAAAAAAAAAAAAATTGTTTTGTTTTTTATTTATTTTTTGTTATGTACATATGTTACATGATGTTGTTGTGAGGTGATCAATAAGGTGGAAGTGGTGGTTCACCGATAGGCTCAACTCGCTCCCTTGGGAGGAGCAAATAGAATATGGGTTGATGGATGGGGAACATTCTGAGATAATACTCATCTTGTTTAGTGAATGGTGTGATTGGGATCGATTCCTCTTTAGATTCATCTGAAGCTATCAACATGATATTGAATTATTCATATAATTCATCCTCAAAGTCATCATTGTGATATTTTTCCTCTTCATGATCTAGATTGAGTCATTGAAAGGCTCACTCAAAAGAGGAATTAATAGATTGTGGATTGTATCCTAGACCTAAATGGTCATGCGCTTCTCGATATTGAGGTTTAATGATCTCATGCATGCCCTATTCATATCATCCTAAGCCATATCCTTGCCAATTAACCCGATGAAAATATCATGATAGGAAATTAGGATTGGTCATGTGTTCGAGGTTGGTAGAGGATGGTTGCTTGGGTTCATCTAGGGGAAGTGGATCGAACGATGAATCGACCCCCCATATATAAAATTGATTATGTTAGGTGATGAAACCATATTGTACATTGCTCCTATGGATAAGGGTGGGTCACGTGGGTGACCATAATCCATGATAGTTTGGATGTTGAGTGGTGTGATTGTGACATCTTGAACCACATACTCACCAATTCTAGGACTAGTGAGGTGGATTGCAACTTGTGTGGGTGATGATGTGGATGGAGTGGATATGGAGATGTGGGACTCTAGGGTGACTTGTGGCTTAGATGATGGGAGTGATGTATGTTGGAATGGCATCTCACAATCTATTAAATCAACTTGTGAGATGTCAGTTGGTGGAGATGAAGATGGATTTGGTTGAGGAATTTGATGGATGACTAGTGATTTTGGTGTGAATGAAATGACGATGGGTGCTTGTGGAGTTGTTTGTATGGGTGATGATAGATGGGTGGTAATGGGTGAGGTAGATGATGTGGAAGATGTGGAGGGATGTCCCCCTTGTATGGATGTTGATGGTGATGATTGGGTCCAACCACATGTACATGTTACCGGTTGTGATGAAGGTTGAGGTGTGGAAGTGGAGGCTTGATGTGGATTAGTGATGGGGAGTTCCTCAATAATAGGAGATTTGGATGAAGTATTGTGATGTGAGGTGGATGGTGTGGTTTATGGGACTAAGGAAAAATGAGTGGATGGAAGTGTGGACTCATATGGGTTGGAGATGAAGTTGCAGTACTTGAATGGTTCAATGTCTATCGGTATACAATGAATTTGTCCCTCATGTACATATTTTAAACATTGGTGTAGTATTGAGGGAACACATTTCAGATCCCTTATCCAAGGGTATACAAGGAGTACATTGTAGGCCATGGAACCCTCCATGATATGGAACATAGTGTGCAACGTCTTCACCCCCACTTCTATGGGTAAGACCATAGTGCCAACTGTAGAATATAGAGCATCATTGAATGCTCGCAAGGTGAAGGTAGATTTGGTGATGTGTGAAGGTGGAAGATTAAGATGTTGGAGGGCTAAGGTGGTAATGATGTTGATGGATGAGTTGGTATCAATTAGTACTTATTTGAAGGGCTTCCTATCAACTTGAGCCATGATGTGTAATGTAGGATCTAGTGATTCTGATGATATTGATTTGATCTCAAAATCATAGAATACGATAGAGGGCTCCATACATGTTTGAATGCTCTCCATGAAATTATTAAAGGTATTAGAGTATTGAGATTGAAGTTCAATGGATTTTAATATTTCCATTAATGCCTCACGATGCAGAGGAGATTGTTGTATAAGCTCATAGATTGATAATTTTGTTGAAGCTATTTTGAGACTAGTTGTTAGCCGACTGCTTAGGGAGATGATAGGTCTTTGTGGATGGCTTGGGAGATGAATAGGTTGGGATGGATGACTTGTAAGGTGAATTGGTTGATATGGATTGGCAGAAAAATGGATGGGTGGAGATGAATTAGCAAGTTGTGAAGACACATTTGTTGGTGGTGCCACGGGAGGTTGAACTACTTGAGGTTGTTCATTTTGGTGATTTGTGCTTCGTTGACCCTGGGTTACTATGTGAATAGCACCCATAAAACCTTGGTATTGTTGCACATGGTTGAATTGGTTAGGGGGATTCATAGTATTTGATCCCCCTATTGTCTATTGTGTTTCCTCACGATGAGGAAGTGGTGTTTGGTAGATACCAAGATTTTGATTTTGTTGTGCTAAGGGGCTATCCAACTTAATGGCCCCTAGGTCTATCAAGTATTGCACAATGTATTTGAATGAATAGTAGTTATTAATGTCATGCCCCTTCTATCGATGGAAAGGATAAAATAAATGCTCCCTATAGCCCTTGTCGTGTTTGGTAGGATCATCTGGTTTGACTTCAGGTAAGGTAATAGTATTGGCATCATACAACCTATAGAATATGGAGGTATATGATTTAGATAAAGGTGTGTAAGTGTGAGTCTATTGAATAAATTATTGATGTTGATGGTTTTCCATAGTTGGTGTTATGTTGTGTAATTGTTGTGGGGGTGGAACCGCTTGATAGGAAATTTGTTATGGTTGTTGCGATGATGGTGGTGGTTGGTGATGACCTTGGGTTTGTTGAGTCATTTGTGGTTGACTCAAGACCACTTGATTGAATTGTCCTGATTTCGATTGGCCATTATAGTTTCCTTTAGATTGGCCCTTGTTTTACCATTCTTTCTTTTTGGGTTTAATCTCACCCTCTTGGATCTTGATTTCTTTGATAACTCGGGCTTGGGAAAGAGCTTCATCGAATGTTCTATATTGTTGTAATTACAACAATAAGGAGATAGGTTTTAAACAACTCCTTGAAAATATTCATGTTAATTCTTCCATTGGGAGGGAGAATGACAACTTGGTGATGACTGCCCTCCAATGGTTTCCAAAGTCATAGATCGACTCTTCTTCAAATTGTCTAAGGTTTTATAAGTCAATCAAAGTAGTTTTCTTGTGAACATTGAGGAAGAACATTTCTAAAAATTTATACACTAATTGTTCAAATTTACAAACACTATGATGTGGTAGATGGTTGTACCAATATAAGGCATCCCCCTAATATCCAAGGAAAATTTTGGAGCATTAAGGTATTGTTCTCTTGGATTCTAAAATATGAATGGATGAATGCACTAATATGCTCCCTAGGATCCTCAGTCCCTTTAAATTTGTCAAAATTTGGTAATGTAAAGTCTACCAGATAAGGTGATGATGGTACCAAAGAATGAATGGGTTGATTGATCAACTATCTCAATGTAGGTTTATGGTACATCATACCAGGTGTGTGCATAATTAAGCTATCAATCTATTGTTGCAAAGCTTGGATATTAGGGTCTTCCATGTGTGTGTGGAAGCCCTAGTTTGTTTGATGGGTGTATGGGGGTGGTGTGTGTTGGGTGATGAACTATTGGGATGAAATGTGGTTCTGATTGGCCAATGGATTGATGGGTATCTGATGATGTTGGATGTGTTGTTGGACTTGGTTATGGAATGACTAGTGTTGATGGAGTGGGGATGAAGTTTGGGGGATTTGAATGTGTTGGGTTGTGGAAGTGGTATTGTTGTGGTTAAATGGAGGTGTGGGTATAGTGACCTTAGAATATTGTGATACCCAAGATGGATCAGGGGTGAAAACGTTAATTTGGTTGAAAATGAGTGGAGGTTTAAAATATACCACCTATGATTGGTATTGTGGGCAATAAAAGATATCTTGGTGGCCCATGAGTAATTGATTGAGATGTTGCCATGATTGTTGTATGGCAATTTTGGATGTAGATTATGTGGTTGTGTTGGAAGCGGATGTAGGTATGGTGTGAGTGTTGGCAATGTTGGTTGAGGTCAATGGAGGGTAAGTTGCAAAAGGAATCACAATTAAATGAGGGGTGGTAGATGGGATGGTGGATGGAATCTATGAAGCAACATTAAATTGTACTTTGTAGAGTGGGTTGGAGTGGGTAGTGGTATAGGTAAGCGGAATGGAGGTGCTTTGGCTAAATGGTTGTGGAGGAATTTGGTGTGGGAGGATGGATGTGGCCTCAAAAAGAGGGTTGGTGAGGACTTGGTTAAAACTATTGGGGTGTGAGTGAGAAAGTTCCTACTGAGAAGAAGGAACATGTCTGGGTGGGATGTTAAGTGGTTCTAGAACTAGATTGGTGGGTCTTAAATAGGCTTTGAGTTTGTCAAATCTATGTAAGTAATACGATGGTCGGTTGGTGTGGATGGTTTAGTTTTTGGAATGATAGTGTGAATTTCCCTCTATAGTGTATCTACATCCAAAGTGGATGCCACATGAGAGGGTCCAGAAAACAAGTCAAGATGTCTTGTGTGTTCCACACAGGCTGGGCTAGCCATAGAAGTGGCTAGGAAAGGAGTGGAGCACTCCATAAATGGAAATGGTTTGCTGGTGAGTGGTTGAATCATAGCTCTGGCTTGATTTTGGGTCAATACCATAAGCTATAAGTAGGTTGGGGTAACGAATGTGTAGGATGCATGTGTGGAAAGTGAAATTGTAATGAAAAACACACAAGTCAAACAAACAGATGTGTCCTATGTCTTTGCAACAATTCATTTATTTATTTATTTTTGTTTTGTGTGTTTGATGTTAAGACTCCCTAAGACTAAAACAACTATGTAGGGTGAATGATGAAATGCAACTAAAAGGGTATGTTCAAACCCACCCTTCTGATGAAGAATGAATTATGAATGGCTTAAAAATGGCTTCCTAATAGTATGATTGGCTCAAGGTAAAACCTAAGGAATAAAAATTTACCCCCTGAGGGAGGCCGCACTATCTGAGTCCTACTACTTGCCTAATAGTTGGGGTAAGGCCCCACAAGATTTTACCTCACACTTGGGTATGATTGGACAAAAATAACAGCTACGTTCCACTGATTATTTCACCTTGTGGTAAAAGGGCACTACTAATCCTTCCTACCCTGGGTGTACCCAAGAGTAGGGGACCTTCGATGATGAAATCCAAAAAATCACTCGTATGGGCTACTACGATGGCTAGGGGGTGAGCCAGCGGATGGAGATGAAGCCCACCATCATTGGTCTCGATCAATGGTTGGTGATGAAATCCAACTCGTTGATGTTAAAAGTGGAATATGCAATGTGTGTGATTCCTTTTAAGTTTTTGTTCTCTATGGTGTTTTATTGAAAAATGTAAGGAAAAATTAGCCTAAAATGTAGCTAATATGATTTTTAGTTTGTTGCCTAAAGCATAAGCAAAAGATATACACAACACACAAGGCAAAAGGAAAAACACCATAAATAACAAAAAAACTTGAACCAAATGCAATGAGTGTATTTCAGATAAACCTTAAACTATTTCTAACATACAAATTCAGAAACAACATAAAATAAATTTGAAAGCCCTAATGCAACTAAAAATGGATTTATAAGTGTAAATTTTCCCCTATATGCAATCTATATGACAAATGAATTGCTACTCTAAAATGCACTTCCTTTTTTTTTTTATTTATTGTAAAGAAAAATACCTACGAATGCCTAGAATGCCTAACAATGCATGATGTATTGCTTTTTACATAGAAAAATAAACATTTCTTTTTCTTTTCTCTTTTAAAAAGCAAAAAATTTAAATGGGGTTCGAAAACAAACTTACCAAGAAGCCTACGTATTATTTCCCCAACTCATCAAAGATGCGGTACAAAATCTCCTAGATACTCTATCGAATCTCATAGATACTCTATAGAATCTCCCAGATACTCTATGGCATCTCCTAGACATTATGTGGCATCCCTTAGAAATGGTATGGAATCCCTCGGATGTGGTGTGGCATTTGCACAACCATAGATCAAATCCCACAACTCCCAAAAATCCTAGTTCTATGATTTTTTGTACAATCAAATTTTTGAAAACCTGCAATAAAAATAGAAAAACGTAGATCAAAAACTCAATATTGACAAGGCAAATCAAAATGTGAAACCCTTTGGGGGTCCCACCATGATCGCCATTTTTTAAAGTAAAATATCGAAACCAAGATAAAGATAACGAAACAAAGCAAATAACAATCATATGCACATCAAATGAATAACATTATATATTAATCAAATGAGGGAGCCTTGATCTCCACTTTATACATATATGTGCCCCAAATCAGGGGTTATAGAGCAATATTTACTTTGATACAATGATTTACAATGGGAGGGGTGAAACCCTTGATCACTTAATGGTGGTATCTTTGGATGTTCTTCTCTCCAAACAAGGGTAAGTGGGCTTGTGTATGCCTACAGGGCCACTCGATCTACAACATTATTCAATGAAAGTATCTCCTACACCTGCATACAAATCACAACACAAAAATTGGATCAATAGTATATGTGAGGGCTCCACTATGTGAGGTCCTCTTCAAAAAGTAGATCTACTAAACCCTAAGTGCAGTGTTGATGAAATGTAAACTAAATACAAGAAATGTAAGTTAGAAAGCAAATAACAACCTTTTCAATACTTGAATCCTTGATATATGCTTCTACTAGTTTGATGTGATATCACAGCGGATTCCCTAAAGCATCCAGGGGCTAGCTGGATGCCCTATGGTGTCTATTGAACACTCTATAGCATTCAAGATATTCTCTAGAGTGTTTGTGAGATGATCTGAAGCATCTATGGTCTATGGTAGATGCTTATTAGGATCAATATTTGGTTTATAGGTGCTATAAAGGATAGATGACAAATATGGCAGCGAGGAGGGTTTGTGCAAGTGCAAAGGGGAAGTGAGATGACAAAATATTAGGGCTCACGAGATGATGGATGATATGACCTCTCAGATTCTCTTTTTTACAAAAGTGAATATCATTTATGATTTCCCTTGATCATGTTAGGGTTTTGACAACACCAATGGATGATCGAGATTAAAACATGATGAAGGGTTGTGATTGTAATTTGATAAGTGACATGGATCATGTTAAATGAGTGGCTAGGATTAAGACATGATGGGAAACTGAGATTTATTCATACATATATTTATATAAATATAAAAATATAAATATATAAATTATTTATATTTATATATATAAATATACATATATATAAATAAATATACATATATATATAAATAAATTATGAATGGCTATGATTTGATAATGAGTGTATGACAAGTGGCTAGGATTTGGTATCTATAGAGAGCTAGCTCATTAAGGGAATAATGAGAAAGATAGCTTGCAAACAAAATACTTACACCTAGTGCTCCTGCATAGCCAATTATATGTAGGCAGTAGGGATAGGTGTACCTCTAATGGAATTTGGGTAGAAACCAAAATAATATAAGTTTACTAATATATCTAAGATTGATCCTTTTTGAAAGTATTAAAGAACAATCTTTGAAAAAAATCTTGCTAGCTGACTTGGAAAATGGGTTGTGACATATGGTATCAAAGCATTTGGTTCATAAGGGATACATGATTCTCTACATAAGCTTAGATAAAAGTGTGTAATAGGACACACACACCGTAAGGATTACACTTCCATGAATAGTGTATTTGATAAAATTTAACCTAATAAGTCAATTGTAAACTTAGTTAATAGTAGGAGAGGTAGTTTGATAAGTGATTTTGATCTAATACTCACTATCTCTCTTATGCATGGCTAGTGATAATGCCATCGAGGAAGAGGAAAGAAGGTGTCACCCCATCAATGAGATGAACATGATAAACTAATAATGAGGCTAGAACCCCAGATGTAGAAGTGGATAATCCTGATAACAAAACATATGACCTCTCTACAATAGTTGCTTTACTTCAAGAACAAATGGAAACATAAAGGCAACTGTTGGAGGCAATAGTGAATTGTGATACTCAACCTGGGGGCTCTAGGGTGGAACAAGTGAATGATCCCCTTTTAGAGGCACAACGGATCATAAATCGATTTGAGGTAGAATTGGGTAGGGATATGAAGCATCTAAAATCCTTCAAGTTCAATGGAGAGGAGGGTGGTGATATGGCCAAAGCTTGGCTAAAAGAGATTGATACTTTCTGCAACATGAATAATTATTTCACTAGGAATCAAACACCATATGCCACCCTACACTTATAGGGTGTTGGCTTGGATTGATGGGAAAAATTTAGTGGGGAACAAGGAATTGAGATTGCAGTTGACCTAAAATACGAGGAACTTGTAGTGGCCTTTAAAGGAAGATTTTTCACAAAACATTTCTACAACCAAAAATTTGAGGAATTTACCAATATTAAACAGGGAAATAAGTTGGTGGAGGCATATTACCAAATTTTTTTTAAGCTATTGAAATATGTGTCTGCATACAATGAGAATATGAAGATACATAAATTCATACTAGGAGCAGATCCCAAAGTAGGACATGAAGTGAACATGTGATAACTTAGTACTCTTCAGAAGGCCTATGACTTGGCCAAGAAAGTTGAAACTTACCTTAAGCCCTACTTCAACTATGAAGGATTACCAAAATAGGGCAGAGATGCGCTAAGGAAAAAAAATAGTGTATGATTCATGATATGGGAAGGAAAGCAGCTAAATAAATGCTCCAATAGCCATGACAAAATAAATGACAAAAAGCAAGGAAATTTTAGGAGGAAGTTCCAAGGAAAGAATTGTAATTCTAATAATCTCCACAATAGTAATAGTAAACCATCACCTCAGGGATAGACTGACCCCCCATTAGCAGTGAAAGTAGAAGAAGGGTAGAATAAGAAAACTCATCTAGGGCCTAATAATAGATGCTTTTATTATGGTGGACCACACTACACTAACAATTATCCACTCAGAGTAGGACCAAGATTGAAAGGAAAATAACTAGCTTATAGAGAACTTGCACACAAGGAACCTACTCACAATTTATTTTTGGGTTTAATATCACCCTCTTGGATCTTGATGCAATGATAGGAAATCAGAACTAGGAAGGATAAGCCACACCACTTCTTATAAGAGGTAATATTTTTGATAGAAATGTTAAAATTTAATTGATAGTGGAGCCACATATAGCTTTGGTTCCTCTAATTTTATTAAAGATATATTAGAAAGGCCAAGAATCTTGGCCCATGGGTGGAAGGTCGAGTATGATTTAGAACAAACCTACTCTATGAATCAGTGCTATCTTATGACCAAAATTACCTTACCTAGTAGTACGAGCATTGGTTGTTTGTATGTAGATCTACTACATGCTTTTGATATAGTCCTAGGATTGGATTGGTTATAAGCACATAGGGCTATGATCAACTTCAAGAAATATGGATTGAGTACAAAAAAGATGATAGAAAGACACATAGAGTGTATAACTTGCAAGGGGGCTTTTAAACCCAAATCCTCTTGGCAATGCAACTGAAGAAAGCCATGAAAATGGGAGGAACAATTTATGTAGTGAAACTGAATGAGATAGAAGAGGAAGATAAGGAAGAGGTGTTTGGAAAATACCCAATACTCCAAGAATATAAGGATGTATTTCCAAAATATTTACCTAGATTACCTCCAAAATGTGAATTTGACTTCATAATTAAACCTGGGATAGAGCCCAAATTAAGAATTTTAGTATTTATTGTAGTCCTAATGTTAATGTCTATAGTTTATTAAATGAGGATATGTGATTCATCCTTGTAATGAAGTGGGGTGAGAAGAATCTCTAATTGATCAAGGTCTTTGGGGGATAAATATACTTGCTCTTATTTATTTTTAATAGATTCAACATGAGACACACATGCGAAAACCCATCAAAGAACAAGTTATTTTGAAGGATATCTTCATGATGCATATCACAAAAGACATCCCTTTTGACATATTCACCTTGGGTTGCAATTAATTCAATATGAACAATTGCAATTAGATTGATGTTACAAAATATGATTGATGATGGGGAGGGAGGTTCTTCGTCTTGATCACTCTAATCCAATCCATTTTGATTAATGAATTTTTCATAAGTTATGACTTGGTCATCATATAAATATGTGGGTAAAGGTTGATTTTTATTAGGGATATAACCAACACCACATATTTTGAGCCAAATATAAACTTCTAATGGTTCTTTAATTCCTTGTTCTTGAGGCCTCAAACATTTTCTTTGGTATAGTCAACTTCATAGGGCTCCTTATAGAATGAACCCCATTAAGATGCAAGAGATGAAAGTGCAATTGTAAGGGTTACTAGATAAAGGTTTGATTAGACCAAATGTATCACCCTAGGGTGCACCTATTTTATTCGTAAAGAAAAAGGATGGTTCCTTGAGGTTATGCATAGATTATAGAATGCTTAACAAGGCAATGGTTAAAAATATATATCCTCTACCAAAAATTGAGGATCTATTTGATTAGCTAAGGGATACCACTATATTTATAAAGATTGATTTAAAATATGGATGCCATCAATTGAGGATCCGTACAGAGGATACCCATAAGACAAATTTTAAAACTCAATATGAAAAATATGAGTTCACTATATTGCCTTTTAGTCTAACAAATTCTCTAGTAGCATTCATGAATTTTATGAATATCATTTTTAGGAGACACTTAAGATAGATTCGTTCTTGTGTTCTTGGATGATATTTTGATTTATTTCCAAAATAAGGTAGAGCACGATAGACACCTTAGGATTGTACTGGAACTACTAAGGGAGAATCAAATATTTTGGAATCTATCCAAATGCAACTTCTATGAGTTGAAAGTGCAATATTTAGGACACATCATATCAGCTAAAGGGATAGCTATGAATCCTAAGAATATAGAGGTCACACTGAATTGGTTGACGCCTACAAGTGTGACCAAAGTGTAGAGTTTCATGGGTCTTATTGGATACTACAAGTGCTATGTAAAATATTACTCGAGGATATCGGTTGCAATAACAAACATTCAAAGGAAGGGAAAGGAGTTCAAATGGATAGAAAAATGTGAGGTAGATTTTAATATTCTTAAGAAAAAACTCACTACAACTCCCATATTGAAAATTCTATATCCTCAGGGTAGTTTTTTCTATGTATATATGCTTCATTGGAAGGTTTGGGAGGAGTGCTCTCACAAAATTAAGTAGTGGTGGCCTATGGATAAAGGAAAGTAAAAAAATATGAGGTCAAATATGCTACCCATGACTTGGAGTTGGTAGAAGTAGTATAAAACCTTAAGATATAGTGACATTACCTGGTAGGAGGACCCTTTGAGTTGAGAATAGACCACCAAAGTTTGAGATACATATTTACTCAACCTTTGCTAAATGCTAGGCAAAGAAGGTGGATGGATTTTCTCACCGAGTATGATTTTGACATTGAGTACATCAAAGGGAAAGAAAACAAGGTTGTCAATGCTCTTAGTAGGAGGAGACACATAACTATTTTGACTCGCATCCATGAAGATTTGATGGAACAAGTTAGGTGAATGCAACATCAGGATGAATATTGCAACCGAATCTGGGCAAATATGGAAAAGAAACTTGATGAAAGCAAGGATTTCAGCATCAGGGATGATTTCTTGTGTTTTAAGGAAAGGGTAGTTATTCTTGAGGCTGGCGACTTGAGGAAAATGATCAGTAATGAAGCACATAGATCTCCATATTTAACCTATCCAAGAGGAGAAAATATGAGAGAGAAAGTGAAAAAACCTTCTACTAGTCAGGGATGAAAGGATACATCACTTGTTTTTTACCCAATGTCTAGAATACTAGAAAGTTAAGGTTGAGTATAGACATCCTATAGGATTTTTGTATCCTAATGATGTACCTACATATAAATGGTAAAATATTTCAATGGATTTTATTGTAGGGTTGACAAAGACTAGGTTCCAACATGATGCAATCCTAGTTGTGGTTGACAGATTGACCAAGGTAGCACATTTTATACCCAAGAATACCAAGGATGATTTCATGGCTATGGATAAAAAATTTGCTAAGGAAATATTTTGGCTTCATGTTTTTTTGGAAGTGATTATTTTAGATAGAGACTCAAGATTCGCATCCAAGTTCTAGCAAGCTTTACATCACGCCATTAGTACTAGGATAAAAATCAGTCCTATATACCACCCATAAACTAACAGGTAAACTAAAAGGGTAAACTAGGTATTAGAGGACATTCTATGTATATATTGCATGTATCAAAAGACACGATGGAAATATTATCTACACTTTATAGACTTTACCTACAATAATAGACATCATTTGACCCTAGGCATGGCTCCATTCAAAGCTCTATATGGTAGAATGTGTAGACACTATTGTCATGGGATAATCTAGAGGATCATATTGTACTTGGACCATACATGGTCAAGGAGATGGAGAAATAGTTGAGAATGATTAGGGAAAGGTTTAAGGAAGCCATAAATCACTAGAAAAGTTATGTTAATCTTTAGAGATTGCCAAGAGAATTTGTTGTAGATGACAAAGTGTTTCTGAGGGTGCGGCCAATGAAAAGTGCTATTAAGTCCACAAAACTAGATCCTAATTTTATTGGGCCCTTCAAGATTTTAGAGAAGATTAGTCTTGTGGCATATTGACTTGCCTTACCACCTAGTATATCAAAGATTCATGATACCTTTCACATATCATTGCTTAGAAAATATACTTCTAATCATGATCATGTGTGGGAATTATCCAATTTTTAGATGGTGAATCTAGAGGCGATAGAGGTACATATAGTAAAGATCTTTGAGTTTCATTCTAAATCGATGAGGAAAGGAACTTTGGAGCAATGAAAGGTCTAATGGGACCACTACTTTGAGAGAAGTGCTACTTGGGAGAAAGTGGCAGATATGCAAAGACACTTTCCATTTCTATTTGAAGAATGATATGTAATTGATAATTTATGATTAGATTATGATGAAACACAAAGGACTATGTTAAGCCTAAGGGGGGTAGGATGTCATGACCCTCCCTTGGTAGACTATTCATTTGGATGGATTAACATTTTGCTATGTTGCTTTATGGATAGAATGAATGATATTTCATGACTAGTTAAGCAAGAATATTTTATGAAAAATGTAATATCTCTTATCAAAGAAATGATTAATGATTTTATGCTTACTTGTTACAGGAATATTCATTTTATAGAAAAGTAAGATGCCATTAACAAATTTGCATGCTTATAGGGAATAGGTTTATCTCAAGGAAAATAAATGATGTGATCATTTAATCTTTGAGAAGTTTGGAAAACATGGATGAGTGCATTTGTCCTAAAGTTGGCATATCAAGAATTGTTTAATATATATATGTGTGTGTGTGTGTGTGTGTATTAGAATTAGATGGAACTAGTTTTAGTATGGTAATATTAGCTTATATATATAGTTGTAATTGCTATGAAAGATTCATTGAAAGTAAAATTTTTGGAATCCTTTATTATTTTCAAAGATATAAGACAACTTGTCTTTGTTTAGTAGTAGATCTTAGCTTTACATTGTTAACCATTGTTAGGTTTGCTAGAAGTTGTTAATGTAAAAGGGCTTGCATTAATATTTTATTTAAGTTGTGTTTCATTCACCACGAGCAAAAAAATATAGCTTGGAAAGAAAACCTTTATGAGGGGCTTATTTATTCAGTTTTGTATTGGTAGATCTCAATATCATTCATTTATGAAGCTACCAACTAAGGTAGCAGACAATGGAAGTTGTTGAGCATTTCAAGGAGAAAATTATTGCTCAAACATATCCTGAAGGAAGTGGGAACATGCATCATGGGTAGTGGTAAGGTGTAACTAGGAAACAACGAGGACAATATGGGAGGATGGAAAATATAGGGATCATTCTAGAAAAAAATAATGCATAGTAGCAATGGGAGAATGAAGGAGATGAGCAAATTGGAGGATGAGACATCGAAAGACATTGTCGTTCTTCTTGCTATGATAACCAGGTAGACTATGTTGAATTTATCATTATATTAAGTTTAAAACTTTGAATGATATTATCAGTTTGAACTAGAGTGTTGGGTAGTGATATTTCATCGATAAACCAAAACTTTGCTATAAGTTTGGATGTAATGCTTTGGTTTTTGTAAGATGAGTTCAACACTGAATCCACTTGTTAGAGTTAGAGCATATTACATCATTTGGGTAATGTAAATGTACCACCTTTGGTACATAGTTAGAGTAGGAGATTACTTTAGGGGGAAGTTAGCTAGTTACTTCAAGCAATGTAATAAATGCACAAGTGTCAATGTGCAAGTTGTAATGTGCAAGGTGTCCCCTTGTACAACTAGGTAGAGTGTTGGCCAAGGAATCTATCTTCCTATATAAAGGGCCTCATAGAGACATATCAAAATATCAAGTGCATTGTAGTAGAGAGTAGTAGATAGTAGTAGAACTCCTGTATGGAGTACAATGTAGTTCTTTAGCTTATATTAATGGAGTGACCATTACCTCCATACTGCATTGTATTTTTGTCACTTTCTATTTATAGTATATTTTAGTCATATTGCAGAATCACTCTCTCATATTTATTGCATCTTATTAGGACCTATGTTAGATCTCTCCCACTACATATATCCTCAAAATATAATAGTGGTATCAGAGCCATGGTGAATCGAGATAGGATTAGGGAGAGTCACCATTGCTACTATGGGCCTACATCTTTGCAAATCGGATCTATCGTTGTGTGCCACTACATGCAAAAGTTGCCATTAGGAATCAATTGATAGAAAGAGCCATAATAGGTCAATAGGATTAGAGAGAGTCACAGGAAATATTGAAAGGACTAAAATAAATCTCAGTTACAAAAATTTTGAGATTACATCTGGCTAGAGTCTTTCCACAGAGTTGCAGGAAAACTCGTGAAGACTAGGACTCAACATTCATTCCACTAGTTTGATGGATCAACTAGTGAAGACTATTTAAGGATATGGATATTTTCATGCTAACCATTATCTAAAGTTCTTTGTTGTAGAAAAATAGACATTGCGGAAGAGACTCCAGGAGTAGAGTCTTGGTGAAGTTTGGAGATTGGAGATCTCCATTGCTAGATTGGAAAACTTCACATTGCAAAAAGGCCATAGAAGCCTTGATCTAGAAGAAAGGCCATAGAAGCCTTGATCCAGAAGAAGGCCATAGAAGCCTTGATCCAGAATTATAAATTCTTCCATTCCAGTTTCTAACTACTTGTTGCAGGAAAAGGAGATTCAGGAAAAAGGTTGGGAAGCTTCCTACAAGAGATTTAGGAAGAATATCTTCTTAGAATCATTCCAACACTTGCAACAACAAGGAGAAGATTGAATATTATAGAGACCTTACAAAAAAAGGTCCCATTACAAGAGCTACAAATCCTATAGATTGTAGAAGTAAAGAAAAGGCAACAATAGCCTTATAGAAAACTCAAGGAAGAAGAGACTCCAGAAGATGAGTCAAGGAAGAGATAGGAGATTGGTGATCTCCATTCAAGATCAATACCTACAGAGTGCAAAAGCAGAAAAGGCCACAGAAGCCTTAATTTTGAAGAAGACTTCAGAAAAGAATTCTTGATTCAGAAGGAGAATTCTTGATTTAGAAGAAGACTCCAGAGAAGAGTTCCAAAAGAAGACTCTAGAGAAGAGTCCATGAAATAGGAGATTGGTGATCTCCATTAAAGCCTACAAATTGTAGAAGAAAAGGACCAACAAAGTCCCATTCCAGAATCCAAAAGCAGCAGATTTTAGAGATCTAAGAAGAAGATCTCATCACCAACACTTCCAGAAGTAGAAGGTTGAAGAAAAGGTCTCAGCTAGAAGACCAGAGAAGCTACAAGATAGAAGACCTTGGAGAGGTCTCAAGGAGGAAAAAGAAGAAGGCTTGGAGAGCCTTGTTGCAGAGCTCGTAGAAGCATCATCAAAAGAGTTCCTAGGAGAACTCATTGGAGAAATCCACTACCAAGGAGAAGCTCCTGATAGTGAAGGACTTGGGACAATTATCGCCATCTGACAACAAGCCCAAGAGAAGAAGAATTTGGTAAAGAGTGCCAAATCTTGAAGAAGAATCCAGTGAAGACCTCAAGACATTCAAAATCTTGAGAAGAAGAAGAACCTGTTTGAAGATAGAATTCAACAAGGAGATTGAAGGAAGATTCAGACAGAAGAAGCCTACCAAATCCAAGAGATTTGGAGATTACCTCTTACAAAAAGAAGGCACAAATCAGAGATAAGAGTTCTCTGAATCTACAGTAGAAGATAGAAGATCACTAGAAGGATCAGGCCACCAAACCCTAGGCTCAAGATAGAAAGTTCAAGACCACAATTTGGTGAAGCAAGAAGCTGTTCAGGATAACCAACAAGAAGCTACGAATTCATCCATTACAAGGCAACAACTTGGTGAATCAAACACCAAGATCTACATCTACTTTAGAAGCCATTAAAGGTAAGCAACTTGGGTGCAATTAGTTGAACTTCAAATTAGGGTTCATTATCAAATTCCATTAAGCACCATATTTAGATTAGAGTTGCAAAGGAAAAGGGCTTATATTATAGTCTTCAAGAAAGTGCAAAAAGGAGAGTTCATTTTAAGATATATTTGCACATTAAATAGGAGTTGGATATTTTTTGAAAGAAATAAAATTATCACCTACCTATTATCTATCTAGAAAGCAAGAAGACTACATCCTACAATATTGATTGTAGTGAAAAATTGTAGAATATTCATTAAGGGTTCTTTACAGATTACTCTTAAAAGTTGTAGAGATTATTAAGTGCATTTGAAATTATTTTGAGAGTTTATTTATAGGAGCAATAAGGTGAGATTATTGTTACCATTAAAAGTGCATTATTAATCCATTAGCACTATACTAGTTGATCTTTAACTAGTTACTCTCAAAAGGGTTAGTTTGTGTTTGTTGATTGTTAAAGATCAAGGGCACAAAACCAATAGATTATCAAAGTGTCTAGAGACACTATTTGGTGCATAGAACCTACAAAATTTCATGGCCCAAAGAAGCCACCAAAATCAAATCAGATTCCTCCAAGGAGTGGAGAAGAAAGCCATCATCAAAAATAGTAAAAGAAGCTACAAATCGAGACTTGGTGAGTCTCATATTTGAGGTGCACTAAAGGCTATTTACAAAAAAATAATTAGTGCAGAAATTACTTCTACAAAAGCTTCTATCTACGTGATTATTAGCTTGGGTTTATTACCAAAGTAACCAAGCAAAGGATAGAGTTGTCTAGCAAAGGAGACAATGTCAAATCATCCCTTGCCTACAAGAAAGCCACCATTAAAACCAGAAGAATAGAGTGCAAAAGGAGGTGCAAAAATAAGGTATTCTATTTACAAGTTTATTTACATTATATTGCACCATACCAATATATCCTACGTAGGAAGAAGGATAGGGTTTAAGTGCCACAAAGGCACATTCTTCACAAGGAGAAATCAGCTCAAAGTGGCCATGTAAAAGCATCCTCCAAGCAAGGTAAAAGAGCCTCTCAAAGAGCTCATATCATCCATGTTTTTGGATAGTCGTATCAAGGTACCTATAAGCAAATACAACATAATGCAAGGGAGGAGAAATATTATTACAAAGGTAAATACATTGCAGGTTGAAAGGAGGAAAAACAAAGCACAAGAAGAAAGGCTATACCAGCTAGACGTACGTCCACAAGGAGCACTCAAGGGCATCATTGGAGTATCTCAAAAATCCACCAAAGCACTACCCATAGCTACCAAAGGAGTTTCTCACAATCCTAGCTCATAGCCACCGAAGCGTTGCTCACTACTACAGCTAGAAATAGTTTGAACCAAGCACCATCGAAAGCATACAACAAAGGAGAAGTTGGCCACAATACGTTGATAAAATAACCTTGCAAAGTATACGTTGAAATACATTGAGAAGAAAAGGTTCATGCAAAGAGGGAAGGTGACACTTGTCACATTGAAGGAAACCCTAACATCTCCCACATGAGCGCTCACCCTTTGCACGCTTGAAGGAAGGTCCAAGAAGCCATTACACAGGAGGAGGAATATGAGCGTTCATACAAGACTGTAATGCTCATTCTGTAGAAGAGTCCAAGCATCAACTCTCCCAGGCATTAAAGAGAAATGGACATGACACTTGTCACCCACTACAAGACTCAGTTCTTATTTGAGGTGCCAAATACCAAGGAGGTAGCATAATTCAATAGCAACATTCATAGCTGAATTTGTAGCCAAGTTCATAGCAAACTTTAGCAGCATTAGCATTCGTAGTAGCATTCAATAGAAACAAAAAGAGAGCATTTAAAGCTCTTGGTCAATAATGGTCAGACGTGAGGTATTCACTATCCAAATATTGTAGTCAAAGGGAATCAAAATTCAGCCATCATCTGAGTTCAAGATAAGCATTAAAGCCTACCGATCTCATCTATGCCCATACATTGGAAATAATGGTCAAAAGGAGCTCTAAAGGTTGTTGTCATCTACGTCTAAAAATCAGTGCAGAATATGTAGAGGTTTGGAGCATTACAAAGGTAAGAATTTACCTTATTCTAATTTGCTTTCATTAATAGGAGTTATAAGGGTATAATATAAGGTTGAAAACTATAGGGAAATCAACCATATTTGAAAGCAAAAATTAAAGGAGAATTATAGCTTTATATTTGCAAATTAAACATAGGAGAAATAAGGATTTCTACCTGGAAAATTAAAATTCCATTATTGCAAATATTATTGTTTTCTAATATTCCAAATTAGGGAGTTATAAGGAATACTACACCAAAGTAGGATATTGGAATTTAGAAACATTAAATATCAAATATCAAAAGCTATAAAGGAAGGTTCATTAAGGAATATCAAGAGTTGGAAATTAATTGGTATACTTGTCTCAAAATTACATTAAAGGGACAAAAGGAATCCAACCATTAGAACCTCATCAAATTAGAAAGTGCTTAGTTCAATAGGAGAAATAAGGAGTAATAAAAGTTGATTTTGGTATTTACAAAACTTTACAAAATCAACCTAAAATTGAACTACTATTCACAAAAAGCACTTTATCACTCATACAACATATCCAAAATCACTAGGGAGACATAAGGCATTCTACAAAACTTGATAATAAAAGCATTCATCAAAGTTTATCAAGTACTCAATCCATTTGGGAATCATAAGGTCTCTACAAAACTTAAAATTCTACAAGAATTTTATCTCTTAACTAGGGAGACATAAGGAAGCCTACAAAACCTAAGTTCTACAAAAGGTTTTATCAAATCAAGCTCATACACTCTTAACTAGGGAGTTATAAGGTAGACTACTACAAAGGTTCTATAACCCTAAGGAATATAAATAAACACTATCTCAAACATGAATATGGATGAAATAATAAGAAATGTCTTTATTAATAAGGAATTATTTCATGAAATGGAATTGCATTCTTAGAACTTGATAGATACCCTTGAAGGATATGAGAATCTATCAATTAATGATAATGAGAGATTATCCTTATTTATTAAAGAAATAAAAGAGGGTAGCTTTGAAACATTAATTGGTTATCTTCATGAAATCTTCTTCAAGGCATGGTGGAATTCACAAAATATAGTTATATTCACATCTTAGGAATGTTTGATAATTTATGTATCATTGATTGTGTTTTTACTCACTCAACACATGAAGCAAGCTAGAAATACAAATAAATATTATTTTTATTATAGACTAACTCCTCATGAAGCAAAAAATCCACTAGTATCAATGCAGAATCACAATAGAAGAAGGAAAAGGAATAAAAGACATGCTAAAAGAGATCATAGAAAATAAGACTTGAATAGCAAAGAAACCATAAATATTGAACCAAACAAGCATATTCAAAAGACTAAATAAACCTCAGCTAAAACTCTCTTTGCATCATATGAAGACACCCACTACCTTCTTGATCAAACTACTATAAGCAGTGAAGAAGGATACAAGTTCTAGTACCCAATAGAAGAAGATCCATATTGAAGATTGAAATCTTCAATACCCAAATAATGTAATATAGGGGGTGTTAGAGTTAGAGCATATTACATCATTGGGGTGCTCAGGATTTGTTTGTAATGTAAATTTACCACATTGACTCAGTGCTTAGGATTTAAGGTGCATCGAAGTTTAGAAGTTATTGGTTTATTTGTTTAAATGTATTAGCAACTCTTTGATGTAAAAGATTTAGGGAGATTATGTGGTTTCAATCTCTTTTCCAAATGGAGTTTGACGTCCCTATTAGATGTTAGGTCAAGTAAGTGGTTTGGTAGGCTCTAGTTGTGAGGTGCAATTCCTCAGCTACATGTATGTGTAAGATTTCCTAAGAAGATCCTTTACTTAAAGTATTGGAAGGACCACAATGTGTGTTACTTGGTTCATGCTTGTATCTACATCGTTATGGAAATAGTGAGTGCATTCAAACTTTGGGTTGGAATTTAGCTTGAGCTTATGCAAACTGTAATTGAATTTAGTTTATATTTTTAAAGGAAGGTTGATAATGCCATTGACCTCACATGAATTCTAGAAACTTCTTTATCAGGAAAGGCATACAGATTTTCCTAGGATGCAAATTGTGAGAAGATTTCATACATGTATTAAGGAAATAATTCATGTTGCAAGTCCTCTAGACTATGTAAACTCTTTGTTCAGGAATGTAAAAATATTTTAGGGTATTTTTTTACCCATTGTAAGGAATCCAATTGAATATGAAATAAAGAAGCAAAACATTTCCAGGCTAGGTTTTCCTAGGATAAATACAATGTTGTGGAATGTGCAGAATATTATCTTTAATGGTGCTTTATGATGATATTGTTAAATAAACCTCTATGTTTTTCATAAACAATTATGTCATTGCAGATTTCTATATCTTGGGTATTATAATAAATGTGCATGTTGGTTTTATGGTTTCTTTTAAACTTCTCTTCTAAGACTATGAAATGTAAAGGAAATATTTCAGATTATGGTTGGAAAAGCACTTCTAAATATTGTTTCAATGATATTGAATGAATCATTATGTAAAATATTTAAGGACAAATAGAAAGCTCTTGTTGGATATTCTCTCTTAAATTATAGGACAACACTCTTAAGTAAGCTACTTCATAACAATAGATGAGATTCGATATTGGGTGAGAAGGGCACAACTTCTTTCATTAAGGAATCTTGTAGGACCTATATGAATGGCTAAAGTACTTAGGCATGGAAGTAAACATTTTATTAAACATGGAAGTTTTACTTTGTGTTGAGATGTTGGGAATTCATAGGGTATAAAGACAAATACACATGGATTCATTTATGTAGTGGATATTAAGTAACACTCTAATTCATCATAAGGGATATTTATAAAATAGGAGGTAAATATCTTAAAGAATATAATTGCTCTAACAAATAAAGACTACAAGTTTTTTAAGTCTACCTTGGATTATTAGGCTTGTGATGAGGTAAAACTACTAGATGGTTAATAAACCTAGAGTAAGGAAATCTTAGACATCCTAGAAAACATGAACTCTATCCTTGTTGGGATATCTCTAATGCAAGGAAGGAACTATTATATGTTTCTCAGAGTAATATTTGGTAGAGGTCGATTTTTGGAATAGCTAGCTCACCATGGAATTTGAGAGAGATATTTAATTTCCATATGCTCACAACAACTACATAGAAGGATTTATGTGGTGAGAGTTGAATAACATGCTTATTTTGATAGGATGAAAGAAGGAGAGCTAGCTCATTAAGGTAATAATGAGAAAGATAGCTTACAAATAAAATAATTACACCTAGTGCTC
This sequence comes from Wollemia nobilis, assembly GCA_028583015.1. Lineage (NCBI taxonomy): Eukaryota > Viridiplantae > Streptophyta > Pinopsida > Araucariales > Araucariaceae > Wollemia > Wollemia nobilis. Next base: position 24,494,696 of record JAQPPZ010015824.1, on the reverse strand, counting down.
CTACATAGTCAAATATATGTAGGCAATAGGGATAGGTGTACCTCTAATGAAATCTAGGTAGAAACCAAAATAAGATAAGTTTACTAAGAGATCTAGGATCGATCCTTGTTGAAATGATTAAAGAACAATCTTAGAAAAAAAATCTCCCTAGCTAATTTGGAAAATAGGTTGTGATACTAACATTTTCATCACTATGCCAGCTTGTTAGAATTATTGACTCAACCTAACTATTTTAACCTAGAAAACTAAGAAGTGACCATGTGGTTCAGGCTTTTGACATCCATGTTTTACATTGAGAGGGCACTGCTTGGGGGATTTCTACCTTTTATCATTGTCTATAAAGTGTCTTTATTGATATTTGGACAAACCTAGCCAATATATTTTTGTTTATGCCTAGGTATGAGAGGCCTAACCAAGATGTCTTGTATGTTATTGAGGCTTGTAAGACTAGGCTAAGATTTTTTGAGGATTTTGTTGATTTCATCATTTGTAATCATGGCTATCTACGCTCCAAAATTTGGATTGAATTACTACCTACTAATTATTGGTAACCTTGAATACCTTTTCTTACTAGTTTGCTTCTCCTTATTGAGTCATTTTTAAACTTGGCTAGGAGTTTTAAAATTTTAAGCTGACATCATTTTTAAGAAACCCCAACCACCTTTGGTCTCTAGGATTTGGACTGGATAGGAATTTTGAGTTCTTATGCTAACATCATCCTTCAATATCCCTAGATACTAATATATCTAATAAGAAACTTGCTTGAGATCTAGATAATAGATTTGTCTAGGTACGTTGGGAACTTTAGATGACATCACCTTTTGTGATCCTTGATCACTAGACTCTTTGATCAATAGATTGATAAAGAGTTTGAAAAACCTTTGATGATGTCATTATTTAAAAGCCCCAACCATCTTTCTCTCTAGCCTTTGGAATTATTTGAGTCTTATAAAGACCTTACTTACATAAGCTTATTAGAAATCCCAACTGCTATGCTTATTTTAGGATTATAACTTTTTGGGATTACTAGATACTTATGCTTGTGACACTTTGGAGAAACCTTGAGAAATTTTATACCTTCATTATTTACTAGCCAATAATTTAGAGATATTCAATTTATGTCATCATTTAAAATCCTTGGCTACTATGCTTCTTGGTCTTTGGACTAACTAGGATTTTGGAATATCCATGTCGAAAATACCTTTTGAAAACCTTGGCCACTATACTCTCTAGTCAATAGATTGGTTAGGAGTTTTAAAAACTTTGGTTGGTATCATCCTTGTGAAATCTTAACTATCTTGTTCTAGGATTTGGACCTGTTAGGATTTTTTAGAATTCTAGCTTATGTCAACCCGTTAAAAACCTTGACCACTTTTGATATAGACTTATATTTTATTGATATTTTGAACAACTTTGGATAATGTTATTGCATGGGAGTCTTGACTCCTATGCTTTGCGAATGAAGAGGTTCCAAAATTTGTGGCTAGGATTATTTTCCTTAGAATATTTTTTCTTCAACTAGTTGTATATGAAAGATGACAATCTTGACTAGATGATGGAATTTCACACTAGAAAAATACTCAGGAAAATTGCAACTCAACACCATTTTTTTAGTGATTTTATATGTGGACAATTTCATTGATCCATAATCACATCATGTATAATGTGAATATAAGTTGAGTAACCACTCAAAACATGATTTATAAGATTCATTAGGGTACAAGGGTAGTTGTAGGATGTTATGCCATATTTGGGCATCTATTGTATTTAAATACCCCTTCACTTCCATAATGCAATTCATTCAAAGCACTCAGATCTAACATCCATTTTACCCTATATAGAAGCAAATCCTTTTTTTTTTTAATTTCATTATCATACATGAATCCTCCATGTATCTTAAATCCTATAACCAAGTTGTTACTACCTCTTTTTCCATACTTGAGACTTCCCAGGATGAGAATTCTTGGTCCAAAATCTTCCTAGGTGGATGATATGCACCCTAGATCTTGGCCAATATTGGATGAGAATAATTCCTCCAATACTCAGCCTCCAGATAAGGATACTTCCTTATAATACTTTGGAAAATTAAAATAGGGTTTAAGACGAAAGGAAGGGATGAAAGGGTTAGAATGAGATAAAGGTTTATAAAATGCTTAAAATATGAACAAAGTATAATATAACAACAATGAATTATGCTATATAAGAGTATTACACATTCAATTTAAAAAAAAACTTAACAAACCAACCACCAAAAAAAGCATTACAAAGTTTATTAAGTTTTGGTTATATACTCTATGTAACAACCCTAAAATCTAACCAAATTGAGAGAGATTATTTTTTTTTTAAAGAAATTATTAAGGTTCTTAGGAGTATCCATGGAATAGATATATTGAATAGACATACCCACATTTTGAGTCTATGATACTATAGACATCACTCGAGTGGATAAGAGAGGCCAAGCTCCTATAGGTACTTGGATTTACCTTGTATACCTCCATGGTATAGAGTATGATATTAAAAGGTCTTCCCACATTTATAGCATTCTCCATGAATAAAAAAGTCTTGAAATTAGCATAGGATTATCCCATAAACTTCCAACAACCATAATTCAGTTTATGTTGGATCATTCAACGTAATGCCTTGGTGTAGTTTAACTACATCTTCATGGTGATCCATAAAACTTGTTACCCATATCCACGATGGGTATCTAAGCGTATATAAATCTATGTTATTATCTTATTATGGATATAGAAATTGGGTATTATTACCCCACAACAACCCAAGTTGAAAAGGAGAGTTTAGACAAGGTTACTTTTAGAGCCCTTCCCAAAGAAACCCCCAAGCCCAAAGATAGCTCTCTCTCTCTCTCTCTCTCTCTCTCTCTCTCTCTCTCTCTCTCTCTCTCTCTCTCTCTCTCTCTCTCTCTCTCTCTCTCTCTCTCTCTCTCTCTCTACAAGCAATAAAACAAGAGCAACTTCTAGCATGGAAGCAAAATACTATATTATCTTAAGCTTGCAAATAAATCTAACAAAACCTTTAAATTTAAAGCATTAGCTCCAATAGCATGGATAAAACCATAAAATCAATAATCAATATGGCACCATGAGAACATTCAATTAAAGGTTTAGATTTACATATGAATAGTATTTGTTTCTATTACAATAAATCCTCTTTCTCCAAGAGTGATTTCCATATAAATCCTTCATAGGATTCTAAGAATAAATGATTAACCAACTAGCATGATCTGACATCTTCTTCCCTTGACCTCCATAGTAGCTTGATAGGATGGTGGGGATAAAAAAAACTCATATGCAGGTTTGAATGCATTTCTATATGAATTATTGCATAAAAACCACAAGCAAAGAAGCCCATACTTCTTTCCAAAATTATTTTCCACAAATATTTAAAATTCCTTTTCCATTTCCAAAACCATGCATTTCTATATGAATCAATTCAATACAACAACACAAGCAAAAGAAGCCCATACTTCTTTCCAAAAATATTTTCCACAAATATTTAAAATTCCTTTTCCATTTCCAAAACCATGCATTTCTATATGAATCAATTCAATACAACAACACAAAAAGAAGGCCATACTTCTTTCCCAACAATATTTTCCATAAATATTTAGATTCAAAGGTAAGCACACCATCTAAATATTGTCTTCCACTAATGCAACATTAGTTATCCTTCAAAATATTAACAACAATCTAAAGAGTGCAACGTTGAAGACTTTAGCCATGAAAACTAACATTAGCATAATATTCAATCTAGAAGGGTTAACTCCAATAAAACCAACACAGATTTATCTCATGAGTAATCCCTTAGGTCCATCATTGGATTACTTCCCAACACTAAATATTAGATCATTTAAATCCAACATTTAGATTAACACCAAATCTAAGATTCCATTAATCTATCATTAGATTAATTTGAGACTAAGGTATTAGGTTAATCTTAGATTAATTCCAAAACTAAAGAATTTAATTAAACCATCATTAGATTAATCTCCAAAACTATCCTTAGATTAATTTCAAATCTAAAGCATTAAATTAATCTATCCTTTGATTAATTTCAAATCTAAAGCATTAAATTAATCTATCCTTTGATTAATTTCAAATATAAAGAATTAAATTAATCTATCCTTTGATTAATTTCAAATCTAAAGCATTAAATTAATCTATCCTTAGATTAATTTCAAATCTAAAGCATTAAATTAATCTATCCTTAGATTAATTTCAAAACTAAAGAATGCATTAGATTGATCCATTGTTAGGCTAATACCAAGTCAAAGATTGCATTAATCCTTCATGAGATTAATTCTTATTAATATTCCAATAAATTAATCTGCCATTAGATTAATTTCAAAACTAAGACTATATTAAATTAGTACATCGTTAAATTAATATCAAACCTTAAAATTACTTTAAAATAATCTATCAATAACAAATCTAAAGTTTACATTACAATAATGTATTATTTGATTATTTATAAAACTATAGAATATTGCATTAATCCATATTTTGATAATTTTACAAAACTAAAGATTAAGTTAATATAACATTAGATTAATAAAATATTGTATTAACCCATATTTTTATTAATTTGTAAAACTGAAGATTAAATCATATTAACCTACATTATATTAATTAGGGGTCAATTCCAACAAACCCAAAACCAAACAATGTTAGAAAGAATTAACCCCATTATTATGAAAATATTAAAGCAACCTGAAAGCACACTTAAACTAAACCAAAAACCAAAAAAAAGGAAAGATCCTTGAAAATCCAACCTTAACTTTATCAAAAAATAATTAATACTCCAACTAAACCTAAATCTTGGAAACACACTACAAAAAAATCCATCTAATAAAGCTAAGAAAAATATGATTAAAGAGCACTAAGCATATTATAAACCCAGGTGCATGCTACATAACAAACAACTTCAAGCTAATAGGGGATAGGTTTTATGTCTAAGACTAGGCATACGTGGCATCGAAGCTATGGTCAAAAATGAAGGCCACCAACAGGGATTGTTCAAGACCATACTAGCATCTCCACTATGCTCTTCTCCATGCAAGAACATGTTCCATGCTATAAAAATGAGCACCTAAACCCTAGCTCAATCCTTTAGCAAAAACCTACAAGCGAAGGTAAAACAACACACAACATAATAGAACAAAAATGAGAACACAGGAATCTAGAGGGCATAAACAATAAACCAACAAACAACAATAGAATATAAAATAAATACACAGGCTATCATAACAAAAACCAAAGCATAAAAATCACCAAAGCCATGGTTAATACCTAACAACAATGAATATGATTTTTTGATGTCCAATCCTTCATCCCTTTCATTCCCTACTCTGTTCACCCCTACGTTGCACATCAAAAGAATTCTCTCCTCTATGCTCCTGATCCTCATGGTGTGTCCCCCTCTCTTTCCAACCAATACATTATTAAAATACCTAAGGAAAGGAGAAGACAAAGTGTATTTGAGCAAGGTTGTGAGGTAACGCTAGAAGCATTTCCCAACATCCACTACTGCCTTAATCAAGCACTACTCCTAAAAAATAAGGAAGGAGAAACAAAAGCATCTTTCATTAACTTAAGGTGGATCCACCATTGCCATAAAAATGTATTAAGTGCACCACCACCAAGGTTAAAGGTGACCCATCATTAGCCACAAACAAGCATAAAGCAAAAATTTGAAACTAAAAACTCAAGGTTTTATTTAATGGATTATTTACCAATCTTAGGAAAACCAAAATTAGCATCAACCAATTAATACTTCAAGAACACAAGGAGATAATTTGAAATCATCTTACCAAAATCAAGAACAACTGCACTTCCTAGATGTTTTGTACCATTGTTTTATCCTCAAGTGAGTGGCTCCTTATTTAAGATAGACTTAAGCTATCACCGACTCATGTTAAGGAGACTCGTTGTAGGAAAATTTCTTGGTCCAATGGTATGAACATGAACATAAGCAAATATATAATGCATCTACATGAAATAATATTCATCCATGTTACCTTGAGTTGTTTTATGAACAAGTCATTATCATCATTTCCACTTCAATATGGTCTCTTGTTCCTTGCAACCAATTCTTTTATCTACCCATGAGAGTACCTAATATTGAAACCATGTAGAGCATTAGTATTATTATATAAAATGGACACAATATTATCCATAAAAAAATAGTAAAGCTAAGCATTAAACATCATTCGCTAATACATAGTCCAATTTGAGTAACAAGTCTTACCAAGGTGGGTTGTGACATACTACCCCCTTGGACTAAACATAGTCTACTGTGTTTATTGCAAAACATTACATTTTATCTTTATTCAAACAAATAAGAAAAATGTCTTTTCATTTCATCCAATTTTTTCCAAGTGGTATTTTTTTTAGAATATTGGTCCCATTAGACCCTACACTATTCTAGAGTTTGTTTTATCATCACTTTGGAACAAAACTCTAGAATATTCACTGGTCTCACTTCAATGACTGATGGATATATCACCTCCAATTTTGAGACATCCCACACATGATCAGGATCACCGATGTACTTCCTTAGTAGGGATATGTAGAAAGAGTCATGGATCTTTGATAGGTTGGGTGGGAAGGCAAGTTTATAAGCCATCAGACTTATCTTTTAAGTGATTTCAAAGGCCCAAAAAAATGTGGATCCAACTTGGAAGACTAGATGGAACTCTTCATGGGTTTAACTCTTAGAAAAACTTTGTCCCCCATAGAGAATTCTTTAGGTGAAAATTTTAAATTAGCATAGCTCATATAATGATCGATGGCTTCCTTAAGCCTTTTATTGATCATCTTAAGTTACTCCTCTATCTCCTTGCTATGTATGGTCCAATGACAACCTAATCCTCTAGGTTATGCCAAGATAAATGAGTTCTACACCTCCAACCATATAAGGCTTCAAATGAGGCCATTTTCAAGGAAGCATGGTACCCATTGTTATATGCAAACTCAACTAGATGTAAAAAGTATTCCCATCGAGACTTTTAGTCCATGCAATACATGTGAAGCATGTATTCCAAGATTTGGTTTACCCTTTCTATTTTTCCATCTATTTTTGGATGATATGTAGAGCTAATATTCAATTTCATGCCAACTACATTATGAAGGGCCTACCAAAATTTACATGTGAATCTGGAGTCCCTATCTAAAATAATTACCTTAGGAAAACCATGCAACCTAAAAATTTATTTGGCAAATCTATTGGCCACTATTTGGGCATTGTCCTTGGTGTTTTCTGGAATAAAATGTGCAACCTTGGTCAATATATCAACCACTACTAGGATTGTGTCATGCTAATATTGGGTCTTAGGTAAACCCACTATGAAAGTCCATAGATATCACTTACCACTTTCAAAATGGTATGTCATGTAGGTATAATTATCCAGTTGGATGTCTATGCTCAGATTTTACTTTCTAACATTCCAAACATCGAGCCATAAAGTTAGTGATATCCTTACTCATACCCAACCAGAAGAAGGTTTTCTTCATGTTTTACCTCATATTTTCCCCTATTGGGTGAGTGGAGTAAGGAGTTATATGCACCTATTGCATAATAAGTCCTTTAAATCACTAGTTTTAGGGATCACCACCCTATCCTTAAAATATAAAAATCCATAATTTATACCAAAATATTGCTTATCTTTAGAATTATTTTCCATATTGGCTCAAATTTCACTATAATATTTATCCTATTCTTGTAATTATTTTACTTGGTCCATTAAGTCCACGTAACTATGGGTTGAAGTGGTTATATGCCTTATCCTACTCAAGGCATCAACAACCTTGTTTTACTTACCTTTGATATACTCTATACCAATATCATATTCTACCAAGAAATTGATCCACCTTCTCTACCATGCATTAAACATTGGTTGGGTAAAAGTATATCTCAATATTTGATGGCTAGTTCTCAACTCATAAGGCTTCCCTATTAGATAATGCCACCAAGTCTTAAGGACATGTACAATAGCTACTAGTTCTAGATCATGCATAGCATAGTTGACCTCATGCTTCTTTATTTTCCTTGACTCATATGCTATGACTAATTCATCCTAGGATAGAACTCCTCCCAAAAATTTCAAAGAAGCATCAGTATAGAATAAAAAATTCCCTTATGGGTCTAAAATATTGAGAATAGGTGTAGTAGTAAGCCTCTACTTAAGCAACTCAAAAGCAACTTCACACTTGTCCGTCCATTTAAATTATTTTTCTTTTCTTTGAAGGTTAGTTATGGGGTAGGCTATTTTGGAATAATCATATACAAAATACCTATAATATCCTATAAAGCCCATGAAGTTATGTACTTTAGGCACATTAGTAGGTAGTGTCCAGTTCAAAATGACCTTTATCTTCTTTAGATCTACTGCTATCCCCTTTGCAAATATGATATGTCCTAGATATTGTACCTTAGGAACACAAAAATCACATTTTGACAGATTCCCATAGAGTTGGTTCCTTTGCAATAACCCAAGCACAATATTTAAATTCTTAATGTGCTCTTCCTTATTTTGGTAATATATTAGAATATCATCCAAGAATACTAGGACAAACTGATCTAAATGCTCCCGAAACACATTGTTCATTAGATTCATGAATGTTGTTGGGGTATTGGTTAGAGAAAAAGATAATACAATGAACTCATAATGCCCATACATAGTCTTAGATGCAGTATTATGAGTATCCTCCTCATGGATTCTCAACTGATGGTATCCTAATTTTAAGTCAATCTTTGAAAAGATGGTGGCACCCTTGAGTTGATAAAATAATACTCAATCCTAGGTAAAGGGTACCTATTATTAACAATTGCTTTATTCAACATTTTGTAATCTATGCACAACCCCAGTGACCCATCCTTCTTTTGAACAAAAAGAATAGGGTCACCCCATGGTGACACACTAAGTTTAATCAATCCATTTTATAGCAACCCTTGAAGTTGCACTTTTAACTTTTGCATATCAAAAGGACTCGTCTTATAAGGAATTATATGAATGGGTTCTGATCTTGAAAGTAGCTCAATAGTGAATTCAAAATCATGCTTAGGTGGTATCCCTGTAAGGTCTTCAAGAAAAACATCCCCAAACTCCTAAATTGGGTGCTCATTTAAAAATTCCTCCTTCCTATCATATTTGGTCTTGTGGTTCAACTTAATTACATAGACCATACCACATTTCCTAATAGCTTTATTTAATTGCATTTATAAGATCATATGAGGGTGAAAATATTCTTGCTCATTATGTATTCTTAGTCTCTTCTTATACTTACCTATAAATTCTATCCATTTATCTTAAAAATTAATTATGGCCTCATGAGCCCTTAACAAGTCCATTCCCAATATGATGTCAAAGGCATGTAGTGGTGTTATATATAAGTGCCATAGGGTAGAGCCATTGAGTAGGGTGATTTTGATTGTGGTAAACCATTGATCCATTGAGTAGGTTTGTCTAGAACCATACTCAACTTTCCACCCTAGTGATAAAAATCTTGGTCTTTCTGGAAAATCCTCAACTATACTAGAAGAAATGAAACTATCCATAGCTCCACTAGCTATCAAATTCTTAACTTTCTTATCAAACAACTTACCATTTAGAATCATAGGTGTGGCTTTCCCATCTATATTATTATTTCTAGTTTCCACATAGATTATGTGGTTGGGTTCCTCTATATTTTTTCTTGGCCCTATTTGATTTAGATTTTTTTTTGCATAGTGAGGTCACCCAAAATCATAGAAACCCCCTTTGGGACTTGTTGGGATCTGAATTGACATCAAGGAAAACTTGATACTGTGACTATCTATCTTCCAAATTTTTGATTAGGCTTACACGCACTAGTCATAGCTTAAAACTCAACATTAGATGGACTAAAGATTGCTCTAGCCCAACCTACAGAGTAGGCTGGTTTCTTGTCAATTGATAGGGTGTTGAATCAATTAAGCTCAGTAATTTTTTAAGAGATAGGGTTAGAAAAGGGTTTATGATTAAGAAGTTATAAATGAAACGATGGCTGGATAGAGCTAACAACATAGGCATCCATAGGGAAACCTTTCAATAAATAATTTCTAGTGTCCCACACTCGAGATCAACAAAAAAAAAAAAAACAAATTAATCTTCATACAAGAAACATAAACATAGACATACTCCAAGAAGTAATTTCAATATCCACAATACTAATAATCAAAATTATAAAATAGATCAATATCTAGATTTAACAGAAACAAACTTCTTGTAAGCATATATTTAACTATAAAAATATTTCAATTGCTTTACAACTAGTAATCCAATATCAGTGGAATGAACTAACCATAGAAGCATTAGCAAAAATGTGTTTCACATATTGAATATCTCAATAAAAATATTGAAGACAATAGTTCCTGAGTCAGAAATCCAAGTAACACTCCTTATATTAATTTGTAAAAGATATTACACAGTAGGGCAAGCAAACACTCTAGAGCCAACCTAAAAATCAAGGGTTCAACCTCTATATATAGTTTTTATAGTGAAATAAGGGGATGGAAAATTATAAGGATAGAGCCATGAAATATCAGCATATATTGTGGTGGCATTATTTCATTTACATTTGAATTTCAAGAAATCTACTCAATACCACACACCATGGAAGCTCAACTCTGCAACTTGCTTGTTTGGTAATGACAGTTAGACTCCAAGTTGTTAGAAAAAAATTTAAACCATTCATCTCTCTTGGGGATTTTATCTAGTCATAGATCTACAACTACTTGAGTTCTTGGTTCTTGGCTCCATGGACGCTTTGCCTACGTGCTCGAACCAACTGGTTCTCATTTGCCAAGAATTTACTTTTGTATATTTGAGAAAATTTTAGCATGATATCGATCGTTGATTCATTCATGAATGGCTATGATTAAACCTTAGCAATGCTTTAAATATGAGCAACATAGAACATATCACCAGTCCACTCTTTTAAAAGACTTATCACTTTCTTTGACTATTTTGACCAGTGGCATGGTGCACATCTAAAAATATACTATGCTTTGAGTGGAGTGGAGTATGTTGCCAGACCACTTCATTTGTTTCTCAAAACCATTTAATTTGATTTCATATCCAAGTGTAGAACATGTTCATATCCCACTCTTTAAAATTTACTCCATCAATTTTTGACCAAGGTTGACTACGGGATAGAGGCGTGCTCTAAGCTGCTCAGGAAATAATGCAAAATAATATTTCGAGGAAATTTGTGCTATGTCGTTGTCTTATGCTATATTTTGAAAATTTTGACCTCTTCAACCAATGACATGGAGCATGTGTTTCGATCCACTCTAAAATGAATGTGGATCTCAGTGGTATGGAACACATCAAAACTTAGCCACTTATTTGCATAGATTGGGACAATGTGCGCTGGACCCTTCATCGGATAATGATGATATCGATTTTGACTCAGTTTGATAGTGACATGGAACATGTTGTTGTACATTATAAAATACACTAAGTGCAAAGTTTCTGGGAATGTACACTATAAAATACACTAAGTGCAAAGTTTCTGGGAACATCTCTCCTTATCTTAGCAAATATGTCGTATGCCACTCTACCAAAGTGATAGCAATGCAATTTTAGATACTCTGCCAGCAACATGGAACATCCTACACTGTGCCACTAGAAAATACACTGTATGTTGAGTGGTAGGCAACATCTTCATGCCTTAGAAAATATTTTCAATTTTTTTTCTAAGGATGTGGCCATTTTGGATCTACATTCTGGTGCCTCCCAGGTGGATTTTCTTGCAAAGTCAACAAACTCAAAGTCTTATCCATTGGACATCAAGAGTCAAAAATATAAGTCTATGCACTTCTTTCGACTGAAAATTAGTCCATGTCAAGAAAAATAGATCTATTCTCTCCCTTATAATAGCAACCAAAATGATCAAAAATATCTTCATGAAATATTCATTTTTTGCTTTGTTACTTCATGCTTTTATTATTATCATCTGACAATGTCAGGATCAAAAACAATATACAACACTTTTACATGAATACAAAAATTTTCAAAATAGGAAAACTCTACACTTGTGCCTCTTGAGGATATTCAGAAACTCTATCTAATTATTCTCCCTCCTACCAAGATTATCCCTCATCATTGCCTTCTTGCTCTTGGTAAGTCTCCTCTTCTTTTGTTGAGTCTTGCTCCTTATCCTTTTGCTCGATATCGATCCCAAATAGTTGAATAATCAGTTTAAGAGTCTAAAAATCTTAGATCCAAACTCCCTTATAAGGTTTGGAAGTATCCTTAAGATATTTATGAATGAAATACAACTCAGAGGTATCCTCATAGTTTATGGAGCTTCCCTTGTTCACCAGGTCCTCCATCAAATCCCTAAGCCTGGTTAAATCAATTCTCATATGAGAGACTTGTTCTTGAAAAATTGGCTCCTTCTAGGCATCAACCTCAGATTCATCCTAGATTCTTGAAGATACGTTCTACTTGATCTCCTCTTTTGATAATAGAGTACTATTCTCAATCCAGAGTCATCCAAAGCCATATTGAGTCATTTCTTAGTTGATATCTATCACATCTTGAATTATATTTTCCATTTTGTCATATAACAACCAAGCCTTCTGAAGCAATATATTATTATTTACCACAATTCTAGTGGCCAGTCTAGAAACATTCCATTCCTTGTTGGGGATCAGTTTAGTAGCCTCATTAAACCTACTATCATATAGTTTACATATTTTTTCTACTGGAATGACCATGGGTTGCAACTCCTGAGTGAACTTATCCAGGTCTTCTTTGGTATTTTGGAGTAAATGGCCAGCATCATCCATATAATCTATTATGTAATGTAGTTCAGAGCACTTCTCAAAGAATTCAAACCAAAGCTCTTTTCTTACCTTATTCAATCCTAATTTTGAGAAGACTAAGAACTTGGCCTTCTCAATCTAAAGCTGATGCTTCAAGTCTTGTATTTATTTGGCCTATTATTTATTTTTCTTTTTTTGCTCCTCAAATTGGTATTTAAGCTTAATGGCATCTTGATATTTGCTTTACCAACTTTTAACTTCATTCCTGATAGCCTTTTCTACTTGTTTTTTTATTGTTGACCGTCTTCTCCAACTTCTCTATTTTTTGAACTAACTTCCTAAATTTCTCCTTGTAGATATCAATTTTGACATAGAAAGTCTCTAGATGAGATTTTTCTATGACTAGCTCATATTCAACTGGTAGTTGCTCAATATATTTAGTATACTCCTCTAGATAATAATATTGTACAATCATCTCTGCTTCAAGCTTGCTCACCAAAGGGATAATAGATGTGGATGCTCTTTACCTTGTGACTGGATCAAAAGACATTATGCTCCTCTTAGTAGATATTATTTTTTAGGGCTTGGAAAAATTCTCTACCCAAAAATCCTAAATCTTCTAAGAAACATCCTTTTCCTTTTGCAAGGAAGCCAACATGGGATAACTTGTAGGAGGAGGAGAAGCTATGAGATATGGAAGGGAAAACTTAGAAGCTAATGGTAGTGGAGTAGTGGTGATCATAGTTGAATTTGTGTTTATTGTTGTGGTTGCAATAGGAAAAGACATGGGAATTGAAACAAAACTCAAGGAAGAATGAGCAAGTGTAGATGAAACAACTTGTGCTTCAGATGATACTGGGGATTGTGATGGTGAAGGTGACATGATCAAAGATTATGTGACTAGGGTTTTGAATTAATTTGGAGGATATGGATTGGTTTAGCCCTCTGTATTAGTTGATGAGATAGGTGGTGAGTTATGAGGGGGAGAAGGCACCTTTATTTTGAAATTTTCTTGAGAAGGGGAAATATTTATTTGGGAAAATAGGAGAAGGAGAAGAAGGGATAGTAATCGTACCTTCACCTATAGATGTAGAATGTTTTGGAATCAACTCTAAACTTTGGTGTTGCACTTATTGTACCGACTTCTCTACAATTGAAATAGGGGTTTTTCAACACTCTTCCCCTTATACAATTTTAGTTTCTTGCAAACCTCATTCTGGATCCCTTCTGTTGCATCTTTAGCCTTTCTCTTGACAACTCAAAATACTACTAGCTTATCACTCTCTGTATCCTCTTCAGATGGCCCCTCTTGTAACATATCTTAAGTAGTAGGGTTTGACTCATCTATAGTTGTGGTAATGAAACTCACATGTGTGAACACAAAGTCTTTATCATTTTTATTCTAATATATCTCAGTCTTATGAGGCTCTCTGTCCAAGGCTAGGCATTTGGGCCTACTAGTCATTTCTATGTTTACTACCCTGTCGTCAAAGTAATACATTTTACTTATAAGTTGGGCTCCTATAGGATACTTATCTAGCTACTCTAAGAAGGGTTCAAACATTTTAGGAGATTTTATAGTAACTATTGGAGTGTTAGTATCTACCTCCTATGCTTCCTCTTGTGAAGGTGGAGAAGGAGAATCTATCCCTGCTTGAGTCTTATTATAAATCAATACTAGATTCTTAGGGTATTTGGATTTCCAGGTTTTAATATGCTTTTCACATCGCTTGGAAAACTCATCATCTATTACTCGACTGAATCTAGACTTTTTTGTACCAGTTTCTATTCTCATTCTCCACCAATCTACAATTTTACCTTCATACTGTTCGAAATGATGCCTTAGAGTCTTCTCAAACTTGAGGGATTTTTCTTCGTTAATCTTGGTATTTCTCTTCATGAATTTATCATTAGGGTCATACCTCCACCTCCGTGGGATGTAAAATAGGTTGAGCCTATCCAAATACTGGATGATTTTTCACCTTGACCCCTTATAAAAATTATTGTCATCGATATTATGGGAGTAAGTTAAAAAACATTTTCTTCCTTTTCTAGAGTCGTAATTGATGTTGATGAAATCTACTTACCTCAAGTATTCTAGGGTCAACAATCTGTTAGTCATGAAATGGGATAGAAAAAATGCTTACCAGTGAAGCTATAAAGTCTGATGATAGTGCCCTCTGTGAAAATATACTAATCTCCTTCTTCAATGCTTGGTACTCTTAAAAATTTCTCGATTAGAGATAGTAACCTAGGGCATTTCCCATACATAATTTTCAAAGTGAGCCCTAGGAACTCCAGATTAAACCTATAAAAATACTGTGCTTCTCAAATAAGCGGTCCAATAATACATAGGGATAGGGTCTCATTTGTTATTATTTTATTTCACTAGAATCCAAGGCATCATGTGCCTTACAATGGCATAGATCATCCAGACCAAATTCAAACAATGTCTAAAAGAAGGAGCCTTTGAATGCCTTTTCATCCTTACCAACTGCTTATACATTCATTTTGCAAGAAAGTATAGCTAGTCAAAGTAAATCACCTTGATACCTTCCTTCTCTACTTCAGGTTATACATCCTCTCATTTGAAATACAATAAGCAGTAGCTATTTTCCAATCCCTTAAAAAATGGTTAGAATCGAAACCCTCTAAACAAGCTAACATGTAGAAAAGCTTTGGGTTAGCAAACTGCTTAATTAGAATTGGGGTATCAGGTATTTCATCTTCATTTTTTATATGCCTAAATTGGAAGTGAAGCCATTTTTCAACAACTTTATTCTCGTCAGAGGCCATTAGTGAAGAATAAGACCTATATTGCTCTAATATATCAAATGTTTTAGGTTCTAGAGGTGGATCTACCCCTACGACAAATACATTGTGATAAGATTTTGTAGTAATTATGAATAAGGTTATACCATCAACTATTTTCACTGCCCTTGCCTTGGGATCATAAGATTTAATGATTACAAAAATTAACTTTGGGCAATGAAGAACAGAATCACAAATGTAAGAAAATAAGAGAGATTCCTCCTTAACTCAATTCTCCTTACTTGATCATTACAATATTTTCTAATCCTCTCATCTATTTTATGTAGCCTTCTACCTCTGTATTTCTTTGTCGCATATCCTCTAGGGCTATTTTGGGAGCCATTTTCAATGAAAATTCTTAGAGAGTTCTTCTTCCATGGTATTCATGAAGAATACTTTACCACTCCTTGGCTCTTTCTACCAGGTAAGTATCATTTTGCAAAATTAATGAGATTTGCACTTCAAACCAATTTTAAATGTTGTCACATATATACCTTCCACCATTAATACAGACGATGCAAGAAACTATCCATTGCACGCTTTTTAATTCAAAGGTATGCATCTTGGTAGTTGGCAACATCATGTCAATAGATGATTGGTTGTAGCACAAAGCACTTCGTTGAAACTGCAACACTTTTCATCATCTTTATTTATCTTAGAGTAGTGCAGAGCACACAACATAGCACATAGATCTTTTATTTATTGGAGAGCAGCATAGTGCATGCGTCTTGGTCCTATCTAGAATGGACGTGAACTTTAGTGGTATGGAAAACTTACTGTATTCCACTACCACATTTGCTTATTGGAGAGCAGCATGGAACACATGTATTCTGCTGCCACCCTTAGTTTATTTTATAATTTTGAACTAGTTTTTATTTTTTATTTTATAACACTTTACAAAATGAAAATTGATGAGCCTCAAAAATGCTCATTTTTTGTACCTCTTTCCTTATAAAACAGCAACACTTATTTTATAGATGTATATGTTTTATGAAAATTATATATATATATATATATATAACATTTTATTCTACATGTTATTTAATATTTGTCTTTAAGTGTATTTTGTGTAGATTTTGTGGAAATTGTTGCATTTTGGCATGTTTTCGTCGAGGTCCCACTCGGACCTAGCACTTGCAATTTTATGAAGGTAAAACATCTATGGTACATCGATGTGAAGTATGAAGTCAGGTGCCCAATTTCCTTTGAAGCGCCTGACTTCCATTCGACACTTAACTATTAGGCACCTGCTTCCCGTTAGGCGCTGCTTCCTTTTAGGCGCCTACTCCTGTTAGGTGCCTACTTCCTGACTTCTATGAAGGTGCCTGCTTCTCAACTTCTACAGACAAGGCACCTACTTCTCGACTTCTTTAGATGAGGTGCCTGATTTCCACTAACACCAAATTCCAGCATGACTCTGTGGTCGGCAGAACAGAGCAAAATTTTAGCAACAAGCATAAAAAGAGTTCCAACATTGAAACCGGACAAGGGACAACATCAAGGATGACTCGCCACCTATTTTTTAGCTGCTACATGAAATATTTATGTAAATTAGGAAAAATAAATATCAGACGTATTCTGGAAATAGAATACGTTGAAATATCTTGATATTTTTCCCGATTCCTTCATTCATGCAAGCGGTTGTAAAAGTGAATCATTTTTTGATTTGTCTTGAAAATTGTAATAGGGTGTGGCCGCATATCTTATAAATATGCAAGCCACCCCTGAAGAAGACCCTCGAACTTTCTTGTAAATTCTTTGTTGCAGTTGTTAATAAAATATTTTTGAGTTATTTCCTATTAAATTCGTCTAAGCGTCCGGTGAAGATTTAATGCGGGCAGAACCTACTGGAAGCGTGGGCCCACTTACAATAGAGTTCTTCCCTTATTTTCCCCTATTTTCTATTATTTAATTTTTTATAGATTAATTTATTTCTCTGTTATTTTCCCCTATTTTTAGTATTTTCCAACAAAGTACCGCTTTACTTTCTGTCTGCATTTTAGTTATATTTTCACAAACGTAGGATAGATTATTGGTTTGGCATTTAGAATTAAAACTTCAATGAACATCAAACACCCCCCAAACCATAAATCTGAGGGACTCATCTCTGAAGGAGAAATTATAAGCATATATTTTGCATGGTTGCTCACAAGACTACGAGCTACCCCGGGTTGACAATTAAATGGAGGCAATTAATTGAACCATAGAAAAAACTAACCAATATTTTGCCCAAAATTTTGGCACCATTTTCGGGGAGTAGCCATTATAATTTCCTATTCTAAAGGAAGCATAGTAGAAGTAGTTTAGATTATTTTCTCCAGAAACCTTCATCTAAAACTTTGTATGAGTCCACCTAAGAATAGGGGACCAGACGATCATTTTTTCAAAAACAAAGAAGTTGTTTCTCAGAATCCTTCTACTTCAGTAGAATCTGAACCTGATACTAAACTCCCACCATCACAATATCCACCTGTGCATTGGCGAGAACACCCACTATTTGCATAGGATCCTTCTGAAACAATTCAATAGAATCTTAGAGCAGGATCGAAGATAAGTAGAGTTCAATATGAGGAAGATCTACTGAATGCCGAATGTTGGAAAGTAGTATTAGATGGAACCATCTCAAATACTAACTTATCCATCCTTCTGAAGGATAAAAGAAATGAATTAGAAGCATTGTTAGCTGCTCTAAATGCAATCGATGTAGAAACTCCAATAGCCAATAGAATGGCAGAAAATCTAGAGGAAACATCCACTAGTTTTAGTTTTCCAATAGGAGAGGCAGGAGGAGATCACAAGATGAAGCACATCTCTCCTACCCACCTTCCAACCTTTAGAGGACTACCAATAGAAGATCCATATTTGTTCCTATTTAAATTTGATGTTTTATGCAGATCTATGGATTACACCACAGATGCTCAAAAACTAAAATTATTCCCTTCCACCCTTGATGATTCAGCTTTGCATTGGTTCATCAGCTTGGGGGATAAATGGATAACTACCTGGGAATAATTGAAAAGAATTTTCCTAGATCAGTATCAAGATTTTGGTAGAGCAAGAGATGCAAGAGAGGAAGTCCTAGACATGACACAAAAGGAAGGGGAATCTATGGAAGAATATTGGGATAGGTTCAGTTTCAATTTGCAAAGATCACCCCATTCAAAACTAGGAGATAGGTCCCTAAGAAGCATTTTTTTGAAAGGACTGACAAATGAATCCTTGGAAGCCTTAAACATGATCTCTAGAGGGGATATTTACCAACATCAAATGGATGATATTCGATAGTTATATCAAAACTTTTCAAGAAGAAAAGGTAAGTTGACCCCTAGAAATGTTAAGCAGTCAGCCACTATCACTAAAATAGAAATAGGCAACATGCTTGAGGACCTTAAGAGTGAGATGTTATCATCTCTGGCTCTTCAAATGGATACCCTTCTACTTTAGAAGAAGAAGTAGGAGAATGAGGTAGCATTGGCCTACTTCTATCCTAAATGTAGAGGCAAACACCCCAAAAATGAGTGTCCAAAAAATAAAGTTTGTGTATGTGCTATCTGTAAGAAGGATCATAAAATGAAGTTGTATCCATAGTTAATGAAATCTAAAGAGGAACCTGAAGTAGCAGAGGTATACTTCATGGGTAATAGGAGGAACTGGCAATAGTCTCCTATGAGTAATAATATGCAATCAGGAATGCCATCTTATGGGGGCAACAATTACCAAAACCAAGGTCAAGCCCAACCACCCAATATGGGTTGGTATGGGCAACAACCTTGGAATCCATTTCCCCAAGGAGAAAATCCTTACAACCCTTACCCTTGGATGCAATACCAATAGCCTGGGTAGTAGTGGAGAAACTAGAATGCTTGGAATCAGTATCCATAACATCCTGCTCTAGCTCCACTACAACCAAGTCTGCCTGCTCCTCCTGCTTCAAGAACTCCTCAGTTACTAGCACAACCTACAACAAACCCAAACAACAAATAGTAGCCAACCTATCATATGGAAAATGAGATGTACCCTATGTATAATATTAAGGTAGATTGTGATCCTATCTAGTTACGATTAGGAAAATAATTAGGTGTAGAAGTCACTCCTCTTGTAGAATAAGAGGAACACATAGAGATAGGAAAAGGGGAATCACCCCTTATAGAGGAAGTAGAAGAAGAATCAACACTTGTGAATAATAAAGAGGAGGTTCCACCTTTTCCACAAAGGTTGTAGGAACCCAAGAAACCAATACAAATAGAGTTTGATATCCTCTCTAGTTTAAAAAACTTAATAATCACAATCCCTCTCTTTTAGGCCATTAGAGACATACCTATCTATGGTAAGGCCATAAGAGAGTTGTGCCTCAAGAAACTAGGGAGGAAACCAGCTAAATCAATCAGTTTGGTAGGTCAGTTAGCTGACCTTATGTTAGGGAATACCTACAACCAGAAGTACTCAGATCCAGGAAGCCCTGTGCTGACTATAAAAATAGAAGGCTGTGTTTTACCCAACACACTAGTAGATTTGGGGGCTGCCATCAATGTCATGCCCCAGGAGACCATGCAAAAACTGAAATTGACTAATCTAAAGCCCACTAAAACTATGCTATAGTTGGTAGATAGGTCTACAGTACTCCCTGAGGGAATACTGGAAGATATCACTATTACAGTGGATGCATGGGAGTATCCAACAGATTTCTTAGTGCTACAATCTAAGTCTAGACTAGGTGGATACCCATTAATCTTAGGTAGACCTTGGCTGGAAATAGTTGATGCTTACATAAGCTATAGATATGGGAAAATGACCATTTCAGATGGTCAGAATATAAAGAAACTAATCATACATCCACCTGCATAGTCTGCAGATTTGTTGGGAGAACCTGAGAATGAGAATCAAAATATTGGTGGTCTATCAATGATCCAACCTATCATGACACTTGATGAGTTGGGAGATGAAAATGATGAGGATAGGATGATATCTCACTTTTTTTAGGGAGAACCCTCCTGTCCTCCTCCTGAGTTGCCATTAGTGGGAGGAAAAGACCACCATATTCAGCAAATAGAAGTTGCACCTGGTAGAATGTTGAATATAGATAACAAGTTGACAGTTGAACAACAAACCAAACTAAAACAAACATTGGAAAAACATCAAGATGCCTTTGCTTGGGAGTATTCTGACATGAGAGGAATAGCTCCTGAGACTTGTACTCATAGAATATATCTGGAAGACCAGGTTAAACCAGTAAGACAACCACAGAGGAGAATGAACCCAACCATGAAGGAAATTGTCAAAATAGAGTTACAAAAACTCCTCACAGTTGGATTCATCTACCCCATTTCAGATAGTGAGTGGGTATCACCATTAGTGGTGGTGCCCAAGAAGAATGGAAAGTGGAGAATTTGTGTTGATTATAGGTTGTTGAACAAAGCAACCAAGAAAGACCACTTCCCTTTACCCTTCATAGATCAGGTCCTTGACACCTTAGCAGGCAAGAAGTATTTTTCTTTCCTGGATGGGTTCAGTGGATACAATCAGATCCAAATAGGGGAAGAATATCAAGACAAAACCACCTTCACTTGTCCATGGGGGACATTTGCTTACCGAGTTTTACCATTTGGTCTATGCAATGCACCTGCCACCTTCTAGAGGGTAGTTCTGAGCATTTTTTTGACATGATTGGAGAGACTATGGAGGTATACATGGATGATTTCACTGTATATGGAGAAACTTTTGAAACCACCACAGAAAATCTAGAAAAGACACTTAAACATTGTGAGGAAACTAACCTATCCCTAAGCAATGAGAAATGTTATATGCTGATGCAGGAAGGGATAGTTTTAGGACATCACCTTTCTACATATGGGATCAAAGTAGACAGAAAGAAAATAGAAGTCATCCAAACCCTACCTACTCCCAAAACACAGAAGGATATCCATAGTTTCCTAGGATCAACCGGTTACTATAGGAGGTTTATATCAGACTTTAGAAAAACTGCTAAACCTCTTACCACATTGTTAACTAAGGATACAAAGTTTGTCTGGATTGAAGAATGTGAACAAGCATTCAACACCTTAAAGGAAAAACTAATTACTGCTCTAGTACTGAGAGGTCCAAATTGGACCATACCTTTTCACATATATGTTGATGCATCTAACAATGCAATAGGCTCAGTACTGGGACAGAAATATGGTGATGATTTTTATGCCATCTATTATGTTAGTAAAAACCTCATAGGTGTTGAACTCAATTATACTATCATAGAGAAGGAGTTTCTTGCAGTAATACATGCTCTTAACAAATTTTATCATTACATTATAGGTTATCAGGTTTTTGTACACACTGACCACTCAACGATCAGATACTTGACAAAAAAACCTGGGATTAGTGGTAGAATTATCATATGGCTATTGCTTTTGCAGGAATTTGATGTGACAATAGTGGACAAGCCAGGAAAGGACAATGTGGTAGCTGATTTCTTGTCCATATTGACACCTCCAGACTATGCAGCTATAGAGGACCAATTTCTAGATGAGCATTTATTTGCTCTGAATGATCAGATACCTTGGTATGTAGATATGGCTAATTATTTAGCCATTGGTAAAGTATCCCCTGCACTTTTACCTCATGAAAAATAGACTTTAATTGAGAAAAGTGTAGATTTCTCATGGATTGATGGGTGCCTATTTAAAACAAGGCCTGATCAACTCATGAGAAGATGTGTTGCTGGGAATGAAATAACTAAAATATTGAAGGCTTGCCATGATGAACCTTGTGGTGGCCATTTTGTAGGAAAAATGACTGCATATAAAGTGTTGCAGGATGGTTATTACTGGCCTTCACTATTCAAGGATGCAGCCAAGCATGTGAGCCAGTGTGATCAATGTCAGAGGATGGGCAGACCTACTCTCAGATATGAGATGCCACTCCAACCACATGTTCACATTGAGCCATTTGATAAATGGGGGATGGACTTCATAGGACCTATTAATCCATAGTCAGGAGGTAAGAGGTATATCCTAGTTTATACTGACTATGTGACAAAGTGGGTTGAAGTGCAGGCTTTGCATGATTCAAAGGAGAAAATTATAGCAGATTTCTTGTATTCATAAATTTTTACAAGATTTGGGGTTCCAAGGGAGATCACAACTGATCAAGGACCTCAGTTTACTTCAAGGATGATTCAAGAACTCATGCAACAATACAAAATCAGGCATAACAAAACCACTCCCTACCATCCACAGGTGAATGGGCAAGTTGAGGTGACCAACCGAGAGTTGGAAAATATTCTGACAAAGATAGTGCAACAACATAGGAAGGACTAGGCTACTAGATTACCAGAAGCAGTGTGGGCCTACAGGACCACCTGGAAGACTACTACTGGTTTCACACCATTTCAGTTAGTCTATGGGAAGAGTGTTATGATGCCTATAGAGTTTGAAGTCAAAACACTTAGGACTATAGTAGAGTTGAATATAAACCTGGATGATGCATAGAAAGAAAAAATTTAGTAGCTTAATCAGTTGGATGAATACTACTTAGATGCTCTATAAAAAATAGAGATCATTCAGAAACAAAGGGCCAAGTGGCATGACCACCACACCAGGCCAAAGCAACTTAAAGTGGGAGAATGGGCATTACTATATGATTCTCGATTCTAGGAAAGGAAAGGTAAGCTCATGCAACATTGGATGGGGCCATATGAAGTGACTAAAGTCATCAACAATGGGGTTGTGAGGATCAAAACAATAGATGATAGCAACATTACCTTAACAGTCAATGGCCACCACCTGCGTCCATACCATGTGTCTGAAGCATACATGATTGAGTCTAGATTAGGCATGGGGGAGACCCTAGTTGATTCTGATTTTATCTTGAGTTAGTAATATGTGGACCTAGTCCACATAGTCCCAAAGATAATTATTCTTTCAAATTTTTCTTTTTTTAGTTGTATTTTTGTTTTATAGGAATGATGCCCTGAGTGCAATTGTTAGGCAGCCTAGGAAACCTAGGCCTAACAAGCATAGGATCCATGAACTATGCACTTTCCAATATTTCTAGGAGAATTTGCTTGTAGTAGGAGTAGCTAGTCCCCACTTAGAGAGGGGAATACTAAACCTGAATCTACACAAGAGTGTTTGGATTGGTCTTTATGGATAATAAAACACTCAACTATCGGTTTAGGGGTGGATGTTGATTTTGTTCTTGTTCTTCAATCAGAAGCACTAAAGGGCCTGATCAACCTTATAGTGCATATACAAGGAAAATTCAGCACCCATTGAATAAAGAGAAGCACCTATTTTTTTATGGGAAAGGTGCCTGATTCCATTTTATGGTAGAAGGTATCTGATTCTCGTTATATGGTAGAAGGTATATGATTCTTATTTTATGGTAGAAGGTGCTTGATTCTCATTATATGGTACATGGTGCCTGAATCCTAGTATGTGAAGGAGATGGTGCCTATGTCCCATTTTTTGGTAGACCAATGCTTGCTTCCTGGTTTCTCTAAGAGGGCGCCCGACTTCCAGTTTTTGGGAAACCAACACCAAATCTTCTTAACATTGTTAAAAAAAATTGAGTTTGTATAAAGTTTGTTTTATAAGTATAACACCCGAAAGTTAGCAAAAGGGTGCCTACTTCCCATTTTTGGCATAAGAGCCTAATTTCTAAGGTGTCTGCTTCCCATGTTAAGTAGAGCACCTAATTTCTAAGGCACCTACTTCCCATGTTAAGCAAAGCACTTGATTCCTAAGGTGTCTACTTCCAATTTCCAAGGCACCTACGTGCCATAATTTAAAAAGAAGGCACCTGATTTCCATATTGGTTATTTTTTACCTTGGAAGAATAAAATGTCAGCATTGGGATGTGGCCCAAGCCACGTCAGCACCCCATGCACATGCAAATTCAAATCTATCATGGATAAAATTAAAAGTTGACATCAACCAACTTTTAAGGAGGGGATGTTTGTCATCCCAAGAAGATACATTTTTCCTAACTTTTGTTTTGAATTTTGTAGGATATCTCGAATAAGTCACATTGCAGCTATCGAGAACCAATCATGTGGAAGAGAATTCATTGTATGGGAAATATGGCCATCATTGTCCATTGCGGTTTGCCTAGTCATCAAATGCCAACCAATAGTGATGCACCATGGATATCTATGCATATACACCCATGGAACGAATTTAGGTGCATGATTAAATTTTCTGTTTTATGTCTATATTTTTTTCATATGCATGTGTGTCTATGGAAAAGTGTCGGCACAACCCCCCTTACTATCCTAGCCAATAGAATAACTCCACTTGGCATTGTGCTACATGGCATGGCTCTAATTGGTCGATTGCCTATGGTTATCACCTCCACACAATCAGGCACATGCTCAAAGGAAATTTACTACGGATAACCATAATCACTGTTGATTATGATAATTAACTACCTGTGTGCATGAAAGTAGTTATTTTAAAAACTGCTTAATAACTACTGTAAAGCTACCTTTAGAAAGAAAAACTAGAGTGTGAAGTGTTGTAGCAATTCAGGGAGAAAACTAGAGGTATTGTTGAGTGAACTATAAACCAAAGGAAAAGCATGGGAGGAAATCAAAGAACCATGACCTCAAGAAAAGTGAACCTATCGATTGCTTAGGGATTTTTATAGATGTGCAAGCTCAATTTGATGTTGCAGTATGGATGGAATATTGTTGACTAGTTAGTCAAGGCTAGGATGCAATGGTAGTGAATGAATTTACAACATCCATGAGAGATGGGATCATGCACATGCAGGGATTGGAGATTCCAATCACCAAAAATTATATCACCATGGTGATGGGCCTCCCTCTGATAGGGGAGCACATGTACAAGGAGGATAATCTCACTCTCTATGCATAAAAATTATTTGGGGGACCTATCAAGCACCTGACGTGAGCTGGTTTACCCAAATGCCACATCCTCGAGCTCTAGAGGGTAGTCTTCGAATAGATCATGAGATTCTTCACTTGCTCCGGTAGGTACTCAACATTGAATGCCAATCATTTTTATTGGTATTTTTTTTTATTTGTGGGAAATCAACATCCCACATTACCTTGCATGCACCCTCAAGGATGAGGCCAAATGGTACCAAGCAGGCACAACATCTGCCTTGGCTCACCATGGCCTGATTTTGGCCCTGGTACGATATGTGGAGTCACATAGAGATGTGATATTTGAGGAGACCGAGGGCATAGACATAGTTATAGGGGCACAAGAAGAGGGGGAGGTGCCAATTTAGAATGAGTAGTTGGCCCAAGCGGTGATAGAACGAGAGGAGATGACACCTGCATCCTAGCCTACAAAAACTATAGGGGAAGTAGGACAAGCCTCATCCCCTATTTTTCTCAAATTTTATGAGGAAGCAGGATAGGCTTTGTCTCCCACTACCCCTCAATTTGAGGATGAGCTAAGGCAAGAACCACCAAGCCCGCCTTCCATGCCAATTTCCTCTAGGACTCAAAGTAGAAGGACGAAGGCATCAAGGGTGGTTTCAAGCTCATCCGATGATGAAACATCGATCGATGAGCTGAACAAGGAAGAGTACCTAGCCCAGATATTACAAGATATCTCTAAGGGGTAAACTCCTCAATAGGAGGTTACAATAGAAGATTTGCTATAGGAGGGCTAGGAGGAAGATTTGTAGCAATAGCTATAGGTATTAAGAGAGCAGGCTTCCACTTGGGAAGCCAAATACAGAGAAGAATGGACTCTATTTCAAGAGTCTAGGAAGGAGGCTACATTGAAGATGCATGAATTGTATCAGACAATTCAGCAATTACAGGGGCAAATAAGCCAATTGCAACTATAGGGTAGAGTAGTGGGAGCCGAGTAGTCGACCAAAGTTGATGTGATGGTGCAGACTGATGGGGAAATAGAGGTGCCCCCTATTGATATAGAAATAGAGTAGGGAGAGGATGCTACAATGGAAGTAGAGGAGCCCTGTTCCACATCTCCTTCTATAGAACAGGTACTTTAGGAGGATGAAGTTGAGGTTGAGGAACCTCAAAATTTAGAATAGTCTACAAATAAAGGAGATGAAGAGGAGAATGAGATGGAGGTCGAAGAGCCTCAAGTTTTAGGTAAGGAGGAAGAGCCAGAGCATTCTCCAGCTGATGCAAGGGCTAAATAGCCTCAAGAGGAAGAAGTAGTTCCAGATGAGCAGCAATTTTTTACAGAGGAAGAAGAGGCTCAGCAACCTAAATCTACTGTAAACCAAGAAGCAACAATAACACCAACATACCCTGGGATGCAACAAATAAAGTTGAGGTCAAAGAAAAAAGTTATAAGGGCATCTCATCAATGACCCAGAACTAGAGCAAGAGTTGCCAAATTGAAGGCATTGGGCATCGAATCCGATAAAGAATCAGAGCTGGATTTTGATGAAGAATGGGAGGTAGCAAAGGAATTGTTTGCTGCCCAAAAACAAAAATTTGAGGAGCTTAAAGAGGAGATTAAGGTAGAAAAGAAGAATTGGAAGAAGGCCTCTAAGAAAGCACTCAAGGAAATAGAAAAAGAGGCTAGAAAGCAATCAAATAGGCCTCCCAAGAAAATTCTAGTTGCCCGACCTGAGAAGTTCTGGAGCTTATATGGGTCGGTAGGTGATGAGCCTTCAAGGATGAAGGCATATTTTATGAGGATGGGATTTCTAGGTCCTGTGCCACCTGTAGAACAGGCATCAAGTAGTAGAACTCCTTCGGTGGAAAAAATAGAGGTCAAGGTTGAACCTGAGCTTGACCCAATAGGGGTAGATTTACCCACAGCTAGGGTTGCTAAGAAATACTAGCATCCCATTTAGTGATGAAGAATGAGTGCTTGTGGGTGAAGAGTTACCCCTTCACCATGAGTACTGGAAAATGGTTGAGCCTACATTCCAGAAGGATACCACCAGTTTCTCTGGTTACTATTTGAACATGGAAAAAGGCAAGGTGGCCTAGACTAGGGAACCGCCCAAGAAAAGAGTAGGGCCAAGTCAGCTAGTTTGATGCAGCAAGCACCAAAAATAACAAGAATAGGAGGTAGTTGCTCCCAAAGCACCAAAGGGGTGAAAGCCTCAAGATAAGGAAAAAGTAAAAGCCACTAAAAATAAAAGGATAGAGACCAATAGGGCTTATTGGGATGTTGTAAATAGAATTGGTAATTACCAATATAAAGTGGCATAGGGATGTGCCACCCCTTAAGCATGGGGGGATGATGAGCCTTGAAAATGCTCATTTTTTGTACCTCTTTCCTTATAAAATAATGACACTTATTTTATAGATGTATATGTTTTATGAAAATTATATATATATATATATATATATATATATATATATTTTTTTAATAATTTATTCTACATGTTATTTAATATTTGTCTTTAAGTGTATTTTGTGTAGATTTTGTGGAAATTGTTGCATTTTGGCATGTTTTCATCGAGGTCCCACTCGGACCTGGCACTTGCAATTTTATGAAGGTAAAACATTTATGGTACATCGATGTGAAGTATGAAGTCAGGCACCCAATTTCCTTTGAAGTGCTTGACTTTCGTTCGACACTTAATCGTTAGGCATCTGCTTCCCGTTAGGCACCTGCTTCCCGTTAGGCACTTGATTCCTGTTAGGCACCTGCTTCTCATTAGGTGCCTGCTTCCTAAATTTTGCAAACAAGGTGCCTACTTCCCAACTTCTATAGACAAGGCACCTACTTCCCAACTTCTTCAGATGAGGCACCTGATTTCCACTAACACCAAATTCCAGCATGACTCTGTGGTCGATAGAATAGAGCAAAATTTTAGCAACAAGCATAAAAAGAGTTCCAACATTGAAATCAGACAAGGGACAATGTCAAAGATGACTCACCACCCATTTTTTAGCTGCTACATGAAATATTTATGTAAATCAGGTAAAACAAATATCAGACGTATTATGGAAATAAAATACGCTGAAATATCTTGATATTTTACCCGATTCCTTCATTCATGCAAGCGGTTGTAAAAGCGAATCATTTTTTGATTTGTTTTGTAGATTGTTAATAATTTTTTTTTTAGAGTTATTTCTTGTTAAATTCGTCTAAGCGTCCGGTGAAGATTTAATGCGGGAAGAACCTGCTAGAAGCATGGGCCCACTTACAACAGAGTTCTTCCCTTATTTTCCCCTATTTTTTGTTATTTAATTTTTTGTAGATTAATTTATTTCTCTGTTATTTTCCCCTATTTTTAGTAATTTCCAGCAAAGTACCGCTTTACTTTCTGTCTGCATTTTAGTTCTATTTTCACAAATGTAGGATAGATTATTGGTTTGGTATTTAGAATTAAAACTTCAACGAACATCAAACACCCCCCAAACCATAAATCTAAGGGACTCATCTCTGAAGGAGAAATTATAAGCATATATTTTGCACAGATTGCTCACAAGACTACGAGCTACCCCAGGTTGACAATTAAATGGAGGCAATTAATTGAACCATAGAGAAAAACTAACCAATGTTTTGCCCAACAAAAACTTTTAGTAAAGGGAAAAATGATATAATACAAAAATATGTACATATGTTTCAATGAAATTATATTTCAATAAAATTAGAGTTTTAGATGAAAACCATTGACTGGGATCGGTTGTATGTTTCCTTCTAGGTCTTCAAGCTAGAAAATATTGCTCTCTTTAACCTTTGAAAGGACCATCCTAGAAAGAATCAAACTTTTGATGGTGCCTTGGCTTGGTTCTTTCCACATTCCATCGAAGGATATAAATTCCAACTTTGAACTCTCTAAACCTGGATTTCTTCTCAAACCATCCCTTGATATCAAATGAGTGCTTTTGGAAGTCCTCATATGCCTGAGTCATTTTCTCTTCTAGCTGTAGTAAATGTGTTAATCTAGTTTCAACTAGATTTTGTTCAGAATCTTCCTCTGTATCTATCAACTTGAGAGCTAGAATTTCCAAGTGAATAGATAATATTGCTTCTTTGCCATATACCAAGGCATAAGGGGAGGTCTTAATGGATTTTTTAATGGTGATCCTATCTTCCCACAAAGATTATTCCAACAGTAGGTGCCAACTTCTCTTATTACCCTCTAATGATCTTCTCAAGATTCTTAGCAAATTTTTGTTAGTTGATTCTACTAATCCATTCCCCTAGGGGTAGTAGTTAGAGGTATTTTTTATAGTGATGCCATACTTATTGGTAAAATCAATGTATTTAGCTCCTATAAAAGCTGATCCATTTTCACTCACTAAATCTTCTAGGACACCAAACTTTGTGATTAAGCTTTCCAATAAGTCTATTATCACCTCTTGGTTTGATTTATTTATGAGAATGACCTCTATCCATCTGGTGAGTTAGTTCTTGGTAGTTAGAATGTAATTGTGCCCTACCAAGGAATTTGTGTCAATAGCCCCTATGAAGTCTAACCCCCATTGTTGAAAAGGTTCTTCAACCTGAATCGACTTGAAGGGAAATGCTGCATTCTAGTTCTTCCTACATACCGTTAGCATTCATAATAGGCTCTTGTAACTTTGAAGGTGTCAGAAAAAATGGTAGGATAGTAATAGCTTGCCCTAAAAATATTTTAAGGCTATAATCCTTCCTAAGAAATGCCTTCTAGATAATCCTCCATGGAACTCCTCAATGACATTTTGTTTTTGATAATCTCTCAAACATCTTAAGAGGACTCTATCAAGGTTTCTCTTGTATATAACTTCTAGTAATAGGACATATTTTAAAGCTTGAATCCTATATCTCCTCATCCATGATGGATTAATATTAGGACACACTCGAATATAAAAATATTTGGTCATATGATCAACCCAGTATGATTCTCCTGACTATAGTTCTTCAATCTAGTCTTCTGTTGCTAACTGATAGGCTATCACTTCTGCAGTAACTATTGCTTTTTTCAAATATTTGCATAATGCTCTACCTCTGACCAACTTGGTAGGATGAATTTATACATCATATTCCTATATTTTAGTAATCCAACCAGATATCTTGTCTCCTAATTCACTTTGTAAAATAAAACTTCTAACATCCGGGTGAACCACATAAACCAGGGTTTTACTTTGAACCAAGTATTGCCTAAATTTTTTTAATAACTTCATCACTGCAAATACTTGTTTCTCAATAAAATTATAATTGACCTGATATTTATGGAGAGTCTAGCTCCAAAAGAATATGATATGCTCTTCTCCTTCCTCATTATTCTGGGTGAGCACTAATGCATAGCTCTCTTCAGCTCAATAAGCATACAAAATGAAATATTTACTGAAGTCTGGGTTCACTAGAACTAGAGCTATAGCAATGGATTACTT
The DNA here is from genome assembly GCA_028583015.1 of Wollemia nobilis. NCBI lineage: Eukaryota > Viridiplantae > Streptophyta > Pinopsida > Araucariales > Araucariaceae > Wollemia > Wollemia nobilis. The sequence continues at coordinate 24,463,786 of JAQPPZ010015824.1, read as the reverse complement.
GATGATATCAACATCTAATTTTCTCACTTCAGTCCATTTAAAATTTGCATTCTTATTTAGCAGTTTTAAGAAAGGTTTCACCTTCTCAGCAAAATCAGAGATGAATTTTATGATAAAAGTGATATGACCAAATAAAGACTACAAAGATTTCTTGTTCATGGGTAATGGAAGAGTAAGAATAAATTTGATTATATTTGGATCAATGGCCATACCTCATTTAGATACCACATGGCCCAACAAATTTCCCTCATAGACAACAAAAAATGACCTATTGGATTAAGAGAGATGCCAAATTCTCTACACTTTTTAAATACTTGTTCTAAATGTGCCAGGTGATCTTGCTTCTTATAGGAGAATACAGTCATGTCATCCAAGCATATCATAATGACTTTGTTGATCAACTCTCCAAAGGCATAATCCATTTCTATTTGGAATTTGGCTCCTACATTGGATAGACCAAAAGGCATTCTCTGATAGGTAAAAGTGTCCCATTTGGTGGTGAATGTTGTTTTGAACTGATCCTCATATTTCACCTCAATTTTGTTGTAGCCAAATAAGTCATCTAATAGTGAGAACCTCTCTTCTCTTACTAAAATCTATAAGATTTGATTGATCTACGAGAGTGGATAGTGGTCTATTAATTATGCTTGATTGAGGTTCCTAAAATCCACACACAAGCAAATGTCACCATTCTTCTTCCTTATTGGGACTAAGTTAGATATTCAAGTTGAATGCTTTATTGGATATATGATCTTAGCCTTTAGCAACTTTAATAGTTCTTCCCTCATTATGGCTTTGATTCGAGGGTTTAAAGCCTCTACTTCTTACTGAAGGGTTTTGCATTTGGTTCTAGCTCAATTATTTGTTGTATGACCTTCTTGTCATATACATTAAGATATTAATATGAACAAGCTACAATGTCTTGGTATTTTAGGCATAGAACTTTGATATCCTCCTCTTCTTCTAGAGAACATCAGACTCCAAATTTGAGCTTCTTTTCCTTTTTCATCTTAATTTCCTTGTAGATATTTTCATTGATTTCCATGGATTTGATCATTTTACTATATTCATTATCAAACAAGCTTTCTAGAGTGACCAACCCTCTAGGTATATGATTTTTATTTAGCTGGTTGATGCCTTGTTGGTCTATATATTTTGGATTTTCCTCTTGAATAGTAGATAGACAGGATTCTCTTACTAGGAAATCAATGATATGTTCATCACTTTCAAACATTTTCCATAAAATATACTTATCTAGTACTACAAGCCTAAAAATAATTTTGATCCCTTTGTCTTTTGTGACTCCTATATCTGTAGAAGGGTTGAAATTAGCTCCCATCACTACCAAAGAATCAACTAAGGTGTTCTATATTCTGGGAATAAAATTAATATTTATGGCATCAAAGGATTCCATAAAATACCATACCCTATTCCGATATACCTTTAGGTAATGGTGTTTGCTACTGCACCTCTCTCTTACCTGATTGACAATTAGTTCAAAATCATCGTATATATTCAATATATTGATGCCCATGCTCTCATACTACTTTAGCCCGATGTATAAAGCCTTGTATTATGTAGTATTGTTAGTGCATGACCATGTTAGCCTATAAGAGAAACTCTTTGCACATTTTGACTGAAACTGCAATAGTACACCATCACCAACCCCATTTCTGCATCTTGCACCATCAAAGCGCATGGTCCATGCACTTTCTGAATGAGACTGTTGGATACTATTTCTATTTCTATTTCTTTTATTTTTTTCTCTGGAAATGCTATATGTACCCATACCTATCCCAAATTGACTATAATCCTCTCTAAAAGGTAGCTCATCTTCAATATCTATCTCTTCAAAACTATCCACTAGTTCAAAATCATCTAGAGGAGTGAGATTACACATAGCTTCTTTGATTTTTCAATATGATAAGACACATGCTTCTATGGTGTTATTCTTATCCTCTTCCCTTTGAATGGGATCACCATGCTGGAATAATCCATGTACATGCATCCTCCCAATTTGGTAGTGAATTCTCTTTAAAGGCACAAGCTAAAATAAGGCTCTAGATCCACCACCACTATTTCTTGCATGATGGTTACCTTCGAAGCTATATGCAGCCTCATAAGAACATATTTTACTACCCCCACTATCTTTATTGGTGTCCCATTTTACTACAAAACTCCAGGATAGGATATGGTATATTCCATTCCCATCTCCTAGTATACTACCTTGGGAATAACTATGGTGGAAGCACCTAAGTTGATCATGTAGTTGGGGAAAATCCATCCCTCCATCCTTAGGGAAATGTAAAATGGAGGGGGATTATTATTTAAAGTAGCAGGAGATATATTATCTTTCCTAGAGGGCATGTTGAGGATTGTAGTGGTATGTTTTTCTTACGAATATTTTTTTAGAGAAGCTTTCAATAGGTCTATTTGTCCAAGAATAAAGAGAGTATCATATAGACTAGACTTGGAGGGTATTCTTTTCATTTCCTCCATAATTTTATACTTTGACTTAGCAGAGGTGGGTCTCTTAGACTTTCTCTCTGGATCACCATACTTTCTCTTATACTTTTGTGTGGCCTCGATTATCTACCTCTTGGTTATGGAGGGAAATTTAAGCCTCTCTTGAGCTTCATTCTTGGATCTCATTCTTCATCCCTTATTTTCTTTGTCAAACCTCTTGGAAAAATTGACCTTCTTTTCTTGGCCTTTAGGGACCATGTCCCTCTTTTTATTGGCTTGGGGGATAGGAAATGTATCACTAATTTGAGCAGGTCTTTCTTATTTTGAGAGGGGACCTAAAATTGACCCATATTTTGTGGATCAACCTATAATGTTTTCTTGCCTAACCTCATCATGACATAAATGGATCCATATTCATCAAGATATTTTCAAACCATGATCTGATCTGGTTGCCAGAACATTTTCACTCTTCCTTTTTGATTTCTCTTTGCCTTCTCCATAGCCTTTTATACATGGTGTTGGTACATAACACAAGATTATGAATCATGGGTATCATTGCATACTAGACACCATTCATTCACTAGAATGGTTTTAAAGGAACACTCTAGATATTCTTGCATAACATTTACTCCAACCCCAGTGTTATTTCTAGGACCAGGTCTTTGATATTTGTTGACATAAGAAAGTCTTCTTTGTTGAAATATCCCTATCTCTCTTTTTCCATTGAGTTCATCTTGTTATAAAGAGTTTTCAAAGTATTTTTAATATCAATAAGTACATAGGACTCTTGGGGTATATGAGAAGGAAGTGGTGGAAAAGGGAATACAACAGGTGATACTTTTGGGCGAGGAATGGGGGTCATATGTGGAAGTGGAGATGACAAAGAGGGAGGGTCCATATAAGATGATGTAGTTGTCTGAACTTAGACATCGGGAGTTTTCAAATAGTAGGGCAACACAGCTTTAGGGGGAAGTCTTCCCACATTGATGAGGATATTTTTAGCATGGACAAATATATTGTAGACCTATGGAAAGGTATATACTCCAGCTTCTTAGGTTTGTAGACCTAACTCTGATCCAAGGGCTCTAATATAATACATGAAATTTAGGGTTGAATCAGGTCTAGATTTAGGAAGAATCCTATTCCAAGTCCTACTAAATATTAGGTTAAAGTCTAAAATGGTTTCTTGCTGATGCTTTTGTATGGATGTGAATTGATTGAGGAGGGAAAAATGATTGGAAGACTCATTGAAATCTTCTAAAAAAGGTTGTGATAATTCTACCCATGAGGTAATGGTATTATCTTCTATGGTCCTAAACTAGTGTAGGATTTTCCCTCTAAAGGACAGGGCTAGGATTTTGACAATAACATCTTCATTCTTTATGTTGTGGATCACTGCCAGATTCAGGATATCCTAGCAATGTTCATATGCAGTTTTATCAGATCCATCATATGTGCGAATGACCTTAGACATAGTCTAAGGGATATGATGCATCTAGACCAATATAAGGGGACCACCTGTATTCCATCTAGGATACTTCTACAGGGGCTGATTTGTAGTTGAATTTACATTTTGATTTTGATTTTGTGCCATGTTTCTAGGTTTAGTTCCTTTTGGAAGTGGCCTTGGGGGTATTGTAGGATGTACCTTAGGAGGAGTTTCATTTAAATTAAAATCCTAATTTAAATCTCTTATGATAGTATACCCTCTAAGGGGGAGCTCATAGTAGATGAAGGATCCTAGGTTATTCCTTGTAGATGACCTAGTATTCATGAAAATATACAAGTCACAGACCAGGGATTCTCTAGGTGAATTTTCTGCTCACTGCTTAACAAGGTCATGATAATTCACCAAATATTGATTCCTTTAGTAAAATATACAAACAAAGAAAATTATGGGTTATAGTATTTCTTATAAACAGGTCCCATCGGGTGTGCCACAAATTTTGGGATCTGAATTGAAATCAAGCAAAAATTGATACTGTGATTATCTATCTTCCAGATTTTTGATTAGGCTTGCACCCTCTAGTCACAAATCAAAACTCAACATTGGATGGAATAAATATTACTATAGCCCAAACTCTATAGTAGGCTAATTACTTATCAACTGATAGGGTGCTGACTCAATTAACATCAATAATTTTTTAATATATGGGGTTAGAAAAGGGTTTAGGGTTAAGAAGTTATAACTAAAATAGTGGTTGGATAGAGCTAACAAAATAGGCATCCATAGGGAAAATTTTTTATCAAATCATTTCCAGTGTCCCACACTCGATATTAAAAACACCCAAAAAATAAAGTAATCTTCATACAAGAAACATAAATAGAGACATACTCTAAGAAGTAATTTTAATATCCACAATACTAATAATTCAAATTAGCAAAATAGACCAGTATCTAGATTTAATAGGAATAAAATTCTTGAAAGCATATATTTAACTATGAAAATATTTCAATTGCTTTACAACTAGTAATCCAATATTAGTGGAATGAACTAACCATAGCAGCATTAGCAGAAATGTGATTCATAGCTTGAATCTCTTAATAGAAATATTGAAGATAATAGTTTTTGAGTCAAAAATCCAAGTAATGCTCCTTCTATTAATTTGCAAAAGATGTTACATAATATGGCAAGCAAACACTCGAGAGCCGACCCTAAAAATCAAGGATTCGACCTCTATATATAGTTTTTATAGTGAAATAAGGGGATTTAACATTATAGGGATAAAGCCATGATATATCAATAGAATTCTATGGTGGCATTATTTTATTCACCTTTGAAGTCCAAAAAATCTTCTCAATATCGCACGCCATGGTAGCTCGGCTCTGCAACTTACTTGTTTGGTGATGGCAATTAGAATTTGGGCCATTAAAAAAAAATCTAAGCCATTCATCTCTCTTCGGGACTTCATCTGGTCATAGATATACAACTACCTGAGTTCTTGGTTCTTGGCTCAATGGATGCTTCGCCTACCTACTTGAATCAACTGGTTCTTATTTGACAAGAATTCACTTTTGTTTATATGAGAAAATGTCAACATGATCTCGATCGTTGATTCATTTGTGAATGACTAAGATTAAACCTTAGTAATGCTTTGAATACGAGCATAATAGAACATGTCACTAGTCTACTATTTTAAAATACTCATCACTTTATTTTACTATTTTGACCAGTGGCATGAAGCACATCTAAAAATATACTATGCTTTGATTGAAATGGAGCATGTCGCCAGACCGCTTCCTTTGTTTCTCAAAACTATTTAATTTGCTTTCATGTCCATGGTGTAGAATATGTTGTTCATATCCTACTCCTTAAAATAAACTTAGTAGAATTTTGACCAAGGTTGACTATGAGATAGAGTCGTGCTCTGAGCCACTCAGGAAATAATGCAAAATGATGTTTCAGGGAACTTTGCGTTGTGCCGATGTCTTATGCTACATTTCATACATTTCAATATCTTTAACTAGTGGCATGGAGCATGTGTTTTGATCCACTCTAAAATGAATGTGGACCTCAGTGGCATGGAACACATCAAAACTTAGCCATTTATTTACATGGATTAGGACAATGTGCACTGGGTTGCTCTTCAAATAATGATGATGCCATCTTCGACTCAGTTTGATAGCGATGTGGAACATGTTGTTGTGTTGTAGTAAAATACACTAAGTGTAGAGTGATTGGGAATTTATCTTCTTACCTTAGTAAATATGTCATATGTCACTCTACTAAAGTGATAGAAATGCAATTTTAGCTACTCTACCAGCAGTGTGGAACATCCTACACTATGCCACTAGAAAATAGACTGTATGTTGAGCGGTAGGGAGCATCTTCATGCCTTAGAAAATATTTTCAAAATTTTTTCTAAGGATGTGGCCATTTTGGGCCTATAGGACCGAGGTGTCTTTCCTATTTCTTCTCCATTGTTTACTCAGTTTGATATGGTTTAGGTTTTTTTTGTGCCTGAGGGGTACTATCACTACACCAAAAAAGAGCTTTAACAATGGCTAAAATATGATAGCTTTTTAGACGATGAAAAACCACCCTAATAGATCTTATGAGGGTGGTTTATAACATTCCTATTAGGATAACCACCCTCTTAGGACTAAGGCAATGGTTATAAACCTACTTCTACAACACCATCTCACCATTCCTCAATGGTATATGGATAATGATATACAATGACTATATACCCTTCATATAATTACCATATGGCAAGGGACATCACAATGGTTAAACCAACCAATTAGGAGAACAATCCTCATCAAAGGACTACTTTTCTCCATTTCTCCATACTATCAATAAAGATTAGTGTCTTAGGAGAAACTGTTAATCTATTACAGCTTATGGATACTTACATACAATATGGGCTAACTATCTTAAGCATTATTATAAGAATTACTTATTATCAAGGTGTCAATAATTTTGGGTGGTGGTGGATCTTAATCTATGAGTTTTGAGTCTTTGGTTTGCTTCCATTGTTGTGTAGATTACTTATAAAGTTCCCTCTACACTACTATATTCAAAGGAAATGATTTTTATGGTCAACCAAATATCACTATACATATATTACCATAAATTGAAATAAGCAACCATACAAGTAATCTCAACTTACAAATATGATCATTAACATTAATTTACAATTGCTAACAAGCTTAACACAAGATACTTTCATTTGATTATTTTTTCAAAATCATACATCATCTACCATCTAATTGAGATGATTACATCATTTTAAAGAATTTATTACTGATATACAAAATCAAGTAAGATAAATACATCAATTATTACATAGCTTAGCTCCATCATTTCAGCCCTTCAATATTACAATGAAAATGTCTCAAATCTAGCATAAGCAGAATGTTTAGTAAAAGTGTCTTCAACAAAGGTTGTCCAGTTTCTATCTGGTTTTCTTGCATCTTCATGATGTGAAATAGATGTTTGTAAGGGATCAGGAAAACTCTAATGCAAAATATGCCAATGTAACACAAGCAAGTCATGCTAATCATAATTGAATGCAAACATGCACCATAATTTTACCATATGCATACCCCATGTTAAAGAACATCTACAACAATAATTCAACCATATTTACATCATGCATAGTAACGATTAATACACAATCCAAATCATCATTTGTTTGGTTCATCTCCAAACATAGGGGAGATTCCCATACCCCTTCCTAAGGAAAGGACACCGATACTTACTTCCAATACTAGAAGTTATTTCCCATACTTCTAGAAAGACATAATAATTTCATAATTTATTTTTTATTCAATTTTATTTGATCACCAATGATAAAAATTAAGTTCATTTAATATCCTATACCAAAATATACAGTATCCATTGATTCCTAAAAATTTATTTTATAAATAAAAGTAAGCCAAAGCTTACAAAAAGTACCAAATAGTCAAGAAATACCCAAATAAGATCTCTATATCACTCAATATGTATGATTAGGTTTAGCATAGATAACTATTCTATTTAAATACAACCAAAGTCATTATGATAGAAGACACCCTAAATAGATGCATGTGCATAAATTTCAGAGTTTATTGAAACATAAAAATTATTGCTCACTTCCATATGCATGACTCCCTATACATAATATTATATCACTTATCTTGCAAGATTTGTAAGGTTATTATAGTGTTCAAAATATTATAAAATGTAATAGCACAGTAACTATTAGTATAGATGATACTGGTCACTATGCATGTGCTTCCCGAGACGTTCATGCAACATTGAGGGAACATGATTGAGCCCATGAAATTTGGCTTGATGCTTGGTCATTTCATTCGGTGGTATAGTCGACTAGAGGGATCTGGTATATGCTTTGAGGCTTGGAGATAACCACACATTACATAGATTTATGACGGGTTCTGACATGAATTTAAAAGAAATTTACTCTTGACATCTTCAAAGTAGCTTGCAGTGATGAATTTCCAAAAATACATCTATATAGTAGTCATAGGACTTTCCATAAGATAATTAAGGAGCTTTGTTAAAGCATTCAATCCTTATCACAGTGTGATGATGAGGGATGTTGTACAATTAGTACAAGGAGGAATTTTATCACCTGAAATTTTTTGATAGTCTATAACATATGTCTACTCATATTTTAGTTTTCATAGGTGGAGAAGTTGATTTATCATGACATGACACAAGCTATAAGATTATGCTCATATATTCTATATATGTTGTCGACAGAGCAACAAAATATAGCCATCCTTAATATATTCTATCATTGGAATTACTATAACAAATAAAAGGTAGATAAAGAAACTTGGCTCGCCAATCTAAAACCCTTCCTCAAGTCTACGACTGCATCCAGGGTATAGGTGACTATGGTTTTCGTATGATAGCAATGAAAAGAAAGAATGTTCAAAAGTCATAGTGTAAATTATCTGGACACTAGAGAGAAGCTATGTTTCTATGAATTTGGATAGATGACCTTAAAACAAAGAGGTATTATTTCATCTATACCCAAATTCAACTGCATAAAGATACAAAATATAATGTCCTCCTAGCTGATAGTAATAACAATACTATCTAGACACCCAATTTAAAATAGGAGGATAACTTCATTTATTAAAATGATTCATCATCCAAAACATAAGAGTAAAGAGAAGCATACAAGGCATACAAATTAATCTTACATAAGGAAACATGAAAGGAAACTTCCTCACCTGATTTTTGCAAATCACAAAACAAATATACTTGAAAGTCCTTTTCCTACTTCTGATCTAGCCTCCTTCCAAACTTTATAAAATATAGCATACCCCTTTTTCTCAACCCCCATGGCTATTTATAACACTTTATTTCCCCACAATAAGATGCTCTATATTATTTTATTACTTTTCTTTCTCTTCCTTCACATGCAAGTTTCTTCAGAATATAATATTTTAATACAAAAGGGATTCCCTAGAGATAAGGCATAGGCAAGTTATTTGTCCTGTGTCCCCCACACTAAGGGCACTAATACTATTGAGAGCATGGGCAATAAGTATTGGAACTATTAAGGATAAGAGGAGAGTCTCACCCCTTAGTACAACCATCCCAAAATTGCCATGTGTAGGAAAGATGTATTATTTAATTTATAAGGTAGTATTTTCATATTTTGGTCCAATAAAATTTGGACAAGCTCATAAAAGAACAAACCACCCAATTTCTTTTAAAAAATAAAGTAAACCAAAATAAATAAGCATGTTCAAAACAATTAATCTCTACTCTAGAGAATGCTTAAGTTGTATGCATAGAAGCATATATTTCAAAAATATTAAAATGTCATTCCTTATTAAATATAACCTTTTCAAAGTAGAATTTCTTTTTGCAATTTAATTGTGCAACCAAACATATTTCACACAGATGACATACAAGCACTCGATGCATATGCTCATTGTTTTCCATAATCATTTTTACTTTGAGTGGCATGAATTTTAGAGTAATTTCTCAAGTAACACTGCCATCAGGGAGATAACTAGTGATGACAGAAACAAGAGCTTTACTTGATGAGTTGTATTTGTCATCATTTCCCTTCTCATATCTTGGTGGTCAGTCTTCCACATAAGAGAATACCTGTTCCTGCTATCAATCAATGCAAGTAGCATTATTTTATTTTGACAAAAAATAATATAATGTAAATACATCAAGTATTACAAACCAACTATTATAATAAAAAATATCATATTAATAAATTTCCTCCAAGGTGGGTCATGACATACTCTCCCATTAAAATAAACATAGTCCTCTATTTTTACCTACAATATTACATATTAGTCATTAAAACATAAGGTTTTCTTAGTTTCCACTTTCATAAGTGGTGAATGGTTCAACCTGTATTATTACATAGCATCATAAAATAAATAAGGAAAATGTCTTTTCATGTCCTCCACTTTTTCCCAAGTGCAATTCTTCTCAGAATACTAGTCGCACTAGACCTTGCACTGCTCAATATTTCTCTTCCTCATAGTCTTGGAACAAAATTCCAAGATATTTATAGGTTTCACCTTAAAGGTTGTCGGATCCGCCATATGCAAATTAGAAACATCTAAAACATGATCAAAATCAACAATATATCTCCTAAGTATGGATACATGAAAAATGTTATGGATATTTGATAGGTTAGGTGGTAATTCAAGTCGGTAGGATACAAGAATTATCTTTTCTACAATATCAAATGGAACAACAAATATAAGATCTAAATTTATGGATTTGATGACACTCTTCTTAGGTTTTACCCCTAGAAACACCTTCTCACCCACAAAGAATTCTCTAGAAGTTCTTTTCAAATCTGCATAACTCTTCTGTCCATTTGAGGATTCTTTGAGCCTTTGTTGGATTAGTGCTAGCTGCTCTTCCATAATTTTAACCATTTTTGGTCCAATGACAACCCAATCCTTGGGATTATCCCATGATAATGGTGTTCTGCATCATCTACCATACAAGGCTTCAAAAGGGGCTATTTTAAAAGAAGAATGATAGCTATTATTTTAAGCAAACTCAACCAGATACAAAAAGTCTTCCCAAAGAGACTTTTTGCCCATGCAATACATGTGTAACATATCTTCTAGAACTTGGTTTAACCTTTTAGTTTGTCCATCCATTTTTGGATGATACATAGAACTAATATTCAAAGTGGTGCCAATTGCATGATTAAGAGCCTACCAAAACTCAGAAGTAAACCTAGAGTTCCTATCTAAGATTATCATTTCTGGAAATCCATACACCTTGAAAATTTCTTTAGAAAATCTATTGGCAATAACTAAAACATCATCTGTAGTACTACCTGCTATAAAGTGTGCAACATTAGTGATTTTATCTACTATCACAAAAATTTCATCATGCTGATATTTTGTTTTAGGCAAATCGACAATAAAATCCATCGAAACCACTTGCCATTTTTTAGTAGGAATGTGATGAGAAAATAATTTCCCTACTGGATGTTGGTGTTCAACTTTCACCTTATGACACTGCAAATATTGTACCAAAAACTTGGTGATATCTTTCTTCATGCCAAACCAATATAAGGTCTTTTTCATATTTTTCCTCATCTTAGCTCCTCCAAGATGACCAAAATAATGCGAGTTATGAGATTATCACATAATAAATCTCCTTAGATCACCCATTTTAGGAATGACCATGCATTCCTTAAAGCATAAAAGTCCATCCTTTATGCTATAATATAGATTCTCATTCAGATTTTGTTCTATTTTAATCCAAGTTTCACTACACTCTGGATCTTGGCATTGCATTTTCCTGACTTGATCCAGTAGATCCACATGACTATGAGTCAATGCTACCATATGTCTTCTCCTACTTGAAGCATCGATGACCTTGTTACCATTTACTTTGATGTACTCTATTGAGGATAACTTAGGATTATCCACTTAAGCCTAAGTTAATTATTATTATTATTTACTATTCCTATTTCATTACACTTTGTATTCACATGAGGCATAGTATGACCATGTTAGAAATAGGTTGTTAGGATGTTTTTAGTATGTTAGATGGTTGTTAACTGCTAGAGATCTCCTTTGTCCTCTAGAAGTAAATGGACATCCCTAGTTAGCATTTGGTTAACTAGTAGTTAAGAGGTTGGCCATGTTTGGTAGATTGTTGCAACCACTTAACCTTCGTAACATCCATTGTAATTCTATATATACTTGAATTATGATGAATAATATAGCTTCATTATTGATATTCCTACATCATTGGTATCAGAGCCATAGGAGAGTTTTGCAGGAAGGAGGACTCATTTGCCACTTCACTGCTAGATCCTAGGTAGGTGTTGTTTGGAGTTGACTTGGAGTCACCCACAACATCAAGTGAAGCTGAGGTGATAGAGGGTAGAAATTACCCTTGCACCATGTGTTAAGTAGCAATTACACCAATTGGAGGCCAAATTGTGGCCAAGAAAATCTCTACCAAATATTTGTCGAAGAAGCTTGTTGAAGTTTTCCTTGAAGTAAAAGTCGGCTTCAAATTTGAATGTGGAAAAAGAGGGAGTTAAAGTGGAGTTATTTATAAAATGTTAATATTTTATTTTAAAAAAAGCTCTCAATGGCAAATTTTTTTAGGGATACATCAAAAAAAAAAAAAGTTGGGGTAAATTTTTCCCTTCATTTTCCCTAGAACTAAAGCCTGTCGGCCAATTTTTACGACTGGCCCCCTGTCGATTGGTAGAGGTGTGGCATACATTACCCACCTCATACTTGTTTCCCCCACTCTACCCTTATCTATCAATATATCTTCCCTCTCCACACCCCTCCATTGCTCCACCTCCCCCTATCCTCACCTGCGCGTGGGCTGTCACCAACCACCACGTAGGCCCTGACAATCAACTCTTAGTTGGAGGGCAGAGGAACACCACGGGCCACCCCTAATGGTAGACTATCGAAGGCCTACAAATGTAGGTACATGATACACATGATCGTAGGCAGCGATCAGATCGAGTTGCAGGAGGTGACTTCTAAATTTCATAAAGACAGCTCAGGGAGATTAAACCATAAGGTTTTAAACGGTGTGTGTTCTACCGATGATGGCAATGGTTGACGGACCTCAACACATTTGACATAAAAAACATCAAATATCTATTCACGTAGGTGATCAAAAGCAAAGGTGCAATTTTCGATGACAGACGTCATGTTTAGCAGATTCTTGGTGAGAAGCTAGTCGACAAAAAATTTAAATCGACTGCGTTTTCTGGCATTGATTCTGATTTTCCGATGATTGATCGTGAACTCGATGGAAATAATTTTTAATTGGCAAACGTTTTGAAAAGTTGAAAAAATAAAAATAAAAAATTTTCGGCCGTCGAAAACTTTTTTTCATCGTCGGCAACTGACGACAGCCGAGGGTTAAAAAGAGCCTCACACTCTTTTGTCCCACATTGCTTGTGTGGGGTCGTCAAGGACCTTATAAGGTGCAACATGCACTTTAATGGTGTCTTGTTAGTAGACACTCTATGCCGCTCGTTCAAGCATGCGTAGGGCACCAGTTGAAGGTGTAGGCTGCCACATGGCAGCACTTGGGTCACTATTGACCCACCACCAGACTCCAGTGTAGGCAGTTGACCACCCTGCACATCCCAATTGATCGGGGATGAAATTAAAACAATTTGTTTTTTTTTATTTAGAACCAAAATTTTTGGCGAGAAAACCAATTTATTTTTGGCGCGAAATTTGAAATTCCAAATTCAAATTTGATCTTTTGGCGCCAAAACTGCAACGAAGGAGAGAAAAACTTTGAAAGGTGATCTCTTCCTTGTTATTGGTCTGTTTTTGACAAAAAAATTTGCGTTGTGTTGCAAATTTCCTGTAGATTGATAATTTTTGCTCCTAACCAGTTTTTGGCATTATTAAGGGCTAATTGTTCAGTAATTTTTTTAGTGCACTTGTAATTGCAAAATTGAAATTTTTAATTTTGTAAAAGCACTAAAATAGCCGTAATTTTGAGAGCAAAAATTTGTAAAATCTAGGCATGTCAACATTAGAAAAATTGTCAAATTCCTAAACCTAGATTAAGTTTTTGCAAGACCATTTTGTAATCCTCCTAGTCTGGCATATACGAGAAACCAAATGGCTCATGACCTTAGAACAAACATGGAAAACCTCACCGAAGCAGTAGACATTTTGGCTAAAAAAGTGAGAGATATTGTTGTGCAATTTAATCCTGGTGAACTCAAAATCCACCATAATCATGCAAACAAAGCCAAATGTGAGGTTAAGATGTATGATGGATCTAGGGATCCCGATGTCTTATCTGCATGGATTTTGGATATGTAAACTTGGTTTGTGTTGAGTGTTAATTTGTCATATTACAAATAATAACACGCAACTTAGAGTCTCGAACAAAAGACTCTTTCTTGCAAAGAAATAATTTATTTTATTTTCCTTCCTTTTATTATTTCTCCAAGTTTCTTTGTGAAACAACTTTTACGTATATAAAACGAATTTCAATTTAATACATGCAACTGATATATCCCATAATAACTCAAATCCTGCAGATAGCTGTTAACAAGGGGCCTTTGTTGATTCTCAATGAACTTTATAATCTTGAGTTGTTTAATTAATCAAAAATAAACAAAACTCCTTTTGATGTTCTAATATTCACAATTTATTCTAAGGTTAACCTCGTTCGTTTTATCTCCATTCAATAGTTCTGTTATTTCAGGTGTTAGTCTCCGACATGAAATTAAGCATATCAAGGAATAAAACATAAACTCGTTATTTTGAATCACCTGGAAAATAATGAAGGATATTAAAATGGTTCACGATCTCCTCCCCGCAAAATCCCAAGTTAAGAGATGAAATCCCCAAAACAACCCAACCGATCAGATCCGTACTAACACACAATCTAATCAGATCGAGATGCAAGACTCTAAGGAAAAGAATATAACCGCATCATTCTACCATTCACCTATCGTAACCCATCCCATGGCATAAACGAAATAGATACAAGACAAAATGATGCAACGGAAAGATTGACAAGAAAACAATAGTTTTGGCTTCGATCTCCTTTTGATTTTACACACAAAAGTCGTGTTACCAAAGAAAAATCCTTTATTTCAATAAGTAATGCTTTTTTTTGTTACAGTCTCCAGCCTCTGTATCCATCTACATTTCTGCTATTTAACCTTTCTGTCGCGCGTTCTCGGCTGCTCCATGACGCTTCGTTTCGACTCCCGGGACCCTTCGCTTCAATTCCCGCCTTTTGGTATTCTAACCCTTGCGTGCAATCGTAACGCTCGATCTCTGTGGCCAGTAACTGTTGTTATGAAACGTTACTCTGGTTCTGTCATTTCTGCCACGTGTCCTGCGTCTCCTGCACCTTTCGTAATGCTTTCCCATGGAAATCCCGACAGAATTTGCATTCGGCCTCTTCCGTTTCCTAGCCGCGATAACGCGACATGTCACGAAATCGCGACATGTTCTTGGTCCGTACGCCCGCAGTAGCTCGTTGTAGCGATATCGCTACCGACTTTGCTTTGCCTTCTTTTCAAAAAGTGGTAGCGATATCGCTACCACTTTGGTTCCGAGCCTTCCTTTCAAAAAGTGGTAGCGATATCGCTACCACTTTGGTTCCGAGCCTTCCTTTCAAAAAGTGGTAGCGATATCGCTACCACTTTGGTTTCGAGCCTTCCTTCGATGAAGTGGTAGCGATATCGCTACCACTTTGGTTTCGAGCCTTCCTTCGATGAAGTGGTAGCGATATCGCTACCACTTTGGTCCTTCGAGCCTTCGCTTCACGAAGTGGTAGCGATTCGCTACCACTTTTCCTTCGAGCCTCCGCTTCATGAAGTGGTAGCGATTCGCTACCACTTTTCTTTCGAGCCTCCGCTTCACGAAGTGGTAGCGATTCGCTACCACTTTCAACCTTGTGCTTCCTCTCGACAACTCGTAGCGATGGAGAGACAGGTCACGATTTCGCGACATGTCGCGATATCGCGACATGTCGCGATTTCGCGACCCTTTCAACACTTAGGCATTTTTCTTCTTTTCTTCATTTTTAGCATCCGGGTCTTTGAGATCTTCCCTAAAACCTGCAAAAACAAAGGTGGGTCCCCACTTCTGGGGTGTGTTGTGGATGAACCACAACAAATGGCGACTCTGCTGTCAAATGCTCTTGAGCATTTTAGTAAGAACCCAACCTAACACAAATCACAAATTTGAAAACATGGGTTAGCCCATAATCAATATAACTAATGCCCAAAATCATAAGTACATGAATTATCAGAATCATCAAGTACTAGCTCGGTGTGTGCAATGAATTCCTTTCCTTATCATTTGAATTTGATCCACATTCCATCATCGGTTTTGCATGAATGCATATGCGAAATTGTGAATGATTTGCGTATCCTACTGAATATGCCATGAGAAAATGTATAGTCACTCTTGTAGTATTATGTGCAAACATTCAAGACTGCCAAACCCTCTTAGGATCCACTAGTGAACGGTTCATTATATCCCAAAGTTGGTTATGAGTCCCTACTATCTTGAACCCATGTGCAAGTGGATGTGAAATCAGAACTTTGGGGAATCAGACTCCCAACCAACCGAGATGAGAGTTTAACCCTATCCTTACTATTCTGATTTAGAATTCTTTACCTCACTTTGAGCAAAATAACTAAACCAATTATGGAAGAAATGGTCATGCTAGTCTAACCCTCTAGACAATCAATGGTCTTATTTTTTAGGCAAGACATGATGCCATGCATGGGCCTATCTAACCCCATAATCCAAAACTTATCTTCATTTCTTTGGACCTTGGGGATGACTACCCATCCCTTGCAGAGGACAAGTAGTACGATCCTTACAATCCAATATAAGGATGAGATGGGAAAAATTTATTTATTTTACTTCTTGGACCTTGGGGATGACTACCCATCCTGGTTAGGGACAAATAGTACGATCCTTACAACCCAAGATTTTAAATGTAAATGGAAAATATTAATCTTGTTACTTAGACCTTGGGGATGACTACCCATCCTTTGCGAGAGGACAAATAGTACGATCCTTACAATCTAAGACTTAATACGAAATGAAACATAAGAGCTTTGGGGAATCGGATTCTCAACCAACCGAGATGAGAATTTATGCCCTATCCTTACTACTCCATGTGGGTCCAATCAAAGCTTTGGGGAATTAGATTCTCAACCAACCGAGATGAGAATTTAACCCTATCCTTACTACTCCGATTTTAGGCTTTAAGCTCTATGGAAGTGGTCAAAACCACTGTTTTTAGGATCATGTTGCATAATAGGATAGACATGAAAACCATTTTCGCCCAACCTTTTCCTCCAAGTTAGGTTTTGATCATTTTGCTCAAGATCCCTTTTAATGTATGAAACGTGCTTGGTCCTAGATACTTCAAGACTCAGTTTCCAACCTTAGGATTTACTTAAATTTATGTTATAACATAACCCTAAGAGGATTCAACATACTCAAATGAATTGCACCTAAGATGCATATGCCACTACGGTGAAATGTATGAAAAGTGAGATGGAACATGAATGCATTATTTCTTGAATTGCAAATGAGATGATTTGTCATGCAAAACTGACTTTTTCATGCATCACAAGCTTCAAATGATCTAAATTAACTGTTTGTATTACATGTGGAGCTTTTACAACATGATTCCAATGTTTCATATTCTCCCAATCTTAGGCATGTGTTCAACATCTAGCTTTTATTCCCCTTTTTTTTTTTCTTTTTTTTTTCTTTTTTTTTTTAAAGGCAATGAAAAGGAAATCAAAGGAACACCACCGCCTAAATGTCCAACCTGCACACAAACGCAAAAACCCAACATTAATACAAGAAAAACCTGCAATAAAAAATGAATACATACTAACATATCAAATCTGCACATCAAGAAACTAAATTACAACATTGACACAAAACTAGATATCTCCTGAAACACACACTTAAGTATCAAATCTGCACACAAAGAAACAGATCACAACATTAATACAAAGCTTAGACATGTCAAAAAAAAAGAATAATACACACCTAAACATGAAAAATGAAAGCAAGAAATTACAGCGTTATTACATATAATACAAAGCCCAACTACCTCATGCTTGAAAGTAATGCTTCAAGTGCAACCCATTGATAGGTAGTGCCAAATCCTTTCCATCCAAGGTTTTTAGTCTAAAACTATTTTCCCCTAGGATCTCTGAAATCTGGTAGGGACCTAACCAAAGGTAATCAAATTTATCATGTTCCCCCTTCTTCTCATGTCTTTTGTCCCATAACAGCACTAAATCTGAAATTTTAAACGCCTTGGCCTTAGACCTTTTGTCAAACCATATTTTTACAATGTCTTGGTGTTTACTAAAATGAAGCATAGCTTCATCCCTTTTTTCATCCAAGCGCATTAATTGCGTTAGTCTAGACTCAAGTTTATCATTAGTTCCAAAATAATCTTTCATGAAGTGCAACGTTTGTAATCTGAGATTTGCAGGAAAAATGGGATCTTGTCCATAAACCAGATGGTAAGGAGATGTCCCTATTGCTTCTTTGACTCTAATTCTATCAGCCCAAAGGGCCAACTTAAGCTTATTGTGCCAGTCCCGTGGATTCCTTTCCAACAATTTTTTTATGACAGTAACAGATTCTTATTGGATGACTCGGCCAATCCGTTACCTTGAGGGTAATAATTGGAGGAGAACTTTAAACTCACGCTGTTATCAAATGCCCAATTAGCAAACTCTAGAGAGGAAAATTCCGAACCATTATCACTTACGATGGAGTTAGGCATCCCGAATCTAGTGACAATGTTATCTTCTAAAAATTTAATGACCACCTCTGCAGTAGCATTCTTTGTGGGGATAGCTTCGGTCCATCTCGTGCAATAGTCCGTAGCCGTCAGAATATACTTGTGAGCATCGAAGGAATTGGGGCTGATAATCCCAATAAAATCCAGGCCCCATTGCGCGAAAGGTCCTGGACTCGATTACGGACTCGTAAAGGCATGGAAGCGTTTCTATCTCTATTGGCTGCAGCTTGACATATGTGACATGACCTCACATGAGAATGGGCATCCTTGAATAATTGAGGCCAATAATAACCGGCTCTGAGGATTTGATGGGCTGTGGCATTAGCAGACCCATGCCCTGTCCCATGTTTACCATGAAACTCTTCGAGTATTCGCACTGCCTCCTCTTGATCAACGCAACGAAGGTAAATACCTTCATGGTTCTTTCTATATAATGTGCCAGATCTAACTAGAAAATTAGCGGACTTCAAACGCAAGGCTCTACGCTGAGTAGCATTCAAAAGTGATGGACACCTACCATTTAGTAGATAGTACACCACATCTGCATACCACTCCTCCTTGGTTACATCAGTGACTTCATAATGTTGACAAGGAATTGCGAGATCCTGTTCTACGATTGCCTTAGCTAACCCTTGCCCCCGCACTATCTTCATCGATTGAATCTCCAGATCAAATTCTTGCAAAGTTGAAACCCACTTACCACGTTTCTCACCTAATTCATTCTGAACGAACATGGCTTTGACAGCAGGATCTGGGACGATAGCAAAGACCCTACTGTGGACTATGTAGTGCCTGAATTTTTTTACGGTCTTAACCAACGCATACATTTGCTTGTCTAGGGTAGAATATCTCGCTTTCGCATCTTTGAGAGGACTACTCGAGAAAGCAATGGGATTTTCAATGCCGCCTTCACTCTTCTCGAGTTAAAACACTCGCAAAGGAGTGATCCGAAGCAAATGTGTAGATATAGAAAGGCTTCGTATAATCGGGACTCACCAAAACCGGGGCTTTAGAAATCGCATCCTTGATATTATCAAAAGCCTCTATCCTTTCATCTGTCCAAATGATCTGGACCTCCTTCTTTAGCATGTCGTTCAAAGGTCTTGCTATCTCTGCAAAATCTGCGATAAATTTTCTGACAAAATTGATCTTTTCGAAAAATGATCTCAACCCCTTCTTGCTATTGGGACGAGGAATTTGTTGTATGGCTTCTATTCTCTCAGGGTCAATGGAAATTCCATCCTTAGATATTATATGCCCCAACAGTTTTCCTTCTGTTACCCCGAAGATGCACTTCTTTGGGTTGAGAGATATACCATGTTCCCTGCATCTTTGAAAGACTTTCTTAAGATCCCTGACATGGTTTTCTCTGTTCTTAGAAAATACAGGAATGTCATCGACGTAAACAATGATGCACTTACCAATAAGCCCTTTAAAAGCAAAGTCCATAGCTCACTGGAAAGTGGCACCTGCGTTCAATAGTCCGAAGGGCATTCTCCCCGTATGCAAAGGTGCCCCATTTTGTCGTAAAAGCATCTTCATCCTATCACTAGGATGGATAAGGACCTGATTATATCCCGAATAACCATCCAGGAATGACATCATCTCCGACCCGTTTACCTTTTGGAGTATTTCATCGATGGTGGGTAACGGGTAGTTGTCCTTTTGGGATGCCTTATTGAGATTTTTGAAATCAATGCACAACCTTATTTCTCCACTCTTTTTCCTCACAGGGACTAGGTTAGCAACCCACGTGGAATGCCTAACGGGAAAGATGATCTTAGCTTCTAACAGTCGCTTCACCTCTTTCTCTATCAAGGGTTCTAATAATGGATTAACTCGCCTTTGTCTTTGCCTGAAGGGCTTGGACTCTGGCTTCAGTGGAATCGTGTGCATTATGACATTCTGATCATAGGTTTTCAACTCCTTATAACTCCAAGCAATGCAATCTATGTATTCTTTTAATGCATTTGCTATGGAATCCTTCTCCCCGCTTGGTACATGCTTTTGCTATGAATACCTTCCGGGGATTTTTTGCACTTCCAATGTTAACCAAATCACAAGCCTCTCCAGGAGATGGAACCCTTTTACCTTTTCTTGGTTTGCATCCGATATCAAAGATTTTTTCTAATGAAGCTATCTCATCAGGCATCCCGTTGTTTTTTACAGGATTTTTATCTTTCGAAACTACCTCCTCTACGTCCCTTTCTTCTTCATCTATGTACTGCTTTTCAAATATACCAGAATTAGTGACAAAATGAAATATGTGCCTGTCACTATCAAATACTTGGAAGTTCGTAACATTATCTGGTATCGAGGGACACGGGACCAACTCTATAGAGAACTTCTTGCATTTCTTATGGTCCACTGGCTTCAACATACTCGCTGCTATAGCTAGGGAGTCTGCTAGACGATTGCCCTTTCTCGAGATCAGAGAAATGTTAAAGGCGTCAAACTCATCTATTAAATCTCTGACCCTAGTTCGATAAAGCCTGAGCCGCCTGTCTTTGCATATGTATTGTCCCCTCACTTGTTTCACCACCAGTTTCGAATCACCAAGGACTTTGATATATTTAATTTTCTTTCGAATGGCCAGCTGTAGTCCAAGAATCAAAGCCTCATATTCTGCCATATTGTTGGTGGCAGGGAACTGTAGTCTGTATGCAACGAATATAGGCTCCTGGTCCGAGCATGACAATTCAACACCGGCTCCCGCTCCTTGTCTGGACCTGGATCCATCAAATCTCAAGGTCCAAATGTCTTGATGTCCTTCAGTAAAGTTGTGCCCCATCCTTTCATCATGGGTATTTTCGAGTGCTTCTATGTCCAAACAGTATGCTCCCAACTCAGCTTCAATGTACTGGATCTCGTTCGGCTTGTTGTAATCTGTGATCATCTCTTTGAGTCGGGGTTCACTGTCAATTCGAATTTGATTGGCCACTCCCCTCCAAGGCAGCCACATGTGTGAAGAGTCTATCACAATGTAACCGTTTAGGTTCTTACTCCAATCTCTTCCCAATACCATGCCATATTTGATAGGAATATCGAGCACCAATATGTCTATGCGCTGTTGAACTCTGGGTTCTGAATTGACTTGAATATGCACATCACCCAGCTCTCCCATTGCCTCCATGGTTGACTCTGTCCAACCGCACCACCCCCGCTCCTAGAAGGCTTTGGTGTAAGTCCCAATCTTTTATAGATTTCTAAGGGCATGATAGTAGCCGAGGCCCCTGAGTCTATTAAACAATTGTGCAAGTTTTTACCTGCAATTCTAATGGTTACCAAAAAGGGAGGTATATCTCATTTTTCTTTTTGTACAACCACTTGGGACTCAACACTTTTAGCTTCATGAACTTGTGCAGATGGATTTAATCCTTTTGGTGAACTCACTTCTTGGCCTAATAATCGGGCCATGTCATACATCGATACATTGGCCCTATTCTTCTTCATATCTTCCACCAAATCGTAAGTGAGCTTTTCGGGATTTGGCAAGTTTTGCATCATCTTAGACTTTTCGACCTTCGATGGAGGAGGGGGATTGACATCTCCTTTAGGGTAGGAGGGAGTAATTGATTATTAGGAGCAGAGGAAGTTTTGGGCTCTTTAGAACTCCTAGTGTAATATTTGTGATTTGCTTTCCCAAAACGTTTGTTTGCATGAACTTCCAAAGCTTCTTCATCTTCGCTTCCAAAAAATTCTACATCCTCCTCTTCTTCACTTTCATGGGAATGTATGACCTCCGTTAGCATAGACTCCGGTTTCACGTGGCCACAGTGTGGGCAATCATTATCACAAGATCCTGCATCTCCACAGTCTTTCGAAATGTCTACTTGGTTGGCAACGGGATTGGGTACCCGCCCGTTGTTAGGCTGTGTGTTATACATTCCTTTTCCTCTATGATTGTGAGGTCGGTTATGGCCCATGGCCTGATCAACTTTTTTATTGACATTCCCCACTGTTACTAACACCTTGGCCAACGTTTCTTTCATATTTTCTATGGTTGCTTCGGACCCTTGTGGTTGAGGCACTGCAATTGCAGGTCCAGCTGTGTTGGCTGCATTAGCCACCTCTGGACTGGGTACAATGGCTTGGGTTTGGGCAGGTGGATTCCATCCTAGATTCCCATTTTGAATGGCTTGAGTTTGGGTAGGTGGATTCCATCCTGGATTCCCATTTTGAATGGCTTGAGTTTGGGTAGGTGGATTCCATCCTGGATTCACACTTTGAATGGGAGTGATTGTTGGATAAGTCACTGAGCTTGGCATGTTAATTGGAGCAAACCCCGACATGGTCAACATATTATTGCCCATACCGAACCCATGCAAACCCATCGAGTTATTTTGAATCAAACTCTGTGTTTGAACAGATGGCATTCGGATAACTCCGACAATGGCGTAACTTGGGTGGGTGTTTGGAAGTTGTTCAACATCGGAGCCCGTGGTGCTACTACCCGGTTCATCATGGCAAATTGGTCGTATGGGCCATATTGTCCCATCCCGATCAATTGAGACAATCCTAACCCCGGCGAGGTTCATCTGCTGTTCGAGAGTCATTGTTTCTGCATAAGCCAAAGGAAGGGTTGTAACCTGAGGGTTCCTTCTAGTCAACAAAGATGTTAAAGGATCTAAGGCTCCGAAGTATAGCCTGCAAGGCAATTGCGGGGGTCTACCGCAAAGTGACGAGTCACATTCGTATATAGCTTTTGAAATCTCTGATTGAACATTCGAATGGGCTCATTGGTTTGTCTTTTGCAAGATACGAAGAAATTGTATGTC
Organism: Wollemia nobilis; assembly: GCA_028583015.1. Taxonomy (NCBI): domain Eukaryota; kingdom Viridiplantae; phylum Streptophyta; class Pinopsida; order Araucariales; family Araucariaceae; genus Wollemia; species Wollemia nobilis. The sequence goes on along the minus strand of JAQPPZ010015824.1, from coordinate 24,440,266 downwards.
ATGGAGGGATCTACTAACTGTCTGAATTGCCCTATGAACGCAGTTTCTAGCTGGGCCCATGAAGTTATGGACCCTGCTGGCAAATTTCGATACCATTCGTTAGCAATGTGGTCTAGACTAGCGAGGAAAACTCGACAGCAACATCCTCGTGAGTAACCCCCCGCCTAAACATGTAATCTTTATAGATTTGGACATGATCTTCTGTTATTGTTGGACCATCATGAATGAATTTGGGTAATCCCCTTTCAATGTTTCTAGGCAAGTCGTGGACTGCCTCGGGAATATCTAAAGGGGAACTCCGAGCACCATACCAAAGGGCAGTGGTCGTTGTTGTTGTTGTTGGGCCATGTTATTCAAAGGTGTCAACCCTGTGGGAACAATTGGAACTCCCGGAACTGTGGAGACAGATACAACTGGTGTTACTATCCCACCCGAACTTAAGGGTTCAGGCCCACTAGAGGTACTTGAGTCCAAAGAAATCCCTAACTCAAGTATACCTGGGTGGTATTTCGACTTCTAATGTTTTGTTTTTCGGCCTCCTAGCAATGGGGGAAAGGCTTTGGAAGATAGTTTCCCCTGTGGTTTTAGACCTAGTAGCAATGTACTCAAGTTGGGCCAGCTTGGAAACTCTAGGACTCTAAAAGATTTCTCAACTCTGCTGCCAGATAGTATGTCTGGTGTTACACCTGCAAGCACAATAGGTGGAAACAAAACTACCCACGTTAATTGTTAGAACAAATCAAAATTGCAAAGCAATACAGAAGGCCCTCCTTCTAGCGCCAAAATGTTGAGTGTTAATTTGTCATATTACAAATAATAACACGCAACTTAGAGTCTCGAACAAAAGACTCTTTCTTGCAAAGAAATAATTTATTTTATTTTCCTTCCTTTTATTATTTCTCCAAGTTTCTTTGTGAAACAACTTTTACGTATATAAAACGAATTTCAATTTAATACATGCAACTGATATATCCCAGAATAACTCAAATCCTGCAGATAGCTATTAACAAGGGGCCTTTGTTGATTCTCAATGAACTTTATAATCTTGACTTGTTTGATTAATCAAAAATAAACAAAACTCCTTTTGATGTTCTAATATTCACAATTTATTCTAAGGTTAACCTCGTTCGTTTTATCTCCATTCAATAGTTCTCGTTATTTCAGGTGTTAGTCTCCGACATGAAATTAAGCATATCAAGGAATAAAACAGAAACCGTTATTTTGAATCAGCTGGAAAATAATGAAGGATATTAAAATGGTTCACGATCTCCTCCCCGCAAAATCCCAAGTTAAGAGATGAAATCCCCAAAACAACCCAACCGATCAGATCTGTACTAACACACAATCTAATCAGATCAGATGCAAGACTCTAAGGAAAAGAATATAATTGCATCATTCTACCATTCACCTATCGTAACCCATCCCATGGCGTAAACGAAATAGATACAAGACAAAATGATGCAACGGAAAGATTGACAGTAAAACAATAGTTTTGGCTTCGATCTCCTTTTGATTTTACACACAAAAGTCGTGTTACCAAAGAAAAATCCTTTATTTCAATAAGTAATGCTTTTTTTGTTACAGTCTCTATCCTCGTATCCATCTACATTTCTGCTATTTAACCTTTTCGTCGCGCGTTCTCGGCTGCTCCATGACGCTTCGTTTCGACTCCGGGACCCTTCGCTTCAATTCCCGCCTTTTGGTATTCTAACCCTTGCGTGCAATCGTAACGCTCGATCTCTCGCGGCCAGTAACTGTTGTTATGAAACGTTACTCTGGTTCTATCATTTTTGCCATGTGTCCTGCGTCTCCTGCACCTTTCGTAATGCTTTCCCATGGAAATCCCGACAGAATTTGCATTCGGCCTCTTCCCGTTTCCTAGCCGCGATAACGCGACATGTCACGAAATCGTGACATGTCGCGATATCGCGACATGTTCTTGGTCCGTACGCCCGTAGTAGCTCATTGTAGCGATATCGCTACCGACTTTGCTTTGCCTTCTTTTCAAAAAGTGGTAGCGATATCGCTACCACTTTGGTTCCGAGCCTTCCTTTCAAAAAGTGGTAGCGATATCGCTACCACTTTGGTTCCGAGCCTTCCTTTCAAAAAGTGGTAGCGATATCGCTACCACTTTGGTTCCGAGCCTTCCTTCGATGAAGTGGTAGCGATATCGCTACCACTTTGGTTCCGAGCCTTCCTTCGATGAAGTGGTAGCGATATCGCTACCACTTTGGTCCTTCGAGCCTCCGCTTCACGAAGTGGTAGCGATTCGCTACCACTTTTCCTTCGAGCCTCCGCTTCACGAAGTGGTAGCGATTCGCTACCACTTTTCCTTCGAGCCTCCGCTTCACGAAGTGGTAGCGATTCGCTACCACTTTCAACCTTGTGCTTCCTCTCGACAACTCGTAGCGATGGAGAGACAGGTCACGATTTCGTGACATGTCGCGATATCGCGACATGTCGCGATTTCGCGACCCTTTCAACACTTAGGCATTTTTCTTCTTTTCTTCATTTTTAGCATCCGGGTCTTTGAGATCTTCCCTAAAACCTGCAAAAACAAAGGTGGGTCCCCACTTCTGGGGTGTGTTGTGGATGAACCACAACAGTTTGTTTATGTTGAAATTTTGGAGGATGAAAAAGCCACATTTGGTACACTAAAACTCACAAGTTTAGCAAAAGTTCTCATTGTAGAAAGACAAATCCATAATGCCACCATGACTTGGAAATAATTAACTCAAATTTTGAAAAACACCTTCTTTCCATAAAACTACCAAAGTGACCTCACTACCAAGTGGTATAGATTGAGGTAAACCTATGGAATGTCAGTTTATGATTTAATTTTCCAATTTAATAGGTTGAGGGTATTTCTTTGTGTGAAAGATTCAGAAGATGATTTGATTAATAAATTCAATCGTGGCTTGCAAGATTATATTTTCAAGAAGATCAAATTCAATGTCTTCCTCACCTTGGATGTGGCATTCAATCATGCCATTCTTGCAGAGGATAAAGTTGGGGCATATCAAAAGTTTCGTTCATCACATGAGGGCTCTTCCAAAGGCGAGAATCAACATCAACAGAATGTGAAGAACAATTATTAATATTTCCCTCATTCTTCTTCTCCTTCCACTTCTCCTAAAGCACATTCTTCTTCCTTTCATGCTAAATATTCTTCTTCTTCATTGTATTGTGACTTTTGTAAAAATAATGGACATATAAAATCCAAATGCTATACTTTTGAGAAGTTTAAGAAGAAAAAATCCCTAATTGTACAACATACACATGAGGAACCACAAGATGGTCCCATTTTGGCTACATGGACAGAAGAAGAATATCCTGCTTTAAAGGGTAAACTGAACAAAGTTACCCTAATGTCCAATGTGTTTGCTCAAGGGGGGCATGATCATTTGTTTGTCACTAGAGCCCACTTGATGCATGATTTCTATGTTGATTGTATCATTGATAATAGATCACAAAAGAACCTCATTGCAAAGTCCGTTGTGGAGAAGTTGAAAATTCCCATAAAACCACATCACCAACCTTATTGACTTGGGTGGAAAGATGTAGAATCCACATCCAACATCACCCATAATTGCACCTTGACTTTTGCTTTTGGTGATAAGTTTGTGGACAAATTTAGGTGTGATGTCATAGATATGGATTGTTGTGGACTCTTGCTAGGTAAACCCTATAAATTTGATAGGAATGCTATTTATCATGCTAAAAATAACACCTACACATTGGATTTGCATGGTAAAAACTACTTGATACAAAGCACTACACCTACTTCCAATTTGATGTTAAGTTGTAGGAAAGTAAGGAAGCCATTGAGTCAAGAACTTATTTTAGCTCCTACTAGCATTTGTCCCACATAAAATGAAGAAAAAGCACCACCTAAGGAACATGCAAAGGAAGAAGTTTCACTCCCACATGATGAACAGTCACAAGAGCAAGTGGTTAAGGAAACCACCATTATCACTCATGAGAAAGATGCCATTGATTCCATTGGTATAATTTTGGGTACACCTACAACTACTGAACCACTTGTTCCATAGAAGTTACCTTTGGATTTGCACACTCCCACCATTGCACACATGGAGGAGAAATCTAAGGTTACTTCCCTTAATGAGCACAGACAGAGCCTTCTATGCAAGATACCACATGACTTGTAGGAGACTCTGCAGGGAGTGGTGTGAAAGCATCACAATTTTCACTCACCACAGGTTGGAGGCAGAGTTTGGGTTCCTTTGGATGAGTGCCACTTTCTAGAGACACCATTTCAGGACCCTCTTTTGGTACCTGATCCTATTTTCATCCCTACAGCAACAGTGGCACCTTATTGCAAGCTTCCATTCATTTTAGATAGAGTTTTTGAGATGAAGACTCATCACATTGGAAAAGGTTCTTCCACTACTTACCTTGTCGCTCGTCATGGTCACTTTCCACACATGGATCGCTAGATTTCTCACCATGATATGGCCCATGAATTTCCAAATTTTTTAAGAGCATTGGGGTCCAATGCTTATATGGTTGGGAGGAGTGTTGAGGATAACTTAGGCTTATCCACTTAAGCCTAAGATAATAATAATTATTATTTACTATTCCTATTTCATTGCACTTTGTATTCATGTGAAGCATAGTATGCCCATGTTAGAAATAGGTTGTTAGCATGTTTTTAACATGTTGTTAGATGGTTGTTAATTGTTAGAGATCTCCTTTGTCCTCTAACAGTAAATGGGCATCCCTAGTTAGCATTTGGTTAACTAGTAGTCAAGTGGTTGGCCATGTTTGGTAGATTTTTGCAACCACTTAACCTATGTAACATCCATTGTAATTCTATATATACTTGCTTTATGATGAATAATGTAGCTTCATACTCAATACCAAAGTCATATTCAGCTAGAAATTCCATCAATATTATTTGTCTAGCATTTAAAAATGGTTGAGTGAAAATATATCTTAAAATATGGTGATCAGTTCTTAACTCAAATGGTCTACCCACTAGATAATGTCACAAAATCTTCAAAGCATGTACAAATGTAGCAAGCTCTAGATCATGAGTAGCATAATTAACTTTGTGCTTTTTGAGTTTCCTAGACTCATATGCTACTACGAAGTCGTCTTGAGATAGGACTCCTCCAAGTCCTTCTAATGAAGCATTAGTGCAAATTGAAATGTTTCTAGATGTATCTAGAATCTTCATAATAGGAGTTTTGGTAAGCTTATATTTGAACAAATTAAATGTGGCTTTGCATTTTTCAGTCCACTTAAACTCCTTCCCATTATTTTGGAGGTTGGTTATAGGATAAGCAATTTTGGAGTAATATTTCAAAAATATCTTATAGTAGCCTGATAAACCCATGAAGCTTCTAACTTCTGACACATTTGTTGGAGGTGGACAACTCAAAATAACTTCTATTTTCTTTGGGTCTACAAAAATTCCATCTACTGATATTATGTGTCCCAAGTAATGCACTTGAGAAACATAAAAGTCACATTTAGACAAGTTTCCATAGAGTTGATTTTTCCTTAACAATTCTAATATTATTCTTAAATGCTTATCAATTTCTTATCGACTACGAGAATAAACCAAAATATCATCCAAAAATATCAACACAAATTGATCCAGTTAATTCCTGAATACACTATTCATTAAATTCTTGAAAGTTGCTGGTGTGTTAGTCAAAACAAATGGTAATACTGTGAATTCATAGTGACCATATCTAGTCTTGAATGCAGTTTTGTGTGTATCTTCATCTTGGATTCTTAATTGATGATACCCTAACTTCAAATCAATTTTGGTAAAAAATGAAGCACTTTTTAGCTAATCAAATAGATCTTCAATTCTTGGCAATGGATATCTATTTTTGATTGTTGCCTTATTTAGAATTCTATAATCTATACAAAGCCTTAAAGAACCATATTTATTTTTAACGACTAATACGAGTTCTCCCCAAGGTGAAACACTTGGTTTTATTAGTCCCTTATCAAGAAAATCTTGAAGTTGCACCTTCAATTATTGCATCTCGATGGGATTCATTCTATAAGGAGATTTATGGATAGGATTAGTTCCCACCAAAAGTTCTATGGTGAAATAAAATTCTTGTTTAGGTGGTAACCCATGTATCTCATCAACAAAAACATCCTAAAATTCTTACAAAAGTGGAAATTTATTAATAATTTATTCCTTTGGTATTTTCTCTTTTTCTTTGATTTTCACTGCATAAACCATTCCTCCTTTTCTATTTGTCTTCTTCAATTGCATAGCTATGATTAGCTTGGGTTGAAATTCCCTTGCTTCACTATACATTCTATGTGTTTCCTTGTTTTCATTAGTAAACTCAATCCATATTTCTTGGGCTTCATAAGCATTTAACCAATCTATTCCCAAGATGATGTCAATTGCATCTAGGGGTGCTATATATAAATGCCACCTAGTAAAGCCATTGGGCAAGGTAATTTGAGTTAAGGAAAAACATTGTTGATATGATAAGTCTATCTTGATCCATACTCAACTTTCCACCCTTGTGCTAAAAATCTTGGCTTTTCGGGTATATAACTTAATAGATTACTTGAAATGAAACTATATGTAGCCCCATTGTCAATTAGAATTTTAATGTCTCTATCAAAAATTTTACTATTTAGAAGTAGAGGAGTAGCCCGACCATCCAAGTATTGCACTATTGTCACTGCATAGATCTTATGATTCGACCTATCTATGCTAGTGCTAGCATATTTTGGGTAATTAATAGCATAATGTGGACCTCCACATAAACATCTTATCTTTGGATTTGAATCTCCTTCCTGAACCTACTTCCTGGTATCTATTGCTTGTAGTGGAGCTGGTTGTTTAGGAGTATGGAAGTCCCTATTATTGTTTTTGGAGTAGTTATTATTATTGTGGCAAAATTCTTTCTTGAAATCCTTCTTGCCACCATTATTATGCTTCCAAAATATTGGATTTCCTTTATTTTTTTGATTTTATCCATTATCCCATTTTCTCTTTTTTTGAAACTTCTATCCCTTGTTTGACCATTTTGTGGAATTATTATGTATTTCATTAGTAGTCTGGGTAGACTCTGTTCTCCGAGCCATATCGTAAGCTTCTTGCATAGTTTTCTGAACATGCACACTTACTTTATCTCTAATCCAAGGCTTCATTCCTAGGACAAATTTTTGTATTTTCATCTCATTTTTTTGGTTATGAGATGGTACATACTTGAGGAGTCTTACATACTATTACTAATATTCTTCCATAGAGATTGAACCTTGTTGAAATGTAAATAATTCTTGGTACTTAATCAAATATAATTACTTTGTAAGGAATCTATCTTTAAATGCTTCCACAAAAACTTCCCACTTCAACTTTTTAGGTGAGATCTCATGTTCCTTGCTATAAGCATTCCACCAATCAATTCCTCTTTCTCCCAGATGAGAAAGAGCAAACATTGTTTTAGTTGTAGAGGAGTAGTTTCTTATGGAGAAATGAAGTTCGAGTTCATCCAACCATGCCTCAGCTGCATTTTCACCTCCCTTTCCGGTGAACTTAGTCACCTTAATATACTTTAGATCATTGTCAATTTATTTCTTCATACAAATCCTATTTTCATGCTCTTCAGGATATTCATCCTCTCTACTCTCAATATCTAGAATTTCTATCTCCTGGTTTTTGTTGGGGTTATGTGGAGTACTTATGGCTTGCAAAATCTGTTAATATTGATCTTGTATAACAGAAACTATAGCAACAAGGTTCTCTACTTCTTTATTTGAATTTCTAGAACTTTCTCCTATCTGTCTGGATTCAGAAATATTAGGGCTAGCTTGTTGTGAGCTTATTTTATTCTTGCATCTCATTCTTGTTTCTATGTTAACCTGAATTAAAAAGTTGTATTAATATTTGCTCTTTTTTAAGGTCACTAGAATATTTTCCCAAATAATTTATTATCGCTAGGTTTATTCCCTAGTTTCTTCCTCTAACTTTGGTTGTAGATCATACACACTTGAAATAAGAAATAATTAATTCAAAAGACACAAATTTCAAGTAGTTTCCCAAAAAGAGTCTAAGGTACACCGCTTAAAACCCATACAGGAGGGCTCGCTTAGCTCTTCCACTTTCGAATGACAGTGGATCTATTCATGGGGGAAAGGAACTCGAATAATAGTTATCTCAAGTACTAACCTAGTCCTTACCAAGTATGAATAATAAAGATTTAGGGAGCTCATGTTTCGATCCATACCCCAAATATTTTGCTAATCTAGATTTATCTTAGAATCTATTAGTTATCCTGAGATCTGATACCAACTATAACAGCCCTCGTTGTCACTAAACATCTACTAATTTTTATTTTTATTTTTTTAAACTCATATTTGTCCACATTTCAATAATTTATAGTTATAATAATGATCTAAGACAAGATCTTCCCATAAAAAAATAAGTAGTCCAAATCACAATAGATTAATTAAATAGAAGCACCAACTTCTACAATTCATTTTAAGCCAATTGCAAGTAAGAGCACCTACTCCTACAACACCATCTCACCATTCCTCAATGGTATATGGATAATAACATACAATGGCTATGTCCCCTTCATATAATTACCATATGGCAAGGGATATCACAATGGTTAAACCAACCAATTAGGAGAACAATCCTCATTGAAGGACTACTTTTATCCATTTCCCCATACTATCAATAAATATTAGTGTCTTAGGAGAAACCGTTAATCTATTGCATCTTGTGGATACTTACATACAATATGGGTTAACTGTCTTAAGAATCATTATAAGAATTACTTATTATCAAGGTGTCAATAATTTTGGGTGGTGGTGGGTCTTAATCCATGAGTTTTGAGTCTTTGGTTTGCTTCCATTGTTGTGTAGATTACTCATAAATTTCCCTCTACACTACTATATTAAAAGTAAATGATTCTTATGGTCAACCAAATATCACTATACATATATTACCATAACTTGAAATAAGAAACCATACAAGTAATCTCGACTTACAAATATGATCATTAACATTCATTTACAATTGCTAACAATATTAACACAAGATACTTTCATTTGATCATTCTTCCAAAATCATACATCATCTACCATCTAATTGAGATGATTACATCATTTAAAAGACTTTCTTACTGATATACAAAAACAAGTAAGAGAAATACATCAATTATTACATAGCTTAGCTCCATCATTTTAGCCCTTCAAGATTACAAAGAAAATGTCTCAAATCTAGCATAAGCATAATGTTTAGTAAAAGAGTTTTCAAAAAAGATTATATGGTTCCTCTCTAGTTTTATTGCATATTTGTGATGTGAAAGAGATGTTTTTAATGGATTAGGACAACTTGAATGCAAAGTATGCCAATGCAACACAAGCAAGCCATGCTTCTCATAATTAAATGCAAACATGCACCATAAATTTACCATATGCATACCCCATGTTAAATAACATATACAACAATAATTAAACCACCTTTACATCATGCATAGTAAGTATTAATACAAAATCCAAATAATCATTTATTTGGTTCATCTCCAAACATGGGGGAGAGTCCCATACCCCTTCCCAAGGAAAGGACACCAATACTTCCTTCCAATACTAGAAGTTATTTCCCATACTTCTAGATAGACCTAATAATTTCATAAATTCTTTTTTATTCAATTTTATTTGATCACCAAAGATAAAAATTAAGTTCATTTAACATCCTATACCAAAATATACAGTATCCATTGATTCCTACAACTTTATTTTATAAACAAAAGTAATCCAAATCTTACAAAAAGTACCCAAACAGTCAAGCAAGATCCAAATAAGCTTTCTATATCACTCAATATGTATGATTACATTTAGTATAAATAACTATTCTATTTAAATATATCCAAATTCATTATGATATAAGACACCCTAAACATATGCATGTGCATAAATTTCAGATTTTATTGAAACATAAAAATTATTTCTCCCTTCCATATGCATGACTCCCTATACATAATATTATATCACTTATCTTGCAATATTTGTAAGGTTGTTATTGTTTTCAAAATATTATAAAAGGGAATAGGATAGTAACCGTTAGTATAGATGATACAGGTCACTACGCATGCACTTCTTGAGACGTTCATGCAACATCGAGGGAACACAATTGAGCCCACAGAATTTGGCTTGATGCTTGGTCATTTCATTCGATGGTAAAATCAACTATAATAATCTAGTCTGTTCTTTGAGTCTTGGAGATAATCACACATTACATAGATTTGTGATGGGTTATAACATGAATTTAAAAGACATTTACTCCCGACATCTTCAGAGTAGCTTGCAGGGATTAATTTCCAAAAATGCATCTATATAGTAGTCATAGGACTTGCCATAATATAATGAAGGAGAGGTGTTAAATCATTCAATCCTTATCACAGTGCAATGATGAGGGATGTTGTACAACAAGTACAAGGAGGAATTTTCTCACATGAAACTATCCGATAATATGAAATGTATGTATAATCACCTTTTAGTTTTTATTGGTGGAGAAGTCGATTTATCACGACATGACACAAGCTATAAGAATATGCTCATATATGCTATATGTGTTGTAGATAGAATGACGAGATATAGTTAGCCTTAATCTATTATCTCATTGGAATTATTGCAACAAAGAAAAGGTAGATAAATAAACCTAACTTGCCAATCTAAAAACCCTTTCTCAAGTCCATGACTGCATCCATGGTATAGGCGACTATGGTTTTCGTATGATAGCAATGAAAATAAAGAATGTTTAAAATTCATAGTGTAAATGATCTAGACACTAGAGAGAAGTTATGCTTCTACGAATTTGGATAGATTACCTTAAAACAAAGAGGTCTTATTTCATCTTGTAGACACCAAAACAACACCAATCCGATTATGTGACAACAAGCACCGATCGCACTAACACACACAGCCCCCAGGGCAGCCCTCAGAGGTTAAACAGTGGTTCTAACCACTCACACGAGCAGTTTTGCAAGTCAGAAATCAATTTGGCACCTTTTAGACACTTTATTTCTTATTCGTCCCACCCAGGGACGAGTGCGGATTTGTACTCGTCCTACCTAGGGACGAGTGCGGATTGATACTCGTCTCACCCAGAGACGATTACCAGCGCTCGCTTTGGGGTGGGACGAATGCCAGGTTTGACCGACAAAAAGTCAGATCTCGGCATGTGACAACTCAGAACTGCCACTTAGCTTTTCTTGCATGACATAGGAGTGCGAGTGAGTTCTTTTGACAACTCATATCTGCCAATTGACTTTCCCTTCACTGCATGGGAATGAGAGTGAGCTTTTTTAAGACAACTCAGATTTGCCACTTAGCTATCCCTTCATTGCATGGGAGTGCAAGTGAGCTTTTCTAAAACATACAAAGACATGCACAGAGACAGTTAAGAATCCCTTGATCAAGAAGAAGTCTTCTTTTGACACAAAAAGCATTCATGCAAAGAAACACTTTTGCATGTTAATTCAAAGAGACCCCTTGGGTCTATAAAATGGTGAGTTTCCTCACCCAAAAGATATACCGGAGAAGGAGCATTTTGAGCGACGAAGTGCTGCTAATTCACTTACTTGCGATTTGTGCTTTCAACATCCATAATCTCTTAATCGAAAGAGAGGTTATTGGGTGACTTTTGAAGGCACGAATCAAGGACCAACACCGATTTTTCTGACCACAATATCCTACCAATTTGCCGACAACACATCACATCAGGTTTCGGACCCATCCCAAGCGGATTGGTGTCGAAGCAAAGTTTCACCCGTGGGTGGTTTGCCTTCGGGCACCCCCCGCTTTATTTCTTTTGTAGTATTTAGCTAGTTTCATGTTTATGCTTTTGTCAAGTTTTCAGTTCATTTAGATTCATTTTAGCCATAGTTAGATTTATCTTTTATTTTTCATACACAGGTGCTACTGATTCTTTGTTTGTTTCTTTGAACGTAGATTTGCAGCATTAGAGGAGCAGCGAGGAATCTACCTTTACCAACGCAAGCGGCGACGACGTTTTGGTTCGCCCATCTTACATGTGGGCACGCGAAAGAAGGAATTCTGAAACAAGTTGTAAAAGAGCAACATTTAACGCTCCTATCCCCTAAAAAGGAAGGAGACGCATTGTAACACAAATTTGCAAAGCATATCAATAAAAGGGCCGATTTTTATATTGCTTTAATATCTTGTGTTCATGTTCTTTCTTTTTATGCAATTTTCAATAACATAGGGTTTAAGCGTTATTTTAGTTTCATTTACATTGCAATTTTAGTTTATCCTTTTTGTTTTCGGAATCTCGTGCTTTCAATGGCGATCACGGTGGGACCTCTGTCCTCTATTTTTTTTTAGGTTAAATTACTGATCTAAAATTGCTTGTTTTTTTTTACAGGTACCTGTTTTTCAACATCGGACTGTTATTCGTCTCTGCAAGTGACGATTACAGAATTGGTATTCGTTTCACCCCGGGACGAATAAATTATTCGTCTCACCCTGGGACGATTACTGTTCTGATATTCGCCTCACCCAGGGACGAGTATAAATCTATGCATTTTTTAGAGCAAATCAGAAACATCCTGTCAGGCAGAGAAGAGGTAGGGGTTTTTACAGCTTCTGTCAAATTTTTGTCTTTCTGTTTTCTGGTTTTCGGTTTTGTATGGCTTAGGGAAAGATTTCTTTTTCGTTTGCCTGTTTCAATTTTTGCAAAATTAAAATGAACCCCACACATCACGTGGTATTTTAAACCAAGGCGTTGGTCGTAAAACCCCAACCCTTGAACAAGACCAAAGGTGGATTCCATTATCACTTTGGCTTGAGATATTGCATCCATTACCTCGATCGCGACTGTTGCTAGACGTAAATCCTGACGAAAGCTGACCGAGTGTAGCTTGGGGTGATTCCCAACACGCGAGGATAAGTCTTCTATGGTAGGTGTCATAAACAGAGTGATTCCCCTTTCGTACCGCCTATGTTCCACGTATCATCTGCTCTCACGTACCTATAGTCTCCCTCACGTAAGGGCGGGTATATAGAGAGGTTGGTATATCGGTCCGACAATGGTATATTGAAGGGGCGACCATTTTGGGAGTCATAAGAGCCTTCATAATTGCATTTAAACGTTTCACAAAATTTTCAAAAAACAAAACAAACAACAAAAACACACTAAACCAGATTTAGGGCACACTATTAATCTTTAAAAGAGATAATCATTGCTTGTGTGTGTATGCTATTTTCTGTTTAGACAAAAAAAATCATAAAAATAAAATCATAAAAAGAATTTGCTTTTGCATTTTTAGGTTAGCATTACCATGGTGAATACTCGTAGCCAAGCCCAATCAAGGGCAGAAGCTGCAGAAAATGCACCAAGAGAGACAAATCGTCTCCGATATAGCCTTGAAGACTTAGCCATCCCGCCTCGACGGTAGGTTACACCAGTTAGTTCACACCATGCAGAACATGGCTCTAGAGGCCCCTCCTTGAGGGGCACTCCAACCCATACAGTTATAGAACATGGTTCTAGAGGCCCCTCCTTGAGGGGCTCTCCAAGTCAGGCCTTCAATAGACGAGAATTTAGAACCCCCTCCCTAAGGGGAACTCATGAGCAACAAGAATATTTTCAAGAAAATAACCTATATGTACCACCTGGTCTAAGCACGAGGCCTCCTTTGGAAGTTCATTATGGATGGCCTAGTGATGAAGCATTGTGTAATGCTATGGAACAACAAAGGGTCCAAAAGGAAGAACCATATGATTTTGTGGTTCCTAATTTACCCCCGATTAATGTCGGACATAGTAGACCATATCCAGAACATCAGGTTCTCCCGACAGGGCAAGACAATTCTGCCCGCACTTTTTATGCATATCATAGAGAGAGAGAGGAAGATCACTACATTCCTCAAGAACAGTATCCAGTGCAAAAATGATGCACGTCTGCACCTGCTTTATATCCAGATCGCTTATTGAGACCAGAGTTTCAAGTTAATGCGGCCAACCTCGACAGAGGGAAGCAACATATAGGGGTCTCAGAGCACCATGATCGAAACAGATATGTAGGAGAGACATCTAGGCCTATTAAACAAGAGACAACAGAACAAAATGACTTGGCATTTGCACAACTAGCCGCCCGCCAAGCACAAATCATGCGGCTTAGACAAGAACAACAGGAATTAGAACATTTGTGTCGCCTTGATCAAGAGCGCATCCAGCGTCAGACAGCTGAATTGCTTCACAACCATGCACCTGAGAAGGCCCCAGTCCCTCACGCACAGCAATATGAGATGTATGTGAGGCACAACCCCTTAGTGCGAGACAGGTCTCCGTGACTTCAGCAAGCACTGCCTCCAAGACCTCTTAGACCTGAGCGGGAGGCCATTCCCCGCAACCATGATGGGCATCCTCCGCGGGCACCCGTCCATGTTTACAGGCCTAGGCCAAACACTCCTCAAGAAGATTATGAGGATTATTACCAAGAAGAAGAGCGGGCTGAAACGCCCTATCAAGGCAGAAGGGATGCTACCCATTTATCCATTCAAAGGCCTCAAGTTCCCCGCAACCCACAGCGGGAACAAACCAAGGAGGAGGAGATTACGTCCTCTGATGCATACAAAGTGTTGTTAGAATGCTTAGAGACTATGGAACTCAAGACTGGTGGGCCCCAAAAGCCTACCTTACGCCAACTCCGTAGTCATCCGATGCATCCATCAGTGCCAACACCTCCATACCCCGAACATTTCAAGCTGCCCCAGTTGGCACTCTTTAAAGGGGATGAGGATGCTCAAGAGCATGTGACACGATTTTTGAGCCAATGCTTTGGTATACAAGACAATGATGCATTGCTATTGAGAACATTCATAACCACATTCGCAGGATCTGCCTCGGATTGGTTTACCCATCTACCGAAGCATAGCATCTACAACTTGGATCAACTAGTGGACGCGTTCCTAGAACGTTTTGCTTTCAATACAAAGAAAAAGGCGTCACTCAGTGATCTAGCTAGCCTCAAATAGTATGAGGAGGAGTCTATGGTAGCATATGGGAATCGATGGAGGACGGTGCTTTCAAAGTTGTCCTACCTCCCTCCTATGTCCGACCTAACTCAAATGTTCGCAAAGAGCTGTTTGCGATCGATCTCTGTGCTATTGCAGCTGCAGCAATACGCCACTTTAGAAGAAGCTCTGGCGCAAGCTAGACGTATCGAAGAGATCAAGATACAGGATGGCAAAATTGCCAAGCCTAAGAAAAAAGAGTGGAACAAGAGCACCAAAATAGGGAATACGCAACAGAAACCCGCTGCGGTCAATCAAGTTGCTATTAATGCCCCTACGCCTGCCCAAGCAACACAGCCTCCAAAGGCTAATTATCAGGCGGTGCCTCACAATAATTATGAGAAAGATAACAAAAATCAGGATCAAAATCAGCAGCGTCGCCCCAAGCGACAATTTACACCATACACTGAGTCTAGGGACTCCTTGTTTGACCGTTTGTCAGTGGCAAACTTGATTAATCTACCAGATATTCCAACAATTGATCCTAATGCGCCAAAGCCTAAAGGTTACAGAGAGGATATTTTCTATAGATTCCATAGAAGGAAAGGGCATGATCTTAATGTCTGTTGGACGTTTAAAGGTTTAGTGCAAGATCTCATTGACAATCACACATTGGTAGTGGATAATCCCATCGCACCCAACAACCAACAAATGGGTGTTTTCAAAGATCCTTTACCCACACATGATGCACAAACAAAACCTTTGCATGTCAATGAAGTGCAACAGAGTTGCCCCATGGAGGGGTATGTTGGGATGATTAGCATTGTGACAAGAAACAAGAGACACCCAGGAGTTGTCCCCGCGACAACCACCAGGGAAGTTCCATCCACATCACAACATCAACCGAATCCTACACAGATGCCCCCGCCTAGACCAGTGGCCACGATTCGAACTAGACTTACTCAAAGTCTATGGACCACATCGGCTAGGCTCTCCATTTATGAGCTTATTCAACAATCGGTGCCCCATCGGGAAGCTCTTATGGAGATATTAAAGGCAATTGAATTGCAACCCCACGAAGCGGATTCGTTCAACAATTTTGTGGGGCATGTCAAACAGTGTACTGAACCAGTCATTACCTTCAGGGAAGATGAGCTAAAAATGGTGACTGGAGATGTAGCGGATCCACCCCTGCACGTTATTGCGCGGGTCAACGGGACTCCATACAAACGGGTGTTGGTAGACACTGGTTCGTCCAGTAACCTTATTACAACCGCTGCATTGAAACATTTGAAACTGCCAGCCTCTCACATTGCACCTTCCACTTATACCCTTCGAGCATTTAATGATGCGATATGCTCGACAGTTGGCACAATTGTCCTGCCCATACAAGTGGGACAAAAGACCATTCATACGTTGTGCCACATTTTAGAAGGTGAGATGGCTTACAATATCTTGCTTGGGCGGCCTTGGATCCGGGATATGAAGTGTGTCCCTTCAATTGCTCATCAATGTTTGAAGTATACATTTGAAGGACAAGTGCACGTGGTCCCCGTAGATTTGGAACCTTTTAAATATTGCAACTCAGTGCAAATCATGCCGCAGTCGACCCTTCCTTCAACGCACGTGGATTTCCAGTTAAATCCATCTAAACGGGGTCCGACTAAGCAAGAATCTCCATCACCAAGTCAATCAAATTCTCAGGCGGGATCATCTTCTTCATCCAGTCCTCCCACAATGACGCCACCTACGGTGGCCACTCCAACGGACAAAGGAAAGAAGCCCCTGGAAACGGAACCACCTTTAGTCTCCAACATCTCTACAGAAGAGACGCCTAATAGAATGGAAGTTGAGACGCCTAGTTCACCCCACATGGAGTGGACTCAAGGAGAACTCCCATTCGCTTCCCCTCAATCGCCAACGATTACTTGTTGAGATGTCTAACACGGGCATGGGGGAGTACATAGTGCGCAATGTTGTTGCAACGCCCACACTTCAGTCTATGCAAGACATGGGAAGACCTCGACTCCCCATAGGCTCCGTGGTTCCTTTAGGCTACCCACCTAATCAGACAAATTTTATTTTTGGGGGCCTGGATCATGGCGTTGAACCTTCCCGAAAAGAAGAGGAAGATGAAGATCCCTTTGTGGAAGATGTTAACTATCTGGCTAACCCCGACTTCGCATTACGATATCTTAGCCAATGCAATTGGCATGGATACGGGTTAGGCAGATATGAACAAGGAATGCATGTTTTGTGTCAACCAAGATACCAAATGCCTTATGACAAGTCAGGAGTAGGGTTTAATCACCCTTTGCCCCTCGACATCTTGGTCAAAAACATGCAAGGCCTAGGGATAGGCAACAAGGATGGGTTGGCATCAGATCCATATGCCAATCCAAATACAACTTATACATTGGGGGATTATTTCCCATTACAAACAAATAACCTTGTTGACCTCAACAACCCTTTCCCTACGGCTGAACAAGGAGAAACATCATGGACTCACCCACAAGGGGAAGATGGACAAGACCACGAAGGGTCTTCTGAAGATGAGTCGGAGTACGATCATTCGCATGAATATCCAATGAATGACGATCAGGAAGACTTCTTGATGATGTTCCCATTGAATGATCCCAGTGAGCATAGGCTACCTCAACAACAACAAAATCCTTTGGACATAGATGACATGTTTGAACACTTACACATAGATCCAAGACCTAGGAGGCATTTCAACCTGGCGCAGTTATAGCAATTACTGCACCCGCCACTCCAGGCATACAGCGAGCATCTTTCGCCTGGAGACCCTATCAAACCATCAGTACCTAGGGCAGACCCTATTTGCAGGTCCGCGCATAGGGCTGATCCCTTTGTGCCAATGCCTACAGAGCCAGATCCAACGCACCAAGAGCATCCAGAATGTCAGAGTTGTCACATTTGCGGTAATGGAGATTACGATCATTTCATCAACATGGTCTCCATTGACTTGACCGCCCCCATCCATGATCCAGCCAATCCAACATGATTATTGCATCTAGACATAGAGGCTATTGATTGGGATCGCACTGGCACACCACCATCTCCATCAGAGTATTGGCCTTGCGAGGGGATGTTTCATTTCACTCCAGGACAGACTCAGGATGTCTTCCATGCTGAAGAGGAACTTGACGTTCCTAATGACGATCTTAATTCAGCAAACGATATCCATCTGATCCCAATTCCACACCAGTTGGAAGACGGATCCCATATGTCGATTGAAGCAACGACTGATGTAGACATCGGCACAGATCCAATGAATCCATGGATTCTCAAGCTGGGGGTAAGTCTTTCCCCCAAAGAGCGAGCCGATTATGTTACCCTTCTTAAGGAAAAGAAGGAGGTTTTTGCATGGTCATACAAGGATATGCCGGGACTAGACCCACGACTAGTCACGCACAATTTAACGCTTGATCCGACAATCAAGCCAGTCAAGCAAAAACTACGCAAGATGCATCCAACAGTGGCCTTAATGGTAAAATATGAGTTACAAAAGTTGTTGGATGCCCGAGTTTGTCATCTGTGTGGATTATCCGCCATGGTTGTCTAACATGGTTCCCGTCAAGAAGCCCGACGGGAGGATTCGCATATGCACTGATTTTTGAGATCTTAACAAAGCGAGTCCTAAGGATGATTTTCCCTTGCCAAGCATCGACGCGTTGGTAGACGCTACAGCGGGCCACGAAATGCTTTCCCTTATGGATGGTTTCTCAGGATACAATCAGATTCGTATTAATCCTGAGGACCAACTAAAAATGGCATTCACAATGCCTTGGGGGACATTTTGCTATAAGGTCATGCCTTTTGGCCTTAAAAATGCCGGAGCCACCTACCAACGTGCCATGACGTACATCTTTCATGATTACATGCACAAAACTTTGGAAGATTACATGGATGATTTGTTGGCCAAATCTCTTTTGCGCCCGAATCACATCAGTGACTTGAGCAAGGTCCTTGATCGCCTCATTGAGCATAAAGTCGGACTAAACCCCAAGAAGTGCGTCTTTGGCGTCACCTCTGGTAAGCTCTTGGGTTTCATAGTCTCCAAACGAGGAATTGAGGTTGATCCAAACAAAGTCAAGGCAATCCTTGAAATGCGTCCCCCAACCACCATCAAGCAGCTCAAGAGTCTGCAGGGAAAGGTTGCGTCGATCAAGCGCTTCATAGCGCAGTTATCTGACAAATGCCGACCCATGAATAAATTATTGCATAAGGGGGTCACATTTCATTGGGATGACGAGTGCCAGTCCGCCTTTGACGACATTAAATAGTACTTGGCTTCGCCGCCAGTATTGGCACCACCTAGACCAGGAGTGTCGTTCTATTTATACATCTCAGCCACTGAGGTGGCACTGGGCGCCATGTTGTCCCAAAAAAATGAACTTCACAGAGAACAGGCTACATACTATCTTAGCCGCACCCTGGTCAGTTATGAACTTAACTATGCATATGTTGAAAAGCTCGCTTGGCAGTGGTGTTTGCTACCAAAAAGCTATGCCACTACATGCTTAGTAATAAGACGTATGTTGTGTCTAAGGAGAATCCATTGCGATACATGATGAGTCGTACTTATCATAGTAGCCGCACGGCGAAATGGATCATGTTGTTGACGGAGTTTGACATAGAATTCATTGGACAGAAATCTATAAAAGGTCAAGTCATCGCCGATCAACTAGTCGAGGCTCCTCTTGAAGACGATCAGCCTCTGACTTTTGAACTACCTGATGATGGGGTCTTCCATGTTTCAGAGTCGCCAGATTTTGATGAGCCTGAGTCACGAGCTGACATAACCCTATTCTTCGATGGTTCTAAATGTGAGCAAGGGGGTGGTGCGGGAATTGTATTCTTCACTCCACAAGGTGCTCCAATGCCCTTGTCATTTAAATTAGACTTCCCATGCACCAACAACAATGCAGAATACGAAGCCTTGCTCATAGGTCTTCAGACAACAATCACCATGAACATTAAACGATTGAACATCTTTGGTGATTCGTTGTTAATTGTCAATCAAGTAAAGGGGATATACCAATGTAAATGTCCAGTTTTGCGGGCCTATAAAGCCCTTGTGGACAAATTCCTGGCACAACTTGAATGGTATGACATCGAGGCACTCCCTCGATCATCAAATCATTTTGCGGATACTATGGCCTCCTTGGGGTCACTCATCCCGCAAGACCCCTCTGGTGAAATGACAACCATTCAAGTTAAAACATTATCGCAATCTACGATGGAGCGTGCAAGCTCTGATCTGACGCCAGGAATCCACATGATCCAGATTGAACCATCTCCGGATAAGTTCTCTCGAATTCGAGATTGTTTGACTCAAGCCAATTGGGGGTCCTTGTTCTCCCCGACCCCTCTTACTAGCAACACCACGTTGTTTTTACAAGTTCTTTCCTGCTCAGCTTTTGTTCGGGATAGACTTCAAGAGGGATTGGCCGTTCATACTATCGAGGTTTTTGATCAGCAAGATTGGTACACACCCATTCGGGATTACCTCAAGCTAGGTAATCTCCCACTTGGATTGACACAAGCCATGAAAAGATCATTCAAACAGAAAGCGGCAAAGCATGTCTTGTTAGGAGACATTTTGTATCGTCAAAATTATGAAGGAATCCTCCTTCGTTGTTTGGACCAGCAAGAGTCCGCTTGGGCGATCACCCAAGCTCACGATGGTACATGTGGTGGCCACTTCAGCGGTATGGCCATCGCAAAGCGCATTCTTCGCATGGGTTATTATTGGCCATATTTAGAGCGAGATTGTTGCGCATATGTGAAGAAGTGCGTGAAGTGTCAGCACCATGCTAATTTGACACACGTACCTTCTCAGGCCTTGCAGCCGATTCAATCGGTTTGGCCTTTTTCGTAGTGGGGCTTTGATCTAATTGGAAAGATCTCCCCTACGTCGTCTGGTCGTCACACGTTCATTTTAACGGCCACAGAGTACTTTACCAAATGGGTGGAAGCAATTCCGCTGACCACTACGACTGGAGCCCGCATTGCGGAGTTTATTTTACATAACATCATATGTCATTTTGGTATTCCATCCAAAATAGTCTCGGATAATGGGACACCATTCAAGAATAAAGATGTGCGTGCTTTGACCACAAAGTACAAGATTCAGCATAGCTTTTCAACACCCTATTATCCGTAGGCAAATGGGCAAGCAGAGGCGTCAAACAAAATGCTAGTCGCCATTCTCAAAAAGATAGTTGCAGACAATCATAAAGACTGGCACATTCAGATCCCGCTTGCCCTATGGGCTTATCGCACCGACATTCGAACGCCCACTGGGGCAACTCCATTTTCGTTGGTGTATGGCTCCGAGGCAGTCATGCCTTTTGAGTTGGAAATTCCTTCCCTACGCATTTCAATGCAAGAGTTCATCGATGATGACACTGCACGGTAGGCCCGGTTAGATCAACTGACGTTGCTCGACGAACGACGCGTTAATGCTCTCGAGCATTTGCGTATCTATCAAGAGCGACTTAAGAAAGCATACAACATGAAAGTCCACCTTAGGGAATTTTAGGTTGGTGACTTGGTCTTAAAAGAGAACCAGCAGAATTCTAATTTGCCGTCCCATCTACGGGACAAGTTCGCAACAAACTGGTTAGGTCCTTACATCATTGACAGTAAAATAGGACCCGGAACATACCGGCTTGCCTCTCTTGAAGGAATCAAGGAAACAGAACCCTTGAACATCATTCATTTGAGGCCATTCCACACCTAGAGAGCCATAGTCCAACAAAAAGCTCCAAGGATTATCACAATCGCTTGGTCAACCCAAAAGCTCCAAGGATTATCACAATCGCTTGGTCAACCCAAAACACAAACAAAAGCTCCAAGGATTTTCATAATCGCTTGGTCATCCCTAAATGCCCCAAAGGTATCTATAAACCCTTTGGTCAAACCAAAAGCTCCAAGCATTACCATAACTGCTTGGTCAACATAAATATTTAAAAATCAACAAAAACAACACAAAAATAAAAATCACAAAAACAATTGCATTTCAATTCCAAAAAAAAAAAAAAAATTTACACAACCATTTGCATTTCAATTTCATGCATTCTCATAAAAATCAAAATCACAAAAACAATTGCATTCCAATTCCATGCATTCTCATAAAAATCAAAATACAAAAATATAGGTTGCATTAAGCATTGCATCCATACATTGCATACTTCGATAGGTCATACAAGTCAAAAGCACCATAGGCAGTCATTATTTGGCAATTCCATCATTTCCACATCAACTCCATTTTCATACACGCATACATCCAGCATATCACCCTTTTATTTTAGCATCGTCAGTTGTCGCCTAATGTATATAGGGTTTTCGTCATTCAGATGTCTTTAAATTTCTAGCCAAAACTGTACATAGTTAAACAGATTTTACACGGGAAAGTTTACTTGGATCACGCCTTGTTACGTAGCATCCCAACACAAATTAACACACATAAAAATTCCTAAGTTGTGTGAACGAAAGATGAAACCTGCACCGTAATCCCGGTTACCATAAGCGAAACGGCTATCTTGCTTATCCCCCTGTGCGAATGACCCTAGGAATGCTGAGAGTTGGCAAAAGGACAAGCATCCTCCCTACCCAATTCCCCATGAATCCCAAGTTCTCAAAAGTTGCAAAAACATCAAAAATTTGCAAAACGTCAAAACACTAAAATTTGACATCCTACAGTGCACACATCAAAAGGCACAAACAATAGTGATTCTCGTCACTCCATATTCAAATCCCTTGCTCAAAAAAAAAAAAAAAAAAACAAATAAAACAAAAATAAACAGTGATTTTATCACTATAAAGAGCAAGTATCCCAATACAATTGAAGAAAAGAAGGGAGTCGAACTTGAATCCCTGGAACTCTCAGCATTTCGACAGGTCATGAGGCAAGCTTCAGTACCGGTTTGGTTGATAGCCTATCGGTCACTGGCGGTAAACCTCCCGCATGACGATATATCTATCACATTAACTTGTGTGTAGATCAATGTTTGCATGTGGATGAGCTAGCTTATGGTATCCTAGATAGCATCGCAGATTAATCTAACTAAATACAATAAAGGAGTTAGTGGAGCTAATTAGGTGATCCTCAGTACAGGTTCGGTTGAAAGCCCATCTGGCACTGGCGGTATCCTGATGAATAACACAAAAACGAACTCAATTGCACACACAGGGATGTGAAATAACTTGGTTAAATTCAAGTCGGATTTAGACCTGGCTTAAAAGTCTTGCGAGATAAATGTACAGTCTTGGCTAGTTAGTTAAAATATCTGCATCTCAAAAAGCTTAACTACATTTTCAAACAACCGATACATTTCATTCCATACATCACCATCAAAAAAAATAGACAAAATACAAAAACAAAGTTTTCACATGCACAAGCATTCCACAAAGTTATCCCATTACTATAGCAAGTCAATCCAATCTTGTACAGTCTATGGTGCATCGACAAATCATCAATAATTCATTTCATTCATTCCATATGCATACATCATACAAATTAGAATCATCGCATTCATAATTGCATATGCATACATCAATGTAAAAACATGTACATAAAAATAAAGCATGAAAAATGTATAAACACCAAAAAGAATCATCTGTATATATATATCATAACAAAAATTGCCCATGAGCTACAATCCATGGTCCTCTGACCCCGCAATCATACACCTCAAAACCCCCAGCCTAGGGCATCGGCCACCATGATCACGCAGGATCGGTGCGACGAGAACTACCCCCTACAGTGTCAGTCCTCTGAGACCTCTCAGGGCGACTGCTCGCCCCTGCATCATGCCCACTCGCACCTCCCTCCTCTCGTCGCCTACGCCGGGATGATGCCGACTGCTCCGTCCCGCTATCTCTCGTCCTGTACGACGAGCCACTGGCCGGAGGCTCTGGTATTCGCCCACCCAGGCGGATAATCTCACCCTCCATCTTCGACCGATGCCGCCCCCAATCTGCCTCCCGTCGCCTCCACTCTGCCTCTCGCCTACGATAGTACGTGATTGCCTCATCGCGCTGTGCTAGCTGTACCCGTAGGAGATCCCTCTCCCGTGCCGCATCCGTATCCCCCACCTGCTGGTGAGCCGCAGCCCCTGCGCTCTCCCGCCCTACCAACTATGTCCGTAGGAGATCCCTCTCCTGCGTCATCTCCGTAAGCTCTCCATCCCGCCTCTGCAATAACCCCGTCAATCGTGCTACCTCAGCGCGCAACCCCGCCTCTGTCTCCTCCGACCCAGCCTGCTCTGGAGCATCCTGCATCTCTGGCTGCTCCTCATCCCCAAACTCCTCTCCTGCATCTGCCACCTCCACCATATCCACATCAGCAGGAGCTCCCCAACCCTCTCCTGGTGCCTCTGCACCCTCTCCGCCTCCCGCTGCCTCATCTCCTCCCAATGGTCCCTCACCTCGCCACTGCCGTAGCGTCCACCACTCCTGGTACTCGGCCGTCACTCCGACATCATCTACGTCCGGAATGTCCAAAACTGTATCAGACTCCTCCCCCAATGGCTCGAGGATCGGCGCAGCTAGGGTCCTCTCATCACTTCGACGTCGATAGACTACGGGTTCCCTAGGCAACCCCTGGCGTACCCCAAACTGTCGTGTCACTCGAAGGTAGTGGAAGTACTCCTACTCCGTCCCGTGTCGCCCTATCACCCATCTCCCCCTTCGAACCCGTCGAAGCCACTCATCCACCTCTGGCCATGCGGGACAATCCCGATATGGCCTCCATATCACATCTTCGGGAGTCAGTCGTGCCAATGCATCTCTGTAATGGTCTACGTCTCCCGCAAACCGCCGACTCTGCCCCCGCTCCTCCGATCGATACCATAGAGCACCATACCCAATGTCCCTATCCACCATGTCAGCTCGGGTAGTCCAGGGTAGCCCTCGTGGCCGCTCTACGGCTATATGCTGCCAGGCCCAGCACTGCAACAAGAAACTACAGCCAATCCCCTTCCGCCTCCGACAGCGGACCTCATATAACTCATCATACAACTGAGCCAAAAGCGTCTGGCCCCATCTCATAATCACCGGCTCTATCACCGGACACTCCACTAACTGCCATACCACCTCCAATAGGTTCCATGGGAACCTCGCTCCTGACGAGTCTGGCAGGAGCATGTTGGAAATGAGGCTCATGAGTAGTGCATGCCTCACTCCCAACATTCCCCTCGCATACCAATACCGTACCAAAATCCCCCCAATCTGGCAATCCAACTCTGCCCTCTCCAATGAGGTCATCCCATCCTCCTCCTCTCCATATCCAAAATACCGCGTCAGTACAGCCGTCCTCTGGCCTCGTGGAGTCGTCCGAATGGGAACCCCGTCTATCGAAATCCACAGAATCCGGTACACGTCCTCTAAAGTGACTGTCATCTCCCCTGTCGAAAGATGGAAGGTGTTCGTCCGAACATCCCACAGGCCGATCAATGTTGTAATGTATGCCCGATCCGCCACAACTGCATCCAATCGAGCCACATGCTTGAGCCCTAGGGCATCAAGCCAATCCCAGTCCTCAGCTGTCAACGCCTCGCGGGCATTAGAAAAAATCGTCGGCACCCGATGTCGACTCTTCACCACCTGCACATCACAGAAAACAACAAACATCAAAAACATGCATCAAATTACCATCACATGTACAAAAATGCATAACCATACAGTAACATCTTTCATTCACATGTACATCCAAAAAAAAAAAAAATTCATTCATTTTCCATTTTTAATTTCATCAAAAAACAAAAAAATTTGACATGGTTTACCTACGGTTTTACCTAAGTTTACCATTTCAAACAAAAAAAATTCATCCATTTTTCATTTTTTAATTTCATCAAAAAACAACAAAAATTTGACATGGTTTACCTACGGTTTTACCTAAGTTTACCATTTCAAAAAAAAAATTCATCCATTTTTCATTTTTTAATTTCATCAAAAAACGACAAAAATTTGACATGGTTTACCTATGGTTTTACCTAAGTTTACCATTTCAAACAAAAAAATTCATCCATTTTTTTCCATAAACATAACACAAAAATTGGGCATGGTTTACTTATGGTTTCGACCTAAGTTTTCCCATTCACATCCAAAACAAAACATTTTTCACCATGGTTACCCTAAGGTGTTACTCTAAGTCTCATTTTGGGTTTATCCTACGGTTGTCCATCTAAGTTTCCATCGGTTTGCATCCATGTTTCATTTGGTTTCATTCATTTACCTTTTAATTTAATTAATTAAGGTTTCATGTTTAAACAAAAGAAAAACACCATAAAAACACATTTGCATTTTTCATATTTAAAATCGAGGAGATAGTGCACTTACTGGTCTCGCCTCGGCTCCGCCGCTCGACGACCCGGTCTGTGCACTCATGGTGGCTGGAAAATCTGGTAGCGCTTCGCGTCAGAAAATCTACCTCCTCCTCCCTAGAGCTCCAAATCGTAATCGATGAACAGTGCAAATGAGCCAAATCCATCATTTTTGCATATTTATATTTTTTGCTGGTAATCGTCCCTGACCGGGATGAGCACTTTTCGGTGCGCTTGTCCCACCCAAGGATGAGTACCCACGGAGGAGCGCTCGTCCCACCCCAGGACGAGTACCTTCCTGGCACTCGTCCCCCCCGGACGAATAAAAAAAAAAAAAAAAAAAAACATCAAAAACAACCACAACATAAAAATGACAAATGCCAACAAAACCAATAAAAATTGCTGGACAAAAGTGCTCTTGCACTTAACCTCTTAGCATAAGAAAACTGATGTCGAGGTCTACCTTGTCGTTATCCTACTCCCTAAGAAGGCTACCATAGCCGGACCGCTCCACGGGACGACGGATTTTCGCCAATGTTAACCCCAAATGGCATCCCAAAATGGATTCACCCCCACCAAAAGTAGGTCAGAGCAATCGGGCAACTGCTCGAGCATGCATCGGATAACATCTGAAGGCACCCTCACTTAAGTCATCTTGGGTCAAGCGACTCGTCGCTTTTCTCATGTCAGGTCATTCCCTCATCGATTCGTCGCTTGAGGGGGTAGTCACACTTAGCTGCCAATCAACAACAATATACCCAGTCTTGGAAATGACACGCATTCAAAGGATCATTGCAAAAGACAATCGTGCCCCTGCTTGGGGCAGCAAACAAGCAATTATCACACACTGATCATATACTTGGCATTCGTGAATCATGAACTCAAGGTTCCCACAACAAAAGGTTGCGCCCTTTGCCTATTCATGACTGATCAATGTCTAAGTTCAAGTAATACCTCACCGAACCAGGTTAATGCTTGATTTAAGTTCCTTAGCTCGTCAGAAGCAAGGATTCAAGAATGCGTGCCCTTTCCATACTTGGGGCATCAAGAGTTGGTTAGGTTATTGAGAAACCCTAATCATTAGTGCTTTGGTTATATATTTTTGCTCAGCACTGCACCATGTGCAGCGCTTCCCAAAAAGGGGCATCTGTAGACACCAAAACAGCACCAATCCGATTATGTGACAACAAGCACTGATCGCACTAGCACACACAGCCCCCAGGGCAGCCCTCAGAGGTTAAACAGTGGTTCTAACCACTCACACAATAGTTTTGCAAGTCAAAAATCAATTTGGCACCTTTTAGACACTTTATTTCTTATTCGTCCCACCCAGGGATGAGGGATTGTCCTACCGGGACGAGTGCGGATTGATACTCGTCTCACCCAGAGACGATTACCAGCGCTCGCTTCGGGGTGGGACGAATGTCAGGTTTGACCGACAAAAAGTCAGATCTCGGCATATAACAACTCAAAACTGCCACTTAGCTTTTCTTGCATGACATAGGAGTGCGAGTGAGTTCTTTTGACAACTCATATCTGCCAATTGACTTTCCCTTCATTGCATGGGAATGAGAGTAAGCTTTTTAAGACAACTCAGATTTGCCACTTAGCTATCCCTTCATTGCATGGGAGTGCAAGTGAGCTTTTCTAAAACATACAAAGACATGCATAGAGGCAGTTAAGAATCCCTTGATCAAGAAGAAGTCTTCTTTTGACACAAAAAGCATTCATGCAAAGAAACACTTTTGCATGTTAATTCAAAGAGACCCCTTGGGTCTATAAAATGGTGAGTTTCCTCACCCAAAAGATATACCAAGAAGGAGCATTTTGAGCGACGAAGTGCTGCTAATTCACTTACTTGCGATTTGTGCTTTCAACATCCATAATCTCTTAATCGAAAGAGAGGTTAGTGGGTGACTTTTGAAGGCACGAATCAAGAACCAACACCGATTTTTCTGACCACAATATCCTACCAATTTGCTGACAACACATCACATCAGGTTTCGGACCCATCCCAAGCGGATTGGTGTCGAAGCAAAGTTTCACCCGCGGGTGGTTTGCCTTCGGGCACCCCCCGCTTTATTTCTTTTGTAGTATTTAGCTAGTTTCATGTTTATGCTTTTGTCAAGTTTTCAGTTCATTTAGATTCATTTTAGCCATAGTTAGATTTATCTTTTATTTTTCATACACAGGTGCTACTGATTCTTTGTTTGTTTCTTTGAACGCAGATTTGCAGCATTAGAGGAGCAGCGAGGAATCTACCTTTACCAACGCAAGCGGCGACGACGTTTTGGTTCGCCCATCTTACATGTGGGCACGCGGAAGAAGGAATTCTGAAACAAGTTGTAAAAGAGCAACATTTAACGCTCCTATCCCCTAAAAAGGAAGGAGACGCATTGTAACACAAATTTGCAAAGCATATCAATAAAAGGGCCGATTTTTATATTGCTTTAATATCTTGTGTTCATGTTCTTTCTTTTTATGCAATTTTCAATAACATAGGGTTTAAGCATTATTTTAGTTTCATTTACATTGCAATTTTAGTTTATCCTTTTTGTTTCCGGAATCTCGTGCTTTCCACATCTATACCTGAATTCAATTGCATAAAGATACAAAATATAATATCCTCTTAGTTGACAATAATAACAATACTATTTGGACACCCAATTTAAAATAGGAGGACAACTTCATTTATTAACATGATTCATCATCCAAAACATAAGATTAAAGAGAAGCATACAAGGCATACAAATTAATATTACATAAGGAAATAGGAAAGGAAACTTCCACACCTAGTTTTCGCAAATTACAAAACCAATATGCTTGAAAGTCCTTTTCCTACTCCTGATCTAGCCTCCTTCCAAACTTTACAAAACATAGCATGCCCCTTTTTCTCAACCCCCATGGCTATTTATAACACTTTATTTTCCCACAAGAAGATGATCTACATTATTTTATTACTTTTATTTCTCTCCCTTCACATGTAAGTTTCTTCATAATATAATATTTTAATACAAAAGGGATTCCCTAGAGATTAGGCATAGGCAAGTTATTTATCATGTGTCCCCCACACTAAGGGCACTAAAACTATTTAGATCATGGGCAATACATATTGGCACTATTAAGGATAAGAGGAGAGTCTCACCCCATAGTACAACCATCCCAAAATTTCCATGTGTGGGAAATATTATTATTTAATTTATAAGGTAGTATTTTCATATTTTGGTCCAATAAGATTTGGACAAGCTCATAAAAGAACAAACCACCCAATTTATTTTCCAAAATAAAGTAAACCAAAATAAATAAGCATGTTCAAAACAATTAATCTCTACTCTAGAGAATGCTTAAGTTGTATGCATAGAATCATATATTTCAAAAATATTAAAATGCCATTCCTTACTAAATATGCCCTTTTCAAAGTATAATTTCTTTATGCAAGTTAATTGTGCAACCAAACATATTTCACACATATGACATACAAGCACTCGATGCATATGCTCATTGTTTCCCATCACCATTTTTCCTTTGAGTGGCAGGAATTTTAGAGTAATTCCTTAGGTAACACCACCATTAGGGAGGTAACTAGTGATGACAGAAACAAGAGATTTACCTGATGAGTTGTCTTTGTCATCATTTCCCTTCTCATATCTTGGTGGTTAGTCTTCCACATAAGAGAATACTTGTTCCTGTAATCAATCAATGCACACAACATCATTTTATTTTTACAAAAACCAATATAATGCAAATACACAAAGTATTAAAAACCAGCTATTATAATACAAATAGCATATTAATAAATTTCCTCCAAGGTGGGTCATGACACGCCATCATAGGGTGACCTAAGAGGGCATCTTATAACCACCCTCTTAGAGGAAACCAGATTTTTTTGGGTACCCCTATGAGGGTGGTTATAAACCATCCTCTTATACTTAAGAGGGAAGTTTATAACCACATTCTTAGAGGTAGTTTAGGTTTTTTTATATAAAGAAACTCATAATAGGTGGGCTTAAAAAACCCCCGCATGTTGACATCATTGTTTCTTCAAAGCTTTCATTTTTCTTTCAACAGTCCATTTGGCTTAGCTACTACATGAATAGAATACAACCTCCACATTGTGCACTAATATTATTGTTTCTTTGAAGCTTTCATTTTTCTTTAAGTGGTCCATTGGCTTAGTTTCCCGATTGTGCAAATAGATACAACCTCCACACTGCACACTAACATTATTATTTCTTCGAAGCTTTCATTTTTATTTCAGTAGTCCATTGGCTTAGTTGCCCAGAATTGTGTGAATAGATACAACCTCCACACCACTCAAACCAAGCCTCATCTCATCTATCATACTAGGGCTCCCGGGATTCAATTTGTGCTATTCATTTTTTGGTTGGGGTTTACCCTAAAATTTCTTTGGAACTTCTTCTACTTTACCCTTGGTTCTTCACTTTGTTGAATAAATCTAAAACTCAAAATGGTGAGAGATGAGGGCCGAAGTAGAATTTGAAGGAACAAAACCGGGTATGAATATGAATTTAATATTGGAAGAGATAATGTTAGTTAGGTTTAGTGAATTTTGTATTATTTTAGGTATTTTTGCGATTAGGGTTTGGAATTTTTTAGTTTGTAAAGTTATGTTTATGCATGATATTTGTAAAATTTAAACCCTATATTTATAAAATTTAAACCCTACATTTGTAAAATTTAAACCCTAGTTTGTAAAGTTGTGTTTACAAATGCTAGGTTCCTTTACTTCTTCTACTGGCCTTTTCACCAATGTGGCTCAGTCTAAAGTCAAAACTCATATTAGTAAACAAAAGTGGTTGGCTATTGAATTGCTCACTCTATGTTTTGCAAGCATGAGAATGGCCACCTCCATCAATTTTTTTAAATATGTTGATATTTTTTAGCCATAAAATAATATTTTAACTATAATATAATATAGTTGCCAAGAATAAAAGGAATGTACTAAACTAAAATATCTTTTATTTATGGTAAAAATGAGTGCATATTGCTAGAGGAAATGGTTGTTTTGTTCTTGTTGATATTACTTTCCAAAAGCTCAAAAATGGTTTATGTTTGATGGAAAGTTAAGGTTTAAGTTGCGTTATAACCTCTCCAGGTCATCATAATTCTATTTTTGGTTTCCATCAAGCTCACAACTTTCTATTCCATATTTGGACTCTAAAGGAAAAAATAAATTCACCTGTTCTCGTCAAGGTCATAACTTTGTACAAAGCATTACATTTAGTATGGAAAAAATAGTCCACTAGAAAAGCTATAAAAATATCAAATAATCCAACAAAGTGAGTTATATATAAATATATATATATATATATATATATATATATATATATATATATATATAATTTTGTATGTCAATATTAGTGTCCTTATAGAACTATTATATTCAGAATAAATAATAGACTTGACATGTTGCTCCTTTCGTTGTTATTTCTACAAGATACCACTATCAACCTGTTGAAATATCCTCTATTATCTTGTCATTGGAAGTAGAATTAAATATAACTATATATAATAACAATAATTGATAAAAATTATATAAAAATGTATAAAACTTTGTTTGTCAATATCAACATCCTTCTATAAATGTACTATACATAACAAGGAAGAAACTTGATATGTTTCTCTTTTCATTGTTATTCCTACAATATACCATTATTAACCTATTGAAATATTCTTTGTTATCACTGTCATTGGAAGAACACTTAGATCATTTCACTTATTATAGACTTGATAAGTTAATATTTTCATTATTATTTTTACAAGGTACCATTATTAAACTGATGAAATATCCTTTATTATCATTGTTATTGGAAATAGAACTAGAACTATAGCATTCCAATTCATTCATGTCGGACTGTCACATTGGATTAGAGTTTCATATTTTTTTAAGTCACACTACAATGTTAACAAAATCCATATTGAAAGAGAAAAATTCAAGTATATAAAATGGGATTCCAAATAAAATTGTATTTGATAAGCATGGTTCCCATGAAACAAAATGTATTTTTATTTTTCTAAAGATGGTTTGGTCAGGATGCTTCCATTTGGCATTTATACCCTTTTCTTTTTTGGAATTGGCACTATTTGGAGTGGAGAAATTGATCGCTATTAAAAAGTATGTGAATTCTTTTTTACTTGATTCTGGTGTTGTTATGTCTTATATGTATTTCATGTATTCCTTTCTGTCTAACATGCATGGAAAACAATCGCATGTCTTTCAGAAATAAAAGTTTGTTTTTTATTGGCCTTTATTCATGTTATATGGACATATTTTTAAATTTTAATTTCTTTTAGTAGTTTGGTTATATTTATATTTTAGTTATGGTAAGTTTTCTTTTTTTTCTGTGTACCTGTAATTTTCAAATAAAATGTAAGTTTTTTTCCTTTCAATCATATGATTTTTACTGCCCCTAATTGGCAATGAGACTTAGTATTTAAAAAAAAAAAAAAGGACTTTGTATTACTCTATAAAATACTCTATTTTGGATGCATCTTGGTATTCTTGTATATTGTTTTTAAAAAATTTATTGTTTACGGCAATTGTAAACAATTCTTGTATATTCCACTTGTCATTTTACTCTATTTTTGGGCATTGTAACTGTTGACTGTGATTTTGAAAACACAAATATTTTACTACAAACTTATGATCTAGAGTCCGATTCATGGATTAAAAAAAATATAGAGATGCCATTTATAAAAAAACCCTATGGAATCTCTCACTTGTTATAAGATTTTCTATGGTAATTATAAAGTTTTCTATTCTAATAGTTTAATTTTATTTTTGATGAGCACCAGAAATGCTCATATTTTGTACATATTTTCTTGATCATTATGCGGCTATATAATAAGGATTGCGTACTTTTATAAATGATTATATAGATATTTGATGAAATTATGCGTGTTATCTAATTTGTGTGTTTTCAGTGTGTGTTGTGGAATTGCAGTTGGTTTAGTTAGATTTGGATCAGTCGAGGTCTTTTTAATGGACCTATAACTTTGTTTCTTTGGGGATCAATGCAGAGAAAATAGGCACCTTCCTCTTCCAGGAAGGCACCAAGAGAAAGTAGGCACCTTCCTCTTCCAATAAGGCGCCAAGAGAACGTAGGCACCTTCCTCTTCCAGGAAGGCGCCAAGAGTAAGTAGGCACCTTCCTCTTCCAGGAAGGTACCAAGGAAAGATAAGTGCCTTCCTCCTCCAGGAAGGTGCCAAAGAGAAGGAAGCACCTTCCTCTCATAAGGAAGGCACCGACGGGAAGGCACCATGACAGGAAAAGTGTCTTCCTCCCATAAGGAAGGCACCACTAGAAGACAAGTGCATTCCTCTCACATAAGGTGAGTGCCTTCCTCCCATAAGGAAGGTGCCACTAGAAGGCAAGTGCCTTCCTCTCA
Source organism: Wollemia nobilis (assembly GCA_028583015.1). Classification (NCBI taxonomy): domain Eukaryota; kingdom Viridiplantae; phylum Streptophyta; class Pinopsida; order Araucariales; family Araucariaceae; genus Wollemia; species Wollemia nobilis. Next base: position 24,406,510 of record JAQPPZ010015824.1, on the reverse strand, counting down.
CAGGAAGGTGCCAATAGAAGGTAAGCGCCTTCCTCTTCCAAGAAGGTGCCACAATAGTAAGACACATTTCGTATAGAAAATGTGCCCGATATACTTAGGCGCATTCCTCATAGGGAAGGCACTTATTTGCTTCGACCATTGACCAGACTTGCACGACGTGGACAATAGCGGCTGGTGCAGTTCCAACTCTACATCATGTAGAGCTAAATTGGAGATCGCACCAACATATTAAAGCATCTTACCAATGCTATACGAATCACGAACCAATCAATAAACACACTATCATTAGAACCAAATGCTAGTTTTAAGCAGACGTCAATTGCATTCACCAGACTGTCTTAACTTAGTATGGGATGAATCGACTGTTGTAACATCTTTGTAACAGAAGTTCTATGGGTGTGTTATATAAACACACATGTACCGCTCTAAGAGATATATATATTGATATAGATTTATATAGAGTTATAGAGATAGATAGAAGAGATAGATATTGTAACACTTTGATAAATATATTACAGTTCTAAGAGTTTTAAGCGTGTGTTCAGCTGGGAGGAAGTTGTTGGAGCTTGGGCCCACTCCAAGCCAGTATTTCTTCTCCACTTTTCTTGTGCTTTCTATATTAGTTTATTGCTTTTATAGGATCGTTTACCGCATTGCTATTTCCAGTATTTGTAGTATTTTCATTTTCAGGAATGTGTGAATGTTTTATTTTCATAGATTTAATTATTTTCTTCTTAAATAAATTATTGAGGAGTGCATGAGTGATTGAAAACCATTTTTAAAACACCCCCCAATAGTAGAATTAGTGGACTCATCTCAAGTGGTATTGTAAGAAATCTTATTCAGACCCTTCGTAAGTTTACGAAGCTCCCTGGGTTGATAAATTAAATGCACAGGCATGTGACAAAAGTAGGAAAAAGTTAACCTTTTTTGGCCCGCAACATTTTGGCACCATGTTCAGGGAAGCATCTCAAATAGATTATTTATAATACCCTGAAACCTTCCATCTGACCTTGTATGATTTCTTCGAGAAGAAGAGGACTGGATGGTCGATTTATAAGAACCAATCCATCAGAACCTAGGTTAGCCAATCATTCTAAATTTGAATTAGACTCGCCTGACCCACCAGCAATCCATTGGAGTGAGGAACCACACTTTGTGCAAAGTGCCTCCTCATCCCATCAATGTGGGGAAGAACGAATCATCATAAATCCCTTGTTTAATAGGAATCCCTTAGAGTAAGCCCTATTGTGGAAAGTTGTAGAAGATCGGATGATATCACCAGACAACCTTAGAGATTTGACTCAAAAAGTCTTAAACGACCATAAGGCCATAAGCACTACATTAGAAACCACATTTCTTGAAAAAATATCTAATAACGATGAAGTCTCATATGGCTTTATGATGGCGGATGGGAAAATCACATGTTCTCAAACCCTACTTTTTCATTTAGAAATTTGAAAACAGTTACAAAAATAGCCTACAGGCTTACAATAACCAGCGCTCGATTTGGTTTTCTCTAACCCTATCTCTAACTGTGATCTTCCTATCCACCATCGGATCTATTACATTAAACTGGGTTTTTATAGAGGCCCCAACCCTCTGAAACAACTTACGCATTAATCGGGACACCAACCCGATTTAATACTCCACTCTGCATGGCCTCTGTCACTGTCGCTTTCGTTAGAAAACTCTGCATGACCCATCCTCTTCATTTCTCATGCTTCTGGGTAATCACCCGCTTTAACTGCACCTTGGTGCCATGCGTCGTCCTTGCCCTGCAACTGCCGCCTGACCTCGGTCGTCTTCTTCCTCCAGTTGCACTGTGATAGGTGTCGCGATATCGCGACATGTCGCGATATCCCAACATCTTCCTCTTCCTACCCCTTCTCTTCTTTTTTGGTTGTGATATCACGACACGTCGCGATATTGCAACGTAATTTTCTTGTGTCCTCCTTTCTATTTTTGTGTCGTGATATCACGACGGTTTGATATCGCGACCTCCTCACCTTCGAACCTTGCCTTCACTTTCACGTCATGATTTCATGACATCGTGATATCGTGACATCGTGATATCGTGACCTTCCTGCCTTCTCGCCTTGCTTCTTCTTCTATGTCATGATTTTGTGATGTCGCAATATCATGACATCGTGATATGGAGACATCGCGATATCGTGACTCTCCCGCCTTCTCGCCTTGCTTCCACTTCTATGTCACGATTTCACGATAGTCACGATTTTGTGACATGTCACAAAATCGTGACATCTCCAATTGCTTCCCCCAGCTGCTTGCTCCTTGTCGCGATTTTACGACACATCGCAAAATTGTGAGTCCTTCTAACTGCCTTCTCCCGACTGCACTTTCATCAACGATTTTATGACATGTCACGAAATCACGACATTACCAACTGCTTTCTCCCCTCGCCTGCTTCTTGTCATGATTTTGCAACATGTCACAAAATCGTGACATTTTTGGCTCGCACCTTTTCTCTCTCCTTATCATGTCGCGATATCGTGACACTTTTTCTATTGTGATATCGCGATAGATCTTCCTCCTCACCCTCTTCTCCTTTTTTTGTCATGATTTTGTGACACGTCATGAAATCGCGATGTTTTTCCTCCTTAGGCAATTTTTCAAATGCCTCTACATCAGGTGCTGCTAGATGCTCCTGCATCAAACACCCGAGGTTGGTGGAGAAGTGATATTCACTTCTGCACTGTCTAGTTGCTGCCTCCTGCAACATCTCCAAACATTCCTCTACCTTTGCAGCCTATTCCAACCTCTTCTCCTGGTCTAAACAACCTCTGCCTTCCTCCAGAAAGAATCTCCCACTACTACAGACTTCCTCATCTGTAGTCTGGCTTGTACTCCTTCTCTTGGCTAGTTAAATTTCTGCCTTCTTCCAGGCAGATCCTGGCACTGCTGCACTCTTCTTTGCATGCAGCCTTTAATGGCTTCATCTTCTGATGAACTCCATCTTCTCTCTTCCTCTGTTTCTCCTCATGCCTCCTGCACTGCTCTTCTTGCTTCTGCAAATCCATTTTGTCCATTCTAAGCAGCTCCTTTTGTAGGGCTTTCACTTGTCTCTGCAAATCTTTGAACTCTTTCATTGTCATCATATCTCCCATAGATCCTGGTGTAACTGCCTCACGTCCGGTGATCTATTACATGCTCAGGGATCCTAAACTCTCTCTTCTCTCAGAACCCTACCACAAATCCTAGCGCAAACTGCCTCACGGCCGGCGATCTTCTTGTGCACTCAGGAACACTAGCTCTGATACCATTTGATGGCGGACGAGAAAATCACACATTCTCAAACCCTACTTTTTCATTTAGAAATCTGAAAATAGTTACAGAAACAGCCCGTAGGCTTACAATAACCAGTGCTCGGCTTGGTTTTCTCTAACCCTATCTCTAACTGTGATATTCCAATCCACCACCGAATTTATTACATTAAACTAGGTTTTTATAGAGGCCTCGACCCTCTGAAATAACTTATGCATTAATCGGGACACCAACCTAATTTAATACTCCACTTTGCATGGCCTCTGTCACCGCTGCTTTCGTTAGAAAACTTTGCGTGACCCATCCTCTTCGTTTCTTGCACTTTTGGGTAATCACCCGCTTTAACTGCACCTTGGTGCCACGCGTCGTCCTTGCCCTGCAACCGTCGCCTGACCTCGGTCGTCTTCTTCCTCTAGCTACATTGTGATAGGTGTCGCGATATCGTGACATGTCACGATATCACGACATCTTCCTCTTCCTGCCCCTTCTCTTCTTTTTTGGTCACGATATCGTGACATGTCGCGATATCATGACGTAATTTTATTGCGTCCTCCTTTTTGTTTTTGTGTCACAATATCGCGACGACGCGATATCGCGACCTCCCCGCCTTTGAACCTTGCCTTCACTTTCACATCATGATTTTGCGACGTCACGATATCGCGACCATCCCGCCTTCTCGCCTTGCTTCTTCTTCAATGTCACAATTTCATGATGTCACGATATTGCGACATCGAGATATCGCGACCCTCCCGCCTTCTCACCTTTCTTCCACTTCTATGTCACGATTTCGTTACATGTCGCAAAATCGTGACTCCTTCCAACTGCCTTCTCCCGGCTACACTTTCGTCGCAATTTCGTGACATGTCACGAAATCATGACATTTTTGGCTTGCACCTTTTCTCTCTCCTCATTGTGTCACGATATTGCGATACTTTTTCTATCATGATATCATGACAGATCTTCCTCCTTGCCCTCTTCTCCTTTTTTTATCATGATTTTGTGACACATCACGAAATCGCGACGTTTTTTCTCCTTAGGCAATTTTTCAAATGCCTCTGCATCAGGTGCTACTGGATGCTCCTGCATCACTTTAGTTTCTTGATAGAGGAAGGAGTAGGAGATGCCAAAATGAAAAAAATATCCCCTACTCACCTTTCGACCTTCATAGGATACCCAACTAAGGACCCTGACCTATTTTTATTTAAGTTTGATGTCTTATGCAAGTCTGTGGACTACAAATCCGATATGCAGAAGTTGAAACTATTTCCTTCTACATTGGATGATGCAGCTCTACGGTGGTTCATTGGTCTGGGAGACAAACATATTTCCACATGGGACCAAATGAAGAGGCTCTTTTTAGAGCAATACCAAGATTTCAAGAGAGCAAAAGACTCTAGGGAGGAGGTCCTGAGCATGACACAGAAAAAAGATGAGTCTATAAAGGAGTACTGGGAGAGATTCAACTTTAATCTTCAATGATCTCCTCACACGAGACTATCTAATAAGTCCCTCAAAAGCATCTTTTTGAGAGGACTTACCAATGAATCACTGGAGGCTCTTAACATGATCTCCGAAGGTGATGTCTACCAGCATGCTATGGAAGACATCTAGAAACTATGCTGAAACTACTCAAGAATGCGAGGCAAGGCCACCTCTAAAACCATGAAAGTGACTGCTTCAGTCACAAAGACATAAATAGGTAACATGCTAGAGGATTTAAAGAGCAAAATGCTCTCATATCTAGCATTGCATATGGATACGTTGTTGTTAGAGAAAAAGAAGCAAGAAAATGAGGTAGCATTAGCTTATTTCTATCCAAAATGTAGAGGGATGCATGCAAATAATGCATTCCTGGAGAACAAAGTCAGAGTATGCACAGTTTGCAGGCTGAATCATAAAACTCGATTATGCCCGCAACTGCCTAGTAATCAGGAGGAGGCTGAAAGCATGGATGCCTATTTCATAGGCAATCATAAGAGTTGGCCACAACCCCTATAGGGAATATGCCAACTGGAATTCTGCCATATGGGGGAGGACCATACATGCACCAAGGACCAACTCAACCACCTACCATGGGGTGGTGGGGGCCATCACCCTGGTCTAACGCACCCCTAGCAACATTCTTGAATTAGCAGCCATGGATGCCATATCCATATCCTGGGCAGCAATGGAGAGGCCACACTACATAGAATTAGGCTCCATAGAACGTAGCACCTGCTCACCCCTAATAGAATTTACCAGAATTTCTAGCAGTAAGACCTGCGTAGCTACCCACACAATCGACAAAAAATCCAAATAACGGGGTGAACCAACCAACATACAACATGGAGGGTGAGATGTATCCTATGTACAATATTCAGCTTAGGTCAGGTAGGCAGCTAGGAGTAGGAACACCTCCACTGGTAGAAGAGGAGGAGGAGATAGAAGAAACACATTTGGTAGAGGAAGAAACACTTGAGAGAGAGAAGGCTCCATTTCTCAACCGACTGCAAGAACAGAGAAAAGTAACACAGCCAGAATTTGACATCTTGTCAAGCTTGAAGAACCTCATAGTGATAATTCCATTATTCCAAGCAATCTGATATGTTCCAATATATACCAAGGCAATCAAAGAGATGTGTCTAAGGAAGCTGGGACGAAGAGCAACCCAGACTATCAACGTCATGGGTAAACTGGTAGATTTTATGATGGGCAGAACATGCCATTCGAAGTATGCAGACCCAGGTAGCCCGATGCTGACTATAAAAATCGAGGGACATTCCTTATGCAATATGTTGGTCGATATCGAAGTAGCCATAAATGTAATGCCTTAGGAGACCATGCAGAGGCTACAACTCACAAACCTAAAACCCACCATGACAGTGCTACATCTAGCCAATCGATCGATCGTAGCATCAAAAGGAATGTTGGAAGACATGATAGTAATGGTCAGCGCATGGGAATACCCAGCCAACTTTTTAGTCTTGCAATCCAAAACTAGGCTGGGTAGTTACCCGCTCATCTTGGAGATGCCGTGGATGGCAATAGATGATGATTAAATCAGCTACCAAGATGGGCTGATGACCATCTCCAATGGGTGAAATGTTAAAAGGTTGACCATTTCACCCCCAGCACAGTCTATCAACTCAGTAGGAGAACCCATGTTCATCAAGCATGGAAATTCAGAGTTGTCCATGATCCATCTAGTGATGACATTGGAGGAGTTGATAGAATAATATGAAGATGGTTCTATTGTGGATTTTCTCCATGGAGATCCCTCCATCTTTGCACATGGATCACCATTGACTGGCACACAAGATCACCACATTTCGCAGATACATATTGGTCCAAGAAGAACGTTAAATGTCAGCAGTAGGTTGACACCCACATAACTAAAAAAATTAGAAGAGCTCATGGTAAGGCACCAACAAGCATTTGCATGGGATTAATAAAATATGTAGGGTATCAACCCAGAGATTTGTAACCATAGGATTTATATAGATGATCAGGCAACTCCAAGCCGGTAGTTGCAGAGAAGAATGAACCCGGCAATGAAAGACATTGTCAAGGAAGAACTGCACAAATGGCTTCGAAATTCATATATCTGATTTCTGATAGTGAGTGGGTATCACCATTAGTGGTGGTCCCTAAAAATAATGGGAAGTGGCGAATCTATGTGGACTATAGATCATTAAACAAAGCAACCAAGAAAGACCACTTCCCGCTCCTATTCATTTATCAGGTCTTGGACACACTCTCGAGGAGGAAGTAATTCTCCTTTTTGGATGGATTTAGTGGATACAACCAGATACAGATAGGAGAAGAAGATCAATATAAGACAACATTCACCTGCCCATGGGAACATTTGCCTATAGGGTATTGCCTTTCAGACTGTGCAATGCACCTGCCATCTTTCAAAGGGCGGTACTTAGCATATTATTAGACATGATGGGAGACAGGGTCAAGGTATACATGGATGACTTCACCTTCTATGGAGAAAACTTTGAGGAGGCAATGACAAACTTGGAAAGAGTGCTCGACAAAAGCAAGAAAAATAATTTGTCCCTAAGTAACAAAAAATGCTTTATGATGATGCAAGAAGGCATCGTACTGGGGAACCACCTCTCTGTAGAAGGAATAAAGGTTGATAAAAGGAATATTGAGGTCATTAGAGACCTACCCAGCCCTAGAATACATAAATAGGTGAGGAGTTTTCTTGGATAAACCGGGTACTATCGATGATTTATCGTCGAATTTAGCAAAATTGCCAAACCACTACATACTCTATTATCTAAGGATGTGGAGTTCAATTGGATAGAATACTATGAAGAAGCGTTCCAATTGCTTAAGGAGAAACTGATATCTACACCAGTTTTAAGAGGACCAAATTGGTCCATACCATTCCATATCTACTGTGATGCATCCAACGGTGCGATTGGAGCTATCCTAGGACAAAAATATGGTGAATAATTTTATTCCATTTATTATGTCAGTAAAAACTTGGCAGGAGCAGAGCTCAACTACACGATGACAGAGAAGGAGTTCCTCGTAGTTGTCCATGCTATAAAAAAAATCTGCCACTATATCATCAGATATAAGGTATTTATCCATACAGACCATGTGGCTATCAGATACCTAATGAGCAAGCCAGCCATTGGCAAAAGAATTATCAGATGGTTATTGCTACTACAAGAATTTAACATCACCATAGTCGACAAACCAAGCAAAGATAACGTCATAGCAGATTTTTTGTCCATATTGATACCAGTAGACCATCAACAGTGGAAAACCAGTTTTCGGATGAACATTTTTTCACTATTAGTGAGCAAACCCCATGGTATTTAGATATAGCCAATTACTTGGCCACCGGAAGGACCTCACCTACTCTCTCTTTTTGAGAAAAGCAGGCAGATCATAGATAAAAGTGCATCGTTCCTATGGATGGATGGCCTCCTATTTAAAATAGGATGTGACCAAATTATAAGAAGATGCGTAGCAGAATAGGAGTTCTCAGAAGTACTCAAAGCATGTCACGACAAACCATGTGGAGGACACTTTGTAGGGAAATGAACTACCTACAAAATCCTACAGGCTGGGTACTTTTGTACCACTCTATTTAAGGATGCAGCTGCATACGCCAGCAAGTGTGACGAATGCCAAAGGATGGGTAGACCAATCCATCAAGATGAAATGCCCCTCCAGCCTTAGGTACACCTGGAACATTTTGATAAGTGGGGCATGGAATTTGTGGGACCGTTTAATCCACCTTCAATGGGGAGGAGGTTTATTTTGGTCTGTACATATTACGTTACCAAATGCATTGAAGTTTAATCATTGAGGGATTCAAAGGAAAGAATGGTTGCCAATTTCTTATTTGCCCATATTTTTACATGATTTTGGGTCCCTAAGGAGATAACAATAGACCAAGGGCCTCAATTTACCTCCAAGTTGATCAAGGATCTGATGGAGCAATACAGAGTTCGACACAATAAAACTATGCCCTACCATCCACAGGAAAACGGGCAAGTGGAAGTGAAAAACAGAGAAATAGAAAATATTCTGAAGAAGACCGTGTAGTAACATAGGAAATATTGGGCTACATGGTTGCTGGAGGTAGTCTGGGTATATAAAACCATGTGGAAATGATGCAGGAGCATCCGGTGGCAGCAGAGCAATCTTGCATCGACAAAAAAATTTCTAAGTGTTTGCCTTGATGTCGCGATATCGCGACAGAGAAAAGTGTCGCGATATCGTGACATGTCACGTTTTCACGACTCAAGAAGGAGAGAGAAGGCGTGGAGCAAAAATGTCATGATTTCATGACATGTCACGAAATCATGACCGAAAGAAGACAGGAAAGGCGTGGAGCAAAAATGTCACGATTTCGTGACATGTCACGAAATCACGACCGAAAGAAGACAGGAAAGGCGTGGAGCAAAAATGTCATGATTTCGTGACATGTCACGAAATCGCGACCGAAAGAAGACAGGAAAGGCACAGAGGAGAAAATGTCACGATTTCGTGACATGTCACGAAATCACGACCGAAGAAGCAGAAAGGAAGCAAGGAAGGAAACTGTCACGATATCGCGACATGTCATGATTTCACGACCCTAGAGGCGAGGAGAAGGTAGAAAGGAAAGATGTCACGATATCGTGACATGTCACGATTTCACGACCGAAAAGGAGAAAGAAGAGCCGAAAGGGAAAGATGTCACGATATCGCGACATGTCACATTTTCACGACCAAAGGACGAGAGAAAGCGCAAAGGAGAAAAAGTGTCACGATATCGCGACATGTCGCATTTTCGTGACCCAAGGACGAGAGAAAGCGCAAGGGAGAAAAAGTGTCACGATATCGCGACATGTCACATTTTCATGACCCAAGGACGAGAGAAGGCGCAAGGGAGAAAAGGTGTCACGATATCGTGACATGTCACATTTTTGTGACCCAAGGACGAGAGAAGGCACAAGGGAGAAAAGGTGTCACGATATCACGACATGTCACATTTTCATGACTCGAAGAGGGCAGGAAGGTAGAGAAGCCAAAAGTGTCGCGATATCGCGACATGTCACATTTTTGCGACTCGAAGAGGGCAGGAAGGCAGGGAAGCCGAAAGTGTCACGATATCGTGACATGTCACATTTTCATGACTCGAAGAGGGCAGGAAGGCAGGGAAGCCGAAAGTGTCACGATATCACGACATGTCACATTTTCGTGACCAACGAAAGAAAAGAAAGTGCAGGCGGTTACAAGGGCCGTTATAGAGGAATTTACCGAGCGGTGGTATACCGAACGTCATCAATGGTTGATAGGTGGATAGAGCTTATAATGGCAACACTAAAAGCACGTGGCATCGAGGTGCAGTGAAAGCAGACGAAGATCAAGGGTCGAAAAGGAAGGCGTTTGAAAGCAAAGACAATGAAGAGGCACGGGAATTGAAATGAAGGGTCAAAAAAGGGAAATGAAGAGTCATGCTAGAGATTTTAAAAGGGGAAGTGAAGGCATGCACAATGGTCGAAGAACTGCTGAGCCATAGTTGCAGACGTGAAGGCAAGAGGGCGATTCTGGACCAGTTTAGGCTATTTTTCTTCCTGGGTGGAAGATGTTGTAAGAGAAAAGAAAATAAACTATCTTTCAGGATGAAGGAGTTTTAAATGGCAGACTGCTGCCATTATTGTAAATTATTTCCAACTGTAATGAATGAGAATTAAGAATCTATTGTGAGCTATTTGTAGATCCCCATCAAGTGGTATCAGAGCGGGAGTTCCTGAGTGTGTGAGCAGATCACCGAAAGTGAGGCAGTTTGCACCAGGATCTATGGAAGGGTTGTGAGAAGAGAGTGAGGAAGAATGCCTCCATGAAGAAACCATGGTGGTGGAAGGAATGTGGTACCTGAAGAAGATTTCAGAGCTTTGCAGAGGCAAGTGCAAGCCCTGCAAGAGGAGTTGCGAAGAGGGGTTGAACCAAGGAGAGAGGACCATAGTGAAGATGAAGCTTGGGAGGTTGATGAACCATCAGTTGTAGAAGAAGCAATGGATCCTACAGAAGCCAGATTAATCAAGGCTATATCTCGGATCGAGAAGAAGACAAAGTTTGATGTCTCCACGTATTCTGGGAGTCTCAATTCAGAGGAGTTAATTGATTGGATCAATGATATGGAGGAATATTTTGAGTATGAGGAGGTTGTAGATCCAGATCGGATCAAGTTTGCAAAAACAAAGTTGAAAGGCCATGCTTGCATATGGTGGAAAGAAGTGCAGCTAGAAAGAAATAGAGGAGGAAAGGAAAAGATAACCAGATGGGATCGAATGGTAGAGAAGTTGAAGAGACAGTTTATTCCTGTAGATTACGAATTGGACCTATTGAGAAAAATGCAGAGTTTGAGACAGACAAATAGATCTATCAAAGAATATACAGAGGAGTTCTACCAGATCTCAATCAGAACTGGCCATGCAGAGGCTAACAGGGAGAAGGTGGCCCGTTACATCAATGGGTTGAGAACCAATATTCAAGAAGAGTTGAGTCTGGTTAGGATGAGCACCATCGAGGATGCTTACCAGTTTGCCCTCAAAGTCGAAGAGAAGCTGAATAGACGGTTTGAGGGTAAGCAAAGAGGAAGAGGTCATGGGGGAAGAACTGGTGGAAGGACCAATGGAGAAAAATATAAGGATCAGAAGAAGGCTGGTGAAACCAGTAATACCCAGGATCAGGAAGAGGGGAACACCTACCAACCCCGTAATCAGAACAATGGTTACCCAAGGGGGAGAGGTAGATCTGGACATGGATTTGGAAGGGGAGGATTTCGTGGAACCTGTTTCCACTGTGGCGAAGAAGGACATCGAGCATACGAGTGTCCACAACACCGAGAAGGGACGAATAAGAGACCTGAGGGTCCTGCCAGAGCTGCTGTAGCCGATGAAGGTGCTGAATCAGAACATTCTGAGGAGGCAGAGGGAGGAGAAGTTATGGTTACAAGGAGGACCCTGTTGAATGAGGAGAAAGGATCAGACCAGAGAAGGAGCCTATTTCGCACAAGGTGCAGAAGTTCGGGTAAGGTCTGTAACATCATTATAGATAATGGTAGTACTGATAACTTGGTCTCAAAAGAAATGGTTACCAAGTTACAGTTAAAGAGAAGGGGACACCCGCATCCATATCGGATTGCGTGGTTACAGAAGGACCATAGGGCTTTGGTCAGTGAGCAATGCTCGATGAAATTTAATATTGGGAAGTACTGTGATGAGGTCCTGTGTGACATCCTACCTATGGATGCTTGCCATTTGTTGTTGGGAAGGCCATGGCAGTTTGATCGGTGTGTAGTGCATGATGGTCATGCCAACACTTACTCAGTGACAAAGGATGGAGTGCGCCATAAGCTGAAGCCCTTGAAGGAGGCGGGCGAAAAGGTATGTAGCAGTGCTAGAATCTGTTTAGTTGAAGGGGGAAGATTTTTGGATAGTTTAAAGCATGAGCATATGTGCTATGCATTAATTCCTAGAGTTAGGAAGGAAGAATGCAAGGATACCCCTATAGAAGTCTTAGGACTGTTAGAAGAATTTCTAGACATTGTATCTGATAATGTGCCTGAGGGTTTACCACCAGTGAGGAAGATCAGTCACCATATAGATTTGGTACCAGGATCTAGTTTACCCAATAAGGCAGCACATAGAATGACTCCTACATAAACTGAAGAGCTGAACAGGCAAGTCCAAGAGTTGCTAAAAAAGGGACTGATTCGGGAGAGCTTGAGTCCATGTGCAGTACCTGCAGTACTAGCACCAAAGAAATATGGAGAGTGGAGAATGTGTACAGACTCTCGAGCCATTAACAAGATCACCATAAAGTACAGATTTCCATTGCCAAGGATGGATGACATTATGGACTGTTTGAGTGGAGCCAAGTACTTCACAAAGATTGATCTGAAGAGTGGTTATCATCATATTCATGTCAGAGAAGGAGATGAATGGAAGACAACCTTCAAGACCAGAGAAGGTTTGTATGAATGGTTGGTCATGCCATTTGGGCTAACCAATGCACCAAGCACATTCATGCGGTTGATGAATGAGGTATTGAAAGAATTTTTAGGCAAATTCATCATTGTCTATTTGGATGATATTTTAATATTTAGCGGAACCCTGGAAGAGCATCTGATGCAGGTCAGAAGGGTTTTTGAGAAGTTGTGGGAGGAGCAATTGTTAATAAATCGAAGAAGTGTAATTTCGTGAAGAAAGAGTTAGTGTACCTGGGATTTGTCATCTCAGCCGAAGGTCTAAAAATGGACCCAAAAAAGGTGAGAGCTATCATTGAATGGCCTACTCCGAGAAGCACGACTGAGGTAAGATCATTTCATGGTCTAGCAAGTTTTTACAGGAAATTCATTAGGAATTTCAGCAGTATTTGTGCACCCCTTATAGAAACAATGAGAGGGGATAAGAAAGAATTCAAGTGGACCTTAGGAGCAGATAAGAGCTTTGATATGATGAAGAAGAAGGTTACAGAGCAACCTATTTTGGCACTTCCAGATTTTAATAAGGTATTTCAGGTAGATTGTGATGCTAGTGGTAGTGCCATAGGAGCTGTTTTGAGTCAAGAAGGTAAACCTGTTGCTTACTTTAGTGAGAAACTCAATGATGCTAGGAAGAAGTATTCAGTTTATGATCAAGAGTTTTATGCTATAGTTCAGGCTCTAAAGAAGTGGCGACATTACTTGTTGCCAAAAGAGTTTGTTCTATATACTGATCATCATGCCTTATAGTATATTAATAGCCAAGGGAAGCTAAATCAGAGGCACCTGAAATGGGTTGAGTTTCTACAGAGTTATACCTTTGTGTTGAAGCACAGGAGCGGAAAGTCAAACAGAGTTGCAGATGCCTTAAGTAGAAGGCAGTGTTTGTTGACAGAAATGAAGGTGGAAGTGGTAGGATTTGATGAACTGAAGGGTTTGTACCCTGAAGATCCTGATTTTGTAGAAGCCTGGAAGGCTTGCTTGGCACCTGTCACTTTGGACAGGACCAAGTGGTTGGATTTTCTGATCCAAGATGGAATGTTGTTTAGAGGAAGTCAATTATGCATTCCAAGGAGTTCAATGAGGGAAAATCTAGTCAAGGAGAAACACAGTGGAGGGCTGGCTGGACATTTTGGTCGAGACAAGACCATTGCCCTGGTTAGTGAGAACTACTATTGGCCACAACTGCAACAAGATGTGAAGAGGTTTGTACAAAGCTGTAGAGTATGCCAGATGGTGAAAGGTGTGAGCCAGAACACTGGATTATATCAGCCATTACCTGTACCAGAGAGACCATGGGAGGACGTCAGTATGGATTTCATTCTTGGTCTACCAAGGACGCAGCGGGGAAATGATTCCATATTCGTGGTGGTTGACAGGTTTTCAAAGATGGCACATTTTATCCCCTGCCAGAAAACTAGTGACGTAGTTCACGTTGCAGGTTTATTTTTCAAAGAGGTGGTACGACTTCATGGTCTACCAAAGAGTATCATTTCTGACAGAGATACCAAGTTTGTTGGGCATTTCTGGAGGACCTTGTGGAAGAAATTGAAGACAGATTTGAAATTCAGTTCTGCATACCACCCACAGACTGATGGCCAAACGGAGGTGGTGAATAGAAGTCTGGGAAATCTATTGAGATGCTTGATAGGAGATAAGCCCACGGGATGGGATTTGGTTTTGCCATAGGCAGAATTTGCATACAACAATTCTATCAATAGGAGTACTAACAAATCTCCATTCCAGATAATATATGGGAGCAGTCCAAGGAGTGCTTCTGAGTTGAGGAAGATGGATACAGGGGAAAAGTGCAGTGCCGAGGCTGAGGACTTTGCAGAGCATCTCGAAGAGTGTGCATGAAGAAGTGAAGAAGCACATTACTAACATGAACAACCAATATAAGACAAGGGCAGACCAGAAGCGACGGTTCAAGGAATTCGCAAGTGGGTGATGAAGTCATGGTCCATTTGAGAAAAGAGAGATTTCCTGCTAAAACCTATAACAAGATGAAGAAGTTTGGACCATGCCGAATTATAGGAAAATGAGATTCAAGCAATGCGTATGAAGTGGAATTGCCAAGTGGCCTTAACATATCACCTATTTTTAACATTGCAGATTTGGTAGAGTATCATGAAGGAGGCAGTAGCGAGACACCAAGTATAGAATTATGGAGTATTCCAACATCTACTCTAGCAGTAGATGAGATCGAGGAAATACTAGACACTCGAGCAGGCAGAAGTACCAAGAACAGGCAGTATTCTGAATATCTGGTCAAGTGGAAGGGCAGACCTATCGAAGATGCAACTTGGTTGTCAAAAATAGAGGTCGACCGCCTGGGTCTTCCTCCAACAGTACATAAGTAAAGGACACTTCTCAATCCACCCCGGGTGTCTGATGCAGGAGCATCCGATGGCAATAGAGCAATCTTGCATCGACAAAAAAATTTCTAAGTGTTTGCCTTGATGTCGCGATATCGCAACAGAGAAAAGTGTCACGATATCGTGACATGTCGCATTTTCGTGACTCAAGAAGGAGAGAGAAGGCATGGAGCAAAAATGTCATGATTTCATGACATGTCACGAAATCACGACCGAAAGAAGACAGGAAAGGCACGGAGCAAAAATGTCACGATTTCGCGACATGTCACGAAATCGCGACCGAAAGAAGACAGGAAAGGCGTGGGGAAAAATGTCATGATTTCGCGACATGTCACGAAATCGCGACCGAAAGAAGATAGGAAAGGCATAGAGGAGAAAATGTCATGATTTCGTGACATGTCACGAAATCGTGACCGAAGAAGCAGAAAGGAAGCAAGGAAGGAAACTGTCGCGATATCGTGACATGTCACGATTTCGTGACCCTAGAGGCGAGGAGAAGGCAGAAAGGAAAGATGTCACGATATCGCGACATGTCACGATTTCATGACCGAAAAGGAGAAAGAAGAGCCGAAAGGGAAAGATGTCGCGATATCGCGACATGTCGCATTTTCGTGACCAAAGGACGAGAGAAAGCGCAAAGGAGAAAAAGTGTCACGATATCGTGACATGTCGCATTTTCATGACCCAAGGACGAGAGAAGGCGCAAGGGAGAAAAAGTGTCACGATATCGCGACATGTCACATTTTCGTGACCCAAGGATGAGAGAAGGCGCAAGGGAGAAAAGGTGTCGCGATATCGCGACATGTCGCATTTTTGCGACCCAAGAACGAGAGAAGGCGCAAGGGAGAAAAGGTGTCACGATATCGCGACATGTCGCATTTTCGTGACTCGAAGAGGGCAGGAAGGCAGAGAAGCCAAAAGTGTCACGATATCGCGACATGTCACATTTTTGCGACTCAAAGAGGGCAGGAAGGTAGGGAAGCCGAAAGTGTCACGATATCGTGACATGTCGCATTTTCGTGACTCGAAGAGGGCAGGAAGGCAGGGAAGCCGAAAGTGTCACGATATCGTGACATGTCGCATTTTCATGACCAAACAAAAGAAAAGAAAGTGCATAGGCGGTTACAAGGGCCGTTACAGAGGAATTTACCGAGCGGTGGTATACCGAACGTCATCAATGGTTGACAGGTGGACAGAGCCTATAGTGGCAGCACTGAACAGCACGTGGCACCGAGGTGCAGTGAAAGCAGACGAAGATCAAGGGTCGAAAAGAAAGGCGTTCGGAAAGCCAAGTGAGGGGGGGGCGGGAAGGGAAATGGAGAGTCATGCCAGAGATTTTAAAAGGGGAAGCGAAGGCATGCACAATGGTCGGAGAACTGCTGAGCCATAGTTGCAGACGTGAAGGCAAGAGGGCGATTCTGGACCAGTTTAGGCTATTTTTCTTCCTAGGTAGAAGATGTTGTAAGAGAAAAGAAAATAAACTATCTTTCAGGATGAAGGAGTTTTAAATGGCAGACTGCTACCATTATTGTAAATTATTTCCAACTGTAATGAATGAGAATTAAGAATCTGTTGTGAGCTATTTGTAGATCCCCATCAGGAAATCCACCACAGGCTTTACACCTTTCCAACTGGTCTATGTGAAAAATGCGATGATGCCCATCGAATTTTAAATCAAGACATTGAGAATGGCTTCAAAACTGAAATTGAGCTTGGATGAAGCTCAAAAACAAAGGATTCAACAACTAGATCAGCTGGATGAAATCTGATTAGATTCTTTACAGAGAACAGAAATTATACAGAAGCAAAGAAAGCAGTGGCATGATAGCCACATTAAGCTAAAGCAGTTCCAAGAATAGGAATGGGTACTACTATTCGATTCTCAATTCCAGGATAGGAAAGGCAAATTAATGTAGAGATGGATGGGGTCGTATGAGGTGGTAGATCTCATCAAGAATGGGGCAGTGTGCGTTAAGACAATTGACGGTAGTGACATCGTGTTAACAATCAATGGCCATGGACTACGCCCCTATAACACTTTTGAAAAATTATAGGTAGAATCCATAATAGGCATGGGGGAGACCCCATCTTGTTAGATCTAGACCGAACTCTCATAGGTGAAATAGTGGGCATGGAAGTTCTCACCCAAAATTAGTTAATGTAGTTTTTTCTTACAGTGTGTTTTTGCAGGGATGACGCCCATATGCAAGCTGCAGGCATCCTAACCCAGGGACTAACAGGCACAAAATGTGTCTAACTTCCTTTATTTTCCTTTCTTTTTTGGTTGCTTTTTGCAGGTGGAGTACCTAAAAACATGAGGAATAGGTATCTGGGAAACCAGGCCTAATTCAGCTTAGCATTTCGACATCGGCTCGTAGGTAGAAGCTGAGGCAACATGAAGCAATACTGAGAAGGCTTGATCACCCTTTCCTAGTCAATCATAACATGATTTCCAAGAATAATGTGCCTTCCTTATAAAGAAGGTGCCCCACAAGAATAAGACACCTTCCTTATAAAGAAGGCACCTAGTAAGAAGAAGGCACCTTCCACATCAAGAAGGCACCCTGCTAGAATAAGGCACCTTCCTTATAAATAAGGCACCCCACAAGAAGAAGGCACCTTCCTTATAAAGAAGGTGCACAAATATATATATATATATATATATATATATATATATATATATATATATATATATATATATATATATATATATATATATATATATATATATATATATATATATATATAAAAAAAAAAAGGGAAAATCCAAGGTGCCTTACACATCAAGAAGGCGCATCCAGCCAGAAGCACCTTCCACATCGAGAAGGCACATGCAACCAGAGGTGCCTTCCACATCGAGAAGGTGCATACAGACCGAGGTGCCTTCCACATCGGGAAGGTGCACCCATTTAGAAGGTGCCTTTCACCACCGGAATGCACACCCAATCAGGAGCACCTTCCGTAGTAGGAAGCCACCATCATCAAGAATGTGCCTTCCACCACCGGAAGGCGCATCTAATGAGAGGCACCTTCCATCATCGAAAGGCACATCCATTCAAAGAGCACCGACAACATCGGGAAGGCACCACATCAGTGCCTTCCACATGGGGAAGGTACCAAAGAATACCTTTCACGTACAGCCAGCACTTACGCCTCCTGGATGCCTCGAGCAGAATGAAGCATCACATGAATGAGCAGCACCAGATGACCATACCCCTCCCCCGTGTCACAAATTAGCAAATCAGTGGCCTTCATGACGCCTGAAACATCGAATCAGGTACTCGCATGTTAATTCAAATTTTTATATAATTATTTATAAAATATGCAGTACCAAAAAAGATATCGTCGTCATAAATATCATATCCCCCATAGCCAGAATTGCATGCCAATGATATGGTGCCTTCCATAACTTCTAGGGTTAGGTGCCTTCCCTATAAGAAGGTTCCTTCATGAGGAAGGAAGGACATAAAAAAAATAGCAATAGTAAGGGAAGGCGCCATGGGAGGAAGGTCTAAGAATCATGTAGTGAAGAAGAATGAACCAGGTGATACAGACGGAATCAGAGGGGCGGTAAAGACACAGTTCAAGGCCGAGGGATGGCTCAAATACTATACCTTGGTCAGTCAGGGCTAGGATATGGAGGCATCCAAATATTTAACCACCTCCTTGAGGGGCGATGTGGCTCAGGTGCGAGGGATAGAAATTCCAGTCACCCCCGAATTCATCTCATAGGCGACTGGATTGCCCCTCACAGGGGAATGTGTATACAAGGGCGGATTGTTGAAACCGTATGCCGAGGTGCTGCTTCCAAGGGAGAATGTGCAGATAGACAAGGAGGGGCTACCCAAAAATAGCCTCCCCATGAATATGTGGAAGATATTTGAGTAGGTTGCTCGATTCTTCACATGCATCGAGAAATATACCCATATGCACGCTAATCATGTGCATTTTCTCAATCACCTGGTGCATGGAAGGAAGTTAAATGTGCCCTTCTACCTGTCGAATGCTTTGAAGGACAAAGTGGATCGATACCAGAAGGGGGTACCATCTGAATTATCCCACCATGGATTGATATCGGCACTAGTCCACCATGTAGAAGTATAGAGGCAGAACCCCGATGCAGAGGGAGATGGTGGCCAAGAAATGTGATAGGATGTTGTTTCCAAAATAGGGAAAGAAGAGAGAAGACCTACAGAGGAAATATCAAGTATCAGGCAATTGGCATTGCCCTATTTCATAGAGGAAAGAGAGTAGTCACCAGTGCCCAAAAATATGGAGGAAAGAGGGCATTCCCTAGTGCCCGAGCATGAGGAAGAAGGAGCGCTGCTTATTAGTGATGAGGATGAGTTTTTGCTGATAGAACCAGTCCCCAGGAGGAAACATCTATGATGACTCCTCTCGATAGAAGAAGAACAGAGCGACCCGAAAGTAGACATTGCAGCTCAAACCCTTTAGGAACTGACAAATAGGAGCCCATAAGATGCAGGGACTTTTGAGAATAATGACCAAGTTGACGCGGCCTTGGAGGAGGCACTCGAAAGGTAAACTAATTACTGGATGACCGAACAAATTCTGGAGGACTACCAGAATAAGCATGCAGGGGAGTTGAAGGAACGAGACGGACGGATCACCCGGCTTGAGCAGTTGGTCTGGCAGTTATGGGAGGAAAACTAGCTGCTTTAGGACAGGGGAATGAAAATAAGGGATGCGTCGACCCAAACTGATTGAGCGAAATAAGTCTCAATGAATTCTCCCACATCTGCAAAATGAGTATTCTCTTCAGGAGAAATTCGATCAGGTGCCCAACAGAGCAGCTCGGAGGCAAGGGAGAATTCCTCTATTTTTGGGAGTGAATGGGAGAGAAGTCCCACAATACCCCCTATCATAATCCTAAGTGATATAGAGCAGGACAAGGGCCTCCAAAAGTAGACAAGACCAAAGGATAAGGAGGAACTACCTAGACCTAAGGAAGGAGGAGAAGAGCCTAAGGGGTCGAAATTGGGTAGACAGGAGAACAAAGGAGCACCCCCAGAGACAGCAGCACAGAATGCAGAGAACGCTCTAGAGCAGACCCCTCAGAGCGAGGAGACGTCTTCCTGGGAGAAAGGTAAAACCCCTATTCAAGCCATCACATTATCTATAAAGGCTAGAGGAAAAGGGCCCAGGTCAGCTTGAAATAAGGTGAAGGTGACCTTCGTCGAGCCAGAAGAGTACAAATGGGATATGCAGCCATTCATGGAGAGGAGAAAACAATTTGAACGACTATTCGAAGAGATTATGATAGCCAAGGAGACCTAGAAGGCAACCTCGAGGATGTAGGGGGGCACTGGTATCTACTTCAACCCAACAGAGGATAGCCAGTTCTGGGATATTTACGAGTTATCCTGGGGATGGCCCTCCATGATGAGGAGGTATTTGGAATGATGGTGAGTATATGGTCCCAAATTTGAGGCCATTGCCATTGCAAAGGAGAATGCAGGGCTTACTCCTAAAGCAACCAGATTATACAAGGCCCAAGTAGTACATTCTAAGAGGGATAATTTAGATATCCCTCTGGCAGTGGTCAAACCTCCATATGTTGACCTCTGGTAAGCTACTGAAGCTACATTCCAGTCAGCAGAGACGACGTTGGCTAGATCATCGCCAGTAGTAGCCATAATGAGAAAATGTCTGTCAACAATCGCATCCTTAGTTTTGCATAGGAAAAGGCAAGCCACACCTTTAGATTTCAGCATGGAGAAGAGGCAGACTCAGGCTGCAAGAACAGCCGAATCCTCCAAGAAACAGCAATGATGAGGGGTCAACAAGGCCACCTACAATTTTGATGCCATGAGGGCGTGGCATATGGTAGGCATAGGGGGATGATGAGCATCGAAAATGCTCATATTTTGTACACATTTTCTTGATCATTATATGATTGTATAATAAGGATTGCATACTTTTATAAATGATTATATAGATATTTGATGAAATTATGCGTGTTATCTAATTTATGTGTTTTCAGTGTGTGTTGTGGAATTGCAGTTGGTTTAGTTAAATTTGGATCAGTCGAGGTATTTTTGATGGACCTAGCACTTTGTTTCTTTGGGGATCAATGCAGAGAACATAGGCGCCTTCCTCTTCTAGGAAGGCACCAAGAGAAAGTAGGTGCCTTCCTCTTACAAGAAGATGCCAAGAGAATGTAGGCACCTTCCTCTTCCAGGAAGGCGCCAAGAGAACATAGGTGCCTTCATCTTCCAGGAAGGCGCCAAGAGTAAGTAGGAACCTTCCTCTTCTAGGAAGGCACCAAGGAAATACAAGTGCCTTCCTCCTCTAGGAAGGCACCAAAGGGAATAAAGCGCCTTCCTCTCATAAGGAAGGTGCTGATGGGAAGGCACCACGATAGGCAAAGTGCCTTCCTCCCATAAGGAAGGTACCACTAGAAGACAAACGTCTTCCTCTCACAGAAGGTGAGTGCCTTCCTCCCATAAGAAATGTGCCACTAGAAGGCAAGTGCCTTTCTCTCACAGGAAGGCACCAATAGAAGGTAAGCACCTTCCTCTTCCAGGAAGGCACCATGGCAGTAAGACACCTTCCATATAGGGAAGGCATCTGATATACTTAGGTGCCTTCCTCATAGGGAAGCCACTTTTGTTATTTTCCCGTTGACCAGATTTGCACTACGTGGACAACAACAGCTGGTGCAGTTCCAACTCTATGTCATGTAGAGCTAAATTGGAGATCACATCAATGTATGAAAGCGTCTTACCAATGCTAGGTGAAGCACGAACCAATCAGCGAACACGCCACCATTAGAACCAAATGCCAGTTTTAAGCAGACATTGATTGCATTCACCAGACTGTCTTAATTTAGTCTGGGATGAATTGACTGTTGTAACCTCTTTGTAACAGAAGTTCTATGGGTGTGTTATATAAACACATGTGTACCACTCTGAGAGATATATAGATTGATATAGATTTATATAGAGTTATAGAGACAGATAGAAGAGATAAATATTGTAACACTTTGATAAATATATTATAGTTCTAAGAGTTCTAAGCACGTGTTCAACTGGGAGGAAGCTGTTGGAGCCTAGGCCCACTCCAAGCCAGTATTTCTTCCCCACTTTTCTTGTATTTTCTATATTAGTTTATTGCTTTTATAGGATTGTTTACCGCATTGCTATTTCCAGTATTTGTAGTAGATTCATTTTTAGGAATGTGTGAATGTTTTATTTTCATAGATTTAATTATTTTCTTCTTACGTAAATTATTGAGGAGTGCATGAGTGATTGAAAACCATTTTAAAAACACCCCCCAATAGTAGAATTAGCAGACTCACCTCAAGTGGTATTGTAAGAAATCTTATTCAGACCCTTCGCAAGTTTACAAAGCTCCTTGGGTTGATAAATTAAATGCACGGGCATGTGACAAAAGTAGGAAAAAGTTAACCTTGTTTGGCCCACAACAATTTTTAAAAAGATTTAAATTTATTTAAGGTTTGGATCATAAATGATTTCTACTAAGATTTAGTTGTTTTTAAATTTCAAATTATTTTGTAATATTTTAAGATTAGAAGATTAGAAGACTTATGTTATTTAAGTTTTTATTTGAAAGTAAAGGAGTTGAAATGTTTTGAATATTTAAATTTGGTTTAAAGTTATTTTAATATTTTTTAAGTTTAAGTTCATTTTGTTAGTTTAAAATTTGAGATTAAATCTTCTTCAGGCATACAACATAGTCATAGCTAAAATCATACCTTTCAAATCAAATCAAGAGGGGCATTACTAGATTGAAATTGATCATAAACTACAACAAAGGAGGGTGTCTTCTTGTATTTTCTTTGACTAGGAGTTCCTACAATAATATTTGGTACTCTATATTCACCAATACTATTACTGTAAGTTCATTTAAATAATTTTGACCTATTTTCAACACTCTTCTTGTACTTGATTACAACGAGAGAATTACTACAAGAAAATTCATTATATTTCACTACTTGTTGGATTGTAACTTTCTAGATGCAACATGCTAGAAAAAATTATTATCTGTATATATTCTCATATCTCTTTCCAAAGTGTATTGTTGCTTGTGTTTAACAACTTTCATTATAGCATGCAACTCTCTCTGATGATTGGAACACTCTTTAATTGTTTGAAGGTATCAAAATGGAAGGTTATAAGATGTTTACATTAGTATTTTCATAATGATATGTATGTGTCTCAATTTTAGAAAGCTGATATGGATTTGGTATCCTAAGTATTGTATCTAAACAAAAAGCTTCTATTTAGCTTCTCAGATCCTTGTAACTGTAGAAGAGTCCATGTGTGACATTCCCCATTGTCAACTAGATGAAAGGTGATGATATGGCTAAAACCCAATAGAGATCATTGAAAATTATTCACAAGGGTAAAAATAATTTTGAGCCTATGCTCATATATATGAAATTGACAATATCTAATTATTTGAATCTTTTCACAATGGTGATATTAGGATATGATTGATTTTTTAGATCTAAAATCATTCAATAAAATAAATTGGTAACTAGGATGCACACATGATTTGAGATTAGGACTTATGTTATGCCAAAGACTCCTCATCTATGATATTGAACAAGTTTTATAATTTAGATCCGTATGTCCTCTATCATTCTGCTAGACCACATCTAAATTTTGAATTTAGACATTTTTAGTGTTGGATAAAAAAATTCAAATGGAGAACTAAGGCAGAATAGTGGAGGAATTGTTGCTTGATTATTTTAACAAACCTTGGAATGAAGTACATTTTTAAGTATAGCATATTATGGAGTATTAAAAAAAAAAACTATAAGACTTTGCATGATTTTGTACATTGTAATATGATTTTAGGATGTTTAAAATATTTATTCTTTATTTTGATGAGCTACGATGAAGGGGAAACAACTTGTTAGTTTAAGTTCTAGGTTTACCAATATAACACTTATATCTCAATTGTCTACACAATTTTATTTTGTTAGTTTAAGTTCTAGTTCTACCAATATAACACTTATATCACAATTATGTAAACAAATGTCTATATTTAAAATTCTTTAAAATACAATATCAACTTCTATCATAATTATTTCTTCCTTTTCACGTAAAGTAGGGATAATAACACGAATTTTCTAATATCTAGATAATTTAAACTTGCAGACATAATTTCCATTTCCAAAAGACTTGCTATTCAAATATAATTTAATAAATATAGAATATATGGGTGACAAGATCTGCATCTACAATTTGAGACTTTTTTTGCTAAAAAAAATAAAATAAATAAATAACATGCTTTAAAACATGGACCATGTTCAGAGTTGCATGATGGGATTATAGAAGTAGAGATTATAGGAGACTACAACACTGTTAGATTTTTTCATCCCTTTGGTTGGAAGTTAAGCATACTATTTATGTTGTCAAGTATCTTGAGTATCTATTTCTCAATGTGTTAGACTTACAATGGCACTGAGAGGGGGGGTGAATCAGTGTAGCTCTTTAATCATGAATTAACAGCTCTTAAAAATAGTAGCAGTTAAAACTTATAAAAAGATATAGCAAGTACAACAAGAGAACATCACACAACACAAGATTTTAACGAGGTTCACCAATGTGGCTACTCCTCAAAAATGACTGCTTGGACTACCATCCAAATCCAGCCTTTGCAAAGCAACAACTTTTACAAATAGTTTACCAGAACCCACTGGAAGGAGCACCAACCCCTAATTTATCTGTACCAACAGAAAGGAGCACCAACCCCTGATTTGCCAGCACCAACTGGAAGGAGCACCAACCCCTTATGCCAAGCACCAACTTGGACTTCAATTCTAAAACTAGAAGAATGATAGTAAGATACCTTTGCTTTTACAAGACCCTGACTGGTTTGCTTCACTTTTTCATCCTCTGCGCACTCTGCTCTCTCTACGCTATCACTTCGCACAATCTGTTGCTTAACTGTCGAACGTTCATCTTCTCCCCTTTGCGCACTCTGCTTCCTTTGCGATCTTTGCACTTAGAATGATTCGATGACTTGCACACTGCACACTACGACCGAACTTCGCACTCTACGCACTGTCTTCGAACTTCACACTTCTCAACATCTTCAACTCTTCAAATAACCTTCCTTTTATAATAATATTTTCAAGATCAAAAACCTAATCTTAGTCGATTGTAAACCCTGATCTTAGTCGATTGCAAACCCTAATCTTAGTCGACTGCAAACCCTAATCTTTGTCGGCTTACATCGGTCTTCGTCGGCTTCAACTACCCCTGTAACTCTTCTGTTGCTGTTGCCATGAAAACACAACATGTCGTGATATCGCTACACTTTCGCCTCCGTACGCTTTCTCTTAGCTTTGGCCCATGAGAATACAACATGTAGCGATATCGCTACACTTTTTCCTCCGTACGCTTTCTCTTAGCTTTGGCCTACGAGAATACAACATGTAGCGATATCGCTACACTTTTTCTTCCGTACTCTTTCTCTTTACTTTTGTCACGAAATCGTGACACTTCTGCCTTCTTACTTTCTCTCTCCTCCTTTAGTCACGAAAATGTGACATGTCGTGATATCGTGACACTTTTTCTCCTTAGCGCTTTAACTTGCCTTTGGGTCGTGAAAATGCGACATGTCACGATATCGCGACACTTTTTCTCTTTAGCGCTTTCTCTTGCCTTCGGGT
Organism: Wollemia nobilis; assembly: GCA_028583015.1. Taxonomy (NCBI): domain Eukaryota; kingdom Viridiplantae; phylum Streptophyta; class Pinopsida; order Araucariales; family Araucariaceae; genus Wollemia; species Wollemia nobilis. Next base: position 24,380,691 of record JAQPPZ010015824.1, on the reverse strand, counting down.
CACGAAAACCCGACATGTCATGATATCGCGACACTTTTTCTCTCGGACTCTCTCTCCTGCAACATGTCACGAAATCATGACACTTTTTCTCTCGAACTCTCTCTCCTGCAACATGTCACGAAATCGCGACACTTTTTCTTCCGTACAACCTTCCTTGCAATATGTCACGAAATCATGACACTTTTTCGTCCGTACAACCTTCCTTGCAATATGTCATGAAATCGCGACACTTTTTCGTCCGTACAACCTTCCTTGCAATATGTCGTGAAATCGTGACACTTTTTCGTCCGTACAACCTTCTTTGCAATATGTCACGAAATCGTGACACTTTTTCGTCCGTACAACCTTCTTTGCAATATGTCACGAAATCGCGACACTTTTTCGTCCGTACAACCTTCCTTGCAATATGTCATGAAATCGTGACACTTTTTCTTGCTTGCACTTTCTCTCCGAACATGTCACGAAATCGTGACAGTTTTTCCACTTGTCTTTTTCTCATCCAACATGTCACGAAATCGCGACAGTTTTTCCTGCTTCTCTTTCTCTTCCAACATGTCACGAAATCACGATAGTTTTTCCTGCTTCTTCTCTCTCTTCCAACATGTCACGAAATCGTGACAGTTTTTCCTGCTTCTTCTCTCTCTTCCAACATGTCATGAAATCGTGACAGTTTTTCTTGCCTGTTGTATATGTCGCGATATCGCGACACTTTTCTTACTTGTCTTTTTCTTTGATCTTTTGCAAATGGGCCACTTCGGTCTTCTTGGAAAATCACTGTACATACTCTGAGTAACCTTTGAACTCCTATCTTCTGCATCTGACTAGCCTTTGAACTTCCCGTCCACTGCATCACCAGATCTATCTGACTGTGTTGACAACAATGACAATACTATTGCTGCACCTTGCTCAACAATCTCCCCCTTTGGAATTGTTGGCAACACATGTGCAATTTTCTGTAACTCTTCTCCCCCTTTGACAATAATACCAAAGGGCTACTGCAGACTCCCCCTGAGTCCATGCACAACATTCTCAGGCACAATTTGTTACACTTAGCAAAAATTATGAACATGAGCAAAAAGATAATCAAATACTTAAATGCTCCCCCTGAGAATGTGATCCCTGTAGCTAGTCAATTCTTGGGAAGTGTGACCACTCCCAATTTGTTTCGAAGGTACTCAAACACTTCCTTGGGCAATGGTTTTGTGAAGATATCTGCTACTTGTTCTGTGGTTGGAACAAAATCCAATTTAACCTCACCTTCTGCAACTTTCTCCTTCAAAAAGTGATACCTGATGGCAATGTGCTTTGTGCGTGAATGCATAACTGGATTCTTGGAGATGTTAATGGCACTGGTGTTATCACACTTAACTGATATTGGCTCACTGAAGCTAATACCAAGATCTTTTAGGGTTTGTTTCATCCATAATACCTGCGTACAACATGTTGTCGCTGCAATATATTCTGCCTCTATTGTCGATAGAGAAACTGACTCTTGTTTCTTACTGTGCCATGCAACCAATCTGTCTCCAAGATAGAATGCACCTCCACTGGTACTCTTTCTGTCATCTACACATCCTACCCAATCTGCATCTGAATATGATATAAGGGTGAAGTCTTTACCTTTTGGATACCACAACCCATACTCCATAGTACCCTTGAGATACCGAAGAATCCTCTTTACTGTTGTCACATGAGTCTCCTTGGGATTGGCCTGAAAATGTGCTACCATGCATACTGCCTACAAAATATTTGGTCTGGTAGCTATCGTGTACAGTAGGCTTCCAATCATAGATCTGTACATGGTTTGATCAACAGATGGAGATTTGTCATCTTTGCTCAACTTGCAGACTGTCGTCATGGGAGTGCTAACCGGCTTACAATCCTCCATTGTGAATTTCTTTAACATCTCTTTTATATATTTAACTTGAGAAATAAATATGCCCTTCTTACTTTGATTAACTTGCAAACCGAGGAAATATGACAAGTTCTCCAATCATTGACATTTCAAATTCTTTTGCATCTTATTTGCTAAATCTTTACATGACTCATCTTTGTTGCTTCCAAATATGATATCATCTACATAGACAACAAGAACAATAAGATGCCCATTTTCTGTTTTGACATACAGGTTACTATCCACCATACCTTTCTTAAACCTTTGTTGAGTGAGATAGTTGTCTAGTCTTGCATACCATGCTCGGGGTGCCTGTTTTAAGCCATATAAAGCTTTCTTCAACTTGCAGACAAAGTTTGGATTATCACCAAGTTGGAACCCATCTGGTTGCTCAATATAAACCTCTTCTTCAAGTTTCCCATTCAAAAATGCTGATTTCACATCCATTTGATAAACTTTGAAATTCTTGTAGACTGCTAAAGCCAAAAACATTCCGATTGCCTCTAGTCTAGCTATTGGTGCAAACGTTTCCTCAAAGTCAATGCCTTCAACTTGTGCATACCCCTTGCATACCAATCTTGCTTTATTTCTTGACTACCTGTCCGTCTTCATTCAATTTGTTACGAAAGATCCATTTAGTCCCGATTATATTTTTGTTCGTAGGTCTAGGTACTAACTCCCAGGTTTTGTTTTTCTCAATCTGGTCTAATTCTTCATTTATAGCCTTCATCCAACCTTCATCTTTGCTTGCTTCAACAACATTCTTGGGCTCAATGCTGGATAATAGAGAGTAGTTACTTGCTACTCTTCTTCTTGTTTGAACACCAACTTTGGGGTCTCCAATTATTTGATCTCTAGGATGATTTTTATGCCAGCTACCTGTTTTGAATTTCTTATTCTCTTTCGCTTCTGAATCACAACTTACATCATCTGAGTCAATTTTTTGTATCTTTTCAATTTCGTTTTCCTCATCTCCTTCAATAACCTCTTCATAGATTGGGTAGTTCATTTCATAGCTAATTACTCGTTCTTTACCTTCATCAAACTTAACATCAATGACTGTCCACAATTTTCTTTAGCCTCTTGTTGTAGCATTTGTAAGCTTTGCTTCTAGGTGAATAACCAACAAAAATACCTTCATCTGCTCTATCTTCAAACTTGCCAAGATTGTCTTCAGTTCTTTTGATATAGCACTTGCTGCCAAAAACTTTGAGGTATTTTGTTGTTGCCCTTTTACCGAACCACAATTCATAAGGAGTTTTGCTTTCATGTGTTCTCAGCATGTACCTATTTTGGATATACACCGTAGTATGGACTACTTCTTTCCAAAATCTGTCTGCTACTCTTCTTTCAGCCAACATAGTCTGTGCCATTTCCTGCATAGTCCTCGTTCTTTCTTTCTACCACTCCATTTTGTCGAGGTGTCCTGGCTCGTCGAGAACCTGTCTCCTAATACCGTATTTTTCATAGTACTCTGCAAACTCCTCTGAAATGAATTCTCCTCCTCTATCTGATCTTAAACATTTGATCCTCTTTCCTGTTTCATTCTCAACCTGGTTTTTGAAAATCTTGAACATATCAAAAGCTTCTAATTTATGCTTCAAGAAAAATATCCATGTCATTCTGGAATAGTCATCAATGCACAACATAAAATATTTGTCACCATTTATGCTTTGTGTTCTCATGGGTCCACATAAATCGGTGTGTATTAGTTCCAAAGGTTTGCTTGTGTAGTATTCTTTTGTTTTGAATGTGACTCTAGTTTGTTTCCCCTTTTGGCATGAAGCACAAATGTTGTTTGCAGGTTTGCTGATGGTGGGAATATCTCTCACTGCTCTTTTTGAGGTGATTTTTACTAGATTATCAAAACCGATATGCCCGAGTCTCTTGTGCCACAACCAGTTTTCTTCTTCTTGTCCAATAAAACAAGCTCCTTCTGAAGTCTCTGAGAGCGTGTACAGGTTTCCAGATGTCCTTGATCCAGTTGCTATTAATTTTCCACTGTTTGTTTTTCTGACTTCACAACCCTACTTCTTAAAAACTACTTCATGACCTTTATCACAAATCTGACTTACGCTCAACAAGTTATGTTTCAAACCATCCACAAACAAGACTTCTTCTGACTTAATCTTTCCATCAATAATTTTAACTGAACCTTTGCCAACTATCTTAGCTCCATCATTATTTCCAAACTTTCATCGAACCACCTTCATATTTCTGTAACTTCTCAAATTTTTGTTTGTTACCTGTCATATGACTGGAGCATCCACTATCAAGTATCCATGGTACATGTTTATTCTGTGCTTTAAATGTTGTTTGTACTATTAAGGATTCCTTTTCTTCCTTAAGTTGCTCTTTTTCTTTCCACTCCGTTTTGATGGAAGTTTTGGGCTCTTGTTTTGCCTTTCCCTTATCAGCAGCTTGTGCATGTTTTACGGGAAGTTTTCTATTTTGTCTCATCCTGTTTGGTTGAACTTTTCTTCCCTAAAACTGATTTGATGAAAATGTGCTTCTACAGTTTCTTGCAATGTGCCCAAAATTGTGACAGTTATAACATTCTACTGTATAATTCATCAGAGGAGAAAAAGCATTTCTACTGGTGAAATTCCTTGGTCTAACATTATATTTGCAGTCTGAGATTTTATGTCCATAGCCATTGCATTTAAAACAGAAACCAGAGAAGGGATAATTGAACCTGGGAGATGGTCTTTGCCATGTTGCCGTAGGAGCCATAGGTCTTCTTCCTCTTTGATGTGTGACATTGGTGAATCCATCATTGTCAGTTCTCCTTTCGAGCCTGGCATTATTGCTTTCTTTTGCATGAGGCATTTTCCCTTGATCAACCTATTTCTTATCTTCATTCTTTGTGGATTCTACATTTCTGGCCTTTGATCCACTTGATGATTCTCCTTCGATGAAACCCAGACCAAACTTGATGCCTACGGTGCCTTTGGTCATTTATGATCTTATCCAGCTTCATAGAACTTTCTTCACGTTTGTGATAACAACTAATTTTCTTGTTCATCTCTTCTAGCTGCATTCTCAAACCAACAGTCTCTTCTTCTAGCTTGCTGCAATAGTCTATTCTCATGGTTATTTGCACTTCGAGATCTTCGAAGATTTTCTTGGATTCTTCTATCTGTACTTTCAAATTGGTTATGATTTCATTTGCATCCGCAAGCTTTCTTGAAAGTTTCTTATTCTTTTTCTTTTCTATCTCCCACTCTTCAAGTGCAGAGATCAACTCACCTTCTAGATCTACTTCAACCTCGAGGTTTTCACCACATACTTCAGAGATCACTTCTTCTTCCTTTTCTGATTTTGCTTCTTCAAATGCCATGAAAAGAGCTTCACCTTTTTCCTCTTCAGACTCTTCTCCAGAGCTGTCTTCTGATGAACTGACATTCTTGGAGATGAAACTTCTCTTCTTGAAGTTGCCTTTTCTAAAGTTCATTTTCTTCCAGTCACTTCTTTCATGGTGCGATCCTTCATCATTTTTGTTCTGCTCTTTAAGTGGACATTTAGTCGCAAAATGCCCGACGCCTCCACAATTGAAACATTTAAATGGTAGCTTCCCTCTGTATTTTCCTTTTCCCTTTTTTAGCTTTCTAACAAAGTTTGCTTCCATTTCATCTGATGTCCCTTCTTCCTCGGACTCTTGTTTAGTGTTTTTATTTTTAAGGGCTTTAAAAGCCGCTTCTCTGTCTGTGGGTTTAGATCTTCCTATCCTCATCTCATATGCAGTTAAAGAACCATACATCTCATCTATACTGAAATAATTTAGATTTTTAGCTTCTTCTATTGTTGAGACTTTGGAATCAAACCTTTGAGGAAGAGATCTTAGTACCTTTTTCATGATGGCAGAGTCTCCAATATCCTCGTCGAGTCCTCTGATCGCATTAATGATTCCATTGACTCTCAACATATATGCCTCAATGTTTTCATCATCATTCATTTTCAATGCTTCGAACTGAGCTCGATGAGTCTATAACTTGGCCTCCTTGATCTTATCATCTCCTTCATGAATACTCCTCAGTTTGTCCCATATCTCTTTTGTCGTATTACAGTTCATGATCTTCACTAGTTCACTGTCTGCTAATCCGCACATGAGAGCATTTTTTGCTTTTGAGTTGTTTTCAAATAGTTTCTTTTCATCAGCTTCTTTTGGAGGAGTGATGGGAATTGTGTATCCACTAACTACTAAATCCCTAATGTCGTAACCCAAAGCACAAAGATATGTCCGCATCCTGATTCTCCAGAATGCGTAATTAGATCCATCAAACAATGGTGCTTTGTTTGATGAGAAACCTTCACCACCTGCCATTGTGTTACTTCCAAGATCACCCTAGCCGGTTAAGCTTGTATAGGAACTTGGCTCTGATACCAATTGTTAGACTTACAATGGCACTGAGAGGGGGGGTGAATCAGTGTAGCTCTTTAATCATGAATTAATAGCTCTTAAAATAACAGTAGTTAAAACTTATAAATAGATATAGCAAGTACAACAAGAGAACATCACACAACACAAGATTTTAATGAGGTTCACCAATGTGGCTACTCCTCAAAAATGACTGCTTGGACTACCATCCAAATCCAGCCTTTGCAAAGCAACAACTTTTACAAATAGTTTACCAGCACCCACTGGAAGGAGCACCAACCCCTAATTTATCTGTACCAATAGAAAGGAGCACCAACCCCTGATTTGCCAGCACCAACTGGAAGGAGCACCAACCCCTTATGCCAAGCACCAACTTGGACTTCAATTCTAAAACTAGAAGAATGATAGTAAGATACCTTTGCTTTTACAAGACCCTGACTGGTCTGCTTCACTTTTTCATCCTATGCGCACTCTGCTCTCTCTGTGCTATCACTTCGCATAATCTGTTGCTTAACTGTCGAACGATCATCTTCTCCCCTTTGCGCACTCTACTTCCTTTACGATCTTCGCACTTAGAATGATTCGATGACTTGCACACTGCACACTACGACCGAACTTCGCACTCTACGCACTGTCTCCGAACGTCGCACTTCTCAACCTCTTCAACTCTTCAAACAACCTTCCTTTTATAACAATATTTTCAAGATCAAAAACCTAATCTTAGTCGACTGTAAACCCTGTTCTCAGTTGACTGCAAACCCTAATCTTAGTCGACTGCAAACCCTAATCTTTGTCGGCTTACATCGGTCTTCGTCGGCTTCAACTGCCCCTGTAACTCTTCTATTGTTGTTGCTGTGAAAACATAACATGTCACGATATCGCTACACTTTCGCCTCCGTACGCTTTCTCTTAGCTTTGGCCCACGAGAATACAACATGTAGCGATATCGCTACACTTTTTCCTCCATACGCTTTCTCTTAGCTTTGGCCCGTGAGAATACATGTAGCGATATCGCTACACTTTTTCCTTCGTACTCTCTCTCTTTACTTTTGTCATGAAATCGCGACACTTCTGCCTTCTTACTTTCTCTCTCCTCCTTTAGTCATGAAAATGCGACATGTCGCGATATCACGACACTTTTTCTCCTTAGCGCTTTAACTTGCCTTTGGGTCGTGAAAATGCGACATGTCGCGATATCGTGACACTTTTTCTCTTTAGCGCTTTCTCTTGCCTTCGGGTCACGAAAACCCGACATGTCGCGATATCGCGACACTTTTTCTCTCGAACTCTCTCTCCTGCAACATGTCGCGAAATCATGACACTTTTTCTCTTGGACTCTCTCTCCTGCAACATGTCACGAAATCGTGACACTTTTTCGTCCGTACAACCTTCCTTGCAATATGTCGCAAAATCGTGACACTTTTTCGTCCGTACAACCTTCCTTGCAATATGTCACGAAATCGCGACACTTTTTCGTCCGTACAACCTTCCTTGCAATATGTCACGAAATCGTGACACTTTTTCATCCGTACAACCTTCCTTGCAATATGTCACGAAATCGCGACACTTTTTCGTTCGTACTGATGAGGCCTGAAAATGCCTCAATCATAACATGTTTTGAACACTAAAAATGCCTATAAACTCTTATGTTTTATCTGATATGTTAGTTAAGTTGATTCAATATGCTATATATTAACCATTTTGCATGATCAATGTATTTGAAATATTATATGCTGATTTTATAACTTTTTGCATAGTTTTGTGTTCTTTTTGCTATGATTTGCTAAAATGGGATATGCTTAGAATAATAGAAGCATTTCACTAATCATGTTTTAATTTGTCTCAAGCATTTACTTCACCTAAATCTAGCAACAGTGAAAGCAAACTGTTGTGCAGCAAAAACTAGTCTTTCCCATGTA